>OU343224.1:41078978-41246678 GCA_910596185.1 Chrysanthemum makinoi | reverse complement strand
CCTAATTGCCAATAATTTTACCAAAGGTTCGGTAGACCCAAATCTTTTCATACAATATCACGGGGCACATATCTTAATTGTTCAAATTTACGTGGATGACATCATTTTTGGGTCAACACGTAAAAAGTACTCAATCGCTTTTGCAAAACTATTGAAGAAACATTTTGAAATGTCCATGATGGGTGAACTTACGTTCTTTCTAGGACTGCAAGTTCATCAATCACCCCGTGGTATTTTCTAGAGTCACCCAAATATGCACTTGAATTGTTAAACAAATTTGGAATGCAAAACTGTGACACCTACGCCACACCAATGGCTCATACCAAGAAACTAGACGCCGATTTAGATGGGAAATTGTGGACCCTACCAAATACCGTAGTATCATTGGTCTCTCATGTATCTAACAAATGCGTAGACTTCGATATTGTTTTTCCAGATATCTTTGCTCCCAAGTATCACGAGACCAATCAAAACCCACCTCTTCTCGAGGCTAAAAGAATCCTTCGATACATCAAGGGAACCATTAACTTGGGGATCCGTATCCGGGATTCGGTTTTGAACTAATAGCTTTTCAGTGACGCACACGCAGATGCTTAGATTCACCTGAAAAGTACTTCGTGAGCTTTACAATTTCTTGGTGATAAACCGTGTCATGGCAATCGAAGAAGCATGTGATTGTACATCGCCGCTCAACCAAAGCTGTAATATGTAGCCATGTTGTTGTGCTCAAGTCATTTGATGAGAACACAACTCAAAGACTATGGTTACGATTTGATGACAGAATCCCGATGTACGCGACAATCGAGTGCTCATGCGATCTCGTAATTCAGCCAACATTCAAATCAAAGCACATCGATCTTCGATATCATTTCATCAAGGACACATGGAACAGTGGTAATGTTGAATTATATTTTGTGGTACTGAATACCACTGGCGCATCTTCTCACCAAAGCCTTAGCTCCGCTAGGTTTAATGAGTTGGTCCACCGGATTGGTATGAGGTGTTTGACTCAAGAGGAACCGATGCACTCTTAAAACAATTTTAAAAACCAGTCAAACACCAAAACCTCTTTTGTAAATATTTTTCAAAACAAAATACAAAAATATAAAATCCGATAAAACAACAAAAATATTCTTCTATCTATATTTCTTTTAACATTGCAAGTATTAATTCTTCCGCCAACACTCAAATCTTTCAAAATTCAAAGATTTTTTCGATCAAGTGTTGAGCGGAGAAAGCTAATATTTTTCTTTAATAAAACCTTGTACTTGTTACCTTATCCCTTTGTTTTTAATAATGGTGGTCATTTTTCCGTTTACTCCATCGACACTCCTGACTAATATTCATAAACTTTCATTATTTCTTAAGTTGAGGGGAGTGTCACAAAATTCTTTCCAAAATATCATTCGCTTGTAAATCCAAAATGGAAGTTAAAGGCATTGATTGTAAATGGTGTGAGGGACTAAAACTGAAAAGTTTAAAGTTATTTTTAATAAAACAACCCACCTAACATTTACTCCTCACATTTATTACTTCACCAAACCAAATCCTACGCCTAATATTCAAACTTCTAACTGTTTCTTGATCATCATTTTGTAAGTGTTTTTGTGTCCTCAACATGATTATAAACAATGGTTTTGAATTGTTTTGAAAACCAACGGTTAGTTTTTTATCTAAGAGTGATTTTGTGTTCACGATAAGCCGTATGAACACATAATCAAGAATGAGTGTTTGTGGTTGAAATGGTTGTGTCAAAATGTTAGTATAATATCTATTATACCATTGTTATCCTCAAAACTTTTGGTGATAAAGATTGTTGTATGAGGTTGTTTTCAAGTTGAATTGATCATATTTAGCCCAAAATAAACGCTGAATAAATTGAATGTTTTCAAAACTAGAAACTAGTTTGGGTTTATGCATGACCTATTTGATTTGGGTATTTTGCAATTCCTATGTATGAAATTAAACCTTAGTGTTTCGTTAGTTGATGGTTAGAAGATGTTGTATACACGTAAATTGATCATATCCATACACCTTACGCCGAAGGTAACTTGCCCAATAATAAGGACTCAATTGTGATACCAGTATTAAATTTTAGGGTTTAAGTTCACGACAGATCCCCTTTCCTACTGGTTTTCTTACGGGTGTTTTGATTCCTTCCTTTTTATGGCATGTTTGATGTTAAAACTTGAAATAAATAAATCAAAAACATCCTTAAACGATTAGGCATCTAAGACATCCCGAAAAACTTTGGAGCATTTTCCATTCAATAGGCTAAATTATTCTAACATAATGCTTACTGTAATTCTTCTTGAAGCTGGACGCCAAATTAGGGTTTAGGCTATCCATGATAGATTGGAAAAGAACAACCTTCGTTGAAGTCTTCGGTTGACTATTTCTTCATCCTTATGCATAACCGATTGATTACATTCATCAGAGTGTTCATGTTTCAACCACAAACAAGACCATCATAATTCCGCCGGGCCGTTTCTTCTCATTTCGAAAGATTGAATGCATGCGAGCATTGGCTAATATTGGTGGATTTAAGAATATTCTATGATTCTACATCATCATCACCAACTGCTTGGTCGTGACTTATTGGAACACAAATCGTGTTTATTACACGTGAAAATTAAGAATCAAGGTTGTTTATCATCTACGCATAAGGATCACCTTACGCCACTCCTAACAAATGTTAGGAATCAACAACAAAGCGTAAGAGAAATCAAACAACTTACCATACGCGTTCTACATAAGGGTTGGTTGTCTGACTTCGCACGTGAAAACCGTATCCTCGTGAAGGAAAGCAGCAGGAGTATGCGTAAAGGAAGTCAAAGGACCTCACGCATAAGGTTGACTCTTACAAGCCCGAACCACCAAGAAAGCTAAGCCCGAGGAAACCTTTACGCTTTTACTCAAACAAAGAACCGACGCGGTTGGAATCACTCCTAATTCCTAATTCAAGTGTTAGTGACTCATATGTAATAGTTAGCTTAATATGGCCTTTATGTTAGTAATTAGCCTTAAGCTATGTAGAAGGCCCATGAGCTAGGCCTAGTCCAATAAGGAAAGGAAGGGACTAGGAGTGTTGTCCTAGCTCCCTCTCCTATAAATACCATGTAATAACCCTCACTTGAGGGTTGGTTGTTCAATTCATTTCTCTTTCACTATAGCTACGCATAATTGTCCTTAGTATTCATACGCATAGTGTTTGGTTTGTGTCTTGTTCATCCGATCTTTCTCTCTATCTCTTTATATTGTGCTTGTGTTGTAAACTTAGTGACCAAACAAGGGTATCAATCACCACTAGTTGGGTGAATCGATTGTTTTTGAAGTAGGTTTTGGTCCTACGCAGAAGCATACGAGTGATACTTTTGTTCGCTTAAAAACACATTTTACACTTTGAATCCAAGATTCTTGTACTTTCAATGTTTTAAGGTGTTAAAATAACTGCTTTTGGCAAAAAGTTTCAACCTTTACGTGTGGATCATTGTTTTAAGCTTGGTTTTTACGAGGGTGTCGCTCTACGCGATAACAATGAGCTTAGACGCTTGGATCATCAAGTTTTCACACTTTTGTGTTATTTTGGTGATATTGAAGCTATTTCATCACAAAAACTGGTTTAGAAACATCTTTGGGCAAAAGTCATTTTACGAGTAGAACTACGTATCAAAACCCTAATCTTACGCATAACTTTTCTTGGTTTGATCTTCGGTGGTTTACTCCATGTTTTCTTGCTTGATAAGCCTCAAAATACGCCACTTGGATATCTTTTGCACCGTGATAGTAAAGATCACTTGGGCAAAACCCTAAAATTACGATAAGCATAAGCTTACGCCAGAGAAACTTCCTACGCGATAAGATTTATCTTACGCTAAGCTTTGTCTTACGATAAGGTCATCCTACGCCTAAGTTTTCTACTTAACTTCTTGTTTTACGATAACTTTAGTGTTTTCACCTTACTTACGCCAGAAGCTAAACCTACGCAGAACTCTTACATACGCTAACTTTGGTGTTTTTTACGCATAAGTGCTACTTGGTTTATTGTGATTTCTACTCCTAAGGATACTTCATCAACAAAGGTTCATTCGACTACAAAGATCCATTTTATAACACAAGTTTTCAACATGTCACAACCACCATACTCTAACTATTTCCCTTACACTTATACTCAACGACAACAACAACTAAGTCCACAACATCAACAATGGAAACAACAACAAGCAATTTATCAACAACAATTTAATCAACAACATACTCCACAACTTGCAAAAAATCCACAACCTCAACTGGTTCAACCACCACCAAGTCTTCAAGTTCAACCCTACACAAACGATTTCAAACAACATCCATCAAGGAACACTATGAAGGAACCCACTTGGTTTGCAAAGATGTGTGAAGCTTTAAGCACCTAACAATCAATTCATGAGGCCGATCACTTGATAAACCTCCAATGCTCACCTGTGAAACTACGATCAATGAGTGATTAGGTTCTTTAGGTTTTGTGATCTAAAGAAGCCACATGGAAAGTTCTTAAAGAAGGTTATCTTGAAAGGTCCATTTCAGATGCCTACTGTCATTGTACCCGGAGATCCAAATGCTAATCCACCAAGAGATGAACAATCAAACATTTCATCATGCAGCACTGAATGCGTAAGAACTTCTACACTATGAAGCCATGAGCTTGCAATGCAATATATCCTTTCAGGATTACCAAACCCAATTCTTCAAAGTGTTGATGCTCAAAAGACCGCAAAGGCAAATGTGGGAACATATTCATCTTCTTAAGGAAGGATCTCAGACTCAATCAAAGAGGATATGGAATCCAAAATTTACTTGGCTTATGAACACTTCATGATTGAACCCGAGAGACACTAGAGTCTTATCATCATCGATTCTCGGACATCATAAATGATTTGGATAAACACAACATCATCATGCCAAGAATTGCGCTAATACTAAGTTCCTAAGTAGTCTTGGTCCTAATGGGAGAAGTATGTCATTTTTCTCCGCCAGCGAAGAATATGCATCAATCTACATACGGATTGTTGTAATGCATTACTTGAAGCCTCATGAAAAGGAAGTTGATAGGAAAGGATTCTCCGTGGCTCAAATTGCTTCACCGCCAACCGAAAATCAACAACTTGCTTTGTATGCTCAAAACAATTATTCTCCTCAACCAAAGAACTCAACCAATCGCATACAATCACACCATATGATCCTTCACAACCACAATCTCAACAAACTCAATTGGTTCCATACAACAACAACAATGCTCAAGCATTTGTCGCTGAAGCTAATGAGGAATCCGATCCATCAAGCATTGCAACAAGGATTTGTTATGATTGCTAATGCTTTAGCCGCTATACCAACAAATCCAACAATCGTATTCGCCTCATCTAACACAAAATCAAGTGTTGTGAACAATGGACGAGTTGAAGTTCGTAACGTTATGGTCGCCGATGGGCTGTGGTCAAGGGTTTAATGCTATGGGTAGGAATAACAACAGAGTCGTGGTGGAACAAGGAAATGCTCGTAATGGGTTGAATGGTCTTCGATGCTACAACCGCAATGAGAAGGGACACCTGGCTAATGCATGCCCAAAGCCGAGGACTAGGGCAAAGGCTTATCACAAAGAAGGCTCTTCTTTTGGCTCTTAAGGATGAAGCCGTGGAACTCTCACGCACAAGGAACAGAGTTTTATGGTATGCAGACTGATGATGATATGGAGGACTTGCGTGCCAATAAAGCTGTTATGTTGATGGCTAATATGCATGAGTTACACATGAGTGACAGCCCAGTATGACAATCGATGGCTTGTCTCGTGTACCCGAACAAACCATATTTATCTCTAATCTAATATCTCCGCCAACATCCGAATCCCGCAAGGCTCGGGAATGTTCAAAATGAGTCGCCCAAATCTCATTCCGACGATTCAACTAGACCGTGAGTTATATTTGATGATCAAGATGACCATGGTTTCCTTTGATAATCAAATTGACTTCGTGGTTATACTTGAGGATCTAAATAATGATCATGTTGTGACTCACGCTGAACACAATCAACTTTTGCCTCATCCGATGTTGATATGTTGCTTAAAAAGACCAACAATCCATAGTGGAAGAATGTCGCGTCATTAATCAGACTTGAAAAGTAAAATGCACTCTAACCAAGGATTTTGAATGTTTACAAAAGCAACTCAACTTTTTCAAAACTCAAGAAAACAGTGAAAAAGGTTTTGAAGCCGCCTTTGCTAAATCTCATCAAAACGAAAAATATTTAGAGAGACAGATGATGCGATCTAGCCGCTTCAAGAATGCTTTGTTGTATGAAATAGAACAATCAAACATGAACATAAAAAGCAAATTAACGCCTCACCTTGAAAAATCAAAAAGCTAAGGCCGAGTTGTTAACTTGTCAAAAACAGCTTCTCATACAAAAGCATTCAACAAAACCTAATAGATGATCATCTTAATTATCGGCTTGCAAAACAAACTTAAAGAGTTTAAAACTGTTGTTTACAAACATGGTGAGTCGGTCACAACTATTGAAAAGTTTACTTTAAAACCCAATCCAAATGGATATGGACCAAATCTTGCCGACATACAACCTAAGCTTTCAACAAAAGCATTCAAACCAAACTGAAGTTTCCAAAGGCAGTAATATAAAATTGATAATTCTATGAGTGTTGTTGAATATCATCGCCAAGAGAATTAGATGCGTAAGACGAGAGTCGATCAAAATTAGAAAATGTTGTTTACAACAAACCTTTAAACTATTCAAAAGCTCACTTTCACTCGCCACACCAACGGATTCTTCTAACACACCAAGGATTATCATAAAACGTCTGAGTCTTCTAATGTTAATCCCAAACCAGATTATGCACAAACTTATGGTCCTTTACCTTCCATCGGTGAAGTAAACTCAAAACCTCAAAAATCGCAAAATTCTTAGATATTTTGACCTTTTCATAGGTGACCTCAAAACTTTACAACATGAGATAGAATATCATTCTGAAATCAAAGTTCAACATTTTCAATCAGCCGCGCGAGAACAAAGAGACATTTTTCGTAAAAATCTTTACCAAATGTTAAAAATTTGAAAAATTGTATTGTCTGGGAACGGGACTTTCATAAGGAACTTGATTGATGAAGGTCGCTAGAAAACAAACATCTATTTCTAATACTAAACGAAAAAGAAAATGTTGAGAAAAGATGTTGATCGACTTTGGAAGATGTTATCCTGCGGCCGATGTCCATAATGCTGTTATTGAATTCTTTGTCATATGCATTTGATTATATCTCTCGCCGATATCGTTGATTCCTGTGGTAAATGTTGAGAACACATAATGTGCTTCGATCGAGTCTTTAAAAGTTGATAATGAAAGATTGTTAAACGAGCTTTCTAATGCAAAACGCCGCCTTAATTGGTGTCAAAAAGATATTCACGATCAATAACTTGCTTTTCAAAACAAAATCGCCCAGCCTGGAAAATCTTCCGATCCAAAAATTGAGCAACTGGATGATCAAAACGTGTCTTTTAAATGTCAAATCTCAAAATATGAACAAGAACTTGCAAAAGTTAAAAGGAATATGGTGTCATATTTGATTTACTCAAAAAGACTCGTGATGAAGCATCTAACGAACTTGATCATTATCTTGCACACACTAAAGAAGTTATGCATTTTGCCGAAATCTTCGATCCGAAAATCAAGATATGATTCACACTATCTTCAAGTTAAGAGAAATGTTAGGAAAGTATGAACAACTTCCGCCTACCGTGATTAAGAGAATAGCCCAAGTAACACTTAGTAATCGTGAACCTAGAATCCCTACTGCCAAATCACAAGTTGCTAACGTGCTTCTTTCATCAAACAGAATAGTTGCCTTTTCCAAACATCCGCGACTTCACGACTTAGGAGCAATACAAGGAAGAATAAGAAGTTGTGACCTAAGAAAAGAACAATAAAGAATGCTAAAGTAGAAGAACACCCTAGGACTATGAATAAGACTCACGTTGCTTCCACTATAAATATTTTCAGGCCCGCAAATGTAATAGAAATAGTGATGTAACTAATGCTAAACCTTTAAGTACTTTTGATATTCACCGATGCACCTTGTGTTATTTGTCGTAAAAGTATGAATTCTGATTGTCATGACAAATGTGTTGCTAAAGCTATCATCTCTCGCTTAAGGAATCCTAAGAATCGAAATACCTCTAGGCCCACTAATCTTTCTAAGTCCTGCTTGGTAGACCGCCTCTTTAGATTCTAGGAAACGATTGCTGCCCTCAGAGCTCCAGCTTACACCTCCTAGGAATATAGTACCACCTAGTGCATTCACTAAGACTAAAGCAAATACTAGTTGGAGATGGGAGAAATGGATATATAACACACTAGGATTTAAATGGATGCCTAAATTTATTGATGTGTATGTCTACTATAATCGCTTGAACCCTCTAACATTTCGGGTTCCACATCTACTTCTATTCCATCCGTGGTCGCCTGTGTGTAATGCGTGATAAAGATCATTCTCTGATTGTTGATAGCGGATGTTCCCACTACATGACAAGCAACCTTAAACTGTTATCAAACTTTATTGCAAAGTTCATTGGCACCGTAAGATTCGAATGATCACTTCGCAGCTATCATGGGCTACAGATACTATATCAATGGAAACATCGAAATTAGCAGGGTTTATTATGTGGAAGGCCTCGTCACAACTGCTTTCAAGAGGTCAGCCTGTGATGGAGATTTGGAGGTTGCTTTCATGGAGAAAACTTGTTTCATTCGTGATCTACAAGGAAATGACCTTATGTCCGCTCGTAATTCTAGTCTTTACAATATCTCTATACAAGACATGGTTGCTTCATCTCCCATCTGCTTACTTTCAAAGGCAACATCAACAAAATCATGCTATGGCACCGCCGCCACTCTCACATTTAAACTTTCAAACTATGACCAATCTTGCTCGACACAAACTAGTTGAAGGTCTCCCATGATTCCGGTATTCTAAAGATCACCTTTGCTCAGCTTGTGAACAAGGGAAAAGCACTCGTGCTCATTTTCCTTCAAAGGTGGAACACGTCTCAAAGATGTGCTTCATCTTCTTCACATGGATTTGTGTCCTCGGCGCGCTGCAAACGATCAATGGCAAACGCTACATCTTAGTAATTGTTGATGACTATTCACGCTGACTTGGTCTACTTTCTTCGAAGCAAAGACCAAGCTCCACAGATGATCATCACCTTTCTTACGAAAAATAAGTTCACCTCAAACACCGCCGCACAAATAAGAACGCATAAAGGAACCGAATTTGTTAACAAAACTCTTCGTGAATTTTATGAGAAAGTGGGAATTCAAAGATCGTGACATCTATTGCACGCATAACTGCCGTACAAAACGGAGTTGTTGAAAGATCTAAACCAACATTAGTGGAAGCCGCAAGAACAATGTTAATCAATGCTAAACTCCCAGATTACATGGGCGTGCTTTATCTATCGCGATGCTATACTCAAAACCGCTCTATGATTACAAACGCCACAACAAAAAACCTTTCGAGCTTGTCCACAATGAAAACCAATCTCAAACACTTTCATGTCTTTGGATCTCTTTGCTATCCTAATAATGATCGTGATGACTTTGGAAAGCTCAAAGCCAAAGCTGACATTCGAGTCTTTATTGGATATTGTGATAATTCTAAAGGTTTCCGAATCTCGAATCGTCGAACAAAGGAGGTTATGGAAACGATTCATGCTCATTTTGATGAACTTACGGATATGGCTTCTGAGTATAACAGCTTGGAACCCGTCCACAACCGCTTAAACTTCCCCAAACCCCATCATCACCGAACAAAGCCCCTTTACTCGCCAACAAATGGAAAGACTTATTTGCTCGCTATTCAAGGACGATATTGATGAACGTGCTCGTGTGTATCCAATCAAGCTTCCGCTCAACCCGATACTACTCTTATACTCGATACACCGCTACAACAACTACGTGAAGAAGCACCACCAGCTGACTCCAACACAACAGCTGAACAAACCGCTTCTAACAACAATGATGAACCGGCCGATGATGTTCTTAATGAAGTACCCTCACCGCAGATTTTGATCCAAATGCTCTTTAACCCGCTTTAATGAGATCTACACTGACCATGTCGCTGAATCTTCAACAATCCATTTGAATCCTCAAAATCTGCATAATGTATACCAACATCAACCCACATCGATGGACAAAAGACCATCCTCGGAAAATATTATTGGCAAACCCGAATCAACTGTCACGTTACGATAGACAACGCTTCACACGATGGTGAACATTGCATTTATGCACTCACCGTCGCTAATCAACCTAAAACATTAAAGACGAATGACAAAAGACAACCGATTGAATCCATGCAAGAAGAACTCAACCAATTCAAACGCTCTTGAAGTATGGGAATCCGCTTGAAAGACCAACAGGGTCTACGCCATTGGTCTCAAATGGATTTGGAAGAACAAATTGATGTCAAGGAAACGAATCGTAAACAAGTCACGCCCGTGGCTAAGGGTTATCGCCGAGTGAGGGTATTGACTTTGAAGAATCATTTGCTCGCTGTTGCCTCGCCTTGAGGTCGTTCGGATATTTCTCGCCGCGGCTCATATGAATATGACACTCTTTCGGATGGATGTCAAAACTGCGCTTCTAAATGGACAACTTAAAGAAACGGTTTATGTCACCAACCGTATGATTCGCTGATCCCGAAGTTCCCTAACCATGTCTACAAACCAACAAAGCTCTCAGTATGGTCTCAAACAAGCTTCGCATGGTACCGATAAGCTATCATCTTTCCTCATTGCCAATAATTTCACCAAAGGTTCGGTCGACCTAACTCTTTTCATACAATATCACGGGGCACATATCTTAATTGTTCAAATTTACGCGGATGACATCATTTTTGGGTCTACACATAAAAAGTACTCAATCGCTTTTGCAAAACTAATGAAGAAAATTTTGAAATGTCCATGATGAGTGAATTACGCTCTTTCTAGGATTACAAGTTCATCAATCACCCCGTGTATTTTCTTGAGTCACCCAAATATGCCCTTGAATTGTTAAACAAATTTGGAATGCAAATCTGCGGACACCTATGCCACATCAATGGCTCATACCAAGAAGCTAGACGCCGATTTACATGGGAAATTGGTGGACCCTACAAAATACCGTAGTATTATTGGTCTCTCATGTATCTAACGTACCAGCGGACATGATATTGTCTTTGTTGTATATCTTGCTCCCGCTATCACGCGACCAATCAAACCCACCTCGAGGCTTAAAAGAATCCTCCGATACAAAGGGAACCATTAATTTAGGGATCCGTATCCGGCGATTATGGTTTTGAACTAATCGCCATTTACGACCACGCAGATGCTTAGATTCACGAAAAGCACTTTTGAGCTTTACAATCTTGGTGATAAACCGTGTCATGGCAATCGGGAAGCAGGATTGCAGACGCTGTCCTCAATCAGGCATATGTAGCCATGTCGGCGGTTGTGCTCAAGTCAGATGAGAACACAACTCAAAGACTATGGTTACGATTTGATGTAATCCCGATGTAATCATGACAATCGGAGTGCTATTATGATCCTCTCAACCTACCAACACTCAAATCAAAGCACATCGATCTTCATATCATTTCATCAAGGACCACGTGGAACAGGTAATCGTTGAATTATATTTTGTGGGTTGAATAGAATTGGCGTGATCTTCACCAAAGCCTTGCTTCCCGCTAGGTTTAATGAGTTGGTCCACCGGATTGGTATGAGGTGTTTGACTCAAGAGGAATTGATGACCTCCTAAACAATTTTAAAACCTACAAACACCAAAATCTTTTTTGTAAATATTTTTTCAAAAACAAAATACAAAAATATAAAACCTGATAAAACAACAAAAATATTCTTCTATCTATTCTTCTTCAACATTGCAAGTACATTTTTCCGCCAACACTATAATCTTTCAAAATTCAAGATTTTCCCATCAAGTGTTGAGGGGAGAAAATAAATACTTAATCTTCAAAACATCCCTGTACTTGCATGTTACCTATTCTCGTTGTATCTTTATCAATGGTGGTAAACTTTTCGGTTAAACCGACACTCCCTGACTAATATTTATAACCTTTCATCATTTTCTTAAGTCGAGGGGAGGTCGCCAAAGGTTTCCTAAAATCTTTTGTTTGGTAACCAAAATGGAAGTTAAAAGGCTTTAAATGAAAATGGAAAAGGTGGAGGGACCAAAACTACCAAAAAGGGTTAAAGTATTTTAATAAAAACACCCCACCTAACATTTCACTTCACATTTATTACTCCTAACTCAACAAATCCTACGCACAAAATTCATTCTTCAAATCAGGTTTCTCATCATCAATTTGTAAGTTATTTCATGATCTTAACGTGTTTACAAACATAGGTTTTGATTTTTACACTAATCCAACTCAAATTTTTGCATATGATTGATTTGGTGTTCTACATGTGCGATGAACACCTAATCAACAATGGGTGTTTGTGATTAAAAAGATAGTGTTAAAATGTTCTTCTTACATCAATAAACTCATTTTCATCACTTAAACGAACCTTTATACACTAATTGAGTGAATTTCAAATTTAGGGTTTATGTGTGGTTTTGGGTATTTTCAAATGTGATTGTATTTGGTCAAAAAGATTGTTGTGTGATGTTAATATCATGTTGAATTAATGATTTCTGTGCCTTATAACAAACCTTAAACACTAATTGATTAAAAAATTGGTATTTAGGGTTTAATATTCTTATGTTTGGGTATTTTTGATTCACTCGACTTTGGATGTTAAACTTGTTATTAGACTCTCACAACACCTAAGACCCCTAGAAAACGTTTGGTGTATCCTATGGCTAGAAATCATATGCGAATTTTAAACTCTAGGGTTTTTGACAAGCTAATGACTTTCTACGCTGTGAACCGAGAAATGAGTTTCATGCCATGATCCGCTTTTAAAATGACTATACATGTTAAGATTGATGATATGATGATTTTATTTCGTGCTTGCTACGCATAAACTCGTAATCAAGGTCCTTGTTACTTCCGCGATAGGATCACCTTACGCCAGAGAAAGTTATGCTGAGAGAAATCTTACGCAGAATCATTACGCTGCAAGGTTCTAAAGGACTACGCCAGATCCTCGTGAAGGATATGCGAACAAAGTGACTTCATGCGATAAGGTCTACTCTATTTATAAGCCTTACGCCAGAAGGTCTTATATACGCCTTTACGCAGTAAGCTTCCCACGCCAAGGTCCCTTTCCTACGCTGCAACATTCTTACGCCAGAAGTAGGATCCTACGATAAGTTTCTGCCTACGATATACCCCTGCCAGCTTAACTTTGCAATATCTACAAGCCTGATTGACCTTCTTCATTATGAATTGTTACGTGCAAACTTGTATATAATTGAATCATAACGCCACTAAACCAATAATGTCACTAGTAAGCTTAAAACGTTCAATATGTTGTGATTAATAAGTGATAACATAAACTTTAAAATTTAAAGTTAACTAACTCAATTTAAACTCTTCACGACGCTATAGGACTATTAGACATACAAGTGACTTTGGACTCGTGAATAAACCATTGACATTATACGCTCAATAATTAGACATTAAAACCTTTCGCTGACTAACATTATGTGTTTCGATATGTTGGTTCTTTTGGCTAATGTTATTTCGTGATCACGCATATGGCTGCCAAATGAATGGATGACACCGAGGTTCTCACAATTGCCGATATCTTCCCTAATGGTTATCCAAGAAAGATTGTAAAGAACAACTCTCAGAGTTGATTTTGAAACCTCTACATGCTCGTAATCTTCTTGTTTGATTGCGTGGATATTCTAAAGAATCATCCCTACCGTAACATGCTCTCACACTGCCACAGCACTTAGATCTACATACAACAATTCTCGAATTCAATGCAAAGGATCAAAGGTCAAGTGTGGTGATAAAGGATTTAAATCACAAACAAATCACCATCACACATGCATTTACGGGCCGTTCTTCTTATTCCCCGAGTATCGAGCCAACCGACTTCTATGCCACACCCATCAAGAGACAGCTTCCGCAATTCATGGATATTGGCTATGATGAAGCTTCAGAATTATCACTAAGCATTCTCATGGAGCTTAAGAACATTCCTCAACCGCGGAGAACCCTACATCATCATCACCAAGCCGGGCCGGGTCAGGATGGGCTATGAGCATCCAAGCCTCATGGAGTCAAATATTTTGGTCATTAATCAACAAGAAAGACATCAAATTGAAGCTCATATGGGATGACATGATGTCATTTCTCAAAAAAGCTTGGCTCAAAGATTCCTTATGTCGATACACAAAGCCGGATCCGTAGAGCACTTGACTTCATCCCGACATTCCCAAGAGGCTCAATGACTCTGCATAATCACTTACATGTTGATCGAACCCATCCTCGTCACCGAATCAAGGAGAATCGCACAACAAAGAAACAGTGCCGTGTTTACCATCACCTTCCCACTATCAAATCAAAAGCTCAAGACATACAAAAGGTATCGGGTAGTAGAGAAGAGAAGGCAAGTTGGTCATCTCGATGAGAAGTCCTTCGAACACCTATACGGAGAACTGTAAGAGGCAGAAGGCAGAAGTGCTAAGTATCGGAATTCAGAGGATAATCCCCAAGAGGAATCCTCCACGTAAAAAGGGACTGCTCCAAGCATGAAGCTACCCCTATTCCCATTCCCAGTCCGAGCCCTCAACAAGAAAAGAGAAAGCATGTGGACGAAAAGCTCAAGATACACAATCTGATCTAAGAGACCTTCTACTCAATCTCTAAACCTCAAGTCCACCTCCTTCAAAGCAGCCTAAAACCTCCCAAAAGTCCACAACTGATAGATCAGAAGAAGAAGTTCATACCCCTTAGACTCAAATACATGGCAAAAAGAATTTGCAAAAGATCAAATGGGTGGCCCCGAGGGTCAAGTGGTGCTAACCAACCTTCACGTATCCCGATGCGTTAATCAACCCGATAGCGGATCCGTGCCACCACTTTGGAGCAAACAATAAAAGCCCGTGGAAGAAACTATTGAGCATGACTTTGAGGAACCGATAAAGAAAAAGTCCGAGAAAGATGAGGTGACAAAGAAAAGATCAAGAGAAAGAAAAGTCCGAGATGATACCGATTATGATAAGTTTCGCTAGATGCCTTGCTCATTTCTCAGAGGAGAAACCTCTCGCACCTCCAAAGGATCCAGAGTTCTCCTCATGTCTCTTCATCATGATCATTTCTTCTCATTCCACACCACCATCAAAAAAGATCAACCAAATCAACATCCAAATCAATCAAGAAGAAGCCACCTCGATCTTGGATTTCATACATAAAAGAATTGTGAATGCGCCAAACAAGTTAGAAAGAAAGACATGCTTTACAAAAGCTAAATTTTATTGCCACTTAACGACTTCTACATGATGAGAATGACAAGAGAATAGGCAGTATGAGTACATGCGGTTGAAACAAGATCCTCATAAGGAATTGAACAAAATGATCGGGGGTACACTACAAGCACCTTCCTTGACATTGTTCCTAAAGTTACAAAGGAGTTATTCACCAAACAACTCTATCCTAATCTAGTTCTTCCGGCTAAGAAAACCATGAAATCAACTCCAATGCATGTTAACATCAATCCAGTTGATCCCATAATCTTTTCTCGATGTTGAATTAGTTAACCGTTGGTCGCTCAAATGTCCAAATCCTGGTGATCACTCGTTTCTCACGAAAGCAAATTGTTGGAAGCATTGCTGGAATACTAACTCAAATCTGCATGCAGAAGAAGCCGAAGGCTAAACGCCCAAGAGACGACATGATGACAAGGATAAGAATAAGGACAACGAGCCTAAACGCTCAAGAAGTCCGTGAATCATCTCTCATTGCAACCTCCACCCCAACAAACTCCAAAGACAACAAAGATCTCCTCCTCATTCTTCTAACAAAAACCTCAGATTCTCGAGTTACCACTTCCATACTCAAAACCGTGATCACTTCTGAGTATACGGTGGTGACGATGAGGAATACCATGAGCCCCAACAACAACCCGCTCTCCCGAACAAAGTACGTAAACCGTAATCCTCATCTAGGCCTAAGAAAAGAAGAAGAAGAAGGCTCTAAGGCCGACGCCCTATCCTGGCTAGATGAGAGAATACAGAGGAATTTGAATGGTTTTCTACACTTGTTAATTCCACTCCCAAAATAAGTCAAGAGGTTACAGAATAGTACATTGAGCATGCTAAATTTCTACAAGAAAAATTCCATGTGAAGAAGATGATTTAAATTCGAGTTGAAGGAATCAAGAATGAAGCATTTCAACTTCAAAGATGTTTTAGTGCCATCAGGAGGTCAATATCACCTTGATAATATTGCACAGCCATGTCTAACAACATGGATTGGCTCAACCTAATCAAACATCGACTCACTCAACGACAATCCTCCATATTACATCAGTCTAAACCTCTCCGCATAACCACAACCCGACAAATTTAGGATTCCATTCAGATATTTCTTTAACAAAGACTTGGAATTTCTTCTACACGCGGCAATGGTTCAAGGAAATATGCTATCACATACACTTCCATTCCCGCAATTAATACTCAAATCAGATAGCCATCGAGGAACGAAGCAACTACATGTTTTCCAACAACGCAGAGTATGACCGGATGCAATGTATGGATTCACCATTACGTAACGTACCAAGAATCTACTACTGGTACGCCAGTCCGTAGTTCTCAAAATGCAGCAGTGATTCAAGAGTATCATTGCCATCAAACACGCTTGATCTTTCGCCTAAATGGGATTACACCTTCTCAAGAATACGTCAAAAAGACAAGACGAAGAGATTATGCATTCTCGGCTGACTTTGAGAATTTGTCTATCAATCCACATTGAAGACATGTACCTTGCCAAAGTGGTGTATCGATGAGACAATTTTCAACCGAAATACAACGAATTCATCAAGTCATCTGCCATCTTCACTGACGCATAGTCATCAAAGAACGTAGAAGATTCCAAATTTGCAGAGAATCTTATCGCATCTGCGTCAACCTTACTCTACCGCAGCCTTGATCTTCCCACATCAACCAGCCTCACAATATACGCCATCAAAGAAACCATTCGCCATTTACCGCAGTGAACTTCAAAGAAATTGCTTAATGATGCGGTAGAGATCTTCAAGTTTGGAGATCACACTTTGAAGATGGTTAGGGACGGATTGGCTTATCTAGGATATACACATCGTAAGATCGGGTCTCCTAAGCGATGGAATTCTTGATCAAGGATGTGAAGAGGATCATCACATGATTGATGAAACGGTTGTATCGGAAGGGATCATCTCGTAAGATTGAAAGCTATGTTGGTGGTCCACTCAGATTAACATCACCGCTTTCAACGCCTCTGCTCACACTCCTAGCAACATCTCCGACTACCCGTACCCCTTGAATCGCTCTCTTCATTATTACTTTGGATGTATGATTTATTATGTCTATGGCTTGTGCACACATTACAAAGGTACAACCCGTGACTTGTAAATAAAGGACCCGTGGTACGCTCAAAGGCTACAACTTATAAAAGGAGCGTAAAGCTTATTTTGAGTAAAACCTATCAAACCTTTCATTTTTCAAGGTTTTGCTCAAAATAACAAGTACTTTCCCTTATGACTTTCAAAACCTCAACCGTTTATATCACTCGTTGAGGGGGAGTACTTGAATAAAATCTTTTTTCCCTAATTGTTCTCAGTGGTCATTCTTCCCAACACTCCAAAATGGTCATATTCATTCTCAACTTTTCAAAAATAACATTTTATATGCCATTTTTGAAGGGGAGAAAATACGTGATAAGAAATATGTTGTGTTTTGCTATATGAACTCCTCGTGAAAAGACTTTAACCCACTTAATTGACTATAGATCTTAACTAAGTTAGTAACTCAAAAGACTTGTCCTGACGGTAATAATTTCAAGCTAGTTCGCTAGTGATGTAAACGTGTCTCAAAAGCGACTTGTCCGAGTAGATTGTACCATTCGAGAAACTCTTGGTAGACATGAACCTTGACGGGTTTGACAACCTTTCGGTGTTGTCCACACCTTCAAGATAGTTATTAGAGCTAGTTGTCACCTAAAAGTCGCATAATGCAACTTTAACTATGCCACGAATCCGTGTCTCATGGGAATGTCTATCTTGAGTCGATCAATCTCTAAGCGCTGCCTTTCCCTCACAAAGGCAAGATTTCAGCCAAAAACTCTAAAGCACATGTGGAGGGGGAGTATTTCCGCTAAAAGATAAAACTCTCAAGTTGGTTCAAACATGTTTTAATTTACAAACCCTTTGAGAGATTTTCTTGAAAATGGTTTTATGGCAATGGAGTTATAAGGTGATTAAGGTTAGAATAACGGCCCTATGATCCCTGCCAGAAGTCGGAGGGATCTACCCAAAGACACTACCAATAGTTAGAATTTAGAAGTCCTTAGGTATGATTGTAAAAAGGAGAAAATGAGAATCGAGAAAGAAGGAGTTGAAGAATTAGAAAGAAATGCAAAGAAGTGGGGAAAAGAAATAGCCTCTGAGATTATTCAACTTAGGCATAATCCGGTTCAATTTATATATGCCACCGTTGTCACTAGATGACACCGTATGAAGACTAAAAGTCGTCATGGACCCAATGACGCATGCACTAAACCTTCTTAGCCACTCAAGTTTCTCTCAACAGAAGCTTGTTTCATTCTTACAGGGAACCCTACGTAAACTATCTGGCTTCTTAGAGATTGTTGGTATTGAATAAGGAGACCTCTCTCCTAGTCTCACTGCCAGAAAACACAAAACGCACTATTAAGTCTAGAGCCACGAGATTCATCAAAAGATCTCTTAGGTAAACTTGACATTTCATCACTTGATGTTCAACAATAAGAACATCAAAGTACGCTATCGAGTCCTTCACAGATCTTAGTAACTGTCGAGAACATTTATGAGAAGTTCACACCGTGATCCTCGCGATTGAATGGAAACTCCCGCCGTGGTCAACATCAAACAAAATTCCGACAAGGTCGCTTCGGTAACTCCTCGCGGATTACGCTTTAGTGGTCTCAAACGGCTCTACCAGCTAGGTGATACTTCGTGTACCTCAAATGATCATCTCAACTGTGATACTTTACATCGTGTTATCTCACTCTGTGGGACTCGTTCAGAACGGCCTTTGTGAGAAATTAGAGTTGTGTTTCACACTATGTTGTTAACACTCTCGGGTTCAAACTTGTAAGCGCCTAATCCGCTTATTACTAACCGCTTTCATGTTTTCTTCTTATGGAAGCTCCGAATGATCGTCGCGCATTCTTTCATGCCTCATGCCAACATCATCACTAATGGAAGTTCTATCTAAAAGCAACACAAAGTCGTAATGATTCTTCGCCAAACCAAAGAATCTACAAAGTTAAAGACTTAAAGAACTTCATCAATAATGAAGTCCAACGTCAAAGAGCGTATGAGCATAAGTTGAAGAATGACGGAGACACCGGAGCAGGAAGCGCACTGGGCGTGACTTGATGCGCAACAACAACATACTACACTTCTCATCACAAAGAACAATGATCAAAGAACAAAGTTAAAGATGACGCCAATGCATAACGCTCAAAGAAAACTATCTCTACACCGGGAGATTGTTCAACCAAGGCAATTCTTCTCACAAGAAAGAAGAATGTCAAGACGCCAAAGCTTCTATTACATCAACGCTTTCACCGCTTTCATCACTAACACTTAGGGGGAGATTGTTGGAATCACTCCCAAACCATAATCAAGTGTTAGTAATTTATATGTAATAGTTAGCTTAATTATGGCCTTTATGTTTGTTATTAGCTTTAAGCTTATGTAGAAGGCCCATGAGCTTAGGCCCATGTCCATTAAGGAAAGGATGGGATCTAGGAGTGCTGCCCTAGCCTCCTATAAATAGTCTTGTATAACCCTCACTTGAGGGTTTGGTTGTTCAATTTATTTCTTTCACTCACATCTACGCATAACCTTTTACATTATATCATGTATGTGTGTTTGGATATTGTTCAATCGCCTCTCTATCTTTCTATTAAGCTTGTGTTGTAAAACTATTGACCTAACACGACGCTACTCAATCAAGAGGCTAAAACCTCCAGTACCCAACATGAAATACAAAGGTAAAGGGAAGACTCTGATTGAACATGATAAGGAGAGCTCAAGAAGAACCAATAGATGAGCAAAAAGGAATATCAAAGGAAGTTGAAGGAACTCGACATAAACATCTTGCCAAGCATTCGTGAAAAGATCAAACTCGCGGCCCCTCGAGGTTCTGGAAAGTGGTGGTGTCAAGCACCAGCCTTTGATGCTAATCAACCCGATAAGTGGAACTGGGTACTACCATCACCCAACGAACAAACAACAATGGCAGATTGAGGATTCCATCAACTTTGATATTGAGAAACCGTAAAAAGAAAAGTCCTAGAAGAAAAGACTAATGAAGAGGCCGCAACTCATGCCAAAGTAGAAGAAAAGCCAGGATTCAGCCAGTAAAAGACTAAACCTGAAAAGATGACTATGATGATTTTCTTCCTAACAAATTGACCTGCTCCGAGGATAAAACTTCCGATCCTCCAAAGGACCTTAATCACCTCACATCTCATCATCATGGGACTCGTCTTCTCATTCTTCACCACCACCATCCAAAAGATCAACCGTGATCCACATACAAATCGCTGAAGAAGCCAACTACTCTTTGATGTCTCAAGCCTAGACATACTAATCGCTAAAGCCGCCAAACAAAGAAAGACGCGGCTTTACAGAAGTGAATTTTCTACCGACAAATGCGATTCTATGATGAGAATGAAAAGATGCAAGCCGGAAAAGGAATACATCCGTAAGTTCATGCAACGTGGATCTTCAAGGAAATGAACGAGATGATCAAAGGTTACACTACAAGTACCTTCTCGACATCGCTCGAGTTACAAAGGAGATGTTTACCAAACAACTTTATCCGAATCTATTACATTTGGCCAAGAAAACTATGAGATCAACAAAGAATGCATGTCAACATCAACCCAAATGGATCCCATAATATTCTCAGATGCTGAATTGGCTAATGTGCTCTGAGCTCAAATGTCTAAACGATCTGCAACATTTACTTCCTGGAAGGTAAATTGTTTGAAGTAATCAGCCGAATACCAACCCAAATCAGCCTTTACAGGAAGAAGCTCAAAGGCCTAAACGCCCAGACACATGAAGATAAGGATAAGGATAAGAATGATGAGCCTAAACGTCCCAAGAAAATCGTGAATCATCTTCAATGCAACCTCCACCCCAAAGGACTCTGAAATTCTCAACCACGACTCTCCCTCTTCATCGAAAACCTCAGATTCCGAAGTTAGCACCCTGCATTCGTAGAAAACCAAGTGATCACTTATATACGGTGACGACGGAGGAAATACCTCGACCCCAACAACAACCCACCTCTCCCAAAGACAACAAAGGAACCAGATCCTCCTCTAGGCCCCGTAGTATGAAGAAGAAGACAACTGGCCAAGTGTCGCTTCGGCTAGACGATGATGACAATCAATAATGAATGGTTTTCCACACTTGTTGCCGCTACACCCACCTTAACTGATGACCAAGATATGGTAGGAGGTAGTACGCTGGAGCATGCTAAGTTACTACAATCAAAGTTCCGAGTGAAAAAGATGACAAAATCAGAGTTGAAACGAATCAAGAATGAAGCATTCCAAATACTCAAAGATAGCTTGAAAGTACTATTGAGGTTGAATATCACCTTAAAACATAGCACGCAGCCATGTCTAACAACATTGATTGGCTCAACCCTAAAGTAAACATCGACTACACTGAAAGGATAACGCCCATACTACACAGATGGACCAAACTCTACCTACCATTGGTCAACCAGATCAACCTAAGATTCCATTTTGATACTTCTTCAACGACTGAATTCTTTCACATGGTAGGAATGTGACTCAAGAAATACGCTACACATCAACACTTCTGCCTCTGCAGTACCATTTACTCCAACCGCATAGCCATCGAGAAAAGGCTACCTACATGTTTAATAAATGAGTGAAGAGTATGACCTCAATGCATCAGATGATTCATCATTGGCGGAATTACGAATCTACTACGTAAGTCGCCGGTTAGTAATCTCAACATGGTTAATACGGTAATCAAGGGATCATTGTTGTTAAGCATGTTGCTCTTCGTCCAAATGGGATTACACCTTTCAAACATATTGGTTAAGCGCGCAAGCGAGAGAAAAGGACTATGCATTCGTGAAAGCAGGACTTTAAATTGTCTCTCAATGATATTGAAGATCAGATTGCCAAAGGGGAAGAATGAACAATTCTCGAAATTCAACAGTCTATCATCAGTCCTTACTCATCTTCATCCAGGCATCGTAAGTCAGGAGCGTGTAGAAGATTTGCCTTCTTTGATGCAGTATGGACTGCGTGTCTTCACCGCCGCAGCTAGAACACCACGACATCATATCTTTCAATTCACTATCGGCAAACCCTTTGGAGTCTATCGCGGTGCACTCCACTGGCTAATACTGATGGTCTAATGAAGAGCTTCATAAGTTTGGAGATTCAACATTGAAGCATGTCGAGATGGCTAGCATATAGGTTAAAGGCGATTCAACAAGGCATTGGGTCGCCAAAGAGATGGACTTTTAAGGAAAGACGGGATGTAAAGAGAATCATCAAGCGATTGATGAAAGTTTGTTTCGAAGGGACCGGTTAGAGCGTTGGAGAGTTTCAGGTGGTGGTCGTCCTCGCATCTCACAGGCTATCAACGCCGGGTTTGTTCTCGGTTATTACGGAACTACAAAATTCGGTACCAGCGTCTTCTATTTCATAATAATTGGATGTGTGATTATACAATTGACAATGGCTTGACGCACATAAAAGTGTACAACCCGTACTTGTCAAGAAAGGACCCTATGGTACACTTCAGTGCCACAATCCTTATAAAAGGAGTGAAAGCTTCTTACTTTTGAGTAAAACCTATCAAACCTTTCATTTTTTCAAAGGTTTTGCTCAAAAGAACAAGTACTTCCCCTTATGATTTTTCAAAACCTCAACCGTTTATATCACTTGTTGAGGGGGAGTATTTGACTTAAAAACTTTGTTCACAAATAGTTCTTTGTCTAATCTTCCCACAAAACTCAAAATGATCATATTTATTCTCAATATTTCTTCAAAAATAACATTTATATGCCATTTTTGAGGGGGAGAAAAATTATGTGATAAGAAATATGTTGTGTTTTCTATTGAATCCTAAGTGTGAATAGACTTCAACCCATGAATTGACGAGGACCTGAGCGATCATACATTGAAAATATTTGTCTTCCAAGACTTATCCAAGTAAATTGTACCCATTAGAAGCTGATAGACATGAACTTTGCGGGTTTGACAACTCTGGGGTTGTCCACATCTTCAAGGTAGTTATTAGAACTAGTTGTCACCTAAAATCTGACAATGTATCTCTTTAACTATGCAATGTCGTGGGGGGGATGGATTGTCTATCTTGGGTCAATTCAAAATCTTCTTTTCCTCCTTGTGGAATTTGTCAAAACTCTTAAGCACATGTGGAGGGGAGTATTTCTGAAAATCTAAAACTCTTGAAGTGTTCAAACATGTTTTTCATTCACAAACACTTGGAGAGATTTTCATGAAAATGGTTTTATGGCAATGGAGTTATAAGGTGATTAAGGTTAGGAATAACGATCCCTGATCCTGAGGAAATGGGAGGAGGATCTACACTACCAATAGTTAGAATTAGAAGTCCTTAGGTATGATTATAAAAAGGGGAAAAATGAGAATCGGAGAAAGAAGGAGTTGAAGAATTAAAAAGAAAAGCAAAGAAAAAGGGTGAAATAGCCCTCTAGATTATTCAACTTAGAGGCGGAACAGGGTTCAATTCATATATACTGATGTCGTCACTTGATGGCGCCGTGTTGAAGTGCGTCCTTAACCCAGTAGCCATGCCCACTAAACCTTCTTAGCCACTCAAGTTTCTCTCTCAACAGAAGCTTGTTTCATTCTGAGGGAACCCCTCGTAAACTATCGATTTCTCTTAGAGATTCTTTGTGTTAAGAGGGACCTCTCCCTAGTCTCAGTGGAGAAAACCAAACACACTATTGAGTCTAGTGCCACGAGATTCATCAAAAGATCTCATAGGTACACTTGACATTTCATCACTTGTTGTTCAACAATAAGAACAATGGTATGTTATCGAGTACCACAGGCATCCTAGCTATCGTGAGAACAATGAGAGGTTCACAATTGTGATCGGTGATTGAATGGAAACTCGCGCCAGAATCGACATCAAAAACCGACAGGTCACTTCGTAACTCCCCTGGATTAAGCAGTGTGTCTCAAACGGTCTCGATGTGAGGTGATACCGGTGTACCTCGTGACTCATCGAACTATAGGTGCCGATTTTTATCGCGTTATCTCGCAATGGGACTCCAATTCAGAGCGGCCTTTGTGAAATTAGGTAGTGTTTCACACTATCGTTAACACTCTTGAAGTTCGAACTTGTAAGTTCCGGAATCCGCTTATTACTAACCTTTCTTATGTTTACTTCTATGGAAGCTCTGAGTGATCGATGCGATTCTCCACATGCTCATACCAACATCATCAACGGAAGTTCTCTCATAATCAAAGGCAACACAAAGTAGAATGATTCTTCAACAAAGAATCAACAAAGTTTAAAGACTTAAATAACTTCATCAACTATAATCCAGCGTTAACGGCGTGTGAGCATGTTGGAGAAAGACTGGAGACAGGCGTGGCGGTGACCTATCGAACAACAACAACATACTATCACTTTCAAAGAACAAAGATCAAAGAACAAAGAGATGGCACGTCAGTGAATCCTAAAGAAAACAATTTCTCTGAGGAGATTGTTGAATCAAGACACTTCTTCTCACGAAAGAAGAATGTCGGCGGCGTCAAAGCTACTATCGACACCTACATCGTTTTATCACATTCTCATTCATCACTTGTGGCAGGGGAGTGTCGGAATCACTCCAAAACCTAATTCAAGTGTTAGTGACTCATATCTGTAGTTAGCTAATATGGCCTTTATGTTAGTAATTAAGCCTTAGGCTTATGTAGAAGGATAAGCTAGGCCCTAGAATAAGGAAATGAAGGGACTAGAGTGTTGCCTAGCTCTCTCCTATAAATACATTGTAATAACCCTCACTTGAGGGTTGGTTGTTCAATTCATTCTCTTTCACTTGCATACGCGCCAACCTTTCATTATATTCATACGCATAGTGTTTGGTGTGTTGTTCAACCGATCATTTCTTCATCTATTTCTTCTATTGATGCTTGTGTTACTAATATGGGAACCTAACAGTCCTTTGTAGTCTTTTGTAAACCCTAATCTCTATTATATAAAAAGACATAGGGTACAGGTTTTAATTAAGTCTTCCATAATTTAGACGTCTAGTAAAGGGGTGTGTGTGTAGGCGTGTGTTTATAAACACCTAAGTTAGAGTTAGTTAACCCCTAAGATCAAAGGTGCCTTTGATCCTTGTCATAGGTAGATAACACATTTTCATCTGATAAAATAAAATAAGAGGTGATGGTGAAAAACCTTGTGTCATAATTGTTTATTTATTTTATTGTACATTGTCGTCTATACTTGTCTATGCTCTAGATGCTCTAAATGATCTATGGTGTCTATAAAACTCCACAATTGGTATCAGAGCCAAGGGGACTCGTTACCTAGGGATTCGCAAGGTTTTTTGATGAAGAAGAAGAAACTTCGAAGTTGGTTTTTCAATTTTGTATCTTTCTGCAGGCCAGTTTTCAAACAGCGATAACTTTTTCGTTAACCGTTGGATCAGACTACAATTTTTTTTGGAGACTCTAAGTATATCAAGCTAACTTTTCATCAGAGGGGATCTTCAATTGGAGCTCTCAATTCAAATTTATTCAGTGTCAATAACAGCTGCTGAGGGAGGTAATATTTTTCGAATTTTTTGGGTTTTCATTCTATGGACTGTGTATTATAATGTACTACCAAACTCTAATTCAATATGTTCTAATTATTATTATTCTTGAAGTATGGTTTGTTGGTTTGTATATGTCAAAACCCTAAATTTCTTAAGGATTAAATATTAAGAAGGTTTTCAAGCTAATCGGATTTTAGGGTTTCTAAGTTGAAGTCATCAAGTGGTTATGAATTGCACATGGGATTAATGCATACATGGTTTGACTATAATATTCTCAACAGATTTGGATTTTTTTTTAATTCATGGGACGGTGTAATCTTATTTTTAATTTGATGGTTAGTTTCATGTTTCTAGGAATTCTCATTCTCAATTCGTTGTCAAGGTAGTCTGATATTATTATTCCTAGAAACATGATACAAAGTAGAGTTAATTTGACAGTGATGTATAAAATGGTCGGTAGTATTTTCTATTCTGCCAAGGTATTCTGATCATGTTTATGCTATTGCTACTCGCTACTTCCATTGTACATTTACTCATGTACTTACAATTGCTCACTTGAAGTTTCTATTGCTACGTTTGAGTTTATACTGTCATCTATGCAAACTACTGCTAGTTACTTTATTAGTGCTTCTCGCGATGACTTCATACCACCCATTCTTGATAAACTGTTGCTCTTTATCATGGATCTGCTATCATTGTATCAAGAGTTACTACTGTTGGGAATTTAGCAAAGACAGTTTGTATTGCCAGGCTAGATAGTTAGTAATGTTAGCTTTAGTTTTGGACTGTGTAGAATATAACTAGCAGTACAAACTGCTAGTATGTTTAGTTAGTACTGCTTATGAGATTAGCATAGTCGGTTAGATAATTATAGAATTGTTTCTATAATATGTTTCTTGTGTAGAAAGTTATTGCAACCCTAAAAGGACTCCTTAGCCTATAAAAGGAGGTCCTAGGTTAGATTTAGAATATGTATTATTCTAGAGTCGATCACTTTAAGGTTCTTATAACCCTAATACTTTTGAGTATTCGTATATTAATATATTGAGGTGTTTTGTGAGAAACAAGTTGTGTCAAAGTATTCTCTTAATCATTAAACATTAGTTTCCGCATATTGTTTAATCTTAGTTTCAAGACAGCTTGCTATATTGTTGTTTGTGTTAGATTTATCTAACTTAATCAACTTGATCAATTGCTAAACTGGGATTAACAGGTGGTATCAGAGCAAGGTTGCTCGTGATATCTAGGATCGTACAAGGTTTTCTTGGCAAAGAAGAAAGAAAAATTCGAATCTGAAAATTTTCGTAAAAGTTTCTACAAGACAGTTTTCAAGATGCGATAACTTTTTCGTTAACAGTTGGATCGTGACAAAATCTTTGGTAGACGTTCTCTATATATCCATATAACTTTTCACTGGAGGGATCGTCAATCTGAGGTCTTAATCAATAGTTATTCAATGTCGAATATGGCTGCAGAGGGAGGTTTAAAAGTCGAATTTTTAGGGTTTTAAAGGTATTGTTTTTTTGACTTTTTTATTCATATGGTTTTTAATATGGGAATCAGTTTGAATTCTTGTCCTAACCTTGTGTGTTAAGAAAGAAGCTTTGGATCAACAAGTCTTATCGGATTCATGGATTTCGACCTTTGTTTTTATGGTGACAAACTATTTAACGAATATTTAATCTGTCGTCTTGTGATTTCTACTAAGGGACAGTGGTGCAAGTGACTTTACCTCGTACATGAAATTAATTCTACTTTGATTTAGATTTAGGGTTTCTTGCCAAAATTTCTCGTTAGGGTTTTAAGGAGATTCCTGATGATACGTAATTTATGGTATAATTCAGACTATGCATCTTGTTACTAAGGTTCCTGGTACACGTCTAAGGTTTTGCACGAATGAAAACCTATTGTCCTTATATCAGATCGTTTCTGCTGTTCAAAGGGTGATAGGAAATTTGTACTGCTCGGTTTGGATTCATTATAGGAGTTAGTACTGCTAAGTCTTTGCCATATTTGTTCGTTTCTACTGCTGATCTGAAGTTTGCTACTAATGTGGTCACGTTTGTACTGCTACATGTATATTGACAAAACAGTTTGTACTGCTGTGTCAATTAGTTTGTACTAATAGTGACAGCTCTTTTCTACTGCTCGTTCAAGGAATATTTGAATCTGCTATTTGATTGTTCATTACGGATGCTCTCATGATACTATACTACTGCTGGATAGTGCTTTATTTATAAATCGTTTGGAGCAGTTTATGGGCATGCTTGCAAGGGTTTCAATTCTTATTAATATATTGGTGTTGTTTATTTTTGGACGAGGCATTAATATCTGATTGGTTGATACAAAGTCACATGGGTCGATGAGTGCTAGTAAGTAAATTGATTCTCGCTTTGATTTGTATGCTAAACCAACATTTATCAATTCATGGTGTGATATTGTTATCCAATTGGACGGTGGCTTACTAATTTTCATTATTAATCATAACATGCTACTTTCAATTGAGAGGTCATTGGTTGATTCATATTATGAATATCTACTGGTTATTGTTGCTTGTTTGAGAATTTCTATTGCTACATGTACAATCAAAAGCAGTTTGTACTGCTTGTACTGCCCGTAAAAATTTGTACTGTTCATTAGAATTTTAGTACTGCTATGCTTGCCCGAGAAAGATTATTACTACTGCTAGCTTTATTTGATATCGGACAACAAATACTTTTTGGTTCTCGGCTAAAGTTTGGAGTTTGGATGGTTTACACACACAAAAGGTTATTGGTTCACACACACAAGGAGTTTGGATTTTTGTTCTAGATGTTCTTAATGGTTCAATGTCTTGCATTTATTTATTCTTATTGGCGAAGAGGATTATTTGTTGCTTATTTGATGATGAAGTGGAATTTTTCAAGGTTGAGTTTTATCATACCTTTTTGCAGAAGGTAACTTGTTCGTTCGTTCAAGTGACTACAAATTGACAAATCACTTGAAGGAGTTACATTATTGTGCTTAGTGATTATTGTCAAGGGATTGCGATCTCCCTATACGTTAGGTATAAGTTTGAAGTCAGTTTTATTACAAGAGATAAGACACAAGGTTGGTTTATTCTATTTCAGCATCAAATTAGTAATGGTTACTTTTCTTCATCATTACATAAGAGCCTACAGATTTGAAGAATCATAAAGATGATTAACACATTGGTTTCAGGGGAAGTATCTTATTATGTGTTTTAATCATTTGATATTCATGCAACACTCAAGAAGAAGTTTTTGATTCTTACTACTGTTGATTAGTATTACTATTGATGGTTTAGATTTCTATTGTTTCAAGTTCATTTTTAGTGCGGAAAACTTCATGGGGGTAATTTGAAACATTGGAATGATGAATTGGATGTGCAGTATTGGTTTGTAGTGGTAAAGATCATATTTGCATATGTTCCCTATTTGGATAATAACAAAAAGGGGAAGAGATGTTGGAGTGGCATGGCATGGATTAAGGGGAAGACATACTTGTCTCATTCATGGTGAGATCCCTGATCTCAATTTCTCTACTTCATCTAGGGAAGTTCATTCAAGAATGGTTTTGTCATTATCAACTAGGGGAAGATTGTTGGGAATTATACGTTTGAGTTGACAAGACAAAAAGGATGAAACAAGAAGGACTTAAAGTGACAAGAATGAAACCTACAAAAAGATGGAAGGTCTTGCTTACAAAAGAAGTTTTATTTATTAGTCCTTCGTAGAGATTTGTAAACCATAATCCTCTAGTATATAAAGAGGACATTGGGTATAGGTTTCATAATTAAGTCTTTCACAATGTAGACGTCTAGTAAAAGGTGTGTGTGTCCTAGGCATATAGTCTTGTAAACGCCTAGGTAAGTAGTTTAGTTATCCCCAAGATCGAAGGTGTCTTTGATCCCTGTTACAATTAGGTAACACGTTATATTCTGATCAAATATAATTGGGGAAGATGTGGAAAAACCATGTGTCAATAACAAAGTGTTCTTATGTTTATTCCGCTGTGCAATGTTATATCTTTGTTATTGTTAAACCCTAGAGCTTATAAACAATCAAGAAACTATGTTTATCATGTTCTTAGTTTCCACACCTTGGGTATGTTGACAATTAGAGCAATTATTGTCATGAGTAGGAGATGGAGGCATTGGAGATGGAATGTTTTGAGGTGAAATATCGGGTGAGCGGGAAGGAGGTTCCACAAAGGATGGAGGGATTTGTGGAGGTGAGTTAAGTAAAGTAGGATAAGGTTTAACTAAGAATGAAGGTGGTGATGTATGGGTTGGTGGTGGCGGTAAAGAAGTATCTACTTCCACGTGATTCGGTTGTTGATTTTGATGATTCCTCATAATCCAAAATGGACCATTTAAGGGTGATGGATAAAAAGATACAGGCGCTAGTGTTGTTTCAACACCAAAGTTTTGGTGAGGAGGTTGTTGTTGCACCATTTTCTCAATTGAGGAAAATGTTGGAAATGGTGGTGGATGAGATGGCCTAGGTGGCAAGTCCTCTAAGTTGTATAGGTGTGGAGATGTGAGTGGAGTGGTGAAAGAGATAGCTCTAGGTACTAGAGGTGATGGTTTAGTGGAAGTAGGGGTGTTTGGTTTAGGAGGTATAGTAGTGTTTGGTAAGAGTTGTTTTGTGGGAACAATCCTTTTGGGAATTGGTTTGATTAGTAGAGTTAGTTATGAAGAAGTTCTAGTGTTTGAGGCTTTAACGGGTGATGATTCGGTTGAAGAGATTTCATGAACAACCCGAGCAATTTTCTTGGGAGGTCCTTTAGTAGATGAGTTAACACTAGGAGCTTCCCTCATGTTGAAATGGTAGAAAGGGAAGGTGTGAAGAGAGCTTTAGCTGCTGAGAATGATTGTGTGAATGGTGACTTGGAAGTTCTAACACAAAAGGTTTAAAAAGAGAAAGATTTGGTAAGTGAATTAAAGCTTATGCCACTAAAAATCCTTCAAATTGCAATGATTTGCATGCATAAAAGTTAACTATATTCTTGCACTGATCTAGGAAGTTAATTAAGACAATGTGGAGTGTTCAAATTAATAAAAATGGTTTGAAATGATTGTTTTAAGTAGGATTGGCTTAGTCTGTGCAGCCGGTTCCAACGGATCCCTCACATGAGGGATCCGTCTAGGTTAAACTTAGGGATCCGGCTCTCAGGAGCCAAGGAAAAGAAAGATGATGTTTTTGTAAGGTCTACTACCTACAAATCTTGAGTGTTTCAGTTTCCTCAGGTGTCTTAAATGATATGTGATGGATCTAGGACACTCTCCTTGTGTCAATGATATTTTGTATGAACCTGTTTTCCTCCCTTGTTTGGAGGAATTTCCCAAATCTTGATCAGCTGAATCACCATTAGAAGGTGAGGATGAAGATGAAATCACCATCTTTGCAGCCTGCCTGTGCTTTTTCAACCTCTGCATCTCGTCCTTTAAGGTCTGAATCTTTGTCTTTAATAGTTGAACATCCTTGGCATGCTTCTTCTTAACAGTAGCCAATTCTTTTTGTAGAAACTCAACCTGCTTTGCTAATTTGGTACACAAAACCATCAATTCCATTTGGTTTCCCTTGCCCTCGGCACTTCCAACGTGTTTACCTGTTGGGAGGGTGAATCATGGGGAAAAGGTCCGATTCCTCCATAGTAGGACTACGTGGAAGTCTAGAACCACCCTTTGCTTGTTCCTAGACCAAAAGGTGTAGAAACTTGCTGTGTTGTCATGAGAGGAGTTGACTGTTTAGACCTTCTCTCATAGGTTCTTGAAGCTGGTGGGGTATAATCAATGTTGGGAACATCAATTATAGGTGTATTTTGTTGAGGATGAAATTTTAGCAAGCATTTGGGGTAGGAGAGGTGTAAAAATCATATTGCCATCCTTATTCAAATTTTGAAAATTTTAGGCTTTAGGCAACTGATTGATAAAAGAGTATGAGGTTGCAGTTGAAATTCATTAAGCATAGCTTGCATAAACCTGGGATACATTAAAAATTTGGTTTTACTTTGTACATTGCCTTTCATCTTGGTAAAATATAGTTGGACCCGTTGAAAATCTTATCAGTAGCTAAACAAACCAAAGGATAAGCCATGGTTGAACTAAATTGCTCATAAGATGTTTTCTTAGGACTAAGGCAATGTAACAAGGTATGAATCAAAAATCTCCGATGGGGACAAAAACCACTCTTTTTGAAAGTAGCCTTTTTGTCGGTGGTATCATACCCCATGGATGATAAAGTATCATGAATGTCAGACATAGGTAATGTGATGAGACCATTGAGATCATCCAAGTGAAGTACTCTCCTCGGGGATGCCTCGGTAACAACAATAGTTACCCCATCTACGGTGGCTCACGAGAGCATCAACTGTTTCATGTGTATCTCTATTCTCAAGTGTTATGGGTGGCGAGAAGTCCAAAGCGATTGATTTGAGAGATAAAGATTGTGGGTTTTAAAAGCAAAGCATACCTTATATGAGTGGTATGAAGAAAATCCACAATCTCATGAAAAACAGGGCCACTCTTCTCGTTATTCTTTTGTAAGTAGACCACAAGGTTGTTATCTGCAAATTTCAAAGAAGCCATAGAAACTTTTGATGAAAAATATGATTATGTCAGTAAGAATTTGAAGTAATGACTAGCCAATTGAGAGAAAAAGATATATAGGGTTAGGGTTTAGAATTTATGCGCAAGTAAAATTATCTTTAGAAAGTAGTTATAATATAGAAAGAAGATATTTTACTTAAAATATTAACCCTATATATATAACTATCAGTGGTTACTTTCAACGGCTAGTAAAAATAAATTCTGACATAATCGGTTAACGGCTAGAACAACAGGTGGTAAAATAACCTTTGTCCGCCGTGGAAACTGTGAACTAGCAGTGGTAACTCTTTTCACAAAAATTTCAAAGAGCGATGGAAGATAAAATCATTAGAAAACAATCTCGCTCCCATTATAGTTTTAGCAAACTATCACTATCAGTTTGATATGTCTTTATCATGAGCCGTTTGCTATGGACTAGCCAACTCTTAATCATAAAGAATATGGTGAGTTGATAACCATATAGTTTTGGTAAACTATCAACCATAAACGGATTTGTCAAGTCTTTACTAGTAGCCGTTTGCTCTGGACTAGTTGATTCTTATGTGTATTAGACATGGTGAATCAATAACCATTTGATGTGTATCTCAGATATACACCTTTTAACTCCATCTCCTCATCAAAACATAATATACAAACTCATACAACAATTGCATTACCCTACAGCCTCCCCTCAACACTAGAAAACATTTATGGATTAAGCATTCCAAGACTTGTTACCAAGTACTGAAATCTTCCCACATCAAGACCTTTTGTTAATAAATCAGGCATAGTTGTCATGTTAGGAATTTTGACAACTTGAATTAGTCCCTTTTCATAGAAATCTCGAATGAAAGGGTGTCTAATTTCAATATGTTTGGTCTTTGTGTGTTGAACAGGATTCTTGATTATGCAAATGGTACTGCTATTGTCAATATGTATGATGGTATTCATGAAATTGTACCCATAGTCCAAGAGTTGATTTTGAAGCCATAGTACTTGAGCACAACAACTTGTAGCAGCAATATACTATGCTTCAGTTGAAGAATTAGCCACCATTGTTTGTTTCTTGCACTGCCATGACACTAACCTGTTACCAAGAAATTGACATCCACCAGTTGTAGATTTTCTATCCAAGCTAGCTCCAGCATAGTCACTATCTGAGTAAGTAACAAGATCTAAAGGAGAATCTCTGGAGTACCACAATCCCAGAGTAGGATATGCTTTAAGATATCTGAAAATCTTCTTCACATCAGTCAAGTGAGAGAACTTGGGAGTAACTTGAAACCTTGCACAGGCACACACAGTAAACATAATATCTGGTCTAGATGATGTAAGATACATCAAAGAGCCAATCATAGACCTATACATGTGCACATCAACAACTTCACCACTATTTTCCTTAAGAAGTAGATGTGTAGTCTTGTCTGCAGGAGTGCTAGATGACTTTGCATCAGAAAACTTGAACTTCCTTAGTATCTCAGCCACATATTTATCTTGATTAATGAAAATACCATCTGGCTTTTGTAGTACTTGAAGTCCCAAAAAGAATGTGAGTTCTCCCATAGAACTCATCTGAAATTCTTATTGCATTAGTTTCTCAAAATCTTTGCACATCTCTGTCTTTGTAGACCCAAAAATGATATCATCAACATATACTTGGACAAGCAAGATATCATTCTTGTCTTTCTTGATGAACAAAGTTTGATCCACTCTGCCTTTATGAAACCCATTTGCAAGAATATAAGTAGTTAAGGTTTCATACCATTTCCTTGGTGCTTGATGCAAGCCATACAAAGCTTTAACAACCCAGTAGACTTTGTTAGGATATTCGAGGTCTTCAAAGCCTGGAGGTTGTGAGACATAAACTTCTTCATCTATCTGCCCATATAGAAAAGCACTTTTTACATCCCTTTGATAGACTTTAAAGCCCATAAAAGATGCATAGGCTAAGAACAACCTAATTGCTTCAATCCTTGCAACAGGGGCAAATACTTCTTCATAATCAATACCCTCCTCTTGAGTATATCCCTGAGCCACAAGCCTAACTTTGTTTCTGATAACAATTCCCCTTTCATCTTTCTTGTTTCTGAACACCCATTTAGTACCTATTAACTTCTTGCCAGAAGGCAAATCACAAAGCACCTATACCTTTTGAAGCTTAAATTGAAGCAACTCTTCTTGCATTGCTTCCACCCAACTATCATCTTCAAGTGCCTTGTAAACATTCTTTGGCTCCATTTGTGACAGAAAACACATAAATAGACATTCATTCTTGCCTTCATGTATTTTAGATTCATATATTTTACTTATGAATCCATGAACATCGAGCAAATTTGTTTGTCTTCTAGTCTTCACAGGTGAATAGACATCCCCAATCACATTTTCAAGAGGATGTGATTTATGAATAGAAGTGTGGGGAGTCTGCTGCAATCTCTTAGCATATTAGAAATTTCAACATCATTGGCTTGGGCTTCCATAGTAACTGGAGTGGTGATTCCCACATCCGGTGTTGCGAAACACTTTGTCGAGGACAGTGGAATGGTGTCACTGCTTTCAAAATTATCATCATTCAAATTACTATTTCCTTCTTTTTCCAAATCACTAGAAGGATGAACAACTCCATTTGAGAAATCATTATTATCTGCATAGTCCCAAAGAGGTAGACTAAAATCATCTTGATCATCTGCATCCTCTTTGCTTGGTTCATCATCATCAAGAAACTCTTCTGATCCTGCAAATTCAAAAGAAGATGTTCCTGTAGAAACAGGCACATAATTCATAGTATTTGTTAGAGTATCAAGATCCAAAGCAGTCTTTACGGACCGTTCCTTTGACATTGAATTTATTTTCCGGGAACTCAACATGCAAATTCTCTTCAATCTTTTGGGTTCTTAAGTTGAATACTCTGAAAGCTTTACTAACCATGGAATACCCAACAAAATACCCTTCATCGGCCTTTTCATCAAACTTGCCCAGATAATCTATGGTATTGAGAATGGATACATGACACCCAAATGGTCTCATGAAGTCGAGGGTAGGTGGTCTTCCCCTAAACAATTCATAAGGTGTCTTGTTCTTTGACATTACCACTAAAACCATGTTTTGCACATAACATGCAGTGTTAACTGCGTGACTAAAAGTAATTGGCAATTTAGAATCGGCCAACATAGTTCTAGCGACTTCTATCGTGTCTGTTTCTCCTCTCAGGAACACCATTTTGTTGAGGAGTTCTAGCCACACTAAATTCTCTTTTAATACCTTTATCTCGGCAAAACTCATCCATAACTCTATTCTTGAATTCGGTTCCATTATCACACCTAATGATTTTAACTTTCATATCATATTGATTTTCAACTTCTGTGATAAATATTTTGAGAATGCCTGTTGTTTCATCCTTAGTTCCAAGAAAGAAAACCCATGTAAATCTGCTAAAATCATCAGTCACCACAAGACAATATTTCTTAAGATTCAAGCTACTCACAGATGTAGGACCAAATAAGTCCATATGTAACATTTGAAGTGGGTGAGCAATAGAGTTAACCAACTTTGACTTGCAAGAAGCTCTGTGTTGTTTGCCTTTAAGACAAGCCACACAGGTTTGATCATTTTCAAATCTTTTAGGGTAGACCTCTCACTAAACCATCTTTGACAATCTTGTTAATAGTTTTGAAGTTAACATGACCAAGTCTTCTATGCCATAACATGGATTCATCCACTGTGGCATTTGCAAGCAAGCAAGCATAATCATCTTTAGCTACAATGTTGTTCATATCAAAGCTATAGAGATTGCCTTTTCTAGGAACTTTAAGAAGAATCTGACGTTCATCAGGCATCTTAAAATCCTTAGAGAGAACAAAGCACATATCTTTGGTAAAAAGAACATTGTTCATCTTGTCACACATTTGTGACACACTAAAGAGATTGTACTTAAGCTCCTTTACATAATACATAGGTTCAAAGTCCAAGTTACCAATTTTAATAACACCTTTACCAGCAACTTTTCCATTTACTCCACCTCCAAAGCTGACATATTGTCCATCATAATGCTCAAAATCAGAAAGATAGGACTTGTTGCCAGTCATGTGCCTTGAACACCCACTATCGTATATCCTTGATCGACCTTTTGTCCTTGGATGTTCTTGCACAAATAAGTAAAGAGTTAGTTTCTTTTGGGGACCCAAGCCATGATTGACTTGGATATGCCTCGTGTATCAATATAGTTAAATCTATCAAAGGTCATTGATACACCATTGGGATTGGTTGTAGAGGTATTTCCTTTAGGTTTCCATTCCCAACGTCTGGGCCTTCACAGCATGCCCATGTCCCCCTTTTCTTATTAAAAACCCTTGCGTGGTAACGAATGAGCAGGGTAGCTGGCGGTTACTTTTAGGTACCCACTGTTGGTTATTATTAACCATTTTAGCTTGAAAGGTTCTTTTTCCTGTTTGTGCAGATTTATTAAAACTTGTTTTGGAGTTTGCACTTTTAACGAGGTGACTTAGGGTGGCAGTGTTACAGTTTTGCAGTGGCAAGTGTTTTGAGGCCACTTCTAAGTTGAACTGCTCTTGGGACCATTTTACAATGGGAATTAGGGTGTACATTATGTTGATACTTGTTAGTCTCCACCCTTTTATACCCATAGACTTTCCTTCTCCCAACATGATAGTCACAATAAGCATGTAAATGATCAAAACTACCACAGATATAGCATGCCTTATTGTTCATAACAAAATCACTACCTGGTTGTTGAGATTTAACATGATTCCAACTCCTCTGGTTACCCCTAGGAGCTGTAGGCTTGTTCCTATACATCTCAGCATACCTTACAGGTGGTCTAGGTTTATTAACTGGTTTCCTAGGTTCCTCTGTAACAATATTAACAACTTTTGGGATAGAAGTCTCTACATTCTTTTTAACATTCTCATCAACAACAGATGAGTCACTAGCACTCTCAAACATCATTATCAAGCTTACTCTCTTCCTCACTCTTCACCACTGTATCCTTTAAAGGACCATATTCTCTTTCAAGTTCCTTAAAGTCTTCTAAACCTGTATGAGCTAAATCTACACTTGGAGGTGATGGAACACCTCTTAGTGGTGGTGGCACTGTATTATAACCCATACCAGACTTAGCTTTATTAATTACTTGAGCATTCCAAATTTTATCAATTGACTTAGACTGATGATAACATGTGTCTACAGTTAAATTGACATTTTCAATTTTTCTTTTGGAGTTTTTCAAGCTCCTTTTGGTATGCTTCATTCACAGCAGTTGTATGTTCTACCTCTCTCCTAAGAAGAATCATATCATCATTATAATTTGACTCATTTGCATGATAGTGCTCTATTTGCTTTTCTAATACTGCCATAGCTCTCCTAAGATTAGCCACAGTATAATTAGCAGTATATAATTCTTGCCTTTCATTAGAATACAAATCATTAAGTCTTTCAACTTCTTTAGCAGCCCTACATGTTTTAGAACAACTATCAAAGTTTTGTACCTCAGAATCGGAGAAAGCCATGAGAGCAAATTCGGTAGCAACAAGGCGACATCTGAATGTTCTTTTTCTTGTTCATCAACCATGAAACTCCAATCATAGCTCACACCATCAATAGCCAACATTGCCTTTGGTTCTTCCACAGTTGGTCCCTTCTTTTGTTGTACCATGTAGACCTGTTGTCCTTGGTCTTTGGTCTTCTACATTCTCTAGCAAAATGTCCAAACTTGTGGCGGTTAAAGCACTCCACTTTCTTCTTATCAAAGCCTGCAGTATCATCACCATTAATGTGGATAGGCTTGCCGGTCTTCTTGTAGAATTTCTTAGCCCTCATGCTAATCTGCCATTTTATATCCATCTCCTCCAAGTCATCTTCATCAATTTGCTCTATGTCTTCATGAGTTAAGACAGCGCCATCAACTTGTGTGGAGATAAAAGCATAAAAGGTAGGATCTCCAATACTAGCAACCTTCTTTTTGGAACCTGCAGTGGTAACATTAACATTACCGATGGAAACTTTGGAACCTCTACAGGTGGAAATATCATCATCACTTTCATCTTGAATCATCACGTCAGAATTTGACAACAAAGCCAAGCTACTAGAGCTTGTACCAAGTTTCCCTGCCTTCTTCAACCTTTGCTCAATAAGTTTGAAGTTGTTGTAAGATCATTGAGCTTCATTGTTTCAATGTCGTTTTTTCCCGAACTGATAACATTGGTTTGAAACTCTGGAGGCAAACTTCTTAGAAACTTCAAATTGAGGTCTTCCTTTTCTACCTCAATGCCAAACACGTTAGGCTGTGTAACAATCTTCTGAAGTTTGGTAAAATGCTATCAAGTGAGTCATTGCTTGAAGCAGAGAAGTTTTCATAACTTTGCTTTAACAATGTCTTACGTGTCTTTTTGTTGCATCATTACCATCAAACACTGAGCAAATCTCTTCAAACAGTTCTTTAGCAGTCTTGAATTTCTTTGAATGCAATAATCTGGTCTCTAGGAAGAGTCATCACACCTTGATTTCTAGCTTTAAGATCATTCTTCTTTTGAGCTTTTTCAGCATTTGATTCGAACCTGCACGAAACTTTCCACGACATCTGTGTCACCTACTTTGGAAGTAGTGGTCACAGACTTGAAAGAATCACCAAGTTGAATTATCTCCCATAGAGCATAGTCCTGTATGAGGAAGTATTGCTCAATCAATATCCTCCACATCTCAAACTCATTAAGCTTAAGCTTAGAGTCTCGGTTGTAGAAGAAGAGTTTTATTGGTTGTTTTCCATCTCCATTGTCTTGAGTGAGTGAGTCAAGCTAATTCTTTGGATCTTCTAAAACAAAATATCGAACCTTCACTCACGATACCACTTGATGGATATAGGACACTCTCCTTGTGTCAATGATATTTTGTATGATATTATCAAGCAAGCGGAATTTACTTAAGTAATACTTAGAAGACGAATTATATGATGTATGAGAATAAACACAAGTTAGCACAAAACTCAAGCTCCAATATTATTAATGAATAATACGAGTGATCTTAACTTATCACTAGGGTTACACCTTGAAGCTTTTCGTAGGTAATATTGTAATGTAATACGTGTACCTAAGACAATGACCTAGGATCTCCTTTTATACTACAAGGAGTCCTTTACAAGATAAGTATATAGCTAACATAATAGAATATACACAAGATCTATTCTATACTTATCAAGACGCGTTTAACCTTATCTAAACTGATAGCATTGGTAATAAATAACTTGCAGTGGGAATATGTTTCCACTGCTAGTGTTAAACCAAGCAGTGTAAACCACTACCATCCGTGGTAACAGATTATTCCCAACAATATGAGACTTAAATGATCAAGTGTAATGAATGAGGGTAGCTAATGATGTCTTTTATGGAAAGAAATGGAGGTTTTTATGAACACCAATGGGTGATCAAGGATGACACTAAGAATTTTAGGATGTCAAGTGGAGTCAAATGATCCTAGAAATCAGATGATGATCTAAGGAAAATTTAGAAAATTCTTTAAAAATTATAAGAAATGAAAAACTAGTTTTTAGATCATTTTAAGATCTAGATGACTAAAATTGAGAGAAATACCAAACTAAGTGTTTTAAGATGAGAGGAACAATGTGTGAACATTGGAGCGAAAAGATGGTGAGTTTTGAAGTGATGATAAATCAAAAACACCTTGAATGTGATCTTAAGTCATCCTTGAGTGGATGTGGGATCATCTGACCCTAAGGGGGTTTTAAGTGATCTTAATGTATCATGTTTAACTAGTCTAATAAGGTCTGGAAGATTGGATTGATGTGAAGATGTTTAAAAATCCATTTCTGTCCACCCGGATCCCACGGATCCTTCATTTGAGGGATCCGGCTAGTTATAGCCCAAGATCCAGCTTCTGGGATCATTTTCTTCACTGAACACGTGCAAAATTTTGCTCTAGGTGTCGAATTCTAAAACTAATGATTTCTACTGGAAACATAAATATATATAAGTAAAAACACAGAAAGCATAGCACATAAAAACAACCTATGGGTGAGCAAACACGATAAAGACCATATATTAGAATGAAAAACAACTAAGTAAGTCTTGCATAAAGTTATGAGCATACATTGTTCTGACAATCACAAAAACTCTAAAATAACCATAAAGAAAGTCATGGAGCACAATGTCTCTTTCGTCAATCTATTTACTTCTTCTTCTTTCCCGAATTCATGATTAAGTGAGTTAGACACTTGAACATCCCTTTCCTTTGCTTGAATTCTTCAGATTCATTTGGAAGAATGGGAAGTTGTTCATAGTAAGTCATGGGGTCTATTTAATAATTAGAAACGGGATCGACTTCAACTTCTTCATCTTCATCCGAAGAGTCCGAGAGAGCGCGACGCCTTTTCCTATTGATCATGAACCGTTTGGGGGGTTGTTTGGTAAGAGGTACCATAACATGGTCCGCAAGAAAATGATCATCGGTAATAGGAGTAGGTTGCATTGTACTAACATACACACGGATTCGTGTTAGGAGCATACCATAAGGAAGAACCATTTGTCGGTTTTGAACACACCTACCATTCTTTTAACCATGTAATAGGCGAGATTGAAAGGCTTTTGGTAAATGAGACAATAGATCATTTGGACAAGACACGCATTGGGATGGTCTTTATTTCCAACCAAGCAAATAACATTTTCTCTAAGGATTTCTTCCCACTTTTTGTAAATGGGAAACATCTCAAAGAGTTCCACTTGATAGGGATCACGATGGATGAGTTCTTTGTTGCGGTTATAACTAGATTGGTCGACTCTCTTTTTAAAGATGGTGTCTTGAACAATTATGGGGTCGTCAAGAGGAGTGTGATAGAGAGGTTTAGGATCTAGTGCGAAGGATTGAGTAGCAATTGACCAATCTTTGGAACAAATACAAATTCCTTCACATGGTATGCGAAGGATTTGTGCGAATGTGTTGAGGGGTAAGGTGATGCTTTGGTTGTTTATAATGAAAGCGATTGAGATACTTTCATCATTATTTCGGACAATCCTAACACTCTTGTAAAATTCAAAGATGAAGACCGGACAAATTTGTTCATCAATTTCTAGGAGACAATCAAAGTTGATTGTGGAAAAGACTTGGTGAATGTCAGTGTTTTCAAGGAAACATTCCTTAACTACAAGACCTTCATGGATAAGTCATTTTTGGAGCATTTTGAAGGTTTTGCGATCACTTTTTGATAGCCCTTCTTTGCGATAGTATCTAGTAAGGTAGTGAACGGTGTCATGATGATCTTGTTGGGTAGCTTTAGGCATGTTTGATCCTAGAGAAAAAAATGTTTCAATTAGGTAAAATTTGTCAAGATGGGTTTATGAGTTTATCTTGTATTAACAATGCCGTTTTGAAAATCATTGATTATGTAGAACCTTTTTATATTGAAACAATTTTGCAATAAACAAGTTCCCAATTGGTGATATGAAAAAAAATTGAAATCAATTAAAAGTTTTAAAAACATAAACCCTATGATGGAGATGATAAGGAATAGACAACATGAGTGTAATTACTTACAATGATGTTTAGGATTAAGATGCTTGAGAGTATGGAGCCCTAGGATGATGGAAGCTGAGATTAGGTCGTTCTATGTTTTAGGAAGAGGGAAAATGGATTATTTTTGGTTTAAAAAGAAACAATTCTTCTGTTTTCTGTTTGCACGGTTCCCCCAGATGCCTTGTTTAAGGGATCCGCTAGTACAACTTTAGGGATCCGGCACTGCAGACAATTAATGGAATGATTTGGATTATTCTTTCACTTGTAATAAGTTATGCAATAACTTATTTTTGAGAAGAACGTGTAGAATGAGATTGTGACTATATTCCTATTTGAATAGACATTTAGCTAATTTGTTTATCAAATGATAGTGAATTAAGACTTAACTCTCAATAATCTAATTTGTGATGACGCGTAGGTTTGAAGAACTTCCACGCTTTTCTTGAGAGAATCAAAGAGGAATACTATTTCCGATGATGTAATAAGATGGAAAGTAGTGAAGAGAGACTTTTTAGAGACTTGCGACTTTAATGTTAGAAGCCTACTACATATATTCATATAGTGTTATAAATATATGCACGGTTTTTATAAAGTTTTATTAAGAGAGGAAAACATATATCATCATTTTATCCATACATGATTGCTGATCAACTAGTTGTGGATAAGAGAACAACCTTTATCCTATTCTCTTTTTATGGTTTTTAGAAACCATAGACTCAAAATACTTCATGAGCTTTTAAAGTAATCAATTATACTTTGTGAAAGTAAGTTGTGATTACTCTTGGGTTCTTCCTTGGATGTTTGACTTCATTGCTCTTTGGATAGAACGAAGTCATCGAAAGAATCCTAGCATGAATATTTCTCAAAAAGAAAGATGTTAGAATGATCTATCACTATCAAACATTTTGTTAAAATATACATATTTTTAAAACATGTATTTTGTTTTAGAAAATTTCCTTCTTTGTAGTTTTCAAACATACACGGATTGTATCAAGTTTTTAAAGTACAATATACTTTAAGAAACTTGGTAAAGAAGCTCTGATGCCAATTGTGGAAAACTAGAATGGGGGTTGAATACTTTTACCGATTAAAACTTTGTTTTAAACTATTTAGATCGAATTATGTCAATCTATTTGATATGTGTGTTGGATATTGATAGATAAGCATATAAGTAAGTAATAAAAAGATAAAGAGTAAGGAACACAAAACCACGTTTGACAACTCATAAATTCCTCGATGCGTCGTAATTGGAGAAACAACAAATAGAGCGATCGTTCCATCTAAGTTGAGATATGATACGTATTTATAGTCATTTTCATCAAAAATAATATTGTGAGAACATTGGCGTGACTCTCGGGTCACTAATCCCTCGCTTGCTATTTCAAACGAGCCCGGAACCGAATATATCAAAAGTTTTGCAAAGTTTCATCTAGGATCCCTTTTGATAGTTTTAGTTTCGCCCTTGTAGTTTCACTTGTACAAGTCTAGTCCCTCCTGGTGGTATAAATACCCCACCTCACTCACATTCTCTCATTTTTACCACTTTCTTTCTCTCACTAAAAAACACACACACAAAACCTCTCCCTTCTCTCTAGAAATCCGGCCACCCTCTCACTAGGGTTCCAGCAGCCGCCAACTTTTCCGGCCAAATTCCGGCCATCACCACCACTTCTAATCAATAGATCGAGTCCTTGCGACTCCGTTTCTGTAACATACGCGCTTTAAAATGTCACACCCCCAAAATATCGCAGCGGAACGATAGTGTCATTGGGGTATGATGTCATAGCACAAAGCATGGATACAAAAAACGACCTCTAAAATGAGACGTTTTGAAAAGTTTAACATTCGATTAAATAAAGTTAAAGTTTACAAAACATGAGATCCCAAAGTTTGATAATACATAAAGGGTTACAAAACATGTCGAATGGTAATTGATAAAACACAAGACTCCAATGTATGCCATGTGACCCAAAAGCTCCATGAAATTCTATCGCCTTACGACCTGAGATAAACATGCTAAAAGTGTCAACACAAAGGTTGGTGAGTTCATAAGTTTGTTGAAAATGATTTGTAAAAGTCTTTAAGAATGATGATCAGACAAAGGCATTGTAAATCCATTCAGTTCGAGTTCCACATACAAAACTCGCAACCTATGTGTTCAAAACCCATTGCCCAAAATAGAATTGTCAATCTTGTTTGTAAGTAGGACATATGTGCATACGATATATACAAGTACTTAATACAAAGAATTACGACCAAAGCTGAACCTCTTGACAAGTCTACATTGTTTGTTGTGTCTCATTGAAAAAGCGGATTATATTCACCCAGTCAAGTCATCAGGGACACAAGGGTGGGGGCGTCGGCCAGATAGTACTATCAATACCTTCTGCCCGGCTCCCCGAGTTAACCGATTGCTAAAGTATGTATGTAGAAGCATAATTGGAAACAAGTTTAGCACATTAAGGCACATATCGCAATAAACCACACATAATGTCCAAAGAGTATAAGAAGTATAGTATAACACAATTGTATAATGGTTTGAGTATTCGCAAGAGTAAAAACAAGTATTTAAGCATGGATCTCCCCCAAAGAGTTTGTAGGAATTTAAACGAGTAAAAGCGGGGTATGAACTCACCTGATATGATTGATATGCAAATCCATATGTAATCTATACCACTTGTACGTTTTTGAAAATAGAATTTATCGTCGAAATATATATTTATGACATCTTGTCATGTTTATAAAATACTTTACAAGTATATACGTTGAATCAACATTCTACGATAATCGTTTTGTGATTTTATTATGAAATTATAACTTTTCGTCGTAAAATAATGTCGTTGAAAACTTCATGAAAGTGACTAAATGGCCTTGAAAAGCTAGTCATAAAATGGTGCACATCGAATGTTAGTAAACAAACTCAACGGTTTTGGGAAGCTTGTATCATTATCTCAAAGTTTTAGCATTTAATTTTTCATCCTAGAGGTCTCGATCATGGAGAAAAATATAGGTAAAGTATGGTACTTGTGTCCAAAATATTGTTTAAGGGTGGTTTCCGGCAAAGTTTGAGTGACTATATTTTATTCATTACAACTCCGGCTTGAGCGGTTGGACATTTTGAAAAATAGGCTAGGTGAACTTACTTTTACTAGAAGACATCGTTTTATAAAAAGTACTCGTCATTGTTAAAAGCGACCCTCAACATGGTCCTCGTTGCGTAGTTTATGTTTAATAGAAAATATATTAATGTTGCTTATATAATAAAGTTACGGCAACTTTGTTTAACGCGTGTAATTTAATCGTTACAAGTCCGTTTTCTACGTTTTCTACATCCTTAGATTCGTATTAAAGTATACTAATATATTTTTGATAAGTCGACACATTTCATAATGCTTAAGCCTCATTTTTGACTCGTAAAAAGTGACATTTACATCTTTGAAATTTCTGAAATTATTAGTTTTCATCGTCAAACTTCAAAAATTCATATCTTCATCGTCAAACTTCAAACTTCAAAAATTCAAGCGGCCACGTTTTCGTTTTAATTTATATTTTCTGAATATCTAGCCCAAACATTTTTACAAACTGTCGAAATTTCCAGAATTTACAAAAATGATCAGACCTTTATATTTTGTTGTCGAAATGAGTTTTTCTCGCGTAAAGCTTATTCTAACCACTTCAAACCAACTCCGAAGCTATTCAAATCCTACCATACACCTTCTTAGGGTGTCATGGGTTCCTAGACATCACCAAAAGTGATATGTTTCAAGGGATTCATTATAGGATAATTATATTACATAATAAGTAATAAAAACAACAAAAGTGGTATAAATTTATATGTAACATGCATGTTTCTTGCAAAAATGATGAAATAACAATAAGATGAATATGAAATGCTTACTAGTTACTTGATGAGGTTTAAATGAACAAGGGTTAATCCTAAACACCCTAGGTTTTTATTTCAAAACCTTAAAGAGAGTATAATAGAGATTATACTATTGCTTGATCTTGAGAAAAACTATGTTTCTTGCTTGGTTTTTGAGATGGCCGGCCACAAGGATGAAACAAAGAGAGAATAGTTTTGATTTTCACCTTTAGATATTATGAACTATGAGTTGGTGTTAGTATATAGTAAAATAAGTAAGACTTAATGTATCTTGTAGATATTTGGTAATCAAATTGTGTGTGTCATCCTTCATGTCGACAAACTCACCCAAAAATAATAAAAGTATTGTATTCTAGATAATTAAATGTATAAGTGTATTAGTAAATGTGTAATTGTTTAAGTATAGTTGGTAACTTGTGTACATATTTGAGTATTTAGGGTAGCGTTAGCTAAAAATCAATTTTAACGGATAAAAATAAAATATATTGAAGTCATAAAAATTATAAAAATACATTTCTTACAAAATTTGAGTGAAATAATAATTATCGTGTAGTAGTATTTACTTAAATCCGTTATTATATAAATATAACAATTTAGATACAAAATAAATTTAAAACACTGGTAAACTCATAATATTATTTTTATAATCTTAATATGAGTATAAAAATATATCGGGATAATTTTTGGAAGTATCGAATCAAATGTTCAAAATAATTAATTACGCGATAGCGTTTATTAAATAAGAAATTATCGTTTAGCGTGAAATGCAAAACCATGCATGAACTAATATGATGCTAATGATATGTAGACTAAACCTAGTCTATATGAAATGTCCTTGATGATTGTTTATGAATTAGCGACTAAACCCCTAAGGTTAAATTTAATATTTTAAACCTAGTTTACGAGAAACGATGAAATAGTAAATGTGAGAAATGACCGGAAATTGAGAATTGTGACATTCTTCCCATGTCGAGGAGGAATAACGTCCTCGTGATTCAATTAATGATAACTATAGGTCTACCCTTAGGTTTGTAAATCGAGTGTATGGTCAAAGCGCTCATGCCAAAACTTACGCGTCTAGGTTTCTTATCTAATGAGGCTCAATCTGAATCTGAATATCTGATGGATCACTTAATGGTCTAGGGAAAATGTACCGTTACGCATTGGCTGCCTCGGTCCCTAAATAGAATGCTCGAGCTGGTGGGTGATATTGAGTACACGGTTTGAGTTGTTTCCTTCAATTGCTAAAGCTAGGTGTGGTTACCTGTGGTTGTCCACGTGTTCCATTCAACCTAGGACAATTATTCCGGTAGTGATTCGGGATGTTGCACTCGAAGCAAGTCCTTTGATTATTCCTCATGTTACCCACATTAGTTGGTGTTACTGTTTTACACTCCTCTTTAAAATGGCATTATCGATTGCAATTTGTACACAAGTGGCGGGGCTTGGTCTTGGATGATGATAAGAACATTTAGCACATTTGGGATGTGTACCGCATACTCTCTTTGTTCAGTACCGATTGCCCCAAAAACTCTTGCCCTTTTGTTGTACGCTACCATGTCCATCTGCCTATTCGACCCACTCGCTTCCTTCCTCTTGTCACTGCTCTTCAAAGTACCATTTCTAACCATCTCACCGTCGCGGTCGGTTCGACCCTCGATGGCACTTTTTTGTTTACGGCTCGGTTGTTTTCAAAGTTCCACGGATTTGGGCACAAGACCATATATGTACCTCGTGATTCTCTTGGATTCAGGGATAACCATATGAGGAACTAGTCTCTGCTAATTCATGGAATCGATCGTGTAGGCTGGCGTGACCGGCTCCTATCATAGAGTGATGATAAAGTTCATGTTCGGTTTCGCATTTCATTGTCCGGCGATACTCTCCTTCAATAACCCCTTAAATTAGTCCCATGTCATACCTATAGGCGCTTCTACGCCTTTAGCTTTGTGCGTGTGTTCCACCATGTCAATTCCTTCCCCGATAGCAAGCAAGCGATACTTCACCCTCGATGTGCGGCACAATTGCTGATGTCGATCATCGACTCTGTCTTCTCTACCCATCGGTATACGCCAAGCACCTCCTATACCATCAAATTCCACGGGTTTGCATCTTTGAAAATTCCTTATCGATGCATCCAGTTCTGTTGTTGTTGTTGTTGCCGCTGCCAGCTACATTGTTGGTGTCGCCATTCCGTTCCGTGGTTTCCGATTTATTCATATGGTTTCCAACTTGTGTGACAATAGTGGGAAGCAAGATTTGAAGTTGTTGGCGATGATGGCGACAAAATCGGGTTTCGCCCGGCGTTGTTGTCATTGTTACCCATGTGGCGACCGCCTTCTCTACCTCCACGCTCACTGTCCTTCCACCACTTGCGCACCACCTTGGCTAGTGCTTTGCGTGTTACCCTCTTTGGTGCCATGATATCTGCAAGGAAAGGACCGTTGAGTTCCCAATGTCTATACTTAACGTCCTCAAACATAATACCACGCCACAAATTGGTTCCTAAGTGTGCCCACACGATCTACGTATCGTGGTCGCATATGTCAACGTGGGTTGTGACGCATTTATAATTATGTTGGCCACCATAATTATAATTGCCTCATTTCACACGTGTACATACCACCAAGCATACATGTCTCGTCGATTGATGTTACTGAAATAGGTAGCCATTCTATCATCCGATTCTAAACGGTGGAGGAGGAATTTAGGGTAGGTATCTAGGAAGAGTCGCACTTGGTGTATAGGAAATTCCTTTAGGTGCTAAAGTCACGATGAGGTTTAGTCGGCCAGGTTCCCAAAGTATTCTCAAGAGAACTCCCATCCTCGGGCAAAATCATCAAATCTATACAGCTATATAGTAACACTTATTTAGCTCGATCTCGTGTCTCATCAAACAAGAACTCCACGAAATCAAGTTAGATAAGTGCTCATTCACTGAAATCCCATATTTTTGAAGACTTGACTAGATTTTGGGACTCCCCTATCGGTACAAGGAAACCATGTTATCCAATGAGGTGGGTCTAGAAGAAATTTTTAAGAAAACATATCGCGCGAAAAGTGTGTAAGGATATAGGAAAAGAAAGGATCGACGTGAAAGCGGTTATAGTCTAGGAACTAAAATGCAACCTAGTTCTCTATAACCAAGTCTCGATACTGTCACACACCCCAAAATATCGCAGCGGAACGATAGTGTCTTTGGGGTATGACGTCATAGCACAAAGCATGGATACAGAAAACGACCTCTAAAATGAGACGTTTTGAAAAGTTTACCATTCGATTAAATAAAGTTAAAGTTTACAAAACATGAGATCCCAAAGTTTGATAATACATAAAGGGATACAAAACATGTCGAATGGTAATTGATAAAAACACAAGACTCCAATGTATGCCATGTGACCCAAAATCTCCATGAAATGCTATCGCCTTACTACCTAAGATAAACATGCTAAAAAGTGTCAACACAAAGGTTGGTGAGTTCATAAGTTTGTTGAAAATGATTTGTAAAAGTCTTTAAAGAATGATGATGTAGCAAAGGCATTGTAAATCCATTCAGTTCCGAAGTTCATACATACAAACTCGCATAACCTATGTGTTACAACCCATTGCCAAAAAATAGAATTGTCAATCTTGTTTGTAAGTAGGACATATGTGCATACGATATATACAAGTACTTAATGCAAAGAATTACGACTAATGAACCTCTTGACAAGTCTACATTGTTTGTTGTGTTTTATTGAATAACGGATTATATTCACCCCATGTCAAGTCATCAGGGGACACAAGGGTGGGGAAGCCGGCCGATAGTACTATCAATACCTCTCCGGAGCTCCCAGAGTTAACCAGATTGCTAAAGTATGTATGTAGAAGCATAATTGGAAACAAGTTTAGCACATTAAGGCACATATCGCAATAAACCACACATAATGTCCAAAGAGTATAAGAAGTATAGTGTAACACAATTGTATAATGGTTTGAGTATTCAAGAGTAAAACAAGTATTTAAGCATGGATCTCCCCAAAGAGTTTGTAGGAATTTAAGCGAGTAAAAGCGAGTATGAACTCACTGATATGATTGATATGCTCACAAAATGAAGTGCACGAAAATGAGGCTCGGAAACTATCCGCGACCTAAAATGAATTATGTGCTCTAATATAAGTCATGAAACAATGTCGTGCATGCAAATCCATATGTAATCTATACCACTTGTACGTTTTTGAAAATAGAATTTATCGTCGAAATATATGTTTATGACATCTCGTCATGTTTATAAAATACTTTACAAGTATATACGTTGAATCAACATTCTACGATAATCGTTTTGTGATTTTATTATGAAATTATAACTTTTCGTCGTAAAATAATGTCGTTGAAAATTTCATGAAAGTGACTAAATGGCCTTGAAAAGCTAGTCGTAAAATGGTGCACATCGAATGTTAGTAAACAAACTCAACGGTTTTGGGAAGCTTGTATCATTATCTCAAAGTTTTAGCATTTAAGTTTTCATCCTAGAGGTCTCGATCATGGAGAAACATATAGGTAAAGTATGGTACTTGTGTCCAAAATATTGTTTAAGGGTGGTTTCCGGCAAAGTTTGAGTGACTATATTTTATTCATTACAACTCCGCTTGACGAACGGTTGGACATTTTAGAAAATAGGCTAGGCGAACTTACTTTTACTAGAAGACATCATTTTATAAAAAGTACTCCGTCATTGTTAAAAACGACCCTCAACATGGTCCTCGTTGCGTAGTTTATGTTTAATAGGAAATATATTAATGTTGCTTATATAATAAAGTTACGGCAACTTTGTTTAACGTGTGTAATTTAATCGTTACAAGTCCGTTTTCTCGCTTTCTACATCCTTAGATTCTTATTAAAGTATACTAATATATTTTTGATAAGTCGACACATTTCATAATGCTTAAGCCTCATTTTTTACTCGTAAAAAGTGACATTTACATGCTGAAATTTCTGAAATTATTAGTTTTCATCGTCAAACTTCAAAAATTCATATCTTCTTCGTTATAGCTCCGTTTTAACCCATTCAAGCGGCCACGTTTTCGTTTTAATTTATATTTTCTGAATATCTAGCCCAAACATTTTTACAAACTGTCAAAATTTCCAGAATTTACAAAAATGATCAGACCTTTATATTTTGTTGTCGAAATGAGTTTTTCTCGCGTAAAGCTTATTCTAACCACTTCAAACCAACTCCGAAGCTATTCAAATCCTACCATACACCTTCTTAGGGTGTCATGGGTTCCTAGACATCACCAAAAGTGATATGTTTCAAGGGATTCATTATAGGATAATTATATTACATAATAAGTAATAAAAACAACAAAAGTGGTATAAATTCATATGTAACATGCATGTTTCTTGCAAAAATGATGAAATAACAATAAGATGAATATGAAATGCTTACTAGTTACTTGATGAGGTTTAAATGAACAAGGGTTAATCCTAAACACCCTAGGTTTTTATTTCAAAATCTTAAAGAGAGTATACTAGAGAGTATAATATTGCTTGATCTTGAGAAAAACTATGTTTCTTGCTTGGTTTTTGAGATGGCCGGCCACAAGGATGAAACAAAGAGAGAATAGTTTTGATTTTCACCTTTAGATATTATGAACTATGAGTTGGTGTTAGTATATAGTAAAATAAGTAAGACTTAATGTATCTTGTAGATATTTGGTAATCAAATTGTGTGTGTCATCCTTCATGTCGACAAACTCACCCAAAAATAATAAAAGTATTGTATTCTAGATAATTAAATGTATAAGTGTATTAGTAAATGTGTAATTGTTTAAGTATAGTTAGTAACTTGTGTACATATTTGAGTATTTAGGATAGCGTTAGCTAAAAATCAATTGTAACGGATAAAAATAAAATATATTGAAGTCATAAAAATTATAAAAATACATTTCTTACAAAAATTGAGTGAAATAATAATTATCGGTGTAGTATTTGAAATCCGTAAGTAATTATATAAATTTAGCAATTTATATACAAAATAAATTTAAAACACTGGGTAAACTCATAATATTATTTTTATAATCTTAATATGAGTATAAAAATATATCGGGATAATTTTTGGAAGTATCTGATCAAATGTTCAAAATAATTAATTACGCGATAGCGTTTATTAAATAAGAAATTATGCGTTTAACGTGAAATGCAAAACCATGCATTAACTAATATGATGATAATGATGCTAATGATATGTAGACTAAACCTAGTCTATATGAAATGTCCTTGATGATTGTTTAAGAATTCGCAGCTAAACCCCTAAGGTTACGCGAATTTAATATTTGTAAACCTAGTTTACGATAAACGATGAAATAGTAAACGTGAGAAATGACCGGAAATTGAGAATTGTGACATAAAACCCTTCCACACTCCCTAGATCTAAAATATAAGTTTCGTATATTAGGGTTTTTGAAGCTAACGAGTAGATAAAAGTTGTGTACGTTTGGTAGGGTTTGTTTTGGGGTTTGATGGAACGATTGTAGCACGCCACCGCCACCACTATGGTCACGACCACCACAACCGTGGCTGTCACCACCACTCCTCTGTCTCCTTATCTCTATCTTTCGTCTCTCTCTTCCTTCTATCGTCCTCATGGGTAAGCCGTCACCCACAACTCGTCTTATGTTATTATTGTTATTATACCGATTATTATATTTTTTTTATATTTATTAATGTGTGGTCTTCGTGGATAACTAAAATGAAAAACAAGATATGAAACGTTTTGGTTCATCGTGTGGTAAGAAAAAGTTAACAAGGTGTTCGTTTGCCTCATTTTAATTTTGGAATGTGTTGATTAATTGTCTCGGATTGATATTTAGTCGAGTTAGAGATGTTTGTAGAAATGGTTAAAACTAATCAAAATAATTGGTGGGATTCGTGTGGTATAATAACTGAAAAACGGTGTTTGGATTAAGAATGTTGTTATTGTTGTTTCGTGTGAGTTGACTCGGTGAGTCGAGTTGACTCAGCCAGGTCAAGTGGGACTCGAGTCAGTTTGGGTGTGAGTCAATTCAGCGGTCAACTCAGTGAGTCGGGTCAGATCCAACACTAACCAGAATTAATATATGTTTGGTATTTTTGTTTTGGTATTTCTGTTTTGGGCCCAGATGGTAAAACGAGACCCTATGGGTACTCGTTTATTTGATTGGTTATGAGATTATTTGGCCAAAATTAAGGTTAAATTGCATTTATACTTTGCGGATATAGTTAATTTAGGACTAACGTGAGTACGTGTTTCGTCATTGGTATATTTGTTACATTTCAGATATGATATGGGTTACGGGTTCAATTCAACTAAAGACTCGATAATTGGTTTATAAATTGGATATATGGTATAAGTAAAACTAGTTACGAGTTCAATGTGAATAAGACACGATAATACTTTATAAGTCGTAAACGGTTGATAAAGTGAATTAACGGTTACTAATAAGGAAATGTTAAATAATATATGTCAATGGATAAACTTGTAATATATACATACTTAACAACTCGATAACATAGCAAATTAATTTTACAACAATACTGGAATAAAACTGTCGGATAAACGATACTAGACTCTAGCGAATAATGGACAAGTTATTTATAATATGGCTTGATAAACATTTAGGAATCTGATATTTTATTAATAATTAATATCATATATTACGTATACGTTATAAGAATCAACTACGTTTTATAAATTAGAATAGCAATTGATAACAAGTTATAGTGACAAATAAGTGGGACTTTATTAAATGTTTTGGCTCAAACGTGTGTATTATATTAGACTCGGAAATGAGTTTAATATGTTTGTTTCGCGATAAGCCTAAATATTCTATTTTCACAATTTAAATAATAATGAAATATATGACTATATACTATCAACGGATATGATTTATTTAGTTATAAACTACGATAGTAACTCATGTTTATTAAATACAAGTTAACTCTTAAATACTCATCGGGAAAGATTGTTTTGAAGAAAGCGATATAATAAAGTCATAATGTTTTGGAAACGTTGAGTAAATGAACGTGTCGTTTATAATATACTTTATATGACGTACTTTATTATAAACTTGTATAATTGCGAGTCACGATCGTGAAACCTTTGATAATCAAACGATAAATGGAAACTTGTCTTTTATTATTAAACATGTACGTTTGGGAATTATTGGGAAAATTGCCGAAACTTATCAATTAACCTATTTATATTACATAAATAGTTGTCGTCATTTCCTAGTCTTTGACTAGCTTGAGTATTGTCAGTGTTTCTTGACTTTGTCGATGTCTCTTCTTTTTTGGCATGCGTTCTAGTTAGTATGTCTCGACTATGTCGACGTCTTCTCCTCTTTCGCGTGAGTTGTGCGTCGTGTCTATGTTTCTTACCACCACACGAAACATTAAAATAAACTTTTGAGATATTAATTATAAACTCTTGAGATACTAATAATGTACTTTTGAAAGTAACGACATGAATGATCCATGAAAACTATGACACATTACTTTCTATCGACTTCTTTGTCGTATGAGCTATATTTTAAGATAATCGTATACGCATTAGGTTGCGTCACTTCTATTCTATCGTACTCCTCGTACACTCATCTTGATGCCGTGGAGATTAGCTTTAGATGGCAATCGTGTCAATAGTGAATAGTGCATTACTGTGGCTAAGGTGAGTTTCATAGCCCCTCTTTTCAAAGGTTTTCAAAACTATTTTGGGGGAGAATACATGCTGCTTTTAACCAACCATATTTGGATATGTGGATATTATGTGAGAATGATTGTTGTTTGGAATATTTGATTTTGGATTGTGATCTTATGTAATTTATGTGAAAACAAACTATTTCTTGGACCTGCCACTACTATTTTGAATTGCTAATGTGTTGATTGGGAAAGGTTAGACATGCGACATTTATCGACTTAGACTAGGGTAGCATCTCTATGCTATAACGCGATGCCTAGCTAAGAATACCGACCTAGACCAGGGTAGCTTGTGTTCTAGGCCTTGCTACGACTGTCTTTGGCTAGAGTCGCTCGGGGCCCTGCTGAGATCTCAAACGTGTTGTGGATTATTGATTAGATTGACTATTGATTGGATTGATTATTGATGGAATTGATTATTGATTGGAATGTGTATTATAGATCTGCCTTAGTCACACATAGCAATTAAACTTTATCAGGTCCACTATTACTTTTGTAACTAAACTCTATGAACTCACCAGCGTAAGCTGACCTTTTTACCATATGTTCTCAGGTTTAAGGCGATAACTCACTATTGGATGACGTTTGGCAAAGGGCATGGTCATAGGTGACTCTTATAAACAATCGGGACCGCTTTAAACATCTTTTGGGCCTATTTCCACACTACTTTCATTAATGTAAACTTAATGTTTTCAAATAATGAATTTTAATCTAAACGAATGGAATAAAAACCATTCTTTGTACCTTATGTTGTGATACCAAGATAGTAGCGCCCAAAGGTTCGTATGCTTCCGCTGGACCATAATTTGGGGGTGTTACACCACGACACGAGTATTTATAGTGGTTCGGCTACAAGGACACCTTCCTTGCCCTACTCCACTCCCCGAGTACCCTACTTGAGAGTTCGTAAGCACTACACAACACAAGCTCCTTAATGTGGCGGAGAAGCCTTCACAACTTCGCCTACTCTTTATCCGGTACAAGGCTAGACACCGAGTTCTTCCATGAGGTAGAAGCAAACCTATCACAACGTCACCTACACTTTATCCGGTACAAGGTTAGATACCGAGTTCCATTAAAAATAAGGAAGTAGTACACAACTGATAAGGTTTTAAAATGTACCTTTTTGAGGGGTCGTTTAAGCCCTTATTTGATCACTTTTGTATCCGTTATTACTTAATATCGTTCATTTTCACTTTTTAGGTCTCTTGAAGGCAAATTGCTGGAATGCCACTTATTTGCACAAAAAGGCGCGGATATACGAAGAAAATGGCCAAAGTCAAGAATCGAGACACTCAAGCTGCTGAAATACAAGGTGACGGCGCCATCGCTAACTCGCGACACCGTCGGAGCATTTTGTGACGCCGGCCAAATTTCTTATTTTCAAGTGCGATGTCGCTTTAAAAGAGTAGGTCGCAACTCGGGCATCGGCCTAGATTTGATCCGCACGGCAGTCGAGAAGGGGACGGCCACAAGCACAAGGTGACGACGTCGCAAGTCTAACGTGGCCAAGACGAAACCCTAATGACGGCGACCCGGCCACAACTCATAAGGTGACGTGTCGCACTTGTAATATTATATATAGAATCCGAATTTTTCAATTTTAGTGTGTAGTCTTTTGGAGTAAAACCTAAAGTGAACCAAGGTGTCTTGTACAAGATTTTAGGGTTCCAAACTCTAACTTACATCAAGATAAGTGTTTTACTTCATTAATTCAATTATGTCTTTGATTATTTGTGTGTATGCTTGCATGTTCTCCATGTCCGCTAATTTACTTGTGTGTTTGCTTAGGAATATGAAACTTAATTATTGAATATTGATTGGTTGTCTCTTATCTTAATTGTTTAATGATCTAGTAATGCGATAGGTCATTCGTTGTGTAATTAATGCTTGATTAATCTTTGTGAACCTTAGACTATAACACCTAGAGCGGTTGTAGGATAAACCACCCAAAGAGTGCCTTAGAGTTAGAGTTTATAATTTCTAGAGGTTATTGTAGACAAGACCCTTTGGTAAGTTCAAAGAGTTAGGGATAAACGCATACCCTACGACTTTAGACACACAACGCAATTAAGAATAAGGACGTGACAATTCAACCATCAATAGGAGATAATTAAGGAGTAATAAAACCTAAGTAAACACATCTTTAAACTATCATACGAGCACACAATAATTAGACATAGACTACATACACCTTAGATTAGATAATTAGACAAATAGAGTAATCAGTAGAAATACCAACCCCCAAATCTAAACCCCGAAATTCGTACCTTTCCATTTTCTAAAAAACATAAAAAGATACAAAATAATCTTCCTCAACCCCAACCTTAGCGTAGTAACTTCTCACTAGCATTCCTATTCCCCTAGAGAACGATATCAATACCCGTGGCTTACCCTAATACTACACTACAACGATTAGGTTCACTGCCTAGGGTGTTATAAAACTTGCTCGAAGAAAAGGAAGTTCCTTTGACCCCGAACGACGTGTGTAGCGTTTTCAAGTTTTTGGAGCCGCTGCCGAGGAATAGAATAGCTAGTTAGTAGTCCACCTCGTTTAGGTTTCTTTGCTTGATTCCTATCAAGTAAATTTTTCTTATTTTTAGCTTCCTCGTAGTCTATCCCCCTTCTTCGTGACCTTTGTTCGTAATCCCATCACTTTTCATCATGGAAGGTGATAACCACCCACCATTCATCAACCCACCACCAATTGACCCGCCAAGAGCCTTTACTCTTGGTGAATACTCGAGACCAAGCCACCTAGGCTATAGGAACACCATTGAGCTTCCGACCAAGCCCAAACTACGGCCCTGCGATCCGACACCATCCGGTTGGTGCAAACGGATGTGCATTCCATGGACTACGTTCGAAGATCCAAATCAAGCATCTAAGGGATTTCTTAAAATTGTCGATTCCATCGACCTTGATGCTACTACTACGGGAGACCACGCGTGCTCTCTTCCAATTCTCTACGGGACCAAGCTAGTAATTGGCTTGAGCGACTTCCGCTCCATCTCAAGTTGGATGATCTCACTTCTCGCTTCCTTGCTCAATTTTTCCCACCAGGGAGAACCACTAAGCTTAGGAATGACATCTTGATGTTCCAACAACATCAAGGTGAATCTCTCTGAAGCATGGACCCGATTCAAGGACTTACTTCATAAAGTCCCTCATCACGGCATTGATCTTCGGCTCCAAGTCCAAATCTTTTATGATCATGTCAATTTCCCCACAAAGCGATCCATTGACCAAGCGGCCGGTGGAAAAATTAGTGATCTCACCGTGGAAGAATCATGGGGCATAATAGAGGACCTTGCCCTCTATGACAACGAAAGTTGGAATGACCCCCGTGAGTTGCCCAAAACCGTTAAGGAAATCTCCTTGCCTCCTATTGACTCACAATCTTCCGATCGTAGGATGATCGAGCTTGAAGATCAAGTAAAACTCCTAATGAGCTCTTACGAAAATCCTAGGTCTTCACGCCATGTGAACAAAGTTTCTTCCTCGTGTGAGCCGTATAGTGATCTTCATAACACGCTGCATTTGCACCCGATCCCCTAACATGCTTCCGTTGACTACGACTCCTCAGACTAATGGAAGCGGGAGGAAGATTCCCTACAATACTCGGACCTAGAAATTTCAATGAAACCCGAGAAGCATGGAAGGGCAAGCCCGAATTCTATTGGGGACAAACCAAAGAATTCACATCCAATGATTTCTCTTGGCCCCATCTCATGGCCCTACCCAACAAAACATAGAAGGGATGTTGCAAAACCTAGTCGCATCTCAAGAAGCCCAAATAGCTAAGCTCTGGGACCGCTTTAACCAACAACAAGTTTTAAATAAATAGGAAGATAGATAACCTTTTGAAAGCCATGACCAATAGTGATAGGAAGGTTAATGCTATCTCAACCCCCGAGCCTTCCGGTATAGAGATTAAGGACCCAAGTAAGTTAGCTAAGCACGTTCAATTCGTCAATACCATCGCCTTAGTGAAACCTAATAAAACAAATGACGAAGAGAACCTTGAGATGATACTTGAGGTTAAGGAAACACCGACGAATGAAACAATCGAGGAAGTGGATGAAGTAGACAATGACTATTTCAATAAGTTTCCTATGGAAGAAGAACTATCTCGCCACCCTCACTTAGTGCGTGACCTCCGTCACATGTATGTTAGGAAAAGCCCTAGAATCAAGTTTGGAAACCCTTTGAATCTTAACATACCATGTTGCATAGGACACCTTTTCGTGGCAAAGGCCTACATTGATCGCAAGTCCCCAATCAACATAATGACTAGCACCTACTACAATTGGGTAATGAAGAAGCCTATCCCAACTAGGCAAGACCCCGATAATCCTAGGGTTAGGTGCAATTTTCTTGGTAGAGTTAAGGGATTGCCCGTTTATGTAGGTAGTTTCATGTTTCCTACGGATTTCATAGTGATAGATGATATTAGTACGGCCATAGATCCTAGTTTGTCCCACGTTATTCTAGGAAAACCTTTCATAGAAAGCACCGGGATGACCTATGACCCCTCGTTAGGAATAGTGAGATTCAAGGATGAGACCGATGACATAGCTTACCAAATGCCATTTAAGATTGAGAAGTTTTCATCACTCTCTAATGATGAAAAGGAACTTAAACTATCGGTCTATTATAGGAATGAGGAGGATAAAGAAAAAGGAGTAGATTATGTTATGGCTAAGATTTTCTGATTCTATAAGGATTGCTTGAACCTAGGACCGAAATATAGAACCAAGTGGGGAGAGGACGAACTCTTAGAGAGGTGTATCATAGGGCACTTCTACAACATGGAATCCCCCAATAGAGACCGTCATGAGGAAGAAGATGACGGTAATGAAGTCAATGAGAGCACGACCTCTGAGTCTAGCTACAAGACTCATAAATAAAGAAAAGCTTGGCAAGAGGCAACCCATGCTTAATTGTTTGCTTGTTAGTGTCATGTATCTTTTATTGATTGTTTAATCTCATGTTTAAATTTGTAAAAATGCTTTATTTTGTTTTTAACCTCGTCTTAATCACATATAAAGGTATTTTACATAAAAGGATAAGTGTAGGGAGGATTACACACGTTTTCAAAAGAAACGTAAACATGAGAATAACAATTAATTAAAAGATATATATGTGTGTTTGTTCGAGTCAAATGCTTGTATCGAGTCATAATGGATGTTTTGCAGAAATTTTTCCAGATTCTAAAGATGTAAATTTTCCGAATTTTTCCGAAAATCGCACCGTTTTGTCGAGGATAACTGACGGCCAGGATCGCAACCTGATGGCGTCCGGGAAGAAGTAAAACAACATATTACTTTTCTCGTTTTCTGAGCTACTTATAAAATTTTTGGAATTTTCAGTGTTGATTTTCCAAATTCTAAACATCCATTCCACAAGCATTATATCTTAGTTTAGTCGAGTCTAATATATATTATTACCGCCGATTTTACGCGAAGGTTTCGTTTGTTTTCTTCAAGTGTGCGTGTTTAATTTATCAAGAAGAAGTTACATAAGATTGGAAAGAGCTTTTCACGCATACATTCTTCTTGGAAATGATTTAACCACTACTTCACACACGGATCCTACCGAGCTAATCAGGGGAGTATTAATTTCTTTCGTTTTTCATTACCTTCCATTATCATAACTTTGATACTTTCGGGAACATTGGGGACAATGTTCAGTTTAATGTGAGGAGGGAAAATAAAATAGGAACTTTGAAACTATGCTTATCCTTGATTATTTGCTTTGTCCAATTGTATTTGTGTAATAAACCATGAGAAAATGTCGGTTAGGGTAATTTTGGCACCAAATTTAAAATTTTTTATGACATATAGGAGTGGGCCATTAGTCTTAACAAAAGCTTCTCACGGAGAGGAAGTTGCATGACTAGCACAAAAACCCTTTACCACCTAAATTCCACCCAAAATGTGAGGATCACCCTTAGATTAGTAGGAATTAAAGCATTCATCTTTAATGCTTAGAGTGTGAACCGGTAGTATAATAGATTCTAGAACTTGTTTTGTGATGCATTCCGAGATCGCTAGTAAGACTACACTTGTGTAGTTAGGAATAACTAAATGATAAGAGGCATTAGGATAACCCATGTTTGATACCCGTAATATAATTACTTCTTCCACATCGGTTGAGTAATTCCCCACACCCTTGCGTTGTACTCATTTTAGTACACGATACCCCTAGTTAACCCATCGAGCCTATCCTTTTCGCGGTTCTCGTGATGTTTAGGTTTTCCGGAATATCAATGAAGAGCATTGTTTACACCCCACCCCCAAATGTACACCCAAATCACCTTAGCCTACCCTGTATGCACTCACTTTTAGTGCATTATTGTTATCACCCTAAACCCTTAGTTCAATTATCTAGTTGCTTGCATGAGTTGCTAAGTCGAGTCATATCCTTTGTACACAGCTTTGGGACGATTGGGACTCATGGGAAAAAGTTAAAGTTTAATGACTGGAAGGGAACGTTAAATTCCTTTATTTGCGTAATAATATACCCCAAATGTTTTGATTTTTTCAATTCGGGTCAAATTAGTGTTAGAGTAATAAAAACTCAAGTGTAGGGATGTGCCTATAAATCCCTATCATGTTGATGTTACCGTAGAGGATGGTAGAGTAAAAGTGTATGAAGAAAAAAAAATCCAAAAAAAAATAGAAAAAGAGAAAAAGAAAAAAAATAGTGTTGAAAAAAAAATACGGGCTACCATTCTACATCTATCCTTTAAATTTATGTTTGTTTGTTTCAGTTATCTAGAGTTTAGAGTGTCGAGTCTTGATTTAGCAACGCCATTCTTCGTATGCTTGTAACATAGAGATTTTTTACTTGCCACCACTAAATAGCCTATCCCACCAAACCCTTTGTTTCCCTACCATAAGCCTAACGTTACAACCCTTTAAAAGACCTCTTTGATAGTATTTCCTAGGTGCTTACGCAAAAGCGATGGAGGTTTGATCTATTCTCAAGCCTATGGTAATCTATGTACTAGGATCGGTCAATGAGTGTTTATCTTCCATTTCCAACTTGATATATTTCATATACACCCGAGAGATGTGAGTATCCAAACACCCCATGTGAGGTGCTAGTATGTAATTTCCGTGCTTGTTATGAATTTTCATGGGGCTTATATGTGTCGTGGACTGTTTTAAACCAATGCTTCATGACCCCTAACTTATAAATTAATTGGCTAAAAGCACATTTACTTGAGGACAAGCAAATACCAAGTGTAGGGATATTTGATAAGGTTTTAAAATGTACCTTTTTGGTCGCTTTAAGCCCTTATTTTATTCACTTTTGTATCCGTTATTACTTAATATCGTTCCTTTTCACTTTTTAGGTCTCTTGAAGGCAAATTGCCGGAATGGCACTTATTTGGACGAAAAGGCGCGGATATACGAAGAAAATGGCCAAAGTCAAGAATCGAGACACTCAATCTGCCGAAATACAAGAGACGCGCCATCGCTTAACTGCACCGGCGCCGTCGAAGATTTATGGACACGAAGCCAAATTTCTTATTTTTTGACGGTGTCGCTTTAAAAGTAGGGTCGTCGCAACTCGAGCCGGCCTAGATTTGATCCGAGGGCCGAGACTGAAGGGGACAAGCACAAGGTGACGCCGTCGAAGACTAAGCCAAGACGAAACCCTAATGACGGCGACCGACTGGCGCCACAACTCATAAGGTGACGCCGTCGCACTTGTAATATTATATATAGAATCCGAATTTTTCAGCTTTAGTGTGTAGTCTTTTGGAGTAAAAACCTAAACCGAACCAAGGCTGTTTGTACAAGATTTTAGGGTTCCAAACTCTAACTTACATCAAGATAAGTGTTTTACTTCATTAATTCAATTATGTCTTTGATTATTTGTGTGTATGCTTGCATGTTCTCCATGTCCGCTAATTTACTTGTGTGTTTGCTTAGGGAATATGAAACTTAATTATTGAATATTGATTGGTTGTCTCTTATCTTAATTGTTTAATGATCTAGTAATGTGATAGGTCATTCGTTGTGTAATTAATGCTTGATTAATCTTTGTAAACCTTAGACTATAACACCTAGAGCGGTTGTAGGATAAACCACCTAAAGAGTGCCTTAGAGTTAGAGTTTATAATTTCTAGAGGTTATTGTAGACGAGACCCTTTGGTAAGTTCAAAGAGTTAGGGATAAACGCATACCCTACGACTTTAGACACACAACGCAATTAAGAATAAGGACATGACAATTCAACCATCAATAGGAGATAATTAAGGAGTAATAAAACCTAAGTAAACACATCTTTAAACTATCATACGAGCACACAATAATTAGACATAGACTACATACACCTTAGATTAGATAATTAGACAAATAGAGTAATCGGTAGAAATACCAACCCCCAAATCCAAACCGAAATTAGACCTTTCCATTTTCTAAAAAAAAAATAATCTTCCTCAACCCCAACCTTAGCGTAGTAACTTCTCACTAGCATTCCTATTCCCCTAGAGAACGATATCAATACCCGTGGCTTACCCTAATACTACACTACAAGGATTAGGTTCACTGCCTAGGGTGTTATAAAACTTGCTCGAAGAAAAGGAAGTTCCTTTGACCCCAAACGACGCGTGTAGCGTTATCAACAACACTACACCACAACACAACTACCCCAAAGGAGATCCACTCCTTGTTACTACACTATAAGGATATCAATATCCTTTAACCCAAAATATCTATCTCGTACATCGATGCATCATATCGAATGTAGAACCTTGGCACCTTACACTAGTGCATTCGACACGACCCTTCGGCACCTTTCACTAACGCCTTCAACGCAACACTTCTATGGGGGGAGGAAAGAACTATCAACAAGATACACTTGCTGGTCTTGATGATGATTAAGTAGCTTAGCAACTCATAACTTTGAGCTTGCACGTCTTCAAAAGGTGGTGATCTCGCCTTTAAGAGGATCCTATAGAATCACACAAACATAAAACTACATAGAATGATCCTTTAGATTAGAGGTTAGAGATGTTAGAATACTGGGAGAATGTATATGTGAAGTGGTAGTGAGCAAAGGAGAAATGGCTCACTATTTATAGACAAAAACTTGTCTACTGTCCCACGGTTCCCACAGATCCCTCCCCAGAGGGATCCGGCTAGTGCAAACCTAGGGATCCGGCTACTAGGTCAATTAGTCCAGATTTCGGGTTGCAAACCGGGTTATGGGTTATGGGTTATGGGTTATGGGTAATGGATTATGGATACCCAACAAGATGCAATGTACCTAGACATTGGGTTATGGATCTTGGGTCATGGGTCATGAACTTTGGGTCATGGATCATGGATAATACCCAACATGACTGTATGCATGATGTCATGCAATGGGTCATGGGTTATGGATCATGCTCCATGGGTATGGGTTATGGACTTTGGTTTTTACCCAACAACATTCATTGTACCTAGTCAATGGATCATGGGTCATGGGTCATGGACTTTGGTTTTTACCCATTACTTTACCCATTACAATATATATACAAAGTATATATGTACATTTCTATATTATGTAAACACTAGTTGTTATACATATGCATTTCTATAAGATGTAAACAATATTACTTGTTTAGTGTTTATATAAAAATGTCTTTGGTTTTATATAACATATTTACTAAACATGTTATGATATAGTTTTAATATGTTTAGTAAAAGTGAGTTAGTAATCTATTGGCTCAAACCTTTTACATATTTTATTTTTCGTTAAAATGATTTTACATTTGTTATCGACAAAACATAGAAGATCGTAAATTATAAATAAATGTTTTTATGGTTTATTTGTATTAACATGTTTCATCATTTATAATACCCTTATCATTTTCCTAACCTCATCCAAAGGGAATCCACAAGACTCACTTCTCACTGGACCTCAAGATCCTATGGGCCCCCACTTCACTACTTTCTTAATCATCTAACCCAATCGCTACTTTCTTCCTCCTTCTTCTTTTTGGTCCATTGGCACTCCAAACACCCTCACAATCTCCACTTTTTTTCTTCTCCAATTTTTCATGAATCTTGGTAAGTCTCAATCTCCTATTGTTCCATACCTTGTTTATTTTCATTATCACGATTGGTTTGAAAGATTTTGTAATCAATTAGGTTATCTTCATATATATTATAAGGCTTCATCCATAAAACTAGTTTTAGGCACTTCACAAGGGGTTTGATTGTGTAAAATTGATTGATTACATTGTAGGATTGCTCTCATTCCAAACAAGACTATGGCAATTTTTTTTTTCAAAACTTATTGATTTAAGGATTATTCAAATTATGATTTTTAAGCAAGCTACACTAAGCAATTTTGTAGTTTTCGACCTATAATAAGTCTATATGTATCTGATTTCTACTTACACATGAAAAATATTCAAATCTTAACTTTTGGTGGGGGGCATATTTTAACAAGGATGGTGCGCTGGCTGGCGTGTCGACGCTTCTTAGAAACAATGAGTGATCGAAAGAATACCAAAGAATCCATGAAGTAGGTCTGTTATGCATGTAACATCACGGTCAACAACCTTTTGAAGGTAGAAGCTACCATGAAGGATGTCATTGTGACAACAATTACTTACGAGTCTCGGGTCTTAGACAACCTTTTACTGAAGCTCGTTTCCTATCCTTTGTACTTCTTCCACCCAAAATCTATCCTCGTCTTTGACCAAAATGAGCTCTCTCTCAAAATTCAAATGTATGGTCACGACTACACACGGAGTTTGGAAAATATCGGAGAGGTTCTGAACATATCTTTGGAAGGAATCATGTTTGAAACTGACTCTACCAAAGCCAACAAATTCAAAAAAATACCGAATCTACCATCCAAGCAAAAAAGGAAGAATCAATGTTGTAGACGTCCAAAAAACCATCTTCAAACCCCAATTCCTTTGTGGCAGTGAACCGGATATGAAATGACCTCGAGCACACCTCCATGACAAACTTTGGACTTGGGAATACGTCTTGACTTCTAATATATTTTTGAAAACCAGGTCTAAGGCTAACGTCTATGTTATGGTTGGTTACATGCTCTATTACATTGAAACCCGAACACCCATCAACTTTGCCTATCACATGACAAAAAATGATGGATAAATTAAGTGGTAATACGAGATTGATTCCTTTTCCTCGACTTCTCATAACTCTATTTGAGCATATTCAAAACGAACACCCAAATGATCCAAGTAGATTACCCACATGTGATGTCGTGGGACCGGTCTTCACCAAATTCATTTTGAAAGCCTCACCAACACCGATGTCCCCGTTCCTCTTCCGGAATTCCATGCATCAACATCTCAACAACCATCTATGGATCCAATTGTAAGAATGGAGAACATGATAAATGAGATGTTTGATGAAGAAACTTGAAATGCTTCCGAGGATGTGATAAGTGAAGATGAACAACAAAGTGGTTTGAAACATTGCCATTCAATGAGCGTATTGCCTTCAAGAAACCAAGCGACAACGCTGAGAGACTCGAACAAAGCTTAGAGTGTTTAAGAACTTCGTCAAGAAATGAGCTAACGGCTACGTACATGTCTTGCAAGGAACTTTGATGGATTATTACTTGTTTTGTTGGTGTTTAAGGTTAATGAACTTGGTGATCTCCTATGACTCTTTCATTTCTTGTTGTGTGCTTTTCATCGTTGTTAGGATTTGAATGTGTTGAACATTATGTCATGCTTTAATTCATGGACTACTATGTATTGTGGTTGTGCTAGTTAATGTTATGTCTATTTTTCCATCTCTCTACGTACATGCTTCATGCTTATTCTTAATATTAAGGACTAACTCATGTCGCAAGTATCCAAATGGTTACTTAACCCATTTTTGACTTCCACATGTGAGATTGCTTGTATGTTGCGTGTTGTATGTTTATGTGTAGCAAAAAAACACCACAAATGTTGCTCTTGACCAATGGAACCCCACCTTTTAACAAAGGGGAGCAACGATCTAAGGTGAGCTTCCCGCCTTTTTGATTCGACAAAAGAAGGAGAAAGAAAGAAAACAGAGCAAAGCTTCGGGAGAAAGAAAGAAAAAAGAGCAAAGCTTCGAGAGAAAGAAAGAAGCTCGGGTGAAGATCTAGTAAAGATATATCAAGCTTCACCAAATTACATGCCAAAGGTCAAGACGCAAGGCTACATCAACGGCATTCTTAATCTTCACTACGTTGTATAATTTTATTTGCTTTCGAAATTTATTTGTCATCATCAAAAAGGGAGAGATTGTTGGGACAACAGGGTCTCCTTTTGTTTTAATGATGACAAATAAACCTTCGTAACACATAAAATCACAAACGTTAGCCAAAAACCAAAACGATCAATAGCTGCTCCTGACACGCTATATTACGCCCGGAATGCTGCAGGCAAAGACACACAGTGGACTGTTTGGTTCAGGTCGGTTTTGAAAGTCGGATTTCCCCTTAGCCGACAAATGTGGTTCTTTCAATACAAGTAAGAATATGATATGTGCTTCACGGGGAACACTCAAAACGAGTTTTAGAATTAGAGGATTCAAAATCACAACCTCTTGTTTTTGACAAAATGCCAACTCAAATATTTTATCAAACACCTCTAGCCAAGGCTTTTCTAAACCTATGAGACTCATACCTTTCATATGACATCAAGGGAAAGTATTCATATGACCATAATCTGTGTTTATGTTTCTCTAATCATGTAATGGGTTTTACTCCCTTATTAGTCAAATTAAGTCAAAGGTCTCTTTGTGTAAACGCATCATTTCCTGAGCATGGGTTATGTTTTACTATGATGAAAAGCACTTAGATTATTTGCATCAAGATGATTATTGATTACATCAAGTTGTGGAAAATAAGAGTTATGATATTATGAACACTTGACGTTGTGTTAATTGGGAGCTTGGGTATTCTTTGATTTTCTTACCCGACACACACAACCCATAATCATCATTGTCCATTCTTTTCTTTCTTAATGACAATGTGATTATCTCATAATCAATTCTTATTACAAAACCAACCCTTAATCGACACTTTTCACTAATGTCTTCGTCTTGACCCTTTAGAGATCTTTTTTACCGATTAAAACTATTTAGACTATTTAGATCGACTAATGTCAATCCATTTAAACGTGTGTGTTGGATGTTGATGGACAAGCGTATAGATAAATAAAAGCTAAGATAAAGAGTAAGAAGCACAAAACCACAACGCGAGTATTTATAGTAATTCGGCTACAAGGACACCTTCCTTTCCCTACTCCACTCCCCGAGTCAACTACTCGAGAGTTCGTAATCACTACACAACACCAACTCCTTATGGCAGAGAAGCCTTCACAACGTCGCCTACTCTTTATCTGGTATAAGGCTAGACACCGGGTTCTTCCACGAGGTAGAACCAAACCTATCACAACGCTTGCTACCTTTTATCCTACAAGGCTAGATACCGAGTTCCATTACAAAGGAGGAACTACTACCCAACACTACACAAATTCTATTCCTAAGGAGATTCGCTCCTTATGACAACATCAACAAGGATATCAATATCCTTAGACCCAATAAAAATTTATCTTGTACATCAACACACCATATCGAATGTACACCTTATGCACCTTTCACTAATGCCTTTGACTCGACTTCTAGGAACCCTTCACTAATGCCTTTAGACTTGACTTCTAAGCACCCTTCACTAGTGCTTTCAACACGAACGTTCGACACCTTTCACTAATGCCTTTGCTTTGACTCTTCGACACTTTTCACTAATGTCTTCGTCTTGACCCTTTAGAGATCTTTCACTTATGTCTTCGACACTACACTTCTAATGTGAAGGAAGAAAACTATCAACAAGAGAACCTCAGTAGTCTTGATGATGACGAAGCATGGCAACTCATGGACTTGAGCTTGCTCGACTTCAAGAGGTGGTGATCTTGCTTTTAAGAGGAACCTAGAGAATCACACAAACACAAAACTACATACAAAGATCACTTGGATCTGTGGTTAGAGGGTTTACAACTCAAAGATAAAATATATGTTAAAAGGGGTGAGTTACAATGAGGAAATGGCTCACTATTTATAAAGGAAAATGTGCTACTGTTCCACGGATCCCACAGATCCCTTACTTAAGGGATCCGTCCAGTGTAAACTGGGGGAACCGTGGGACGCTCCTCTTTGCCCATGGGTTTTGGGTCATGGGTCATGGGTCATGGGTTATGGGTCATGGGTATCCAAGTAGATACAATGTATCTAGTAGGTGCAATGCATTTAGTCCATGGGTCATGGGTTAAATCCATGGGTCATGGGTAATATCCATTCATGACTTATGCATGATGTCATGCAATGGGTTATGGGTTATGCTCTATGGGTATGGGTCATGGACTTTGGGTTATACGCAACTACATTCAATGTATTTGGTCAATTGGTCAAATCTTAAGCTTCTACCCATTATAATACATAATAGTTATGTATATATCTACCCAATATGTAAACACTAGTTGTTGTACATATGTATTACTAAATCATAAAATCACTACTACTTGTTTTAGTGTTTTATGTGAAAACGTATAAAGTTAGTAAACTATTCAAACCATTTACGATTTTATTTGTTTCATAAAATGATCTTACGCTTGTTATCGACAAAACATTAGAAGATCGTAGAAATATAAATAAACGCAATACGCTTATTTGTATTAACAATCTCCCCTTTTTTGTTGATGACAAAACATCAAATTATTTTAAGGAAAAACCAAATTGTAAAAGTTTGAATTGGAGTTTTTACTCTCTTCTTCCCCTTTTTGTCGAAACAAAAAGAGCGTCGAAAAGAAACTAACACATTGTTTTAAGAAAAACATGTAAAAAGAAAGAAGAAAATGAAAATATAGAGAGCAAGTGACGGGAAGTGTTCTCGTCTTAGCTCCCCTTGACGAATCCATCCCTTTGTGAGGGCGTCAAGTAAGAGGAAATACTAAACTAGTGCATTGCAACTATGTTTCCAAATGGTTTCGTCTTTGTGACGACTATGCTCCCCCTTGATGATTGCAACTTTTCAAGGGGACGTCATGTAATGTAATCCTAATTTGAATAATATTGCAGAAGTTTTTGCAATGAATTACTTTGACACAAAACTCCCCCTAGCTTAGGGTGTCAAAGTCTTCATGTGTATATTGAAAATCTACAAAACAAAGGTTAGAAAACAAGTATACAATGTATAATTTCCTGCAAATAAGACTTAAGTTAGTAGAAAACAAGTCTTCATAGAACGGATCCCACGGTCTCCTCGAGGGATCCGTAGGCAAAATAGAGGATCCACCTCTGACCAGTAAACAAAATACAGCAATGGTGATGTAACAAATGATGTTAACATCAAAATAAGATATGTATTAAGGAAACACACACACTCTCAAGACAACATGGCACATAACATATAATCTCATTCAATAAAAAATACGAGACATGATCTACAAATCTCTAAAACTAAGAGAATGATTTAAACATGAAGTGTCATACCTAAACTATCTAATTTAAGCTTAAAACTAGGACACCACTTGAATCCTTAAGCTCAAGGTTGTTTGGGTTTGTTGATCTCGTTGAAACGTTCGAGGAGGTGATAAAACATGAAACGTTGATCTTCACGTACTTCATGTATCAAGCTTTCAACATGTTGACAATGATAACAATCTTTGTCATGGCTCGGAAGTGATGGTGGTAGAAATGAAATGGCTTGATGTGAAGGATCAAGTGAAGAGGGTTGAGGATCCTCAAAAGAAGGAGGGATGGGCGGAGGCACATTCAATGATGGCTCAACTAAGGATGATGGCGGAGGTAGTGAGGTGTCAACTTCCATGTGGTCGGGTGGTTGACTTTGATGATTTCTCATAATCCAAAATGGACTATTTGAGGGTGACGAAGAAAAGGATGTCGGGGCATATTATTTCTTAACCTAACCATGTTTCTTTCTAACATAACCATGGTTCAATCATAACCAAGCTTCTCACACATTCTTCCCTTTCTCTCTTTCTCTCTTTCTCTCTATGGAATGTTTCATGGCATATTCTTTCTCTCTTTTATATGCCATGTGAAGAATACCCAAACTACCCCTAAACAATTATCTCTTCTATCCTCTCTCACTTTGATAACTGGTTGTGTATAATTACTTCACAAATGATTTTTACAAAATGGCTACTTGAGTTGTTTGACCTTAAGGATGAATAATGGAAGGTCAAAGTGTGAAGTACAATTGGGGGTTTAGCAAGGTTGGGTAGTTAAAGGCCAAAACCCGAAGAAAAAATATTACGGGATCCTGCCGCTAAGCGGCTCTCTAACACGCCCCACAAAATTTCTAATATTTTTCTTCTTTTGGGTATTGGGCCTATAAATACCTCCACCTTGGCTCTTGTATTCCTCACCCCTTGCCATTACTTCTTTATCTCTATATCTCTCTTCTTCAATCCTCTAATTCTCTCTTGTGTTCTTGATTTATCATATATCATCTTTTGAAAAACACATTCTTTGCAAGGGAAGAACCACAAGAACCTAATTCACTCTTGTGATTGTGTCGGGGATCTTCTTTTTAGACCCTTTCTATTACAATCGAGTATCTAGGTTAGGTTAGGGCTTAATTGAGTTATCAAACATTATATTATTTAAATTGGTTGTAAGGGAAGTCTTGTGTCTTGGTCACCAAGCCTAAATCGTGGGAGATCTAGTTGGGGTTGATAATTCCGGTGGGAAGTATTTGTGGGAAGTCGAATCACGAGATTCTTTTGGCTGGTTTCCGAGGGCTGAATACCGTTATGGAGTAGCTCTTCTTTGTGAGCACCGATTTTTGTGCATATCGGTGGAGTGAAGTTGTAACGGTTTATAGTCCACCGAAAGGATTATACTTAGTGAATAGTATCATGTCGTAGAATCACAATTGGACGTACGGATGGTATAAACCCCCCATCCCGAACCAGTATATATTGTGGTGTCTATTTACTTACTTTATATACTTTGGTTGTGCTTATGGTTGTTGGATTTGTTGTATACACCACAACTTAATCTTTGAGAACAGTTTAGAGTACCAAGCGAAACCCCTGCAAGGAGATTCTTCTAACTCTACCGATCTACATGCAAAGATAGACCGATCAACGGGGAACCGTGGGCCGTGTACCTCAATTCAACGAATGTGATCAAAGACACTTTCGTGTGTTTTATTGCTAACTGTTGTTTGCAGTGTACATTTGGACGCATTGCACTGATCGTAATTAAGGATTCAATCCAAAGCCGCATGCTCACATCATCCACACTTAATTGAAGAAATCATGACTTGCATATCTACGTAACCCGGCTCGATATTTTTATACTATGTTTCCGCTTACCAGAAATATATCATGAGCCATTAAAGCTTCCGCTACTGGATGAAAAGATGTCATGATCTAAAAAGTGTGAGCATGTCGGTCCAAAAGTCACAACATCACATGATTGCAACATGATAAAGGGTGATCCAGAGATTTATCGCGGGTTGATGATCTCAATGAAAGCTCAAGATCATTAAAGATGTGGATCGCCAAAGGCCTCCACTAAAAGTACAAAACTATGCGGACTTTGAAGAATCACTACTAAAGCACAAAGATTATAGAACTTGAAGAATTGAAGTCTACGAGCTCATAACTAAAGACAAAAATAGAATGCTAGGATGCAAAATGTATTTCATGGGGTGACCTCCCTTAGGGGAGATTGTTAGAATTGGAAATTCCATGTTAAAGTGTCGGTCGGTCACCCCAATTATGGTCTAGCATATTTTAGCTCGTAGACTTGTAGTTATTTACGCTTGTTTTGTAGTTAATTAGTTAGTTAGTAGAGTAGTTTAGCGAGTGTAACACCGTGAGGAAGGATGGGTCTTTACCCATTGATACACGATCCACATGCCGTCAGAGGTCATTTTATTTGTAACTATAAATACCCTTCCATCCTTGGAAGGGGTGGTGCTTGAATCTAACCTTTCATTTTGTTTAACAACTCTTTCAAGAAACACCCTCTACTCTCTTCATCTCTAAACTATGGCATACTTAATTCATCACTATCCAGGCCACTTGAATCATCAAACACAATATATTTATGTTCCTACAAATGGTATTGAGTCAAGGTTATTGTGTTGTGTTGATTTGTGTGGTTTCCTACCATGGTTATTGTGTTTTTGATGATCTATTGTGTTTTTCAAATCTTGTGTTAAACTGATTCATATCATTTTTGTTGTCGGAAAATTTGTTTTTCAAGTTTTAGTGATATCTGGTTTTTTAACAAGTTTCTTATGTGTCCTTTTGGTGCAAAAAGTCACATGGTCCATTATGTATAATCTGTCTTTGTGTCATTTTTGTCCAAGTCAGGTTTGTATATCATTCTTGTGATCTTTTGTACCAAACGTGAACATCTGGTCATTCATATGTGGTCAAATACGGGTCAAAAATGGTTCTCTTTATGCAGTTTCTGGGTCAGACATATATGCGAGTTAATATTCATGTTTCATCAAAGCGAGTTGTAGTTTTTTTTTTTTTTTTTTTGACTTTTGAGTCAAAAAATGTCACAAGCGACTTGTTTTGTTTAAAATAGATGTGTGTTGTGTGAAAAAGAAAAAGCGACTTGTCCTTAAAACTGAAGCGACTTGTCATTTTTGAATGTCAAGCGAGTTGTCATTCTTATGCAGTTTGACTTTTGAGTCAAACTGCGATTTTTTAGGAAATGCGAGTTGTCACTGATAGGTCTTGCGACTTGTAGAAAAAAAATTAAAAGGTGCGGTTTGTTTGAAACTCACTTTGCGTTTTGACAAAATCTTATGCCTTTTGTTGACCATTCTAACCTAATACCAAATAAAACTCATTGACTTCAGGCATCCTTAACCATCATCAGTCCATAACTATATTCAACAACTCAGTTGCAAAAACATGAAATGAAAATTTGAGTAGAAGACTAGAAGGTCATCTATCACAGCCTCGACCAACCTAATACAACATCATTCTCAAACCTAAAACTGAAAATTCAAATCCAAGACTCAAAAAGAAAAACATATGTTAGATCTCAGAAAGTTCAACTTCTTCTCAGATCTTTAAAAAAAATTTGTTTGAACATCTATCATCACGGATCTTAAACACATAAATAAAATACATCATGTAGAAGACAAGCTTCCTTTTTATTGTCTGATTAAATTGAAAGAAAAGACAATAACTAATTGTTATCATCCTTCTCTCTATTCGGTTAAACAAAAACAAAGCACAAATCTTAAACCTACCTGTGGTTATTTCTTACATCTCGAAGCCTTCTCATCATTTGAAAACCATCCCTGTGGCTTATTACATTGGAACCCGTAAAGCTCAAGCCATCCCTGTGGCGAGCAAGAAGATGTTCTTCACTAAGAGATAAAGAGGTTTCAGATCCGGATTTGTTTAGGATTATCATGGAGAAGGGAGACGTGAGATGCGTTTGTGATGAGTGTGAGATTTGTGTTTCTTGATTTGTGAAAGCAGATGACTATTTTAGATCCATTTTTGGTGAGAGAGTTTGGTGGTAGGCGGATATAACATGGATATTGTGATTCGGGTAAAGTTGTATTTTAGGTTATAGTGATAAACCATCTGTCTTATACCCGGTTATACTAAGATTGATTGGATAGTGGTCTCGTGGGCCTTGACTCCACTTCTGCGCTTTGGGCTTTTGTAAAATAACCGGATATGGACAATTGGACTTGGGCTTTGACATGCGTCTGATATGGCTGGACATGCAAAGGATTTTAATTGACTAAAATGTGACTGATTCTAATGTCAAGCAAAACCTTGTCATCCGTTTTTTTTTATACAATTTTTTTGGATACAAATTTTTATTGTAAGTCAAGAGCGGTATTTTGGTATGGTAAAATTTCACGGAGGATACAAATTCACGGCTTAAGCTTAATATTTGTGATAAGGATTATTAAAGTAGGTGACCTCACTTGGGCTTTGGAGTTTGAATGGTAAAATCACACTTTTCGATTGGAAGTTGATATACAATTTGGAGATTGATATACAACTTCAAATTTATCATAACGGGAGTATAAGTGATTGATATACAAGTTCGTTTAAACAGTAGGCCATGAAGCTTAGATTCGGATGACGGTTAGATGGACGTCTCATTATCTGATCGAATTTATGAGATTTGGATTGATGAGATTTGTTGAAGCGATTTGATGATGACACTTGATGTGTCATGCGGTATAATACTTTGGTATACACATTTTCACATTGAATATTATGTCACGGCTTGAAGTGTTTATTGGAAAATGGTAACTATGGGGTTGTGTGTACGATATTTCTTATTTGGCTTTGAAGTGAGGTTTTCCCGGTGCGTTTACTTATTTTGTCTTATTTCTTTCTACCCTTCCGCGAAGATAACTTGTTTGGGCGTTTAAAGAGTGAGATAAAGACTTGGCTATTTAGTTACTTTTGTGATTTTTTCTCACTTAACCCACAACGTAGCTATCACTTCGTGTCTCACACGCTTGAGGATTCACAAGAGGTTTTGTACATTAGGTACACCGCTTCTGTCACAAGGATTGGTACAAGCTTAAGTAACAAATCTGGGGAATTCTACTTCATGTTCAAGGTTGGTATCTTGGGTTTACTTCTCCATGTGATCACATCGATAGCCTTGTAATTTGTGGATGATGTGTTTACCAAAGTGTTGAATGGATGAGATGTGACGAATTCCCATAGAATAGTCGATGCCACTAAATGACAATGATACTTCACGCCTAAGCAAAATCTTTCAAGAATCTTCAACCATGACTTTTCAAGATGTTTGCTTATGACATGAACTTTTCGTGCAGATGGTTGTACACTTTAATGATGCTTCCGAAAGTTCGAAACCATCATGGGGGAGAAACGTGTACTTTGTTTTACAGTCAACCTCAGGGGGAAGTAGTGTATACTACTTGACTTAGTATGGTTTGTGAAGTTGTCTACATATGGGTAAAGAATTACTGATGTTATTTTTTATGTTGGATAATGAACCGCTGCATGTTCCCCTAAAACAGAAATTCACCTCAACCAAAGTTGTCATAACACATTCAAGCTGACATTGCTTACGGTTTTGTCTTGATTTTGTAAAATCCCGTGAAAGAATCTACTTCTCGGTTTTAATCATAGACGTGTAAAATCCCGTGACAACGGAAACATCCTGGTAATAGTAAAGAGCATTTCCGGATCTATCTTACGGTTTATTCTTGGTTTTTTAAAATCCCACAAAAGAAACTATTTCTCGGTTTAAACCATAGAGTTGTAAAATCCCGTAATGATAGAACCATCCTGGAAAAAGGAAAGTGTATTTCGGGATCTTATTTGATGCCGGTGCTACGTTTCGCTTCAAGAAGAGATAAAGGGGTGTACTTCATGAATTGAATGTGTGTTTAGATATTCGTCATGGCAGTTTGGTTATTACTTGGTTTTACGGGGTTATGTGCTTTTAACCATGGTCGGGATGAAAACTATTATCATAGTTCACTTAAAATGTCAAAGGAGGCTAGATTTGAGCTTTTAACCAAAAGATGTGACAACGGGGTTAATTCACTATTATTTATTTGAGGTTGAAGTGAAATATCACGGGCGGGTGTACTTAGTATCTGAAGGTATCGGGGATGGTTGGATGAAGATTCTTCAAGATCCTTGTTTGAGCTTATTATCAAAAATGAAGACTTAGAAATCTAGTTATTGTTGGGTGACTTTTTCCTTTTCTTTTACCACTTGGGGGAATTGGGCTCTTACCACCACAAAATAACTATCACTTTAAGGAGTTACGTTGTAGTGCTCAGTGTCACATTCAATTGTGGATTTTCAAGAGGTGATGTACGCCTTATACTTGATGGTTTGTTGGATGAAGAGTATAGAGTACTTAGAGATTCAATGGAGGATGAAGTCTCGCACCGCCTTTGTTACATATGTGCAAGTTTAAGTCACGAAGTTCGGGTTAGTTTACTCAGTGGTCAAATTCATCATATTGGTTTTCTCCATCGCCACGAAAAAGAGCCTACTGAATGATAATGGGGTTCATTATAAGTTTGCCAAGAGAGGTTGAAAAGAGAGAGATTATGACGTTTGAACACAATAGTTCAAGCCTCGTACTCTAAAGAAAAGAAAAATGTATGTTTCAGTGCGCTTTATCTTCCAAAGAAGAGAAATCTTCATATGACGTTTGAACACAACAGTTCAAGCCTCGTACTCTAAAGAAAAGAAAAGTGTATGTTTCAGTGCGCTTTATCTTCCAAGAAGAGAAATCTTTTATGACGCTTTGAACACAACAGCTCAAGCCTCAGACTCTAAAGAAAAGAAAAGTGTATGCCAAGCTTTTATCTTCAAGAAGAGAAATCTTTTCATTTATGACCATTCTCATCAACATGCTTCATGCTTTTTCCATGCGCTTCAGTTATCAAGTGAACCAGACTGTCATTACTAGTACTCTTATTGTTAGCCTCTCTTTTTCTAAAGATAACGTCACTTACGTGAATTGGACTAGACGCGTAGTACACTTTGCCCTTAGGGACTTGTATCGTTTAAGTGGCAAAGATAGGGCCTATATATACCCCTCATGACTCTCCATGAGGGGTGAGGTGAAGCATTAGGTTATTTGTATTGTGTGTGTTTCTTAATAAAATCTTGTGTTTTCTCCTCCCTCTCTCTACTTTCTCTCACTAAAAAGGATGAAGATCCTCATCTTCTTCCACCAACCTAGACCTCCAAACCACATAAATCATATAGATATTCGGTCCTAACAATTGTTAGCCTTAATAGTTTTTATTAGAAGTGATGGTCATTCACGTTTAGGAACTTTGTAACGTGTGTTAGATATCGTGATAGAATAGTCAACGGGCTCGTGGATTGGGCTAAGCTAAATGGCTAGGCGTTATGATAAGCTTGCCTTGTATAAGTCCAAGTAACCCAATCCATGTCCAAGCCCATATACGGCCCATGGCCAAGCCTTAGGGCATCCTTTGTCTTGTACTATATAAACCCCTCAAAGTCTCATTTGAGGGGTGTGCTTGAGTGTGTGTGTGTGTGTGTTTTCTTTGGAATATACAACTTATTATTTTCATCTTTATCTTCACATACACGATCCATATAACATCAAGTCACCAATCTTTCCTTTCTTTATTTCATCTTTATTTACGCATAGTTTGTGTTTGTGTTAACGTGTTCTAAGCAAAACGTGGGTATTTGTGTGATAAGGTTGATAAAAGTAAGGTCCTACAATTGGTATCAATCGCCTAACAATGGTTTAGGAGTGGTTGGTTGAAGTTTTTGTTTGTGTTGTGTTACGCGTAAAGCTCTCGGTCACAAAAGTAGATACGCTTTAAACTTTATTGCACTAAAATCTTCAATATTCTTGTGGTTTGAGGTTTCTTTAGTGTTAAAGAGTCTAGTTTTGCAAAAAAGTTTGAAGCTTTACGTGTTTTACATCACTTTTAAACTCGTGCTTATTGAGGTGTACCTTTCTACGCGTAAGCTTTCTAAGCACTTTGGGTGAAAAAGGTCAACAGTTTTGTGTTATTGGAGTGATTTTAAGGTTGTTTGTGCAAAATAAATCGGTTGAATCATTGGAAATTTTTTACGCGTAAGTCAAAACCCTAGTTTTATGCGTAAGAAAGTCAAAACCCTTTTTCTACTCGTAAGTTTCTACGCACAACTTTTTGGTGAAGAATCTTCGTAAAAACGGTGACTCTGCTTTCACTTGGATAAGTGTGGAACACTTCGACTTTCGGATATCTTTTACGCTGCGGATAGTAAAGGATTTTTGGTTTTAAACCAACTCTTACGATAAGCGTAAAGCTTACGAGTAAGGACTCTACGCATAAGTTAACTCTTACGCGTAAGGTACTCTACTTCTACGCTTAACGCTTACGCATAAGACTTACGTTTAACTTTAAGTTTACGCGTAAGTTGGATTTCTACGCATAAGGATTTCTACGCCTAAGCTCATTACGATAAGGACTCTACGCATAAGCATCCTACGCATAAGCACTCATTTTCTACGATTAGAACTTGTTTATTAGTAAGATTTTGAGCATAACTTCAAACGGCTATAACTTTTGAACCGTGAACCTCTTTCGCTCTACCTATCAAAACGACGTGAGAACGAGGAGATTGGTACTAATGAACATCCTTCAAGTCCAAAAACGCCAATAGAAGTTATTGAGGTTTTAAGTTTTAGAGCACATTTTCACTACAACAACCAAGCTTAATCTTCATCAAACACAACTCCTTTATCGCTGAATCGATCCTACATCAACTTTATCAGATCATACCTTCATCAATGGCAACTCAACAAGACATTCATGCAGCCGTGCCAAAACCGCCCTCCTATGTTGGCAAAAGGTGGTTATCTTCAATGGACAAGTCGTATGCTTCGCTACATCAAGACCAAACCTAATGGAAAATTAATGATTCAATCCATTAAGAATGGAGCCTTCATACCTCGACAAGTCCAAGACTCGAAATGCCGATGCAACACCTCCGCCCCACCATTTTTTCGCCTTCAAAAGAATCGGAATACTCAAGAGGATCGTAAACAAGTCGGCGATGACATGGCAATTCATATTGTCCAACTGGTTTACCAAGAGACATCTTTGCCGCCAGACAGCCAGAAACCGCTGATATGTGGGAACGTGTTAGACGACTTTGTCATGGAATGAAATTGGTCAACAAGATACGGAAACAAGTTGCTAACCGCTTGGGAGAAGTTTACATCCACCTGTGAGAATCCATTGAATCCTACTATGGAAGGTTTGCACTTTAATGAATGAGTGATAAGAAACAAGTTGACACCCGTAACTATCGGAGCAACATCAAGTTCTTGAACAATCTTCCGTAAGAATGGGGACGATATGCCACTATTGTCAACCAAACAAAGGACTTACATCAAGTGAACTTTGATCAACTCAACGATTTTCAGAAACAAAACCAAAATGAAGTGAATGAAGTCAGGCAAGAAAGATTAGCAACGAATCATGATCCATTGGCACTCATTGCAAAGACTCAAACTTCAGTGAATACACATTAACAAGCTTCATCATCTTCCACTAACAACAACTTGCAAAGAATACATCCCTCAACAACAAAACTATCCACCTAAACAACAACATTACCAGGAACAAGGAATCACTGATCTTGAAATGGAACCAGAAGAAGCTTTGTCACAAGCATTTGTATTCTTGGGTAAAGCATTCAAAGGTCGCTATTCCACACCAACTAACAACAACCAAAGGATTTCATCAAACACTCAAAGGCAAATTGCACAGCAGGGTGTGAACATGGGCAATCAAGGTCAAATGGTTGGAGTTATTGGGAATCAGCAGGATATGCTACCGATTTCGCATGGGTAATCAGCGGTTCCGAATCGTGGTAATCGAATGGATCGAATGTTGGAAATAGAGTAGTGGTAATCGAATGGGAATGTTGCACCAGTCGTTGGGAATTACGGAAATGTGAATCGAGTAATCAAGTTAAGTGTTATAACTGTCAGGATTGGGTCACATGGCAAGGAATTGTCCAACTAAGCCGAAAAAGAAGGATCTCGCGTATCTTCAGAAAGCTATCTTGTTGGTACAAAAGGAACAATCTGGACTTCAATTGAGTGCTGAGGAACATGACTTCATGGCTATTATGGATGATTTGGAAGACCTCGAGGAACTCAATGCAAACCGCATCTTCATGGCAAATCTTCGAGACTAAGTACAACACCGATTCGACGCACCTCCGTCTATGACGCCAACGCAGATTCGAGGTACCAATCATTGATCCATGCTATAACAATGTCATATTTGATGTGTTTACTCATGACGAACAACATTCTGTGACATCAGTACCTACTTATGATACATACCGACAATCCGAAGTTGTAGCAATACTAACTCTAAGACTCCGGATGTGGATCCTAGTGGAGACCGTGGCACAAAATATGAGACCGATGAGGAAACACATGCTTATTTTGAATCATTAATCAATAACTGTGGCATTGAAATTGAGAAAGTTAAAAAGGTCAATCGCGATGTTAAGGCCGAGAATGCCAAATTGACCGCTGAGCTTGAGAGTTACAAGGAGAACGCAAAAGCCTTTGAATTTCGTAAAAACAAAGAATCAGAATTAGAAATTGGTTATCGAAATTTGGTTTCTAAAGAAAAGAATTGCAAATCAAGTATAACACACTTGATGTGAATTCGAACTTGAAAATTAAATCTTTAAACAAGGAAATTTCAGATCTAAATGACCAACTTTCAAAACAAAAATCATTGTTTTCTAATCTTGAAAAAGAGAAGAAGCAGTTGATTACTGATTTTTCAAAACGAGAAGATTCTCTTCTTGATGAAATTCTTGATATGAATGAAAAGATAAAAACTTTGGAAAATTTGCTTCTTACAACGGGTCATTCTCCTCAAACAATCAAGATGCTTTCTAATCAAGTAAATCCACGTTTTCATACTAATAATAGAATGGCACTTGGTAACGACCTTCCTCGCCCTCAAGAAAGCTCGAAATCTCATAATGTGTTAAACAATGGAAATGTTTTGCATGAACCCATAATTGTTCGTGATTCTCTTGAAACGTTAGAACTATCGAGGAGAGTAGATCAAAAATAAAACAAAAGAATTCGGAAATCAAACCAATTGATTATAACAAATGGAACAAAATTAACGGAATTACTTTTGTCAATCAAAAAGAAAAGTCAAAGTTCTCCATCACACAAAATGTTTCAAACAAATAGTCAACTCCTGCTTCAAAATCTGTTTCAAAACCAGCCGTTGTCTCAAAATCTCTTTCGAACATTGAACAAATGTCTTCAAACAATCCTTTTAACACAAGTGATGCGAGAAGTATTTTAGACAATGTGAAAACGAGAATTGTGGATCTTCAAGAAACTGTTAAAACTAAAACCACTATTACACCTAATAACCGGTTCTCTAGTTTTGATATTGAACAGAGAAAGTTTTTTGAAACTCAAATTGCCCTCACCAATGTCATCGTGCAAGGGTAATTCATTTTGAACAAGCATTTTGAAAGAAACAACTGACTTTGTCAAGGACCATAAAACCCTGGTAAAGCAAGCTAACGACTGTTGAACAAATCAAAGTTTTGGAAACTTTAAATGACTCTCTTCAAGATGTTCGACTCATCGATATTATGTCCATCATTTTGCAAACATATTCTGTTGAAGATCATGAAAGACTCCACTGAGACCTCCAAATTGTTTCAAAATATGAAAAGCTCTTGAAAACTTGAAAAAGAAAATGTGTCATATTTTAAACAACTTGATCGAAAAACCGAGGAATGCAAATATGACAAACTGTCGTATGAGCGTGCCTACAATGACATGAAAGCGAAAAATGATCTTTGAGGGCTCACCGAAAGTCAAAAGGAAAGGCGTGGATATTGTGATTAAAAAACCATTGACTGTGGAGAAAGCAAATGTTCCCAAACCGGTTTCCAAACCAAAAATGTCCGTTTCTATGCCTCCTCCAAAAGTCAATGAGAAAAATGTTTCATCAAAACCACCACTCCACCGCCTCTACCTAAACAAAATGTTGATAAAGGAAAAGCGGTTATCGAGAAACCAAAAGTTTTAGCTCCTAGCCTTTTTAAGATGAGTACCACTAATGCGTCTGCCTCCACATCTAAACCATATGGAACAAACGACATAAGTTTAGAAAAGCACTCTAAAGAGACTAGGAAAGCTGAAACCACCTCCCTTGATAAAAATGTGAATCCTAATGCGTGTGCCTTACATTCTACAAGACTAGAAAGCACCTCTAGGAGCAGCAGACTAAAGCCTAAGAGCAATACAAGGAACAATAGAGTCTCGACGGCCTCTAGGAGTAGTAGCTTGAATAAAGAGAAGAAAGTAGAAGAACACCCTAGGAATTTACCGCTTTTGAATAAGAAAGACATTTCATCTGAATGTAATGAACCTATGAAATCGCTAAGTTTAATGAATTGCTGAACTGTTTGTTTAACTTTCAAGAAATCTTTATCTAATGTTCATGATGATTGTGTTTCTAAGAATGAGATTGTTAAGCCTGTTAAGAAGAATGTTCCTAAAAGAACTTATGCTAAACGAGTAGGAAGACTAGTTGCAAGACTTAGGCTTTACACTACCGATAGGAAGCATAGCGTTTACTTTAGGGATGACATTTGGAAACCTACGGGTAGAACTTTCACACTCCAGAATGGTAGAATGATTAATGAGCCTACTCTCCCAGTAGAGAACTTCTTTGAGTGTGATCAGGATTTTACCTCTAACCTAACGGAACCAAAATCAAAACGGTTTCCAAAATCTTCTTCTTCTTTATTGGCAAGTGTTATCGAAATATGTCTTTGGATCGTCGACTTCGGGTGCTCCAAGTACATGACCGGAATCAAGTCACGATTAATTTCGTCTGAAATTCATGGGAACCGTACGCTTAGGAAATGATCATGTAGCAGCTATCATGGGTTATGGAGATCTACCTTTTGGAAATTATTTGATCTCTCGGGTTTACTATGTCGAAGGGTTGGGACACAATTTGTTTTCACGGGCGCTTCGTGATGCATTTAGAGGTTGCTTTTAGGAGAAATGCTTGCTTCGTTAGAAACTTGGATGGCACCGATCTCTTAACTGGGAATCGTGATACAAACTTGTATGCTATCGACATCAATCAAATGGCCTCTTCATCACCAATATGTCTTATGACACGCAGATCCGAACTCACGTTGTGGCATAGAAGGTTATCTCATCTCAATTTCGACACCATCAACAATCTTGCCAAAGACAACATCGTCAACGGACTTCCAAAGTTCAAATACACCAAGGATCACTTATGTCCATCATGCTAACAAGGAAAAAGCAAAAGAGCATCATATAAACCCAAATCCGCATAGTTCGAAGCAAAGTTGCATATGCTACACATGGACTTATGTGGCCCAATGAGAGTTGAAAGCATTAATGGTAAAAATTATATTCTTGTTATCGTCGATGATTATTCGAGATATACATGGGTTAAGTTTCGAGATCAAAAGATCTAAGCACCGTGCATCATCATCACCTTTCAAACGATTCAAGTACTTCTTCAAACTCCAAGGGTTGTAAGAACGCATAACGACATAATCAATTCACTAATCGAGTTAAGAACTTATTTTGAAGATGTTGGAATCACACATCGCATCATCGTTGTTAGAACTCCACAGATAATGGGGTAGTTGAAAGAACAAATAGAACTCTTGTGGAAGCCGCTCGCACAATGCTAATCTATTCTAGTGCACCGTTATTTCTATGGGTCGATGCTGTTGCCCGCTTGTTTCACTCGTAACCCATCCCTAATCCATCCTAGATTCAATAAAACCCCGTATGAGCTTGTGAACAATAGAAAACCGGATATCTCTTACTTTCACGTGTTTGGCGCTTTGTGCTATCCAACGAACGACAAAGAAGATCTAGGTAAATTGAAAGCTAAAGGTGATATTGGAATCTTCATTGATATTCGATAACTCGAGGGCATTCGTGGTGTATAAGAAGAACTAGGAGGATCTTGGAGACGATGAATGTGAAATTTGATGAACTTTCACATATGGCTTCCGAGAGACTCGCTCTAGAACCCGCACTAAACCGAGACTTCTCGACACATCGCTTCAGACTCGCACCTCAAAGAGCTCAATCAACTTCACTTGACAATCCTAAAGAACAAGAATGGGAGAATTTCTTCGAGTTAATGTTCGATGAATACTATGGTGGAACTCCGACAAATGCATCAAACCATCATTCCGCTGCACCCGCTCAAAATCATCCTCCACCACCAAGAGAAGATGCATCTACAACGGTCGAAACCAATGCACCAACTCCATCTACATCATCTACATCTACTAGCTTGCACCCGCTCTACCGCCAGTTGATGAGCAAAACCAAAACCATAACGATGCAACGTTAGATGAAGACTTATTTGAAAACCGCTTACGAATCACCAATCATCTTCAAGCTTACGAGAACCATCTAACTCGCATACGTATAAACAACGGTATCCTTCTACTCTGAAGTGGTCAAAAGACCACCCAATTGAACAAGTTATTGGTGAACCTTCAAGGCCAATTCAGACGAGACGCCAACTTGCCACCGATTGCAACTTATGCATTTACCTTTGCTCAATTAGCAATATAGAGCCAAAGAACATTCGCGAGGAAATGGCGTAACCCGCATGGATAGAAGCGATGCAGGAGGAACTTCTCCAATACCGCCTACATGACTCTTGGGATATGGTTCCAAGACCAATTGACGCTCGGCCATCGATCTCAAATGGTTATGGAAGAACAAAAGGGATGAAGAGATGACTGAATTGCAACAAAGCTCGTATTGTGGCCAAAGGATACAGACAAGAGGAAGGGATAGACTTTGAAGAGTCATTCGCCGGTAGCTAGACTAGAAGCAGATATTCTTAGCCTATGCCACAAAACAACACGGTTTATCGATGGACATTAAGACCGCGTTTGAATGGAACTCAAAGAAGAAGTGTACGCGAGTCTAAGGCTTCATCGACTTGAAACATCCGGACTACGCCTACAAACTCAAAAAGGCAATCTATGGATTGAAACAAGCTCAGAGAGCGTGGTATGACGAACTGCCCTCTTTCCTTATCCAAAACAATTTCACCAAAGGAACAGTTGATCCTACCTTGTTTACACAAAAATGCAAAACGACATTTTGATTGTTCAGATTTATGTGGACGACATCATCTTTGGGTCCACTAATCCGAATCTTTCAAAACATTTTGAAAATCTCATGAAAAGTAAATTTGAAATGTCCATGATGGGGAACTAAAATTCTTTCTTGGTTTACAAATACATCAATCCCCTCGTGGAATTTTTATAAATCAAGCTAAATATACAACCGAGATTTTGAAAAATCATGGTATGGATAATTGTGATTCGGTCGGAACACCAATGGTAACTTCACCAAAAATTGGAACCGATTTGTTTGGGAAACCTATTGATCCGAAGAAATATCGGAGCATGATTGGTTCTCTCATGTACCTCACGCTAGTCGTAATTGATATTCATTTTGTTGTTTGCTTATTAGCACGGTTTCAGCAAAGCCTACCGAACGCACCTCAAAGAGGTTAAACGGATCTTTCGTTACTCGAAGACATCCATTCACATGGGACTTTGGTATCCGAAGGAATCCGGATTTTATCTAATAGCCTTTTCGCATGCGACCACGCAGTGATCAAGTTACAAAAAAAGTACATCCGAGGAGCACAATTTTTGGGTGAAAAGTTAGTAAGTCGGTCTTCAAAGAAACAAGATTGCACTGCACTTTCAACCTCTGAAGCTGAGTATGTGTCTCTATCTGCGTGTTGTGCTCAAGTTCTATGGATGAGAACACAACTCACGTATTATGGCTTTACTTTCGATAAAATACCTATGTATTGTGACTCGAAAAGTGCCATAGCCATATCATGCAATCCTATTCATCACTCAAAGACTAAGCATATTAGAGTCCGCTATCACTTCATCAAAGAGTACGTCCAAAATGGTACTGTTGAATTATTCTTCGTGAAGACAGATTACCAACTCGACGATCTATTAACTAAAGCCCTTCCAAAAGAAAGGTTTGACTATTTAGTTCGACGAATTGGATGCGCCTAACCCCCGAGGAGTTAGAACGTCCTTCGAATCTTCTTGAAAATGATTTTCCAACAAGCTACTGAAATATTTTTGAAAAAAAACAAAATACAAAATTTGAAAACCAACAAAAGCAAAATATAAAAATATAAAACTTTCAAAAATACAAAAACAATATAAAATCAAAAATCCAAAAATATTCTTCTCACGACATGTCTCTTGTATAATCGATATTCAGACGCTTCTAGAAATGTCATTCAACAATGATACGGTATGTACGATGCTTGAGCGAGTTCTTTAATGTTTTCCAAAACATGTCGCTTCTCAAAATTTCTTCATAAAATGGCTTTCGATACTTCAAGATTAAACCCGGACTCAAATGATGACTTTTGATTATTTTTCAAATCAAAACTCGTGCTTTTATAAAAAAATCAAGTGTACGCTTCAGTGCACTACATTTAAAACTGGTGAGAAATCATCATCATCTTGAGCACCTTTTCAAGATTGTCCAAAACGATTTTCAAAATCTTTCAAAATATTTTGTGCTCAAGATAACTCCCTCTAAAACCTTTTAATTGATTATGCTTTATTAAAGGGGGAGTATAAAACAAAATGTTCCAAATTCATGCTTAAATCAAACCGTTTGTCTCCCCAAAAGATTCTAAAATGTTGTTTAATCCATTGATATCAAAAAATATCACGAATATGCTATTTTTGAGGGGAGGAGACGTGATTAAAATGTGATCAAAAAGTTTAATGATCGTTGTTTGAATCTCAAAATGAGCTCGACTCGACGAAACCAATGAAGTGACGGGAATCAAAGTCAGTAAATGTACCATCTCGAGAAACTTGTGATAGATATGCACTTTCATGGGTCTAACCTCCTTTTCAAGGAGTGTTTACAACTTCAAGTTAGTTATTAGAGCTAGTTGTCACCTAAACCCTGACAATGGAACTCTTTAACTAGGCAACGTAACCGTGTCTCGTAAGGAATTGTCTATCATGAGCCGATCAATTCAAAAAGTGCAAACTCTACCCTCGATGTGCGATTTTGTTAAAACTCATAAGCACATGTGAGGGGAGTGTTTCAAAATATAAAACTCATGAGTGTCTCAAACATGTTTTCAATCATAAACACTCTGAGAGATTTTCAAGAAAATGTTTTATGGCAACATGGGACAGTCATAGAGTTATAAGGTGACTAAGGATAGGAAATTCGTCCTATGATCCGCCAGAGCCAGAGGGATCTACCCAAGGACATCACAATTAGTTAGTATTAGAAGTCCTTAGGAATGATGAAAAAAGGAGTAATGTAAGAAAAGAGAAAGAAGGGGTTGAAGAATTAAAAAGAAATATAATGAAAAAGGGTGAAAAGAAATAGCCCTCCATATTCAACCTTAGGGCAGAAACCGGTTCAATTCATCTGCACCGGTTGTCACTAAGATGACACCGGTATTGAAGACAAAGACGTCATGGACCCAGTGACGACCGCACTAAACCTTCTAGCTACTCAATTCCTCTCAAAAGGATTTGTTTCATTCTCACAGGAACCCTACATAACTATCGACTTTCTATTATAGATTGTTGATATTGAAGAAGGAGACCCTCTCCCTAGTCTCCGCTCAGAAAACCAAAATGCACTATTGAGTCTAGAGCCACGAGATTCATCAAAAGATCTCATAGGAACACTTGTCATGACATCGCTTGTTGTTCATCAATAAGGACACAAGTGATATATTCTAGAGTCCCACGCAGATCTTAGCAATCCGCCGTAACATTTATGAGAAGTTTCACATCCGGATCTTCAATGATTGAATGGAAACTCTGCGGTGGTCAACGCCTCCCTGACAAGAGGTCACTGGTAACTCCCCATGGATTACGCTTAGTGTGTCTCAAATGGTCTACAGTGGCAGGTGATGCTTCGTTGTACCTCAATGACTCATCTGAACTGTAGATGTACTTCGGTATATCGCGTTATCTCACTTGTGGGACTCCAGTCAGGAACGGCCTTTGTGAGAATTAGAGACGTGTTTTCACACTATGCCGTTAACACCCTCGAAATTCAAACTTGTAAGTGCCGGAATCCGCTTATTACTAACCTGTTTTTATGTTTTCTTCTTATGGAAGCTCCGAGCGATTGATCGCAGATTCTCCACATGCTCATACCAACAACACATGAAAGTTCTCATCATAATCAAAGGCTACACAAAGTTAAAGATGATTCTTCGTCAATGTCAAAGAATCTACAAAGTTTAAAGACTCGAGAACTACATCATTGGTAACCAAAAGACAAATAGAAGTGTGAGCATGCTGGAGAAAGGCGTGGAGACACCTAACCAACGAAGCTGACAATGGCAGACAACCACATTAACTGATCACAAAGCATAAAGGAACAAAGAATTAAGACTATTCTATATCAACACACAAAGTTCTAGCTCAAGAAAAGTAAAGACCAAATCAAGTGGAGCATCTTTTGAATGACCACCCTTTAGGGGGAGATTGTTAGCCTTAATAGTTTTTATTAGAAGTGATGGTCATTCACGTTTAGGAACTTTGTAACGTGTGTTAGATATCGTGATAGAATAGTCAACGGCCTCGTGGATTGGGCTAAGCTAAATGGCTAGGCATTATGATAAGCTTGCCTTGTATAAGTCCAAGTAACCCAATCCATGTCCAAGCCCATATACGGCCCATGGCCAAGCCTTAGGGCATCCTTTTGTCTTGTACTATAAATACCCCTCAAAGTCTCATTTGAGGGGTGTGCTTGAGTGTGTGTGTGTGTGTGTGTGTGTGTGTGTTTTCTTTGGAATATACAACTTATTGTTTTCATCTTTATCTTCACATACACGATCCATATAACATCAAGTCACCAATCTTTCCTTTCTTTATTTCATCTTTATTTACGCATAGTTTGTGTTTGTGTTAACGTGTTCTAAGCAAAACGTGGGTATTTGTGTGATAAGGTTGATAAAAGTAAGGTCCTACACTTATTCCACTTGCTCGATTAAAATGGCGATGGCGACATCATATGCAGTTTTTGCGGGGGAGAAGTGTGAATAGACTACATTTTGAAGAATTCACTTGTTTAATCAAGAATGGCAACTCCGTATGCAATTCTTGAGGGGGAGAAGAAGTGTGATAATTCTGCATGGTTGATTGACATATGAGAATATATGGTCATACGGCTCCTAACTCATGTAAGAACCGAGCTTCTTCTTATCGGGTCATCTTCACATGGAGTTTCTTCTAAGAGCCGTTGGTTGACATCTTCTCACGGACTGATGAGTTTATCGACAAAGTGCTTCCGGTTAATGCTTCACGTACACATCAACATGATAATTCTGAAAAAACTCTTTGTTATTGTTTGATGTGATTGGTTGTTTGGTGTTACCATTTCATGTGTTCGTTGCGGGCTGATGGCTGATTTCCTTGATGAACATCTTTCTGTTCTTGTTTGATTGGGAGGGATTTGATTTAAGGGGATTTGTTATATACAAGTTAACGGGAATGCATGTGGTGAGAAGAAGATGTTAACTTTCTGATCCCCAAACGGCAATCTTGAATAAGGTCGAGTCTACAGTCTGTTCTACATTTTCTGCTGCATGTTAGAAGACTAAAGACGAGTTGCATTTGATTATCTAAAGACTTCTTCTTAATCTGGGCATTTATCATAAAGATTATCGGTTTAGAGGAGAGCACTAATTGGGGGAGAGTGAAAAGCCAAAGTTAATCCCCAATTAGACTTGCTCATATTCTTCAGCAAGTTGATTCTCACATATACATCTAAGCTAATGATGTTCTTCTCAAAAGATTTCTAGTATACGGGCTTACAGAGAGTTGATGATTCTGAAGTGTCAAAACCAGCAAGGGGGAAGGAGATACGCATCTAAACGCGAGTAAACTTGATGAACTTAATACTTCTAAGTGATTGAAGATATCCCGGGAAGACAAAGGTCATTACTGCAGAGAAACTCAAGGTTTGACTCATGGCGTTTAGTGTTCCTATTCCAACTACGTGGGGGAAGAGATGGAAGAGTTAGTTTCTGAAGATAAAAGAGGTACACAAGTGTGTGATGATTTCGATGTTATCGCAATCATTAGGGGAGAGAGAATTGTGTACATTGGGGGCGCTCAACTGTTTCAATTGAGTGCTTAATCAGTGATTCAGAGATATAATCACTTATTTCGGAGTTGACATCCGCAGAGATAGTCATCCACAGAGATAACCAGTGATTCGGCCTGCTTCTTCAATGTTATCGGTTATTCTCTCTTTGGGCATTCGGGTACTTCGGGTTCTTGAGCTTCATACACTATCATCATGGGAGAGAAAAGTATACATTGGGGTTATTCTTTGGCTATCGGACTTAATCTGCTACTTCGATGGTATAAGTTTCTCTATTCAACGTATATGTGTATTCGGGTTCATGAGCTCTAGTCTAAGAGACTGACTACATCAATTCATCTACTTGGGGGAAGTGGTCTCTTGACACCTTTTGGGGATGCATCGCTTCAGACTTCAGTGGTTATGAAATTTGAGAAGATTATTTATGAGTGGGATGATACGTTGTTGTTCTTGTTGATGATATAACCCCGGACGAAGAATCGAAGATCTTTCTTAAAAGGAGCAGCAAACTCGATGATAATGGTGTGCTTCTTTGTGCATCTGGCTGTGGCAAGCTTGAAAAAGAGCTTTGAATCTGCTCAGCTAAAGGATTTTCGGTTTGGGGGGAAGCTGCCAAAGTCTCGCATTCTTAAAGGCTCAATGTCTTATTTTCAAGAGCCTCGGAAGCTTTGGTGGTGGATGTTTAAGAGATGACGATTTCTATCTTCTACAACGGGACTGTTCGATATCCTTATCTCGGTACTCGTATCATCATCTTCTTAAACTATATCATCTTCTATCTTTGTAAATAATTATTAAAACCAAAATACAAAAAATATAAAACCGAAAAAGGAAATAGAAATTTATAAAATCAACAAAAATCCATTAAAAAAAATCAAAAATACCAAAATATTGTTTTCAAGACATGTCTTCTAGTATCGATAACATCTACGGTCTTAGAAATGTCATTCAATAATGGCACGGACCATAGATGAAGTTCGAAGGGTGATGTGTAAATATTCTTTTCCAAAACATGTCTAAAAATATGGCTTGCGTTATTTCAGATCAGAACCCGTGCTTAAAACTATGGTTTGCTATTATTTCAGATAGTAACCCGTTCTTCAAGAAAGGAAAGTGTTGCGCTAAACCTATTTTCAAATATTTCGTGCACTTATCCTAAAACAAATTGAGGAAAGTATGTCGAAGGACTGCTGTTCCTACTCAAATATTTTTCCTTCTAAAATTCTTCAGAAAAATATTTGTTTTAACAAAATGGTGGTAAATGAGTTGCTTGAAAATCAATCAGAATCAAGTTTTCATAAAATTTGCAAACTCAATCAATGACTTCAGCGCTTTTAAACTTTTCAGAAAATGAGTCATTGATTGAGGGGGAGAATGTTTTCAAATTTATATCATCTAACGGGCTTTCTTAATCATCCTACATGCTTATCTGAAAAAATATAATTGCCTATGTTGAAGGACTAGGTTTCTAGGATGTGATTGTTAGGATTAGATGATTAGAGTTTGATGGACACATAATCCCATGCCTTTGTATGATTTGATTGATATGTTGAATTGACTTTTATTAGTCGATTGCTGTTTGGGTGTTGTCGACCACCATATATCTGTATGTCTACTAACATATTCAGGTATACTGGCATTTAAGAATGTTCCCGATCCGGATCCCACTAATGAAGATGATTGGATGCCGAATGGAAAGGGTAACTATCTCTTGGGTCGACAAATGAAGAAACGGAGCTTAATTAGATCTCCATGGAGAGTTGTCATGATATATGCAACGTCAGAGGTCCTGCTGCATCAGCAGATGGTTTTCTTCATCATCAAATGAAGAAACGGAGCTTAATTTGACCTTTATGGAAAGTTGGCATGAAAAAATGCAACGGAAGAGGTCTCACTGCATCTGCAGATGGTTTTCTTCCAACCCTCAGCAACAACAACAAAAGCAACTCAACCACCTAACGTATCTTGTGCAGGAAAAAGTAGTGGATGATACTATTTTTCTTAAAACAAATTTGAAAATATTGTTTTGAAAATGGAAAAATATTGTTTTTGAAAATAAATTGAACTCAAATTTTGGAAATCAACCGAACTTCATTTTTAAACTAAAGTCACTCAATCAACGACTAATGTCATGGATTGAGGGGGAGAGTGATTTCAAATTAAATATTTTCAAACAATATATCATCAAAAGAGTCCGTTTTGTACGATATAAAGTGGTGATCTAAAGATTTAATGTTATGTCTTGGTATGATTTTCTTTAAAACCCAAAGATCTTTCAAAATGAAATTTTTTCTGCTCTTGTTTGATTGTGAAATTGTTTTATTTTACTTAAAGATCTCTTAAAAACTATCATACCTGACACTAACAATCTTTAATGTCTATAATTGGCCCTCATCAGTCAATTTCAAAAATTAAATCTTGCCACGTCTTTCCCCTAAAATTTTTAAATGATTTAAATCAATTGGGATCACAAATCTCAAAAGGTTTGAAATTTTTGATCGGGGGAGAGATCGTGATTTAAATCTCAAATCGGTTTTAAAGGGTGATTGTTTCAAAAGCACTCTTTCCTTCATGTGCCAAACTTTCAAATACATGATGCACATGATTGTGGAGGAGAATTTAACCATAAACCAGGAGAGCTTTTAAATCAGGCACATTTTCTCCCATGTTTTCCAAACCTTATTAAATCACTTGGGATCCAAAATCTCAAAAGGTTTGATATTTTTGATCGGGGGAGAATTTGTGATTTAATTAAGAAATCTGATAAATGATGATCGATTTGATTCAAAAGTGCAGGCTGCTCTCCCATATGTGCTAAACGCTTTCAAATCTCGAAGCACATATTGAGGGGGATCATTTCATAAGAAAATAAACTTTCAAGGTACAAAGATTTCTATGCTTCAACATAATGTACCTTGATTGATTTTCTAATGGTTTCTTAATGGCTTTTGTGATCGTTGATGTACTTTAAAAGAACTCTTTCCTCTATGTGATAAAATGATTTCAAATATCCTATGCACATATTGAAGGGGAGAATTTACCAAAAGAAATTCAAATGGCTTTTTCTACGGAAATTGTGATCAAGAAATTATTTCAAAGAACTCTTGCCTCCATGTGCTAAACAATTTCAAAATCATACGCACATGTTGAGGGGGAGCATTTCTAAATGATCAAAACAATTAAGGTACAAAATGCTTTGATATTATATCACAGGTACCTTGATTGATTTTTCCAAATGATTTTTTAATTGGTTTCAAGATGGAAAGAACAATACCAAAAGACCGACCAATTTACTTTATGCATGGTATTATAAGGATGGTTAGGTTAGGTATTCGTTCCCACGATCCCGCCAGAGCCGGAGGGATCTACCCAGGGACAATCCACTAGATAGTGTAGAAGTCCTTAGGTATGATGAAAAAAAGGAGAAAAGTGAGATATGGGAAGAGTGCTGACTGAGATAGAGCTAGAACTGGAATAAACCCAACAAGGTTCTAGTTATGAAGTCTCTATAAGCACTGAAGGGGTTGAAGAATGAAAAAGAATTGAATGTGAAAAAGGGTGAAAAGATATAGCCCTCCAATAATTCAACCTTAGGGCAGAAACCGGGTTCAATACATATGCTACTGGTGGTTACCAAGGTAACGCCGATATTGAAGACAAGACGTCATGGACCCAGTGACGCACTGCACTAAACTTCCCAAGCTACTCAAGTTCCTCTTAAAAGGGCTTGTTTCATTCTCACGGGGAACCTACATAATCTATCGACTATCTCCTAGAGATTGTTGATATTGAAGAAGGAGACCCTCTCCCTAGTCTCCGGCATAGGAAACCAAATGTGCACAATTGAGTCTAGAGCCAAGAGATCATCCGCAACATCTCATTAGGACACTAAATTAATGAAGACTTGCTGTTTCACACAATGTGGAAAGTAAGTATATATTAAGAGTCCTACGCATCATCCTTGTGATTTTGCCAGAACATCCGAGTGATATGTTAAATATTTACAATGAAGATGGAAATCCTTCTAGAGCCAACATCAAACAAGCTCTTGGTAGGTGACATGTGAGATCTTTTCTAAAGATCAAGCTTGTGACAACTGGATAGAAACAATGGGGCGATTCACTCGTGAATCAACCTTGGTCCAGGAAATGAATTGACAAATACTTTTGGAAAAAACCGTTCGATGTACAAATCTTCTTTTCTCTAGCACATCGAATGTGTATTCATGTTTTCAAACACAAAAAGTATCTCTGATTGAAAAAATAATTTTGGAAAAACCGTTCGATGTGGGAATCTCTTCTTTTCTCTAGCACATCGAATGTGTACTTTTTTCAAATACAAAAAGTATTTTTTGATTGAAAATTGATCTTTCTCAAAAAACCTTCGTCGTATTGCAAAACTCTTTCTTCAAGCAATACGCGATTGTTTTCAAATCAATTTTTCATCAATCAGTGAATCTCAATTCGCTGGTTCACTCACTCCGTGTTGTCTTCTTCGAGACGTTCCGGTTTGAGAACAGCTAGAGCAACGCGAAACCTGTCAAGGAGATTCTTGGAACTCTACCTGATCACAGCAGACGTAATCGATCAACGGGAACCGTGGGCCGTGTACCTCAATTCATCGAAAGTGATCAAAGACACTTTCGTATTTTTTATTGCTAACTGTTGTTTGCAGGTACATTTGGACGATTGCAGAAATCAGAATTGAGGAGTAAATCCAAAGCCGCATGCTCACAACATCCACACTTAATTGAAGAAATCATGACTTGTGCATATCTACAGAACCTGGCTCTGATATTTTTATACTATGTTTCCGCTACGCTGCTGCAAATATCATGAGCCAGTAAAGCTTCCGCTACTCTGATGAAAAGATGTCATGATCCAGAAAGTGTGAGCATGTCGGTCCAAAAGTCACAACATCACATGATGGCAACACGATAAAGGGTGATCCAGAGATTTACTGTGGTTGATGATCTCAATGAAAGCTCGAAGATCATTAAAGATGTGGATCAGTTAAAGGCCTCCACTAAAAGTACAAAACTATGTAGACTTTGAAGAATTGCTACTAAAGCACAAAGATTGCGGAACTTGAAGAATTGAAGTCTACGAGCTCAGAACTAAAGACAAAAATAGAATGCTAGGATGCAAAATGTATTTCATGGGGTGACCTCCCTTAGGGGGAGATTGTTAGGAATTGGAAATTCCATGTGAAAGTGTCGGTCACCCCAATTATGGTCTAGCATATTTTAGCTCGTAGACTTGTAGTTATTTACGTTGTTTTGTAGTTAATTAGTTAGTTAGTAGAGTAGTTTAGCGTAGTGTAACACCGTGGAGGAAGGACGGGTCTTTACCCACTGTATACCTGATCCACAGGCCGTCAGGAGGTCATTTTATTTGTAACTATAAATACCCCTTCCATCCTTGGAAGGGGTGGTGCTTTTCAATCTAACCTTTCATTTTGTTTAACAACTCTCTTTCAAGAAACACCCTCTCTACTCTCTTCATCTCTCTAAACTATGGCATACTTGATTCATCACCATCCAAGGCCACCCGAATCATCAAACACAATATATTTATGATCCTACACACCCCCCCCCCTCTACGGTTCTACAACTTCTTTACTAAAGCCTCATCAAATATGACAAATTTGACACCATTTTCATTATGATCAAGTGGAACAAAATCCAGTTTGTTACTCAGACAAGCACAATACTTGCTAGCAATATCAACAAACTTATTAGGATTGCCTGATTAGATGAATTAGAACCTTGTTTTTCACCATTGAAATTGGCCAACTGCTCAGGTTTTCCATTATTCCCAAATAATGCATTCTCATTATCTAAATAGGCAGAATTCCTACTATCATTAGAGATTGGATTAGGGTCATTACCTTTTCCAGTATTCTCATTTTGTTCATTCATAGCATTCTCTTTCATAGAACTACCCTGTCTCATATTCTTTTCACATACAGTTTTAGTACTAGTTGACTCATTACACACACTTCCACTATTAACATCACTCCCAAACACTCCCTTATTCACATCATTATTCACCTCACTATTATCATCATTGTTCCCGTTACTAGTACTATTCTTAAGGACTCCGTTCTGATCTTGTTCCATATCCTTCCCAACTCTAACTTCATCATTTCCCAAACCTATATTATTCGCCTTATTCATTTCCCGACTATAACAACAACATGATCCCTGAATTTCGCGGGAACTCGTAATTGTCGATTGGACGATCTAAGTTTTTGAGACATTTCAATTATGGCGTAAAAGTGCTCATAGAGAGCATACTGATGTAATCCAAGAGCTAATTGAGCAAAATTACAAAACTAGGTCAAAATAAAAAACTAGTGGATTTGAGGTTTTGAGGAATTAATGAAAAAAAATAAAAACTAGGTCAAAATCTTATGCTTATATTTAAACTAAAAGCAAATTTTAACACTCTATCTAAAGTCATTTATTCTTAATAAGCATATAAACACCAATTTTTAAATAAAAGCATAAAAATAAAAAATAAAAGCAGTCCCAAACACTCTTAAGGCTCCATCTTAGCGCCACCTCAGTGTTGTCTCTTCTCACACTTTCACTCACTCTCACTCACCATACATCTGTTTTGGTCACCCTCACTCACTTTTATAAAAATATACCTCACTAAATACCCCACACAAACTCATAAACCAAATATATGGTCCTACTTTTTCACCTCTCTCACTGTGGTGGTTAACTCACCAAACGAATGCAAATATGATCGTGAGTACATTCATTTGAGAGTCACCAAATTGAGTGAGTCACTCACTCCCCAACTCACTACCAATCGCTCATATCTAAGGTTGTGTTTGGCTAACGGACATGGGGCTTATGAGGTTTAAATTTCAAAAGCCCATCTATAAGCCTCGTTTGGCGTAGATGCTTATAGTGGGGCTTTTGAAATTATAAGCCCAAGCCCGAGCCATAAGCCCCAACCCCAAAAATGAGGCTAAAATTTTTGTAAGCCCCAAATATAAGTCTCGTTGATACCAAATTACTTAATTACCCACAAAAATATCTAACATATACATATATTAATTTAACTATATGTCATTTTTAGTAATTTTACAATAATAAACTCCAACTTAAACTAATTTACCAAACAAGTTTATGAAAATAAAAATTATAGTTTTGGCTTATAATATAAACCCCGACCCCAGCTCTAGCCCTAGCTCTAGCCCCAGTCTCAACTCCAGCCCTAGCCCCAACCCTTTGCGCCAAACATAAGGTATGTTTGGCGAAATGGGATGGGGCTGGTGCTGGAGCTTATAGTATAAACCGAAATTAAAATTTGTATTTTTATAAACTTATTTGACATATAATTTGGCCAGAGATTATTATTGCAAAATTAATAAAAATGATATAATTAAATGAATTTTTATATATTTTAGATATTTTTGTGGGTAAATAAGTAATTTATTCTTCAAAAGCCCCGGGCTAAAATTTTCAGCCCTTTTCATGAGACTAAAGTTTTTAGCCGACTTATTTTATAAGCCTTATAACAAACGAGACTTAAATTATTAGCCGACTTATTTTAATGCCATTTAAGCCCTCGCTCAACGTAGCCATAGAGTAGCTAACCAGCATCCATCCATCTAGGGGTGTTCATGGGTTGGGTAATATCCGAATAAACCGAAAACCGAAACCGAAACCGAACCGAACCGAAAATATCCGAACCGAACTTGTAACCGAACCGAAATTGCCAAAACCGAACCGAACCGAGATAAAAGTTCGGTTTTCGGTTCGGTTATGGTTTAAGAATCCAACGAAAACCGAAAATTAAATAAATATATGTATTTTTTATATATTTATATTGAAAAATATATTAAAACTCTTTTATAATATATATATATATATATATATATATATATATAATATTTTTTAAGCTTGAAAATTATTTTTTTTTCAAAAATATATATAAATAAATGAATAAATTATTAAATTTAGGTAATTCGGTTTGGCTTTCGGTTATTCAGGATTCGATTTTTGATTTAGTTTAGTTAAATTTGAATTCGGTTCGATTCGATTCTCGATTATACCCAGAAAAAAAAAATTAACCGAACAAATCGATAACGAACCGATGAACACCCCAACGTCCATCCATCCATGATACTATGGGCTTTAGACTTAAAAGCCTTTGACCGGGCTTCCAAACTAAAACCTAACTCCAAAAACCAAGAAAAACACAAATCAATCAAATCAACACACACACATTCAAACCCACTTTTCACAATAATTAACAATGCTCGACAAATCAATCCCAGTTTCCAAACACCCAAAATCCGAATCAAACCATCTTTCAAAATGCACTAATTCTAATTCAAATTCAAATTCACATGACGTCAGCTTCTGGCCACCTTCACCAGCAGTAATTGACGGTTTAATTTCCAAACTAAAAGACAAAGATGGAGATATGGAATCCAATTGGGAGAAAATCATACTTAATTTCAAAAAAGAGCTTGATTTAGAACACCAACAAGAACTAGAAGAAGAAGAAGAAGAAGTGCACCAATTGAAACCTCAGCCGTCGTGTTCCGGCGGCGGTGGGAGTGGTGTGAGGGCGAAGTTTTCGGTTCCGTTGTCGCGGAGAGAAATGGAGAAGGATTTTGAAGATATGGGTGAAAGAAGGTTGCCGCGTAAGCCGAAAAAGAGGCCTAAAGTTGTGCAGAATCAATTGGATGTAAGTACTTTTTTGGGGGATTTTTTAGACTAGATGACATTGATAATTAGCCCCTTGTGATGTTAGGATTTAGTTGGAATGATAAGATAGTTTGCGGGTTTTACAGATTATAGTATTGTGTTAAGGAGGTTATTAGTAGTTGGAAGGACTGATATAAAGTTTTGTGTTGTTAGATCAGGTGAATTTGGTAACTAGTTATTAGCCCCTTGTGATATTAGCATTTAAGGGATGTTTGGATTAGCTTATATCCAGGCTTGCGAGCTTCTTGGTAGGCTCATTAATCAAAATTTGAATATGCCCATAAGCTCGGTAAGTAAGCTGAGCCAAACACTTAGTAATTGGAGTAATTGTTTTGACTGATACGATAGTTTTGGTTGGTGTTTAGCTTCTTTTATTGGTAAATTTTGTAGTACATTGCTATAATTGGGTAAAATTGTAAAACAAGTCAATTATATTGTGAGGGTTGATAGTTAGCTAATCGTGAGATTGGAATTTACTATCGGATTTATTGCTAAGACTAGTAAGTTACTATGTACATTGTAAGTTTGCATGTTTTACCTATTAAAGTAATGTATTATGGAAATTGTTAGTAGAGTTTGCATTTTGACAGTTAGCACTTTATGTATATTTAGTAGTTGGAGTAATTGTTTAGAATGATAAGATACTTTACGTGTTTTACCGAGTATAATAATGTGTTATGGAGATTGTTAATAGTAAGGACTGAAATGTGGTTGGTGGTACCTCCTTTTATTGGCTGTTTTTGTAGTACATTAGGATAAATCGGGTAAAACAAGTAAAGTAGATTGTCAGGGTTGATAGTTATGGGTACTTTGTGTGCTTTACCGATTATGGAAATGTGTTACGGATATTATTAGTAGTATGAATATGAAGGCCTGACATTTTGTTGCCAAACGTAGAAATGTGAGATATGAAGTAAGAAACGGTCGCTATTAGCGGCTTTGTTAATATGGATCATAGAAGTACGTAATTAGTTAGTAACTGGAGTAATTGTCTAAAATGATAAGATACTTTATCGTAAATGTGTTACGGACTTATTGGGATTATTAGTTGTAGGAAGGACTGATATCTTGCGGGTATTAGCTTCTTTTATTGATAATTTATGTAGTACACTACAATAACTGGGTAAAACAAGTAAAGTATTGCGATTTGTGATCGGCATTTACTAATCAGGTTGATTGCTTTGAATAACAAGGTACTTTGTTTGTTTTACCGGTTATAGTAATGTGTTATGTAAGCTATCATTAGTGAGGGACTTGCGTGTTGTTGCTAATCATGGAAATATGGGCTAAGAAAAGTTACTATGCTGTCCCTTTTATTGATGGTTTTCGTAGCAGGTTACTATAATCGGGTGAAAAAGACATATTGTTTTTTTGAAAGGCAAGATTTTATAAACAGAGGACCCCAAAACCAGGGCCTCACAAACCAAAGGGGAAGCTGTACATGGGAACCAAGAGGCCAGAAACCAAGAAACTAAACTAAACAGAGACTACATATACAATTTAGGAAAATAAATCAAAAGGCCTGGCCACCCAACACTTCCAATCCATCTTCACATCCGATCTAATACGAGCAGACATCCATAACTTAGCCACACGTTGAATACCTGGAAAAATGTCTTCGTTCTTGATTTTAATGATCTCATCCCCGTCTCATGAATCAAATGGTTTCTCCAATTCCAAACAGCCCATAGGGTAATTTGGAAGACCCCATTCATAGCTTTGACAAGCTTTGGACAGCCTTGAACATGAGTATTCCCTATAGCAACATCTGTTATAGAAACGAAGGAAATGAGATCGGGGAGGGAGGTTCCACCAACTCCACACCTTTCTCCAAACCGTACTTACGTTATGACATTTAACCAGAATATGATCAATAACTTCAACCTCCGAGTCACAAAAAGAACAGTTAAAGGAAGGAAGAGCGACACCGCGAACAGTAAGATTATGGTGAGTTGCAAGGCGATCGAGAGAGGCCTTCCACACCATAACATTCACCTTCCTAGGGATCCAAGAGTTCCACTTATGGTGGAAACCCAAACTGTGCACGCCAAGCAGAGAGTTCTCAATAACTTTAGAGAGGACATTAACCTTAAAGCACCCGGAAGCATCGTAAGACCAGGTCCATTTGTCACGACCGTTGAAAGTAAACAAAGTAGCATTCAGTAAAGAGGACAAAGCATTCAAGTCGCCTTGAGCACGTCCCCTAGGGGGAATAGCCAAGACCACTCTCTAACCCAAGTCTCGTTGACCACATGCCCTCTATCTTTAACCTTACAATCTTTGACCCTTTCAAGAGCGTAAAATCTAGGAAATTTATCCTTTAGCACCGACCCATCACCACACCAAGGCTCGTGCCAAAGTACGGTTGGTTCCATCCGCGACTTTCCGAACAAAAGAGTTTTTGAAGTTCAAGTCCACAACCTCGATGCTCTTTATAGCTTTAATTATGTTCATCCAAACACCACTGTTTCCGTGAAGGCAGGTAGACGAACCAAAACCACATCATTGATCATCCCCATAAAATTCTTTAATGACAGTACGCCACAGAGAATGTTCTTCATTTAGGAAATGCCGAAAGTTGATAATTAGCCCCTTTTGATATCAGTATTTACTAATCGGGTTAACTGCTTAGAGTAATTAGATACTTTCGTATAGGTAATTAAATGAAGTATGATTTGGTAATTAAATGTTACTGTGTTGATAGAAATGGTAATTTGGTAGTAACGTAGTATGATGATAAGTTCACTGAAACAAGTGAAGTATGCTGTGATTTTAAGCAATTTATCTTTTACAAATTTTGCTATTACATTGGAATGTTGAGTGATGGAAGTTTCAAGGGGATAACTAAAGTAGCTTGTGGCTGCTATCACCATTCTTGTTGTATTCATCTGCTATTACGTTAGAATGTTGGATTATAGAATTTAGGGAAAGGGGGTTTGGGATTGCGTACTGAAATTTCAACTCATATTGCGTTGTGGCGCATTGGGTAACCAGCTTTGAGTGTTTATATAGAAGTATAACTGTATAAGCAGAGTGCTTTTATTATCTGCTTATTTAAGGGTGCAATGAGCAGTTCGGAAGTTGCATATCTGTTATGATTTTCCTATTATACCTGTAATTAAGCAGAGTTGCCAGACATTCAGACTGATTATCTGATTATTGACGTTGGTTACAGCAGAAGCAAAATTAAAAAGTAACTCCTAGACTGTGTATGTTATAGGTGATTATATGATTCTGCTTATTTCAAAAGGCATAAGTTGTTTTAGTAACCTAACTATGAACTATGTACAGTTAGATAAGATATTTCAGCTGATAATAATTTTCCAGTGTGTTGATAATTGATATGGTGATGTAGAATATTAACCCTTCATGACATGGAGCATTTAGATTGTACTAGTATTCTGCTAAGTTAGAGTGTTAACTGTTAAATGATCATAGAAGTTAAGCGTGACCGGATGCCATCTTATGAAATTGATAAGATCGTATGAAGGCATATACTATCAGCTATTTTGCGCATGTGATGTCTTATGCATGTAAGATTGAATTGGATTTGTACTAAAGATATGAATAGGTTTTATGTTGGCTCTTACTTCTTACAAGTATCAAATAGCTCGATAAGGACCTGAGTTGTATTTATATTGATGTTATTGCAGACTCTATTTCCTGGTTTGTGGTTGACCGAGATACATGCTGATCTGTATAGAGTTTCTGTGACCAAAAAGGTACATTACTTCAATTCCCAAATGCGTTAATGGAAGTGTTTTTGAGCATTTGACTACAAGTTTATTTGTTCTTATGAATCTTTTGTTTTGTTGTCTTATCTACTTTCCTTTATAGCAGAGGTAGCGACATCAACTGATTTCTGGAACCTTGAGGAATTTTGTCTAATTGTTGACCCCGTACTGAAATAAATTATGGACTTCAGTATTATTGGAAAGCACCAAATGTAAGTATCTTTTGATACTTGGATAGCTAAATATTCTTTTAGCGGTAACACTTGTGTAGGAATTTTATTTTTTGGAACTGGTACATAATTTGATCTTTGTATAGAAGGCATGTAGACCGACTCTTTGTCATCAATTGAGCTTATGTTGAGATGTTTTTGACATGTGATACTATTTATGAAAAATGTTCTTTTTGTACTAGTGCGTACTCTTATCATTCTTTATTCAAAGATGGTAATATCGTTATATTTGAACCGCATAATTACTGTGTGTGTAGAAGCTATATATTATCTGAAATTGTACCTGAATTTAAAATATTTTCTTATGCAGCCATCATAAACCAAACCTAAATCTATTAGACTCAATCATTGACCACCTACATTAAGTGCGAATAATTTGGGTTGGTAAATTCGTATGGATGCTAATGTATCTGTTTGTTTAAAAATGGCATTACTTATTGCCAATTATCAGACCTGCAACCCCAGTTATAATCAAATTAATTAATGTATTATATGACATTATGACTACCACTATTTAAATACAAATTTCATTGGGATTTACTGCACGCTCAACAGAATGCATTTCATAAGGTTTTTAGTTGGTCACAATTTATTCTCAGAATCCGTTTTTTCAGTTTATTGGAGCAAATATGGCAGACTCAGACGGTCCTTTCAGTGAAACAAACAAAATTGATAGCTTCATCATGGGTATTTGGTCGAATTTATGGAGCACAAAGGTCAAACAGACAACGAATGATGTCAATCAACATGATATGCTTGGTTGTGGTCAATATCATCTCATTTTCTACAGTGGTAATTCTCTCATAATTGTTTGACAATGGATTTTTATTTTTATTTTTATTATTATTATTATTATTATTATTATTTTTTACTGTATGCGCTAAAACATGGAAATTTTATTGATTTTAAATCACTATTAATACAAGCTGATAAATGACATGTGACATGAACCAAAAGACAAATTGACTGGATCATTTAGCTTTCTCTCGTGCAACACATAATTTGAGGTTGAGTTCCCCAAACGTGAAAATGATGTGCTTGACATGGTCCTCCCTTTACTGCCCAAATGAAATCTTCCCTTTTGACTGATTTAAAATCTTGCCACCAACAAGAAATTGTATCACCAGAGACAGCCTTGGTCCTGGATATCTAAAATACCTAAATCATGGAAGGTCCTATGAGAGCCCATGGTTAGCCATATCTGAGTGACATGCATTAAATAAATAATGAATCAATTGGTCATGAATTATGATTAGGGAATAAATCTAAGTTATTTGCCACCATGAAAGTAAAAAAACCTGCCCTTGTTCAATCATCTCGGACAGTTCAAGAATGTGGCACCAACGCCAATATAATTCTCCATTTACTCTTTAAGACTTTGCTGCAATGCCAACTGCGGGGGAAAAGAACGGGTACATAAAAAGTTTTGATCCTGAAGCAATCAAAAGCAAAACTCATAATGAGCCATTTATTATGCTGCTGAAATTGTGTTAATATTATTGCAAGTAGAAATGCATCAAAAACTTCATAATCAGTTTTTCAATACTTGTAGATCTTTTATCATCAAGACATCCAGTTGAAATTAATGTTTTTTTATGGGTAACCATGGTTTTCGACCTTTTGATCGACTAATCCACGGGGTTTGAACCCACTGTCATATAGACTCAAACCGGGTTGGCTGACTAATGTTAGATTGCAATATAAATTGAAAAATGAGAGTTGAGACTAAAAAGATTTTCAAAGCCTGCGCGTTGCGATGGGATTAAGGGTGCTTGAATTAGCTTATTTTGTGAGCTTGGATTTGTCACTCGTGAGTTGCACGCTCACGCACCACCTACCTATGTCAAATGTCACGCGTGAAGTAGAGGAAAAGAGGAGGGAACACCACTTGGTTTATGTGCATTTTTGTAGTCATATGCGGAGTTTTTATTATTTTTATTTGTTTTGTGAGTGTTTGTGAAACATTTAATGAGGATGACTATTTAATTGAATTTTAAAATCCTCAAAACCACTTCGTGTGAGGCGCTTTCCGATGTCCTAGATTTTTTTGGAACCACTTGATTTGGATTTAAAAAAAAAAATTGGCATTTCGAACTGTTGCCATTTGGGGTGGTCCTTCAAATCTTCTAACACTCAACCAGTGTGAAAGGCGCACCGTAAGCAACACGATACTCTCTATGTGCTAAATCCATATAGTCCGCTTCAGATGCACCACTCTTTGGCCTCGATTACACGGAATTGTAAATCGCAAAAAAATAAGAAACTTTAGGACGGAGCCTACCTTTCCATTTGGAATTGCAGGAATCGTATGAACGTTTCGCTTCCTTCTTTTCATTCGCAAGGTATTCAGTTACTTGCGTCCAAAACCATTAGCCTTTATAGCATTTCTTTCAACGCTACTCTTAAACACATATACCCAAGCTTTACACAAAGCCATCTCTTCCTCAGGGCTCCATGGATCACTCTGATTTTTGTCATTTTTCTTAGATTGTGTGGGCCTTTTTGTATACTTTCTTTTGACGGGCGCCACCTCCTCGGCGAGAGAGTCGGAACGAACAGGTTGGGATGGACCTTTCGAAGCTTGAGCCGAAAAGGGTTCAGAAGGTTGAGAAGGGGCGCCCCATAACGGATCGAGATCGTCATCAAGACTAAAAGGCGGGATTGGAGAAGATTGAAAAGGTTGGTTATACGGTGGTGATGCTATATGTGGATAATAAATTTGACTTTGTGCTTGTTGGTTATAAAATTGAGGCGAATACGTATTAGGTGGGTACAACTGATTTTGTGAATGCATTCATTGGTGACCGAAATTAATCGATGGTGAATGGCCGTGTAAAATGAAATTGGGATTGTTTGTTATTGAAATGTTTGGTTGTCCTCAGGATTTTGGTGTTTTGTATTTGGAGTTTTTGGACATATTTTTTAGTTGGGAGAATGGAGAAGAGAAGTATGAAAAAAATGAAAAAATAAGTGAAATTTTAAAAAGAATAAAGTGGGGTTTAAAAAAAAGTTTTTTTTTTTTTTTGTGTATAAAACATTCAACGTTCAATTTTTTGGGAGAATTGTACCAAATGTTTCGGTTGGCAAGGCAACCGAGTTTTCAATTTGTCTGAGGTGGGGAACGCGGTCGAAGGATCAGTTGGTTGGGAAACAACGAAACCATTAGCATTGGTTTTATTTTTATGTGTTGTCACTTGTGCGTCTTATTCAAAGAGTGTTTTCATGTTTTGCATCCCACCACATATTTTCAATGAAATTTTGCCACCCATTTTCATTATTTAGAACGACACCAGCCAATATCATTAAACATATTTTCTTTGTCATACTTTGATTTGCGCTACTTTCATTATGGACTTATTGGGGATTATTATTGCTTTTTCTGGTAGTCGGTGCAGTGTCCTAAAATAAATACTCCGTATAAAGTTAATTTTCAAACGTGAATGGTGAATATCTACGAAACTTGAGGAGAAAGTTACTTGTGCTGCAAGTCAATGGTAATTAATTTGGTAGTGTTTCCAAACTAAAATCAGGGTTATGCTTTTTTATACGAACATCCACAACTAGGGCAAAAGTTCAATATAGAACCAAAATTTACCATAGATCCAATCAAACAATAATAGCCATTCATTTTTTTATTATGATAAACTTTCACCCCTTTTTTAAAAATTAAATATCTCAAAACCGCTAATCGTTACGCGATAAAATAGTCATACGTGATTTAGAATTAATTATCTTTCTATAGATATGCACTACTATATATTTTTAACAACTTTTTTTTCAAAATTTCGGTCAACAAAAATCATATATGATTTGTGAAAATCATATATGATTCGATTTTTACTAATCACATATGATTTTTGAGAATCATATATGATTGTAAAAATCATATATGATTGTGAAAAATCGAATCATACATGATTTTTAAAATCATATATGATTCGTGAAAATCATATATGATTTTTCTGGACGAATTTTTGAAAAAATGTTTGTCTAAAATATGTAAAAGTCATATCTATGTAAAAGATAATTTAATTCTCGACACGATGGTGTATTTTTTATATTTTGAAGATTTACCGTTTGTAAGATATGTTGTTTTAAAAAGAAAATGATTTCAGTAATTTGTATAAAAAATGAAGGGTTATTATTGGTTCATTTGTTCTATGACAAATATGAGTTCTATATTGATCTCAACTCCCACAACTAGAGGTAATAAAAGGTTTAAAACTGATGGGGAATCTATTTATCATTGTATTTATAATGATTTTTTTTTTCATGTCGTGAAATAAAAATAAATTCTAAACATGTTCTTCATTTAAATATGAGAGATGGTTATAAAGTTTGAAGAAATTCGATCATGTAAGTAAAGATAGATTTTTGAAACAAAAACTTGATAGATTGATGATGCGTTATTGACATGTAACATTTATAAACATGTAAAAATGTTTGCCATTTGAATGCCCAAAGCATGATTCTTTATAATAAGTTTAAAAAAATAACGTCAATGAGAGTAGTATTACACTTAACTTAAGAGCACACGGTAAAAGGATGAATGGCATGTCAAACGTACTAAAAATGAATCAATAACACGTTATTATCATATCGGTGTTTGAGCCATTGGTGTGCCATAGGGTGTTTGAGCCAACACAATGGCTGACGCCATTTGTACATTTCGATTTTTTTCCTCTTTTGTGAGTGAGTGAGTATATTTTGTGGGGACCTATAGTTACCAATAACATGTTATGAAGGAGAGGTGTTTTAGTTATTGGGATGTTATGGGAGGGATGACGTATGACATCGATGTAGCATACCCAAAGGTCAGTCTCATGGATTTCAGTAGCTCCGAGCCATTATCACAAAGAGGCCCTCAAACACACACATAATATACATATGTATAAGTAGTGCATGAATTAATTAAGCTCGAGTCTCATATTGTATTCATAAATATAATAAAAGTGCATGAAATTTGATGGCCCTCGTTAAGCGGTGGCCTTGTACAATCGCACCTCTTTCACTCCCCTTAATCCGGCCCTGAGCATACCTATAGCGTGTTATCCGTTCCTAACATACTTTGTGTTTTAAGTTCACAAAATAGAATTTAAGATTAGCTATTTTTGCAGATTTTAAACTTATTAATTGTAGATTCTATCATTCAGATTATAACATTGTTTTACACTTAAGTATAAAGAGCTCCAAATTACTCGTGTAATTTACTTTTAAAAACCAATTTTGACCTTTTTGGCTATTTTGAATGTTATGTTTTAGCAATACAACAAGAGTAAGCAGTATAATTAGCTAGCTAAAAAAGAATTTAGTTTTTATTTGAGAAAATTATCAAACTAAGCCAAGAAATCACCTTAAATCCAAGATTTGGTCTTTTTTTGCAGCTTTTTTTTTTTGTCATGGTCAATTGCTCAACTTCATCTATTTTAATGACATGTGTCATGCTCAACTGCTCAACTCCACTTATAGTGGGCCAAAAAAAGTACAAAACGAGGGACACGTGTCACTAAATGAATTAGAGTGAAGCAGTTGAGCATAAACAAAATGAAAAAAAAATCACAAGATCAAGCGATCCTGTATGATCGCTTTTGTCTTTTCAAGATCGAGATCCGAAGATCGGATCGCGATCCTACGATCCTACCAATTTGTCATAGTTTGTAAACAAATTATAAACGAGTCAAACTGTTTTACATTTCTACTCAACGTCAAAGATAAATTCATATAATATCTTCTAGAAAATGACAAAGTTCAAATTTCAAACACCAAATTAATAATAAAACACAAAAAAATGAAGTTTCAAATCGTTAAATTAACGATTTAGCGAAATAATATTACATAACATGAGTCCTAAATGTCTCAAAACATACGAGCCATCTACATGATTTCAAGGAAACATACATTTATAGTGGCATTTCAAAACATACCATTTGATTAGTTTAATCACAATGAAGTAAAGTAAATTGAATTATTGAACACTTTTACACTATAATCTATTTAAAAAAGTAGAAAAGTAGGTATAAATTATAATCTATTTAGAAAATGAAACAACAGTTATTTACTTATTAGACATTAGTAAAACACACATTTGTTGTTTGGCCTAAGCAAGTGAGAAAGACTTAAAAGATATAAAAAGTTAAAAAATAAAAAAATAAATAAATAAAAATAAAAAAATAATAACTCGGATCGCGTGACGATCCTACGATCTTACGCGCGATCCTACGATCTTATTTACGATCCTACCACATATGCGATCTTACTACGATCCTACACGGTTTTAGCTAGTAAACACGTAAACTCGTACATCCAGAAGCTTATTACACGCGATCTTGACAAAATCTTGATATTCAAAAGTGTTTTTTTTTTGCTTAGTTTAATATTTTTCTCTTTTTATTTTGGGATATATATATTTTTTATTTATAAAATATTAAAATTTTTGCGAATCACTTCTAAAACCATATGAACGCTACTAGTGTAGCCATTTTTGACAAGACATAATTTACAATCCAAGACTAACAAGAAAAATGGGTTAGGACCAACCTAAAATGTGCCCAGTTGAAGGATAACTAAAAGAGAGTTGATACTCACATCATATTTTTTGATGCAAATATTATTTTATATAAGTTATAAAGCTCACAGTACAATACTACTCCCTCCGTCTCAAATTTTAAGTCCAGTTTGACTTTTTGATTCAAACTTTGACTTTAAATATTTTTGTTTGTATTATAAAACTTTTGATGAAAAATATACCAAATGAAAATATATTTAAACCACAAACTATTTATATATTTTGCATAAATTATTACTCCCTCCGTCCCTAAATAAGTGTCCAGTTTGACTTTTCAAAGTCAAACTGGTTCAACTTTGACCGTAAATATTTTTTTTGTGTTATATAATACTTGATGAAAAACTATACTAATGAAAAATACACTTAAAACCCAATCAATTCATTTATTTTGCATCAAGTATTATATAACATTCGCAAAAATAGATAAGGTCAAAGTTGATCCAGTTTGACTCTGAAAAGTCAAACCCATTAACTTATTTAGGGACAGAGGTAGTATATAATACAAACAAAATTATTTAAGGTCAAAGTTGGACTTAGAAAGTCAAATTGGACTTATAATTTAGGACGGATGTACTATAATGGATAATTGTGATATTTATATAAAAAAATGTGGTGAGAATTCCAACTCCCTAACTAAAATAGTTAAGTAACCACTCAAAATCTTGTAACTAATATATTTTAATGTGAGATATCTTATATTTTATTCCTGGTATATGCAAGCAATTTTGAAAAAAATAGGTCAAATCATTAACTCGTTAAATAATTGTTGTAAACCGTTTAATAACTCGCCAACCCATTTAAAAAAAATAAACCCGATACCAAATAGCTAACCGTAATAAAAATACCTAAAAAATAAGTAAAAAATAAAAATTAAAAAAATTAAGAAAAAAATTAGTTTTTTTTTAACAAAGAAAAAAATTAGTTAAAAAATAAAAGATGAGAAAAGAATAGAGATGAACGGCTAAGATGAAGACCTTCCAAAGTTCCAATTCAAAAAAACTCACTCATCTCATCCCTTACTGTGTTCTCGAGTGGATTGGAAAGAAAAAAATGAAAAGAAGTCAGTGCGTTTACTCACATTGTGTTCTCGAGTTTTACTTAGAAGGAAGAAAATTAAATTAAGTAGTTAGTATGATTTGTGTGATTAAGAAGAAAGATTTCCTCCAAAAATGAAAGAAAAAGGAAGGAAAATGTTTACTCTCACTTTACTTCCTTTTTCTTTAATGAAAAAACTCGAAACAAATCTATCCCTCTCTCTCTCCCTCACCTTTCTCCCCCCAAACACATTCAATATAAAAAATCTCACCTTCTCCCCATTTATTATCTTTCATTCTTTCGCACCAAAAAAATAAAAATTCACACACACCAAAAACACCTTCAAAAACACACACAAAACACAAATTAATGGTATATTCCACCGAACAACAATCAATGGAGCACCGATTAAAACCGTTACATAATTTCGATCTCCCTTGCTTAAAGTGGGGCAACCAGAAGCTTCTCCGTTGTATCAAGGTTCATCCTGATGACGTGGCATCTGTCAAAAAACGCTTCAGATCATCATCATCATCGTCGGAGAAGATGAAATCGATGATGATCGGAGACGATGATGAGATCGAAGCTACTAGAGAGAAACTCATGCTTGATTTTCATAAAGAGGTAGGTAAGATCAAAGACGCTATTCTGAAACAACGTTTTGCTGATCCGATTACGTCATCTCCGGCTAATGTGACGTCATCTTCGCCGTGGAATTTGAGAACGAGAAGAGCTGCGTGTAAAGCTCCTAGGTCGCCGGTCAACGGAGTCAACGAGGTTAACGTCTTGAAGAATATGAGTTCTCCGGTGAGATTTAACGGCAACGGAGAGAGGCCGAAATTTTCGGTGACGTTATCACGGCGTGAAGTTGAAGATGATTTTATGAAGATGACTGGACGGAGATTGCCACGTAAGCCTAAGAAAAGACCTAGAGCTGTTCAGAAACAATTAGATGTAAGTAATTTTAACAAATTTTTTATAATTTTTTTTTAATAAATTTTTTGATTAATTAGTTTTAAGTATTTGATTGTTACAGACTCTGTTTCCTGGATTGTGGTTAACGGAGATAACGCCTGATTTGTATAAAGTACCAGACGAGATCGAGACCGGAAAGGTAACGATAACGATAGCGATTTGTAATTAGTAATTTACTGTTTTGTATCGAGTTTTTTGACTAATGCTTTGTTTAAATTTTGCAGAGGTAGCGTTTGGGGAAGAATGGAGAAGTGTTGATGTGGTTACTAATTGGGGTAGTTTACGGCTTTACGAGATGATTTTTGATGGTTAATGGGATATAGAGATGGAGATGGAGATAAGATCTTGGTGTAAGCTTGGATTTTATGCTAATTTTTGCTTCTAATGGTGGTAGTTGAAACATGTTGATATATGTGTTTTGTTTTTTTAGTGACTTTTGGTTTTGTATGGAATAAACGTTTAGTTTGAAATTAGCCTTTGATCAACTTATCGCTTGAGTCTTGGATTGACTGGTATTTTACTTGATATTAGCGAAGTGTGATTGGATTAAGAGCAATGCTGTATGTATGATAGGAGTTTGTTCCTTCCTGAAATGCATGCTTCATGTTATTCTGATTAGGGAAGTTAAAGCTTTGTTAGACAAAAAAATTGGCAGTCCTTTTTTATTTCTTATGTTTGTTTCAACGATTAGGTAAAGAAATATGTTGGATATGTGAGTTGGGGTTATAGTGTGTTTCGGAAATAATGTGTAATAGTTTGATTTAGTATGCATTACATTAGAGTCGGATCATTATTTTAGAAATTAACCTTCTCCCTGTATATTTTCTTTGAAGATGAAATGTTCCAATTCTGCATTCGAGCTCAAACTTGCTTACAATGATACATTGGAATGTTACCTTTTAGTAGACGAATGTATCCTATCAAATTATCCTGTATATATCGGCAATCGTGATATAGGCTATTTATCATCTAGTTCTTTTAGTATCGTCTCAGGTTCTTCTGTAAAGCTCCATGTCTGCATTGCAATCAATCGTTAGCACGTAATTTGGGCATATGCTTCTTGTTCGTACTTGTGTCCTGCACAGTATCTAGAACGTTTGTTCTGCATAAAGTGACCCCATTATTTGAGCCGCTAAAGGGGAAAGAAACATTGGTATCTGCACTGGATTACCATTCCCTTTAAAGACTTTAGGTGATTCCTTTGTTTAATCTTTCTTAATGTGTGAGAATTTGGTTTGCATATAAGTAATAGCACAGTTTATCTTTATGTTCTGGGAAGCACCAAATTGACACCAATGTACATCATTACATACTCTTGCCTGAAGATAAATCTTCAATATAGAAAATTTTAGATACAAAAAGGATTGGGACTAGCTTGCTTAATGATTCTTGATGTGCTTACTGTTATACTATTTGAAAATTACTATTACGAGCTCTTTGTTTTCAGATTGTGTTTTTGCATTTGCATTTGCTTTTGGTTGGTGTTCTGCCACTTGCTTTTGGATTGTGTTTTGCTTTCATATAGAGATGAGCAAGGCCTGGCCCGGGCTTTTGACCGGAGTTTCTAAGCCCAGTCGGCCGGTCTGACGCATTTAACAAATCCTGGGGCTTTGGTGACTTTGAGATCCTTTTCAGAAATTGCAATGGTATTGGAAATTAGTTATGGCAGAATGGCATCGTATGAGTTGGTATCATTTTCTTTTAATATATACTTTGTGCAACTGTTTTGGGATTGTTTGTTCTTGATTCTTGTTAAATTTGGAGGGAAACATTTAGCCCAATAATTTTGACTCTAGAACTAGGTGTCAAGTTTCCTCCTTGGAAAAGTCTTTATAAAACATCACTTTCAGCCCTTTGAAATTTAAAGAATTCCATTTTGCACCCTCTAAGTGATAGATTTGTACCTTTTTTTCTAACCCCAGTTGCTAGCTACGGAGTACTTGGGTTCTTTAGAAACTTTATGACAAAACAGACTACTCCTACTTTTATCTTAATTATTTTTTTTCGTGTTATATATCAATGAAAATGCATTTAAAACACAAGTCTATTTATGTATTTTGCATCAAATATTATATAACATGAAAAAAAATAATTAAAGTCAAAGTCGGAATAAAAATACTTTAAAAAGTCAAAATGAACTTATATTTTGAGACAGATGGAGTAATTGTTAAGATGTAAATTTGTGTCTGAATCTTAAATGGACTTATATTTTGGGACAGAGGGAGTAATTGTTAAGATGTAAATTTGTGTCTGAATCTTGAACTCCATCATAAGTATGATTGGACGATATTTTTTAGGTTACTGGAAAGTTGAATGATATATATGAAGATCATAATGTGGTTGGTATGTTTAGGTTCATGTTCTTTATATTGTGTGTCATAATGTTTTATACATTACTTATAAGTTTATAACTATCATCTTGAAAGTTAGACTCACACAAATAGTATTTACAATCTCACACAATCACAATATCTCATCTTTTGTTTTTTTGCGAGACTTAGAATCAACAACTTCTTTGTTGAAGACATAACCATCTCACGGTTATCACTAGAACAAAGGCCTATTGGTTTTCATTGTGGTTTATTTATTTGTGAGTTGTTTTGCACCAAGGGTTGTATTTTAGGGATGGATATAAAGTTGAAGGTGTCAATATGTAAATATTTTCTGATTTGATACAGAAAGTTGGATGTTGAAGCAATTGGAGACGTAATGATGATGATGCCTGCCTGCCAACACGTGTATAATAAGTTTTACGAGTGTATTACTCCGTACTTTTTTTATTTTTATTACTACTTTTTTTTTTAAAGATTACTTACAAAAAAAAGTTACTAAAATTTCTTAAAAATTTGTCATAAATTACTATAATTTTATTTTGTTCACTCAGGAGCTTATTGAACTTTTGGAAGCATACGCTTCGATAAATTCAGTGTTAGTCCGGGTAACCCGCATGTATATTTTTTGATAAGTTCAGTAACCTAAGTGAACAAACTTTCAAAGTTCGGTAACCTGAACTTATATTTTTATAAGTTCAGTAACCTGACAAAGTTTTAAAGTTTAGTAACCTGAGTGAACAAAATAAAACTAAAGTAACCTTGAACAAATTTTTTGAAAACTTTAATAACTTTTTTTGTACCATAACAATTTTTTTATATATAATTGTTTCTTAATGTATCTAAATTGACACAATTTTTTTTTTTCTTCCCAAAAGTGCAAATCTTGCTAATTCTACCAATCTCAACACTAGACGGGGTGATCATTGATCACTTTTTCCATTTCTATTTAGCCTCGCTGGCATTCATGTTGACTTGTCTTTGTCTTATTTTCAATGTTAATAAAACACGTCATCCAATAAAACTTACAGTATTATTTTCCTGGCACTCCACGAGTAATTGGGAAGTACATTTGACCATTCTGTGGCTGTGGACTTCCTTTGACAGTCAAAGCGGAATGGACAAAAGAGAATCCGGGCAAACGTATTATTGCGTGTCCCATTTATATAAGCCATAATTTGAAGGTGTTGAATTTGCTTGGGTCTTTGTTTGATAAGTAAAGTTGACTGATTTCTTTTGTTGATTACAAGACAAAAAGAGTAAGTGTGGTTATTATGAGTTTTTTTATGATGATTTACCAAGTGATTATTATAGAGACTTGGTATATGATTTGCATACAAGGGTCTAGAAAGGGAACCAAAGGAATGAGATGCAATAACACATTGTTGTTCTAACTATGGAGAAGAAAAGGTTGATTGAAGAGTTGACTTGCACAATGTCAAAGTTAGTTCTTTATGACAGGATTTTCCTCATTTTAATTAGGATTTTGTTAGTCCCTTATGTTGTATTTGGTATGAACTTAGGTAACTGATGTAGCTTGATGATTAGCAATAGCATATGATGTAGTTATTTGTGTTTTTAGTGTATTGTAATGAATCTTGACTCCATAAAGTCAAACTTTTGTATGGTGGAACACATTTATATTCTAACATGGGGTTAGGAAATGGTGGAACACATTTATGTTCTAACGCATGTGAGACTCATGAGTTTTCTCTATGGACATTTGTTTCTTAAACACAAGCAATCGCGCATGTTTTAATAGGTCATAAATATGAAAATACTAAGGAATTTGAAAATACTCGACGAGTATTTGAGTCATCGATAAAATCTTACACTTCGATATGTATAGCCTTAAGCTTATATCAATGTGAATGAGGGTTTTTTTGGTGATTTTGATGTCATCATGATCATCGACATTGAAGGTATGCTGTTTATTGTTTATTTTTTATCTGAAAATATTAGAGTATTTTTTTCTTTCAAATATAGCGTAGTTTGACTAGATGAATAACATACCCAATGTGTAATCACCTAGGATACACGGAAACTACTGATGCCGTGATCACGACCGAAACGCCCCGAAACCGGAAACGCCGAAACGCGAGGAAACGCCTGGGAACGCCCCCGAAAAGTGGAAACGCTTTCTTCACATGGGGTACTGATCCTTATCTAGGAAACGCTTGGGGAAACGATTCTCAAAAAGTCACGCTTCCTAATTTTAGATGTGATGAATCGGGTTTATGTGATGAAGATTGTGTTTTGATGATAATACCGCTCGAATAAACCCGTCCGTTTAGTGAAACCATATTTTGACATGTGAATGAGCTCGGAAAACCGCGAACTTGCAGTTGGAATGAGTAAGATGAAGTTAAGAAGATGAGTAAATGGAGAAGATGACTTGCATTGGGAATACAAGTATTTGTTTTCTTTTTTTGTACAGGAAAGTGAAAGGACATTACAACTAAAATAGTACAAGTATTTTAAGCGTGAAGTATTCTTACTTTTAACTTACTTTTTTCAAGATATTTTTTATTTTTCATTTTTCCATTCCTCCTGTTATAAACTAGTTAAGTTCTATTCATTTTAAATCTATACTTAATAAGGTGTCTAATTGTTTATATTTCTTTCTACATTTTCAGACTTTTTAATTAATTATGATATCAACCTTAAATTCCTTTATTAAATGTTAAGAATTTTTAATTAAATATTTTTTGGGAAGACAATTTAATGGTTAAAGGTTTTTAATTGATGATTATGAGTAATATTTGTTTGAATTTTTTAATGTTGTGTAATTTTTTTTGAAAGTTAATTTGTCATACACTAAAATATTATAAAATACATAGACGTTTCTTCGCCGTACCCGTTTCTTGAATTTTAAGATGTTGCCGTTTCCCCGTCCCCGTTTTCGTCCCCGTGCAACTTAGGTAATCACTTCACATGTAGAAAACTATTACCAAAAAATGGTGTATGCAATGCATCTGGACAAGACCCGACCGAATCAGAAGCACGGAGAAATGTCTGCAATGGATGTTTAGATTGTTAATAGGAAAATGACTTTTTGTGATTTTATATGTATCTCACCCATAAGGACAGAATCCACTAAGAAAGGAAAATGATTTGATGCAATTTTATATGTATCTTGCCTACATCGATCGAATAATAATTGTTTCTCTTCTACTTATTCTTTTTAAAAAAATTTCCTTCCTGCAAATAGAACATAATTGCATACAAGTTGTTCGCCGCAACGTGAAGAAATTGAAGTCCTCGTTAGCAAAAAATATGAAAAATTACATGTTTGCTCGATTTGTATGGGTGCATGGTTATGATCTTCCAATGTATGATCTTTTTAAAAAGTTGGGTTATTGCGTTGGTTCGACTTAGGGTCGTCAATCAAGTTGGTCGAGGACTCTTCCTCACACCCATTCTAAGTTTCTAACAACGGGCCCGTAACAAGGCTTTCGAGGTCAGATCGATTTTAATTAGTAAGCACACAAACAAACTTCAAAAGTTTTCAATCTTAGTTGTTAGGTAGTTCTCAAACTATTAGTAATCCAAGATTTTAAAGGGTTCTTTAGTTGGTGAAAAAAAATCAAATTTTCTAGGAAAATTTTCATATGAAAAGAGGAAAAAACGGAAAATCAGTTTAGTTACACTTTTTTTTTTCAACAATTTTCAAAAAAAGTAAAAATCTCATTCTCAAAATTTTAACTAAAAATTTGAAAAGTCCATTATGCTATTCTAACTTTTTTCATTTTCATTTTTTTATACGTCCATTTTAGTCCGCTTTTATACGTTTTCATCGTTTTTAACCGTTTTCATCCGTTTTTATATGTTTTCGTCCGTTTTATACGCTTTTAACCGCTACATCCGTTGTCCATTTAGTACGCTTTCCTCCGTTTTATACGCTGGCCCACTTTTATACGCTTTCATCCATTTTGATACGCTTTAAACGCTTTTGTCCGCTTATAGATTTTTATACGCTGGCTATTTTTGACCCTTTTGTAATGCTTTTGAACGTTTTGGTTCGTTTTTATATGTTTTCGTCCGTTTTCGTCCATTTTTATACGCTTTTATATGTTTACATCCGTTTTCAGCCGTTTTTATACGTTTTTGTACGCTTTCGCCCGTTCTTATACGTTTTTATACGCTTTCGTCCGTTTTTATATGTTTTAATACGTTTTTGTCCGTTTTTATATGTTCATCCAATTTCGTCCGTTTTAGATGCTTTTACACGTTTTCATTCGTTTATATACGTTTTCGTCCATTTTTATACGCATCCGCTTTTATACGCTACATAATTTCATCCATTTTATAACGCTTTACACGCTTGTCCATTTTATTACATTTTCGTCCGCTTTCACACGCTTTTTGTTCGGTTTTATACGCTTTTATATGTTTTATACGTTTTCATCCGTTTTTATATGTTTTTGTTTGTTTTTATACGTTTTCATCCCTTTTTGTTGGCATTTATACATTTTCCTTCGTTTTACACGTTTTCGTCCGTTTTATAAGTTTTCATCTGTTTTATCCGTTTTTATACGTTTTCATCCGTTTTGGTACGTTTTTATATGTTTCCGTCCTTTTTTAAACATTTTCATCCGTTTTCCTCCTTTTTCCTAGGTTTTCGTTCGCTTTCGTCCATTTTTATATGGTTTTATACGTTTTTTGACGTCTTTATACGTTTTCATATGTTTTTATCCGACCAAAAATGTACAAAACATACACGAGTGTACAAAAACATACACAAAAATGCAAAAACAAACAAAAAAGAATAAAAACGGACGAAAATGTATGAAAACGTATAAAATCCTACAAAAGCGCACAAAAGCGGATTTAAACGGATAAAAACGTAAAAAAAACGTACAAAAATGTATAACACATACGATAACGTATAAAACCGTAAAAACGGATGAAAACATACAAAAACGTACAAAAGCATACAAAGCGGATAAAAAAGAATGAAACCGAACGAGAACAAATGAAAAAGTATAAAAACGGTTGAAAACATATAAAAAGTGATAAATATGAATGAAAACGGATCCTAACGTATAAAACCGGACGAAAACGGATGAAAATGTTTAAAAACATCTAAAAGCGTATAAAAACGGAAGTAAACGTATAAAACAGACGAAAATGGATGAAACCGTATAAAAACGGTCAAAAACGTATAAAGCGTAAAATAGATGAAAACGTATAAAAACGTACCAATCAGAAGAAAAAAAACGAATGAAATCGGACGAGAACGGATGAAAAAGTATAAAAATGTAAAAAAAGATGAAAACGTATAAAACCATACGAAAACGTATAAAAACGTACAAAGATCTAATATGAAGAAAAAAAAGTTGATTATAAAAAGAGAAATGCTTGAAAAGAGCTTTATCTAAACTTCTTTTCATTTTTTTTAAAAGGAAAAATATTATTCCATCTAAACGGGTTTTCAAAATTCTCAACTCTTCTCTAGAGAAGAAAAACCAATCCATTCTTTAAGAATTTTTAAACGGAAAAATAAGAAATTTTTTCATCAACTAAACCGCTAAGGTTTTCAATTGTTTATAATTCAATTCAATGGTTTGTAATTTAATCTCAGTGGTCCAAGTTAAACCTTTGTTTCGAGTTGTTTCATTGATTAAACAGCGAAGGGGTGTTTGCTGGTTCTGTTATTGGGTTGTTTAGTTTATTTGATTCGGTTAGAAAAGAAAAATCAAATCATTCTCTAGGAATTTAAAAACGGAAAAATAAGAAAGATTTTCATCAACTAAACTGCTAAAGTTTTCAATTGTTTATAATTCAATTAAATAGTTTATAATTTAATCTCAGTGGTCCAAGTTAAACCTTTGTTTCGAGTTGTTTCATTGATTAAACAACGAAGGGGTGTTTGTTGGTTTCGTTATTGGGTTGTTCAGTTTATTTGATTCGGTTAGTTTGGTTAAAAAAATTTATAAGTAAAATCGAAAAACGAACTAAACCAAATTCAGATTGGATTAAACCGAACCAAAAACCAAATTTAAATTCAGTTCGGTTTTCGGGTTGACCCAAATAACACGAATTACATACTTTATATTTTTATCCCATTTAATAATTAGATTTTTAGCAACAAAAAATTTTCAAACTTAAAAAATGTATATTTATACTAAGTTTTAATGGTTTTTTTTATATAAATATATTATAAAATATACATACTGTTCAGTTCTTATTTTGTTAAAATTATATCCAAAATTATAAGATATAAGATCATTTGAGGACAAAAGATTATTTACATACCAAGGGATCAATCTCCACCCTCCAGTTTTAGTTGATCTAATTGATGAGATTAATCCCAACAATATAAAAAACCAACTTTCATCATTTTTTTTTCAAATATTAATAACTTTTAAACCGTTAATCGTTAAAAAAAAAAATAATATAGTGATTTAAGCATTTAATTATCTTTCTATAGATAGGCACTTTGATATACTTTCGACAAAAAAAAAATTGTATTTTTCACGCTTTTTCGGTTTTTTGCAGCTATCAAATTTTCATTGAAAAATCATATATGATATAACACTAATTTGATATTAGTGTAAAATCATATATGATATGTAATATCAGATGTGATATTAGTGTAAAATCACATATGATATCACATGTGATATTACATATCATATATGATTTAACACTAATATCACATGAGATATTCAATTTAGTGTTTTATCATATATGATTTAATTCATGCAAATTTCAAGAACGTAAATAAACGAAAAGACGAAAAAGTGAAAATGAATTTTTTTTTTTTCGAAAGTATATCAAAAGTGCCCCCGATGAAAAGATAATTAAACGCCACCGCCACGTAAAATATTTTCGCTTAATGATAAACGGTTTAAGAGATATTTAAATTATAAAAATGGGTGAAATAATAAAATGTTTTTAAATCTCAGCCATTGATTTTTCTTTTAGATACTGAGATGAGTCCCAGATGTGGTAAAGTTTGGTATGTAAAATAACTCTCCTCAAATTATAAACAGAATATTAAATTTAGTTCAGTTTAATTCAGTTCTCATTTTTTTAAAATTTGGTTTGATTTTATTTGATTTAGTTCAGTTCGGTTTTCAGTTTAATTTTCGATTCTCGCAGGTATTAGCCGATTTGTGAACACCCCTAAATTTCCCTATATTTGTTACTTTTTTTTATGGGCCTTAGTATGTTTTTTGTTTCATGGGCCTAAATATGCTTTAGTCACATGTAAGGACCAAGGATTCGTGAATTTCCATTTGCCTCAAGGCTAATCTTGAGAAAAGATATTTACCGGTAATATACTCCCGCCAGTAAAGGCTTCCTTAGCACTATGGGATTAGGAAAAGAGGCTTCATCTTTTTTTTAAGACCGAAAGATTACTTCTTTTAAGATCCAAGTCAATATAGTTTCATTATGACAATTCTCTAACATTACTTAACCATATTTGTTAAGATTTCGATCCGAATTCAAAGATCTTACAATTTTATTATACTGCAAAAGAAAAACGTTCCCCGGTCCTATGTAAGATTTTTGCAAGATAGGATCTTAATAGAATTCTTATTTTGCGATAGGATCTTAAGATCTTGATCGATGTGATCTTACTTTTCTCGAACTACAAGCTAAAAAACTACAAATTTGCGTATTAAGTTTTGTAAAATATGAAAAACAAGAGGCTAATTGTATTAAACAGACTTATTTTTTCATGATATATGACATATAATAATATGTAGGTTTACATAATTTTACAACACATATTAAGAAAATGACACTATAATAGGATCTTAAGATTTTGATCTGATCATACGATCATGATCTTACAAAAACGAAAACGATCTTAAGTAGGATCCGATCATAAAACCTTGACCCAAACTAAATATATTCTCCCAATCTCGTATCATAAAGTTTCTAGAGCAGGGCCATCTCGTGATTTTTGGTGGCCCTATGCCATAATAGTAAATATGCTCTGTTACACTTGTTGAGTAGGGATCCAGTGAGAAGTAAATTAAAATAAGAAGTGGTGAGAAGTGACCAAAACCACGCATTTGAGATGCAACGACTTGCATTAGATGCATTTCTATTCATATATATGCAACATTTTAAGTTTCGAAAGTTAATTTGATGTATAGATGGTGCAAATTGATTTTCATGATTTCGGCATTAACAAAGGAACAAAAAACAAGAGAAATCATGAAATGCATCTAATATACGTGATATGCATCTCTGATTAAAAGTTAGAAAACACATTATGGTGCGTTATAATACATCTAAGATTATAGGGATGCATCTAATTTAAGTCGGTGCATATCGGATTTGCGGTTATAGTTCTTCTTATTACTTCTTATTTTAAATAATTTTCTTATTTGATCATAACTCACACTTGTAAATTAAAGAGAAATTGCATATAAACTTGAATTATATATCTCATATATGTTTAATATTATATGTATTTATGTGCAAAACTAATAAAAATATGACATTTTTTAAGTGGAGGTCTTGTGCGACAACACTTATTGCACACCTCTCTAAAATACCTCCGCTCTAGAGTTAAGTGGGGAATATAATTCATTAAATTAATCTTCAAACAATTAACGCAAACAAGTTAAAGAATTGACGGCCCTTTTATACTTATTACTACGGATCGACGGCCATTGCCGCCGTATTTGTCTTAACTCGTACCCCATCTTAAAATATAAGTTCATTTTAGTATTTTTAATTGTCTTAAATTTAATGTTTATTTTTAATAACAGCCAATTAAATGTGTTTTAAGTGGGTGGAAATAAAATTTTATTGGTTAACATTGTGAGGGCCTATTTTCTTAAACTTCGTGAAATTTAGAAATGGACATATAATTTCGGATGGAAGAGGTATTTTTTGTGTTTATTTTTAAATGAATTTTTGTGTTTTTGTTGGGTATGATAAGTCTCAAAAATAAGGTTTTTGCTTAAGTTATCGTAGATTTTGTTTAAAAAAAGCTTCTCTTTGACGTCGATAAAATCCATCATCGAGCTTCATGAATCTAGAATGTGCGACTTAGTCAAAATAAAATACAAGTATCTTTCAAAAACCAGAGGTAACTACTAGAATGACTCAAGGACATTTGTCCGGACAATGGCTTACGACACTTTAGCTAGTGATCATAGTTTAAACTTAAAAGATAAAATGATACTTGTCGAAGTATTTTTTTTAAAGGTTCTTCAGATATCCCTCAACCTTGTTAAGAAAGTCTTCTGGATACCTGCGAGGATGAAACAACGCGTTAGTCTCGCCCCTGGTGTTATCTCAGGACTAGACTCCGGCGTGAGAGTAAGTAGGTGTTAAACCGGAGGGTTCAGTATAAATGTGTGTGTGTAAGAAATGATACCTTTTACCACCATGATGTATTTATACCCTTGATGTCACTATCCGTCCTCGGTTCTGTCGCATTCTATGGGGCCATTGGTGTTGTCGTGGTCGACACCGCCCCTCACATCGCCCTTTGACGCCATCTCCACACCCGTGAGAATGAGACGAATTGTATCCAGGCTACGTGCCAAAGGTACTGTCAGGTCAACGACCCCTTCGCGGTATTGATCCTTCGGTACACTAAACCATCGGGTATTGAGTCCTCCGGCTATTGAGCCGATGGACCATATACGTCGTCATGTCCCCCCAGTATCATGTTATTTGTTCTTGACAAGTGACGTGATACTAGTCCAGTCGTCCATTGAGTTTGTTCGACGTTATTAGATTTGTCTCGGTTTCATGGGCCTCGCTATGAATAGTGAGCCCAAGCCCATTGGGTGAAAATAGGTTAAAATAATCTTTGCCGAGATCTGTGGGATTGTGCCACGTGGCGGACGTGTCTTTGCTGACGGTTCAGATTCGTCCGCGTCCTTCCCTGACATGATGGGACGTTTCGTGTCCCTACCCCTTTTGCCTATATAAATCGTTTTTACCCCCATTTGCCATTTTTACTTTTTACTCTTGCTCCTTTCGTCCTTTGTTTATCAAGTCTCTCGGCAAATTCAGGTGCGTCTTTTTCTATTGATCATTCGTCGCTTGCGTTTTACCTTCTTGTCTATATTCGATGGCTTCCGGTTTCGAGCGTCCTGCCGCCGATATTGCCCCTAAATCTGACATGCACATTTACTCCTCCGTGCTTTCCGAGGGGGATCTGGAAAGCATTGTTGGTGAATATGGAATTCCGGTTGACCTCCATCCCCGTTTGCCTCCGGCGGACTTTACGATGAATAACCTTTCTGATGATGCTATCGGGCTTTACGAACAATACTTTGGATTTTCAGGTGTCCGGGTTCCTTTTTCCACCTTTCTTCTGAGGGTGATAAGATATTTTAAGGTCCATATCTCCCAGCTAGTGCCCATCGGGCTGAACAGATTAGTCATGTTTGAGATTTACTGCCGGAGCTTGGAAATTCAGCCCACCGTAAATTTGTTCCGGGTTTTCTACAAGCTAAACAAGCAAGGTCATTGGTTTTCTTTTCAGAGACGGACCGGTGGAGACGCTCCTGCGCGTATCTTTAGGGAGACGTGCTCTAGTTTGAAGAACTGGAAGGATAATTTCTTCCTGATTGACCGAAGGGCTATCCCTGATGCTATGCCCTAGAGGCACCCGGATTCAAACGTCTCGGACAATGCTCCCTCTGGTGGTTTTGAAGAGGCGGATGTCCGGAGGTTATGTAAGGGAGTGGTGGATCTCCGGCCCATTCATTCTGGGCTTCTGTTTGAGGTTGGGTTAACAAATGTTTGGAAGTATCCCAGCTTTCGCCCGGAATTCAAGGATATTGACAAGAATGGTAACGTAGACGTTTAAGTATGTTTTGCCTTTTTAGGATGATCTTTCCTTTCTGTCAATAAACCTTTCTCTTATTTTTTTTATTTGTTGCAGTTATCACGATGTCTCAGTACCTGCGTTTAAGATCTGAGCAAGGGTCTCGGTTGGGTCGTGGTCGTCCACTTGCCGAAGGGGAAGAGATACCCCAACACGTGACGCAGCCCTTGGGAGTGGGTGAGCGAATTCCCGAGACGAGTCGCATCCAAAAGATCGTGGAGAAGGCTGACCCGGCGGTTTTGAAAGCGAAGGAGAAAAAGAGAAAGCAGATGGAGAAGAGGCCAGCTACCGGAGGATCATCCATGCTGAAGAGAAGGAAGCAACCTTCTCATTCTATTGAACTGTCGTCTAGTCCTGAGAAATCCTAAGGTGCTCACTCCGTGTCTCCCTTGAATGTCTTGAGGACGGAAGGCACTGCCGAGAATATCGAGCAAGAGAGTGTTGGGGGTGGTGGCACCGGCGGTCAGGAAGGAGGTTTCTTGATGAAGGGAACCTTGCGGTGGAGATTCCCCCTGTTGTTCCGGGAATTACTCCTGAGCGAGCCGTCCAAGGTATGATTTCTCTTTGACAAGTATGTATTATTGTTATTATTATATATACATATTTTTATTTTTGACTTTGTTTTTCGCAGGAGCTGAAGCTGGTGTGTCTAGGGTGAACGTTCAGGAGACTGCCCACCGTCAGGCTGGTCCCTTTACCGGAGGTATTCGCTAGTTTTTTTTTCCGAGCTAACTTCTCTTTATTCCAGGTGGCTTTGGCCGAATGGGTTCCGATGAGCCCTTCATTCCCGGCTGGGGTCTGACAGCCAATACCAGTCTGAACGATGCTGCCCTTTGTAGGGATATGATGGCCAATCTCGCTCCCCCTCGTCCGTGGCGAACAGGAAGATCTAACGGATGACCGGGCTTTATATAGGGGGTGGTTTGAGCTGTGCCATGGGTCTCTTGCCATTGCTGAAGTTTTTAAGTGGTTTAAACGTTTCAGCCACCATTACGCAGAGCTCTACAGGGCTCACTCTTCTTGCTCTGGTCTTGAGCCTCTACTTTCCGAAGCTCAGAATAGCCTTCGTTCCTAAATTGCTGTGAATGAAAAACTTGCCACTGACCATCAAGCCCTTCAGGAGGCTCATCAAGACTGTGGTCAAAAAGGAAGGGGAAATGAGGGCTAGACTGGAAGCATTGGAGAAGGAGGTGAGTATGTTAAAGGCTAGAGATGAGGAGCAGTCGGAGAAGGTAAGATTGTTGGAAGAGTCTCTGGGGAAGAAGACCTCCGAGTTGGAGGAGTCAGAAAAGGAAGCTTCTATTTTGAGGAAGGACTTGCAGGGGATTGCTATAAAAGCCGGACAAGAAGAGATGTTACGGTTTAATTATGTGAAAGAGCTAATCCCCGAAGTAGTTCGCCGATTGCATGGGAGCAAGGAGTATATGCAGGCGTGGGGAGTTGTGTTCAATGCTGCTATTGACTCCGGATGGTTAGATGGCGTAAGGGAGGGTCGGAATGAAGAGCAGGTGAAGGAGATAGTTGCGGCCCATAACGACTTTGACATGGAGGCTGTCGAAGGGTTCACCGCCACTTATGACGAGATGTTCACCCGAAGCTTCCCTTACATTGAAAAAATCAAGCGCTCCTACCATCTTCCCTTGGCTGATCTGATGAATGTTCTTCCTGACAGAACAGGCGCTACTCCCGGAGCGGGAACTTCCGGAGGATCTTAGCTCTTCATTTATTTGTTATCTTAAGATGTTTGAATGTCAGAACAATATTTTTATTTGTGTTGTAATGGGCCTGCGTGCCTTTAAGTGTTGTAATCAAACAATTTCATTCGTATCTCTGTGGTTGGTTGATGTAACTTGACAATATTCGTAATTATGCTAATTTGGGCCGTTCGTATATCCGGACGGCCGTTTTTGATCATTTATGTATACATGTTTGTGTTTGTATGTATTTCGTTGTCGCCTGTTGGTGGATACACCTGGGGGCTCATCCCTGGCGTCATCACGCCTTCGGGGTATCTGCGTGCCGTTAGGGCGAATACGCCTCAGCTCTTCCCTTAATGACTTAGCATTATTTTGGGGTATGCAGTTGCCTAACCGAGTGGTTCATGGGCCTTCCCTAGTGTCGTTGCACTTACGGGGGTATAATAATTATAATCGTAGGGTTTTCGGCTGCACGGTCGGAGGTAGCTAGTCCCCGCCGGCTGTACCTCCCACTTTTGCATGAAACATAATCATGGGAAAATTTTCCTCCTCCATCATAGGTAGGGGAATATATCATTGCTAATGAAAGTAGAAATAAGTAGTCTATGCCCGTAGGCTTACATCTCGTTTGGTGACATTCTAAAGAAAACACTTCTTTAAATTCATAGCGTGCCACTTCCGGGGCACCTCTTCCTCATCCGTAGTTTCCAACTTGTACGAGCCGTTAAGATGTGCTTTAGTGATCCAATAGGGCCCTTCCCACTTTGGACCCAGCTTGCCTTGATCTTCGACTCTACTGGCTTCATTCTTTCGGTACACGAACTCTCCTGGTTTAAAGGACACTAAGTGTGCTTTCCAGTTGCAGTACTTTTCCAACTTCGTCTTATACCTAGCTTCCATCACGGTTGCCTCCTCTCTCCGTTCTTGCAATAGGTCAAGATTGAGACGAATCTCCTCTTCATTTTGTTCCTCTACGCGACGAGGGTCTTCTTCCTCGAGGCCTTCCCGTATCACCCTCGTTCCGTATGTTGGTATAATACCTTCGTATAATCGCTTCACTCCCCATAGGTGCCGGAGGGCGTTTCTCCGTTGCTCATTTTGATGGACGTTCGGTGTGCCCAGAGGACATTCGGTAGCTCGTCTACCCACCCTGCCTTTGCACGTCCCAACCTTGCTTTGATTCCCTCCATCAAGATTTTGTTTGCCCTTTCCACCAATTCGTTGGCCTGTGGGTGGGTTACGGCGGTGTTGATTTGCTTGATGTTAAGCTTTTCACACCAATTTTTGAAGGGGTTGTCCACAAACTGTTTTGCATTGTCCGTGACAATGATAGCTGGGAGACCGAAGCGGCATACTATGTTGTCCCATACGAACCTTATGACATCTTTGTCGGTGATCCTTGCCAATGGCTTGGCCTCACTCCACTTAGTGAAGTAATCGATAGCGACTAGGATGAATTTAGCCTTTCCTGCTGCTGAGGGTAGGGGACCTACTATATCCATCCCCCATTGGTAGAAGGGCCATGGGGCCATGATGGGTGTAAGCTTGGTTTTTGGAAGTTGCGGTACTGGGGAGTGGATCTGGCAAGAGTCACATTTGAGTATCTCATTTCTGGCGTCCCGGTGCATGGTGGGCCAGTAGTATCCTTGCCGCATGGCTTTTGCTACGACCGATCGTGGGCCGGAATGCATCGCACAGGCTCCTACGTGTATTTCCCGTATAACGTAGTTCGCCTGTAAGGGACCAACGCATCTCATCATAGGTACTAGGTAGGCCTTTTTGTAGAGTACTCCATCTTCCATGACATATTGGTTGATCTTCATCCTTAGGGTGCGTGCTTCGTTTGTGTCGTCCGGCCAGATCCCTTATTCGAGACACCGGACGATGGGAGTCATCCAGTTGTCCCCCTCTTCTTCAACAATGTTATTGACTTCCTTCCCTTCCGTTGACCTTTCTCGAAGCACTTCCACCAAAACCTCCTTTGTCATATGGTCAAAAGTTATCGTAGCAAATTTTCTAAGAACATCTGCCTTTTGATTCTGGCCTCTAGGGATGTTCCGGATGCTGAAGCTTTCGAAACCTTCCACGTACTCCTTTGCCTTTGTCAGGTACTTGACCATGCTCTCATGACTTGCCACATAATCCCCGTTTATCTGGTTGGCTACCAGCTTGGAGTCCACCCGGACCTCGAGATGGCGAACGTGCATGATTTCTGCCATTCGTAAGCCTGCTAGTAGGGCTTCGTACTCAACTTCGTTGTTGGTGCTTTCAAAATCAAACCGAATGGCATAGGTAAACTCCATCCCTTCTGGGTTAATCAGCACAAGTCCCGCTCCGGAGCCCTTGTTGTTGGATGCCCCGTCTGTGTACAGGAGCCATTTCCCTTCTTCCCTCTTTTTGCCGGGTTGCTCAAAATACCGCCTATCTTCTCCGGATGGGAGTTTCAAAGGAAATCCGCCAACACTTGACCTTTGATCGCATTCCGAGGCTCATAAGTGATATTGTAAGCACCCAACTCCACCGAATACTTAGCCAACTTCCCGGATGCCTCTGGCTTGTTGAGGATCCTCGCGATCGGCCGTCGATGACCTTGATTGGTGCTTCAAATACCTCCTCTGGAGTCTCCGCGACATGTGCAGTAAGGAAAGTGCCAACTTCTCTATTGGAGCGTAGTTCCTTTCTGCCTCGTTGAGTGTCCGACTTACATAGTGGACCGGTAATTGCTTTCCCTTCCTTTCGGTCAGCAGGACTACACTGACTGCCTCTTCAGAGGCTGCGAGGTACACATACAACGCCTCTTTCACCACAAGCGTGGTCAATGAGGGGAGATCCGTTATGAGCTTCTTCATCTCCTGGAAAGCTTTTTCTGCTTCTTCCGTCCATCGGTACTCCTCTTTATTTTCCTTGGTGATGTTCTTAAGGGTTTCAAAGAAGGGTAAGGATCTTTCGGCACACCGGGATAAAAAATGGTTGAGTACCGCCAGCTTTCCGCTGAGACTCTGCATTTCTTTCAGGGTCTTAGGTGATTGCATGTCCATAATCTCCTTTGTCTTTTTCGGGTTTTCCCGGATCCCTTCCGAGGTCACCATATATCCCAAGAACTTTCCTTCCTCCATCCCGAAGGAGCACTTCTTAGGATTCATCTTAATGTTTATCTTCCGAAGGTTATCAAATGTTTCGGCTATGTATGCCAACATCCCGTTCTCCTCCTTGCTCTTGATGACCATGTCATCCACGTACATGATAACATCAAATAGTCCTGAATATTAAGTGTCAATTTCCCCCGATAATGCTCGTTATTTATATCATTTATATGGATTTACGCTTGTTTTCCATTGTTTTCCACTTTCGTAAATTACGAGCATTGGAGCTAAAGACACACGGAAATGGAAACATTACTAAAGATTTATCACAAGATGCCTATTTTGAATAAGTTACGGCGTAACTCTCTCTCACATTACGCCATAACTATTTGCGGACTCGAATACCAACTTATCAAGAGGTTACGGCGTAACTCTTCCCAAAGGTTACGACGTAACCACGTTAGGTCAAATGAGGATCCACGCCGCTGAGATACTTACGCCTGAACTACTGCATCACTTACGACGTAATTGTGTTTATTGAAGACTACGGCATAACCACTTATTAGGTTACGCAGAACTAGTGATCTAGTGCATTTAACGACGGAATAGAAGGTTACGGCGTAACTCCTATATTGGTTACGCCGAACCAGCACTGGCCTATAAATACCCCACGAATTCTAGCATTTTTAATCATCCCATTCCACACACAACTCTCTGAGAACGTGGGAAAAAGCTCAAGGCAGGTCTAGAGGAGCATACGGAGCTGTTTCCAAGGAAGAAGTCACTCCATTACGATAAGCTTTAGCGTTTTATATTTCTTTTACTTTCAATTCATGTATTTCGTGCCTTTGAATATTGAATTGATTTGCATGATTAATATGAGCTGCTAAGCACCCTTTGGTGCTAGCCTAGTTATGATTCCTTAATTGTTTTGTTTATGTTTATCTTTACTTCGCATAATTATTTCTAAGTGTATGCATGCATAGTTCTTTGGTAGTTACCCTTGGTTCGGTAGTTTTGAATGGCGGTAGAGGCCAATTGCCTAGAGATATACCAACTCGACCTCTAGGTGAGCGGACTCAGACGGGAAGGGTAAGATATGACCAACTGACGACCCTTTCTACTTGTGCAATTTGACCAACCGATCACCTATCGTTTGGATGAACTTAAGAATTAGGGGTGTAGTGTCTAAGTTCCTAACGGTCGGGCACTCACTATTTTGAATCTAGCATGTAGCGGTACTTAATGACTTGGCTTAGGGGACCAGGGACAACAAGACTTATGACGGTGCGCCTGATTTCTCCTGTGGTGGCATCTTTGCTGATAGGTTAGGGCGAATTGACCAAATGCCGTCCTCTCGAATTTGACCCCACCTGAAGTAATTGGAAGTAGGTAGACGTAGACATAACTAGCTAGGAGGATTGGTATGTGCTAAAACACATACCTTTTCTTTATCAAAATAGACCCAAAATAACCAAGAAAGAGCCGTTTATTGCTAATATTTGTGGTTTTCTTTAGTTTGTGCTTGTGCAGGTATGGATATGTAAAAACACGCAAAAAGAAGCCAAATCAGACGTAAATCCGAGCACGAGAGATTAAGAGAGCTTAAGCTGAGCCGGAAGAATTGACCCTTGAAGATTCAGAAATTTGCAAATTGGCCTTGGTCTATTTGAAGATTGTCAAATTCAGTCCCTGGAGGAGATTTTCAGAATTCACATGTTTGGTCCCTTGAAATATCCGGATGTACAACATTGGTCCCTATGGTTACCATTTATCACAATGTTAGTCCATGTCCATTTAACAAATCCAATATACATTGTCCAAGTCCATTATCAAACCTTAGGCCCAATATATCACCCAATCCACAAACCAATATTAAAACCCGTCCACCCCTTTGTACTATCTCAACCCGGATAAAAAACCACTCGACCCGGATAATTACCCAAGTCAACAAACCATTCGACCCGTCAAACCATTTGAGTTATTATAAAATATAACCAAACGCGCCATTAACCCACTGCTCTTCTTCCCCAGCCAAACACACCTGTTACCCCACCATTTAACACCTCCCAAACACCCAACTTGGTACTTAGAATCTATCCATCCTTCTAGACTCCTCTGACTTGTCAGATGAGCAGCACACGTGGACATTTGGAACCCTTTGATTGGACGTGACACCTCAATGGACGAAATGGCACAATTTGATTGGTGCAAGTGACAAAGAATGAATGTGTGGCTGTGATAAGACCTCTAGTATCTTCTGAAAGGAATCCAAGCAAAGACCTCTCATCTGCTATTTAAAGACCCTTAAGCTCACATTTGTAATTCGTCCAATTCCTTAGGCATTAGAGGAATTTTGGCCATTTTATTTACATGTCATTTACTGTTTTTATAAGTTTAGTTGTAATCTCAGTTTTCTTTTATAAACCTCTTATGTTATGATTTTATGATTTGTCTCAATTTCAATTCAAATCTTTTGATTGTGTTAATTTCATTCTCAATTGCTTTTATCATGTTTAAGTTCATATAAGCTTAACAAAGCTTATATGAGCTTCATGGTTCTTAATTGTGCTTAATTCTCAATTTCTTCAAAAAGTCAACATAAGTCAAAACGGGTCATATTGTGAGTCAAATCAGTTGGGTTAAGTGTCTGTTTTCAAATTGTTGTTGAGTAAGTTTAATATCAGTTTTAGACATAATCTTATCAGGTTTTAGTAAGTTTTAATGTACTTTGGCAGTTTGAAGGGGTGTTTGGATTGCTTTGTTAAACTGTTTTAGAGGTTGCAGTTTTGGATTAGATCAGTTTGTTGAGGATTGTTAAAGTTATCTGCATCATAATCTGTCCTTATTTCATGCCTGATTTCTTCATAAGTCAAAATCACTTGCTTACTGTTTTTGAGCTCTTTCATGTTAAAATCGGTTACTGTCATCATCTCATATAGGTTTAGAATCAGTAAAACTAGCTTGCTTTAGTCTCATAACATCTTATTTCATCCATATCAGCTCTACATTTGATCTTGAATTTCATTTAAGTCAAACCTCACTTCCGATTTTAAAAGTCAAAACTCAGGTCCAATCGTTGTTTTACAGATCTTGCAGCTATGGCATAGTGTTCATTTTAGCTAGTTAGGGTCTAAGATTTGGCACATTTGCAGTAGGCTAGGTATTCTTCATGTCCACATTTCTGGTTTTAGCTAAAGCTTCTCTGATTAGCTTGTAGACTAGCTTAAAGTAGCTTCCTCGTCTCCATCAGTATCGCTCAGCCCTAGTACCCTTTTGGCCAGTTTTTGTTTTGACCTCTATTGCTTCATTACTGGTCCTCTTGATCTGAAACTTTGGATATATAGTCCCTGGTTGGTGGTCTTGAGGACCTTACTTTTGGTTTGCTCAGCTTTTAGATAAGTAGTTACAACCGCTTGAACTAGGGTACCAGCCGCTTTTATCAAGTAAGAATCATTTAGCTTAATCCTTGGTAGATCATTGTTTAGCAGTTAGGATTAGCTTACATAAGTTCCTTTAGAGTAGTTTTAGCATCACTTAGCTTGTGTAGAAGTTTGGATCACTTTAGAGCTTATTTGCTTATTTCCATTTGCTTATTTCCACATCAGTTACATAGCAGCTCTGATTTCTTCCTCATAAGCATCAGTTTTTATATTTTTTATAGCTTTAGAATATCATTTTAGAATTTTCCTGAAGTTTTCATAATTTTTAGTTACTGTTTGCTATTTTTCTTAATTAAAAACAGTTTTTAATCACTTTTAAATAGGTTTTATTGCAAATAATTAAGAAAAAGTTCAAAAAAATAATTTTTCATTTTTCTCAGTTTAAGGAAAATATAAAAAGCATAAAAAAGATTTTTCCATATTTTTCCCCTTTTATTTTGTATTTTTCACAATTTAAATTAGATTAAAATAGATTTAAATTCATAGAAAATAGGAAATTAATCAGAAAAATACAAAAAATAGTTTTGAAAAGTCTTTTATGATATTTTAGATTTTTGAAAATTAGTTTCACATTTTTCCCCTTTGTTTTTATAATTTTTAGTTATTTAGTTTTATATTTAAAGTTAATAATTAGTTTTTAATTTTAATAAATTCAAGAAAATTCCTAAAAAATAGTTTTAATTCATATTTAGTTTTCAAATGTCATTTTTAGAGTAAAAGTAATTTTAGGTTATTTTTAGGGTTTAGAATAGACGATTTTGCTTTTTATTCGCTTCGCTTAAATTCGATTTGCTTTTAGTATAGAATTGCGTAGTTTGCCTTTATTCTTAGAATTCCCCTTAGATATTATTTCCTTATGCTTTCCTTATCCCGTAGTTTAGATATTATCATATTATCCCCTTTATTCTTATTCGAATCCCGATTATTGAGACGTGAGTTGGAAATTCCATTCAACCCTCGTTCGGAACGATCTCAGTGCTCAAACCTAACACGTTTGAGTTACCCGTATACTACACACTTCTTATTATTGATCAGTGTCCGAGCCGTTTTAAGCTTCTTACGGTTAGTCATTCACAAGTGGCTAGCTTGTGTGAGTCAAGCTTGACGTTTCGAACAACAATCAATTTTTGGCGCCGCTGCCGGGGATTGTTCTGTTCACTGAATCAAGGATTGACTAGGTTAGCACCACTATTCCTCTATTGATTTTCCTTTACCCATTTATCTGCTTTTATTCTGCATTAGTAGTTTAATTAATTAATTCCCTATCGAAACAATTATTCTGTGACACTAGACTTAGTAATAATCCAACACACATAGCTCTTGGGACGACCTCGGCTTTACCATTTACTACACTACACGCGACCGGGTACACTACCCGTTAGTGCATTAGGGTAGACCATAGGTATAGCGAGACACTATAAATATTAAGACTGGTCAAGAAAACCTCGCATCAAGTTTTTGGCTGCCGGGAGTTATATTAGGATTAATATTAAGTCTTTCATTTCATTTTAAAACTTTTTCTCACGATCATATTTCTAGATTTCATGTACCATGGAAGTTGTTAACATCGATGACCTCACTCTTGAGGAATACTTGGCGCTGACAAGAGTGAACAAGGCCGGTCTCGTTAGACCGCAATCGGAGCGATGTTCGCTTCGAAATTAAAGACCAATTTATGAGGGAGCTTCGCGCTAACCCTTTTTCACGAAACAGGGACGAAGACGCATATGAGCACGTTGAAAATGTCCTATACATCGCCAACCTTTTCAACATTCCGGGCGTGTCTCATGATGCTGTTATGCTAAGGGTTTTCCCAATGACTCTTACTGGAGCAACTAGAAGATGGATCGAAGATTGCGTCCGGGCAGTTAATACTTGGGCACTACTAAAGAAACACTTTATCCATAGATATTGCCCACCATCGAAGATTTCTAACCAGCTTTTGGAAATCCATAATTTCAAAAAAGAAGACGACGAAACACTGTATCAAGCTTGGGACAGATACAACGATCTTCTTTATAAGTGTCCTACCAATGATCTGAATAACCAGCAGAAGGTCAATATTTTATACAAAGGAATTAACGTAACTACAAGGCAAATTCTGGACTATCAAGGACCTATCCCGAACATGACTCCTACCAATGCACTTGAAGCCATTCAAAAAATGGCGGACCACTCTCAAAAATGGCACGACGGTGGGAGGAAAAGAAACCAAGGCGGAAGTTTTGACGGAATTGCAGCTATCGCTAGTAAGATTGAAAATTTCAGTCGAGATATGCTGAAAGTCAGAGAAACCGTTCATGCCATCCAAGTAGGTTGTGAAATATGTGGAGGAGGACATCTTACGAAAAATTGTCATCATATGGACGAAGAGAATATTGAAGAAGCTAAGTATGGAGAAAATCGACCATTTTACGGAGATAATCGAAATAGTAATGGTTATCGTGGAAATTACAATCGTGGGCCTTATGGAGAAAGAAATCCGAGTCTTGAAGAAACAATTAATAAGTTCTTCGAAACTTCAAACCCCGTAAAACAAAAGAGCAAGATGAGTGGTTGAGAGAATTCCAGAAAACACTGACAGTAAACCTTCCAAGCACGACACAACTCAAAAACCTTGAATCCATGGTGATGAAGCTCTGAAAAAGTAAGGAGGAATGACGATACCCTGAAGGATCTAAACCAAATATGGAATGTAATGTAATTTTTTCTGATAATAACTCGAAGGTTGAGATCAATGATGATCGGATTTAGGGGGATGATTCAGTCGACAAACTGAGGTTACGCCGTAAATGCCTAATGAGGTACGGCGTAACATGTGTTGACAGCGAACGTGGTTATGAAGAGTAATGAGGAAATACTGCTAACGAATTACGAGTAACAAGAAACTCGTTACGGCGTAACGGGGATACGTGGGTAAGACCTTCCTGATGTAGGCGAATCAGAGACTCAGAAAACTAGTGAATGGCCCCACGATATTAACCTATTTCCTTTATCACCATCTAAAAAAAGATATCACTGGTGCAAAGCTATACCAGTAGCTAAGGGGGACTCATTTGACCTATGGGCTTAATGTGATCCTAGAAACGAAACTTGTGATGGAGGGTCCGACAAAGAAAGAATCAAGAATAACAAGTTTTTATGGGCTGCTTACACTGATGATGAAAGACTCGAAAAACTCTCCCTTGAAGATGAAGAAGATCCACTGATAACTCACTGGTGTGATCCTGTCATCATAACCGACGAGGAGACCACAAGAGCATGGCCTACATGCAGCCCCTTCCACGAGTATTGCAATGGCGGAGAAATGAAAGAAAGGAAGTGTGGACATGCCCTCATGAACGTGAAAGACATTGTATAAGATTCAGTGATTTAGAATTTAAAGATTGGTACGCAATTCAATTCGGGGATGCCAAGATCGATCCAAATCTTCTTGAGAAGCTTAAAATTGATTACGAAGAGCACATTCAGAAAAAAGGAAGAGGAAATAATGATCTAAGATGCACGAATGAGCATTTAAGTGAAACTGACAACAAAAAATTACGCAGTCACTGGTGCGAAAGAGTAAAATCTCATGGGGAAATTTTCTGGGCATCATGCAACCCGTATGATGATATGTGTAACGGAGGAAGCATCACTAAAAGAATAGGAAAGGATGAATTCTTTTGGTCCTCAACCAATGATGAGGAAAGAACGAGTTTGCCTTGGCTGGACAACCTAGGATTCCATAGTTGGGTGAAAATTAAGTATGGATATGTAGACACATTAACCAAAGAGAAGATTTGGAAGGAATGCATGGATCGAGAAAATTCAAACAACGGAAGTCTCAACAACACGAGTGAGATAACAATTGAAACAAACAAATAGTTGGTTAGTGATGATAAAGAAGAATGCAAGCGCGTTCTACTGGAGAATCTGCTCGATGAAGAATGGTTCAAGACACAAAACTTCTGATGACGATGATATTGAGGGGATCCTAGATTACCTTGAGATGCAAGGAATGAGGAGTTCACTGATTCTGATGACGAAGCTTACGAACAAAGGAGGTGTAAACTCCTGGGGATTTCCTACAAAAGACCACCTCCAATTATTGTCGAAAAAATATGATGAAATTCATCGTACCCACCTGGGAACGGATGAGAAATTTTGTAAAGTCCGGAAAATCGAAACCAATGAATACCTCCGAACTGCTTCGAATGTTGCATAGATGAGGCATAATTTGATGAAAGATATTGAGGAAGTGGGGCAAGCTCAAAGGCCCCCATAGTAGCCCCGCGGCTCGGAGTCTAACTTAAAGACTCGTTAAAAAAGAAAAGTGCTCTTTCGGGAGACAACCCGAATTATCCCTTTCTTTTGTTTTTATTTCTTTTCTGTTGGGTTTTGTGTTTTCTAACCATTGTTTTAGGAAACGAGGAATGAATTGCTGCTACAGTTGCTGATCTGAACAGAGTTACGACGTAACTCATCTTGGTGATTACGCCGTAACCAACGATTTAGCAGCAGAACTCTTGACGCATTACCAATTACGGCGTAATTCCATCTCAGTGGTTACGCCGTAACTACTCGCTTTACAGCTCATACTAGGTTTTGACAGTTATGGCGTAACTCCCTCATAGAGTTCGACGTAAATTTTCTAGCTTTAATTCTTTCATTTTAAAACACAGTAACCTTGTATTAGTTTTAAAATGAACTTTGTGAGTGTGTCCCTGTAAAACCCTCACGAGACTTCACTCGTCCACTGGGACACCAGTTGTTTAAAAGGCTTGTTGCATACGCTAAATGCAACCGTGATTCCTACGAAGTGAGTTAGGTTGTTTTCATTTTATTTTTCTTTTAAAATTATGCTTGTCGGTATTGTGATTTCAGGGATTAAAGTTTGTTCATGACGCTTGAAAGAAGGCACGGTTCTTGTTCGTGGGCCTTCTTCTTTTTGGAGCAAATTTCAGGGAAGTTCTCGCTCTAATTCTACCTTTCTCTTCACCTTTATTTTAATGCCTAGTACAAAAGGGACTTTGTACAATTCAAGTGGGGGGACGGGAGTAGAATTATCTCTTGAACTTTATTTCGCCCTCATTTTTCTAGTTTATTTTGAAAAATTATGCCATTTTTAAAATTTTGACATGTTTTTCCGAACCTAACTAGATTAGACCTTAGACGAGCACATACAACCCTTACCATTACATGGTGAGATTAGCCTTGTCCGTTTCTAATATTTTACCCCAAATCCACCAAATTATGAGTGTGCCGGTAGCTTGTAAACTTTAGAACTTGGATTTTGCATCATTTCGAGACCATAGACGAGGTATGTTGAGTTAGCTCGATGTATTTGGACTTTTCAGTTTTAGAAGGCAATATTATAGGATTATCACCCAAACAGCCTACCATTGTGAGTCTATCGATTAGTCACCTCGACTTTTTGACCCCCATGTGAAACCATTTTGTTGCACTCACCTTTAGTGCAAGATACCCCTAGATACACCCTTCTGAGCCATTCCTTTCATTTTGTCAACCCAATATATTGTTTCGTTACACCTATACACCTTAGCCTACCCTGTAGTCTTTATTTGTGATTGGGAAGTCATCATTTGCCTAAGTTCAAGGTTCGAGTGGAAAGGTTTAGAAATCACGCTTTCATCGACAACATTTATGAAGATCATTGAAGACCCCCCGAATTTCCATTATTCATCTCAAGTGGGGGGATGTTATGTTATTATGATATGATTCAAAAAAAATAAAAAAATGATTCGAAAAAAAAAAATATATTGATTGAGTTATGATATTCTAAAGTGCGATGTTATAAGCACTATAGTATGAGCTTTATTGATTAGTATTGAGGAGGCCACCTCGGTCACATTTGAAGATTGGAGTTGGTAGTTTTGCCAACAGAAGAAGAAAAAGGTGGTGTGCCCATCACGACGTCCTCTAATGACACATCTACCTTGCATTTCATGATCCGGTTTCTAGACTTCTAAATTTGAAATTTTGGGCGGACGGTAAGTGGTGATGACTTGGTTATAGATTTAGACTACCTGTTTGTTTTTCATTTTACACCAATTATATATCCCGTGTCTTATGCTACCCTTTAGTCATGAAGCATGTTTAGGTGATGCAGCGAGCAATCTTTGGTGTCTTGGCCATGGATTTGGTCATGTATCATTAATTTTGTCCACTTCGCCGTGACATGTTAGTAATGACGAGTCACCCCTTAACCTTTGTCGTGTCTACCCATATTGCCTTCGAGAATTGTTTAGCCCTTAACTCTAGTGGTGGGGATTTGTGTAACCGCCAAGCTTATGATAGAATACATGCTATGACTGTGCGATTGGTGATCACCTCGAAATTGACACTTAGAATAGTTGAGAGTTTGAGTGTTTGTTCCCCTTTCGTGAGGTGTTCGGCTTTGTTTTATTCTAGCATAAGGGATTGTAAACTCATATTTTCCAGTTTGGGATATATCTTTTAGGAATCTATCTAATAAGTTCTAATTGAGGGCAGGTAGAGTCAAGTGGGGATATTTGATAACATCAAATAGTCCTGAATATTAAGTGTCAATTCCCCCGATAATGCTGTTTTTATATCATTTATATGGATTTACGCGTTTTTCCATTGTTTTCCATTTTCAGGTAAATACGAGCGTGGAGCTAAAGAGAGCGCTGAAATGGAAACATTACTAAAGATTTATCACAGTATGCCTAGTTTGAAGAAGTTACGGCGTAACTCCTCTCTCACATTACGCCGTAACTATTGCGTGACTCAGAATACCAACTTATCAAGAGGATACGGCGTAACTCTTCCCAAAGGTTACGACGTAACTACATTAGGTCAAATGAGGATCCACGCCGTGATACTACGCCGTAACTACGATCACTTACGACGTAACCGTGTTTATTGAAGACTACGGCGTAACCACTTATTAGGTTACGCCCGAACTTAGCAGATCTAGTGCATTTACGATGGAATAGAAGGTTACAGATAACTCCTATATTGGTTACGCGTAACCCACTGGACTATAAATACCCCACGAATTCTAGCATTTCTAATCATCCCATTCCACACACAACTCTCTGAGAACGTGGGAAAAGCTCAAGGCAGGTTTAGGGGAGCATACTGAGCTTTTCCAAGGAGAAGTCACTCCAATACGATAAGCTTTAGCGTTTTATATTTCTTTTACTTTCAATTCATGTATTTCGTACCTTTGAATATTGAATTTATTTTCATGATTAATATGAGCGGCTAAGCACCCTTTGGTGCTAGCCTAGTTATGATTCCTTAATTGTTTTGTTTGCGTTTACCTTTACTTCCGTACAATTATTTCTAAGTGTATGCATGTATAGTTCTTTGGTAGTCACCCTTGGTTCGGTAGTTTTGAGTGGCGGTAGAGGCCAATTGCCTAGGAGATATGACCAACTGACCCTAGGTGAGCGGACTGAGACGAGAAGGGTAAGATATGACCAGCTGACGACCCTTTCTACTTGTGCAATTTGACCAACTGATCACCTATCGTTTGGATGAACTTAAGAAGTGGGGGGTGTAGTGTCTAAGTTCCTAACGGCCGGGCACTCACTATTTTGAATCTAGCATGTAGCGGACTAATGACTGGCTTAGGGGACCAGGAACAACGGACTTATGACGGTGCGCCTGATTTCTCCTGTGGTGGCATCTTTGCTGATAGGTTAGGGCGAATTAACCAAATGCTGTCCTCTCGAATTTGACCCCACCTGAAGTAATTGGAAGTAGGTAGACGTAGACATAACTAGCTAGGAGGATTGACTAGGTTAGCACCACTATTCCTCTATTGATTCCCCTTTACCCATTTATCTGCTTTATTCTGCATTAGTAGTTTAATTAATTAATTCCCTATCGAAACAATTATTCTGTGACACTAGACTTAGTAATAATCCAACACACATAGCTCTTGGGACGACCTCGGCTTTACCAATTACTACACTACACACGACCGGATACACTGCCCGTTAGTGCATTAGGGTAGACCATAGGTATAGCGAGACACTATAAATATTAAGACCTGGTCAGTAAAACCTGCATCAGTACACCTCCAGGTTTCTCCATATCTGTGACTGGAAAGCAGAGTCTATCATCCGCTGGTAAGTGGCCCCGACGTTTTTTAGACCAAACGACATTTTTGTGTAACAGTAAGTCCCTTGTTCCGTGTAAAATGCTGTTTTTTCTTCATCCTCTTTCGCCATCTGCACCTGATGATAGCCCTTGTAGGAGTCCAGGAAACACTTGTACTTGTAACCCATGACTGTCTCGATCTTCCAGTCGATCTCCGGCAGAGGGTAGTAGTCCTTAGGGCAGGCATAATTAATGTTTTTGAAATCAATGCACGTACGCCAGCTCCCATCGCACTTTTTGACTAAAACAGGGTTGGATATCCAGGTGGGATATTTTACGGGCCGAACAATGCCAGCTTTAACCTATTCTTCAACCTCTTTCGTGACTGCTTGGCTTCGATCTGCTGCCAGCATCCGGCGTTTTTGACATACTGGATCTATCGATGGTTTGGCGTTCAACGTATGTTCGATTACTCCTCGGGGAACCCCTTTCATATCCGCCGGTTCCCATGCAAACACATCCAGGTTCTTCTGGAGAAGCTCTTTGAGGCGCCTCTTGCACTCAGGGGATAAGGCGCCTCCTATCGTCACGAATTGTTCCGGGAAAGCCGGATTAATCACCACTTCTTCCGTTAAGCCTACCTCATTGATCTTTCCTAGTTCCTGATTGTCGAGTTCCGGCGGGGCGGCCTGCATTCTTTCTAACCTTCTGCATTCCGAGATAACGACTGAACGAGTTACGAGGATGGCAATTCCCTTAGGGGTGGGAACTTCATCATGGAATGCACTGTGGAGGGTATGGCTCTTAGCATCTTCAGTCCAAAACTTCCCAAGATCACGTTGTAGGGTGATGGAGCACGGATGACAGTAAACTTCATTCTGACCTTCCGATACAGCCCTTCGTCTCCAAACTAGACATCCAGCTCGATCTTCCCCAACGGTCTAGTCACTTGCCCAGCAAACCCGAGTAAATCTGTCTGCGTTTGTTTCAGTCGAGACCTTATCTCCGGACTCAAGTTGTTGAAGCAATGTTCGAACATCACTTCCACCGAGGCTCCTTCATCCACAAATACCCTTCTTACTAGATATCCCTCCGTGTTTGCTTCGATTATGAGGGGGTCGTCCGACACATCTTCGTCGGGGAGGGAAGGAAAGGTTATGGGTACATTCATCCACCCTTCTTCTTGCTTCGTTGATTTTCTCTTCCTCCTCTCCGGCCACGCCCGGATCATGTTAATGACCTTGTCTTTGGTTCCCGTTTCTTTCTTAGGTGGATCCCGTTACCCTTCCGTGAGATCCTTTATCAGATGGTTCAGATTTCCTGATTCCAAGGCCAGCTCTAGTTGCTTCTTGAGTTGGTTGCAATCGTTCGTGTAGTGCCCTTTTTCCTCGTGATAATCACAGTACTTGTCCTGATTCTCCTTCCTGGGTGGGTCACGCATATGCTTCGGGGGAGGTAAGCATAACTGGTGCTCAGTAGCCAAGATCTCCTTCGGAGGTTTGATGAGTGAATCCAGTGTCAGACGGGGAATGTTTCGACTTAGGTGGTTACCCCGAGAGGGCAAATAAGGTGCCGACCTGTCCCCGCGACGATAGGAACTTCCGCGATCTTTGCTTGAATACCCCTGTCGCCCCGTCGCTTCTCTTATCCCCTCAACTCTGTGCTAGCGAAATCCTCCTCCGATCTGACAAATTCATCCACCCGAACCATCATCTCATCTACAGTCTTCGGCACTTTATCGGCAAATTGTTTGGCTAACTCAGGGCATTTGCATCCTGATCGCTTCCGAACCGTCAAGTTTTATCACACAAGCTAACCACTTGTGAATGGTCAACCGTAATAAACTTCAAACAGCTCAGAAACAATGCAATGAAGATCTAGAGGAGTATAGTGTTTCCCCAGGTCGTTAAGTCCCAACGAGCTGTGCGACTGAATAATCAAACGTATAGTGATCGGGTGATAATGAACGGGAAAAGGTTTGTGATTGATACTAAATGACAAAGGAAAAATGAAAGAAAATTAAAAAGCTAAATTATATTAAATAAACGCTATCACTATTTTTAAAATGATGTTTTTGATTTTTTCTTTTATAAATTTAAATTAAAAACTACGTAACGTACAAAAGAAAATGTGAAATTGAAACAGTATTAATCCTAAAAATATAAAAATGAAATTTTTACAAACCTAATGATAAGAGAAAATTTTGAGAAAAAGAAAATTATTTTTATGACTATTTATTTAATTATTATTAATTAAAAACTATTTTTACCTATTTAATAATACCCTAAAATAGAAGAAAATATGAAATAAATCTAGAAAAGTGAAATTATGACTTTGAAAAATCTAAAATAACTAAAGAGAATTTTCAAAACTAATTTTGTATTTTTTTGATTATTTTTCTATTTTCTATGAATTAAAAACTATTTAAAACTAATTAAATTGCTAAAAATTACAAATTTAACTAAGAAAATTCTGGAAAAATTATTTTTTTGCTTTTTATATTTATCTTAACCTAGGAAAAATGAAAACTTATTTTTTTGAAGTTTTTCTGATTTAATTGCAATAAAAGCTATTTAAAAAGTACTAAAAACTGATTAAAATAAAGAAAAATAGAAAAACAGAACTAGAAAAATCTGAAAAATTCAGGAAAAGTCTAAATTAATATTACAATCTAAGAAAATATAAAAACATGGGCTTGTGTGAAGGATTATGAAGGCTGCAGTGAAAACTGCTTATGAATAAGCACTTCAAATAAGCTAAAAGTTGCTACAGGGAACAGAACCTACCAATACTTGAAATAGGCTAAATCTAAGTGGAAACAACTTAATCCAGCCAAATGAGAGCTTGGAATCCTATTCTGAAAGCAAATTATAAAATTCCAACTTCTATTTAGCTAGTTTCAAAACAGGTTCAGGCTACTACTTTGTAGCTTGAAAATGTACCACTCAAATAAGCTGAAACTCAAAACCAGATGTGGGATCCTAAACTAGACCTGGAAAGGGACTTATAAACCAAAAATCAGACCAAGGCAAGCTCTCATGAGCTTGTTGGTAGCTCTGCACAAACCTGTGCAGACTCAGTTGTCACTGAGTCAGTGCACAGGGCATTTTTGAGCCAATTAACAAGCTAATTTGAAGCTTGTAAAAAAATTACAAAAATTTCACAAAAATCAGATTTCCACTCTGGACCAACTGAACTTGTTAATCCCAAAGTTTCACTGCATTTGAACCAGAATTGAGTCCATGAAAAATTCAACAAAGGTGGGTAAAAACTGGTTTTTTTTCACTTGACTTTGACACAGAATGGATATTTGACTAAAATGAGTTTTGATCCTCAAAATCAGATTTTAAATGATGATTTAAGCTATAGTGATACTGAAATAAGCTAGCCTATATAATTCTAAGCCTAAATGCAAAATATCCTATTCTAATTCTAACTGATGTGAAGCTTTAAGTAGTTTTAATTGAATTTTGACTTTTACTAATCCTAGGTGCAATCAAATGACTAAAGTGACTCTAATATACCTAAGTAAGACTGTATCAATTGAACTAACTCTAAAACAAACTTCAAACACAGATTACCTCATGAACCAAACACCACTTTACTCATTGAATTTTGAGCTCTATCCTCATGTTTGCAATGACTCTTCCTAAAAGATTATCTACCCTATGCTAACACCTAAGCTGAATCAATATGACAGCAATACAATATCTTAAATCTATGTAAACTATTTATGAGAAATCAAACACAGTATGGATTACAAGTTGTCGCTACTATAGCATGCACAATGAGATCAAGTAATCACTATCCTAACCTGTTCCAACCCTATTCACTCAGAATCAACCTATATCCAACTTCATCTCAGCAAAACAGATCCAAGTCTCAATTGAAACTGTATGTTGACTTTTGTTGACTGTGGTAAAAATTGCTTAAACCTTAATATTGAGCTCACTAAAAGCTACAGACAGCTTTAGTGAGCTTATTTGGATTAGAATTAAGCTTTATGGAGCTTGAGCTTTAGCAACTTTAAAAGTGATTTTTTTGACAGAAAATGTAAAAATAAGGAAATTTATCAAACTTTGAATTGCTACTGAAAATGAGTTACAAATGGCTAAAATGCCTTAGTTCAATACAGGGAAGATTAATATTACAATTTAGAACTTAATTAGGACATAAAAATTAAAAACGACATATATGAGAAATGAAAAACTAAAAACTAACTCTTCCACTCTCTCTTCTTCCTCCTTTTTATAGCAAAAGTACTTCCACGTGTCTTCTGAGCATTTCCCACTTTCTTTTAGGACCATTGGATTATTAGAGCTCATATTAGCCATTGATGAGTTTTGGCGGGGAAAGCTATCTTGCAGTTGTACTGATGATTGTAACAGGGAGGAGCATTTAATGCATTTGCCTTGGGGTGTTTGGAGGGTAGGAATAAGGTGGGTGTGATGATGATGGAGTGTGGGAAGAGTTGCAGGCGTAGGTGATGATGAGGGAAGAGGGAAACCCGTGAGCGGTTTTATTATTTTAAACGTGGGTGAGGATAACGGGTAAAAAGGATTGGGTTGGATGGGTAACGGGTCGGATTTGGGTAATGGGCTTGGGCTAGTAGTTGGGTAATGGACCGTGGGTTTAATAATTTGGATTTAGGATTAAGATTTAATCCAATAGGTAGCTTAGGGACCAAAACTGCCAAGTCTGATTTTCAGGACCAATAATGACATTTGAATTATAACAAGGGCTAAACTTGACATCTCCAATATTCCAAGGACCAAATGCAATTTTGAAACTCAAAGGACTAAACTTGTAAATTCTCAAAACTTTTGTAATTTTTCACCAAAGGACTAATTATGACAACTTATGATTTCAAAAGGACCTTTGGTGACTTTTCTTTTAAAATAAGTGCTCAGGGACTATTTATGCCAATTTTTGAAAGTTGAGGGACTGAAACTGCCAATTATGCAAACTTAGCTCGTTTTTCATCTGATTTTAAACATTTTGCATCTGAAACATATAAAATGCAATTTTGGAATATTTTCAGTATTTTGATGCATTTCTGAGCGTTTTTAAATGTTTTGCAGTTCAGATTTGACCAAAAATGATGAGTATTCACACACTCATCAATCCCCCACACTGAACTATTGCTAGTCCCTAGCAATCTTTTGAGAAAACTTAATGGGTTTGAATCTCTTTACCAAAAGCCATTACTTCTGGAGTAGCCAATTTTTTCAGTTCAAGTAAGAACCTTGGTACACTGATAACCAAATGATTTTGAGCAAATCACCAGCTTCCAACGGATTTGATTTGTCTTTACCAGAAGCCGTTTGCTTCTGGACTAGCCAACTCTTAGATAAAATCTTTGGTGAGTCGATTACCAATTATGGTTTTCCAACTGCCTTTACCGCAAGACATAAACTTGCGGGCTAGCCAACTCTTCACTAATTAAAGATATGGTGAGCTGAACACCATACAATTTTGGGCAAATTGCAAGCCGTCAACGGATTTGAGATATCTTTACCAAGAGCCGTTTGCTCCTGGATTAGCCAATCCTTTTGTTTATTAGACATGGCGGACTGATAACCGTAAGCTGAGTAAGTGCAAAACACTTACTCCAAAAAAAAATTTTGGCCAAAAATGGGGGAATTGGGTGGTATAATATATGAAATAAATTCGTGAGAATTCCCCCCACACTAGAAATGAATATTGCCCTCAATATTCAAAGTACCGGCGGTTATGCCGAAACTTAGAACGTAAAAGGGAAATACTACGGCCTTTTTGATTTTTTTTTTTTTTTTATAATAGCGGGGGGGCAACTCCCCCACACTAGGGTGGTAGAAAATAGAAAGAAGTCAGAAATATTGGTGAAAACCCATATAGTGTGCTACTGTTTTTTGATTCCCGAGTCGCTAGCTTGACTCGACCCCGTATTCATTTGTTCTTGGGGAAGCAACGTGGAAAACCAATCTCGATCGGACTTTCGTTCACAGTGTTAATAAACATATGAACATCAGAAAGTTCCACACCGACGAGATACAACCGCGGCATTGTTAATAGTAGAAACTATAAAGGATGATACCGGGGTCAAAGATGGTGTCCTCATTCCCGAAAGAGAAAAGGGAAAGAGCAACCACACCATCTGTGAAGAATGGAATAAAGATGTGCATGAGAATGCATGTCCATTCCTCATTAGTAAGAAGCAAATCACCATTTTTGACATTTTTAAGCTTAAACTTGAAGCTTGTATGGTGATTGTCAATAAGATGTCCGGGAGGGAGGGTTGGAAACGGTTCTTCAATCAACAGATTTTCCAGAAAAAGGATGTCCCCCTCCGAATCAAAGTAAGTATTATCAATTCCTGTTGGAATCGACTCATCATTAAGAAAGGCATCGACTTCATTCCAAAAGTTGTCATCTTCCTCATCCGGAGTGAGAGAAGGGATGGAAGAGTCGGGAATAATAAGACTAGGAGATGATGGATCATTTTTGAGCAATTCTTCAATGGGAAGAATGTCTCCCATTGGATCACAAACATCATCATCCAATCCAGATGAAACTGAAGAGAGTTTGGTTTCATCCACAGAGTTAACAAACTCGATACGATAAACTGATTCCGGAGGTGGGACAAGTGGTGTGCTCTTAGAGCTAGCAATTTCCACCACTTCCGATAAAGTCTCCGATTCTAGATCATCATCATCAAGAACACTCTTGACTTCCTTGGTACAACTTTCAAACCATTTGTTTGAACCAGGGTTGATTTTCAAAGCTTTTAGCTCAGCACGTTTTTGGTGACTCCTCTTAACTGTGAAATTTGAGAGTGTTGCATTGATTCTTTCAGATTTTTGATCAATTGTGGCAACACTCTGTTTGGATAGAGGTTTGGAGTTTTGGTTGATATTAAACGTGAGTTCTTCGTTGTCAACCCGTATGGTCAACTCTTCAGCAAATACATCAATTAGAGCACGGCTCGTTCTCAAGAAAGCTCTCCCTAAGATGAGGGGAACTCTAGGATCTGCATCAAAGTCTACTACAACAAAGTCAGTAGGAAAGTGAAACTTTCCTACTTTCACCACGACATCCTCGGCTATCCCAAGTGGACGAGTTATGGTACGGTCCGCTAGCTCGAGTGTCATACAAGTGGATGTAAGTTTAGGAAGAGACAGTTTCTTCCATACTGAGAGTGGCATGAGGTTAATGCTTGCGCCAAGATCGGCCAAGGCGGAGCATTGAACCATCCCCAAGAAATCACACGGGATTAAAAACCTGCCGGGGTCTTCAAGCTTTTTGGGAAGCTTCTTGAGAAGGACCGCTGAGCATTGCTCATTGAGAGGGGTTTTAGCCATCTCAGATAACTTATCTTTGTTGCTCAGTAAGCCTTTAAGCGTGGATGCAAATTTGGGCATTAGAACGAGAGCATCAACGAAGCTTATATCAAAGTGTAGTTCATTGAAAATTTGGAAAATTTTTCCATTTGCTCTTTGGTTTTGTCTTTGAGCTTCTCATCATGCAATCTTGATGGGTAAGGAAGCTGACTAGACTTTTGAGCCGGGACGGAAGTCATTTCTGGCTCAGAATTTGTCTTCGGAACTTCGGGTTCCGGACTTAAAGCTTGGACTACCGAAGGTGGGACGTGTGCGGTACTTCGTGGGCTTGAAAAATGCACCTTGTCCGTTGTATCCTTGGTAACTTGACTCATTGCTCCTGGTGGAGGAGGCATTGGAGTCGAAGGTCCATTGTGCGTCTTACCACTACGAGTGGTGACGGCTTTCAACTCGGCATTTGGATTTGGAACTGTATTGCTTGGGAGTCCTCCAGAAGATGACGAAGCTTTGTTCATATTCATGTTCATGAAACTGCTCATCATATTCTTCAACTCATTTGTCTGCCGAGACAATGTGGTATCAATTTCTTTTTTTAGCTCAACTCTCATGTTATTGATCTGAGTTTGCATTGAACGTATGCTTGACTCAGTAATTTTCATGAAGTCATTTGGTAGGGGAGCTTGAGAAGGTTGTTGATAACTTTGCTGATTTGGAGCTTGATAAGGTTGGTTGAAATTGTTCCGGTTTTGATTGAAATTTTGAGAGTTGTTGAAGTTGTGTCCTTGATTCGGAACAAAGCGATTTTGATTGCCATGGTTTTGCACAGGAGGAAACCAGGTGGTGTCATACCGCTAGGTGCACGGTAGTGAGGATCAGCTTGTGGTCGGTATTGATTGTGGTTTACCGAAGCTACGGGAGCTTGGTAAAAAGAAGCATCGGTTGCTTGACAATCATAATACGCGTGTGGACCACTACAAGTTTCACACACCTTGTTTACGGCTTTGATTGGTTCCGGCTTATGAATTTCGCTTTTGATTTCCTTTACCTCTTTCATCATACAACGGATGACGTCCGTTAGAGCGGCTAACGGAGCGGCTAACTCGGAAGAGTTACTGGATGAAGAAGCAGGAGTGTTCGGAATATTGACTTTGTTGCGAGAAATAGGAACTTTTGATTTTATCTCGCAAATCTCAATCACATCTTTAGGCTTACGATTCAAGATATTGCCACCTGCGGCTGCGTTCAAAGAATCTTGATCGTTACCGTTCAACCCATTATAAAAGATATTAACTTGTTGAAGCTCCGTGAATTCATGATGGGGGCATTCCTGAGAGATCTTTGAATCTTTCCCATGCCTCTCCAAAGTTTTCATCGAAATTTTGACGAAATCCAGAAATTTCATTTTTAAGATTAGTTGTCTTTGATGGAGGAAAGAAATAATTGACAAATTTTTGAACAAGATCCTCCCAAGTTTCGATGGATCGAGGGGGTTCTTTTTCCAGCCAAATCCGGGTTGCCCCCTCAAGTGAGAATGGAAAAAGCATCAACTTGATTACTTTTTGTGGCACATCCTTGAAATTGATAGTTGAAGTCAACTTGTTAAACCAACGGATGTGTGCATACGGGTCTTCTCGATCAAACCCGCGGAATTGATTCGTAGACACAAGTTGGATCAAATGTGTCTTCAATTCAAAGTGATCAGAATTGATTACCGGTAAAACGATGGCATCTCCATAACCCTCGGTGGGTGCCTGGAGCATTTCCGCCATAGTTCGTTCGTCTGCCATATTGTTGTTTGAAATAGTACGAATCTCGGGTTCGACTATTTGGGCAGCACGTCTACGAGAACGTCTTCTAGGAATTTCTGCTAGATCACGCAAAGGACTCAATGATCTAGAAGAACGAGTGCGCATGCACTAGACGTAACTCGAGGAAACAAGAGAATTATGAAAAGGGAAAGAGAATATTTTTTGGGTTTTATGGTTTTGAAAAGTAGATATAACAACAAATCCAATTAAAACAATATCGAGGCAAAACGACAGTGAACTTAAACCAATAATCACAAGATGAATGGCTTCTTTGAAAAAGGTACACCACTCACAAGGACACAAAGCAAGTTTTAATCTTTGGTTCGGGAACTTATTATGGTCGTACCCCCAGTTAGGTAGTACACTGCCTTGGTTTGCGGTGGTAATTTTTATGTTGTTATTATTAAACAAAGAAAACGACAAATCTTTTTGTATTTTTTATCTTTTATATATATAGAAACAAAAAGAAAAATATTTTTTTTTTGTTTTATACGTTTTAAGATGTTTTTGGGTTTTTGGATTTTTTATAAGAAAATATATAGATATAGATGGTATAAACAAGGAGTGAATATTCAAATCACTAATCTGCTAAGCGTAAGATAATTAGCACAGCTCCCCGGCAGCGGCGCCAAAATTTGATCGCTTCCGAACCGTCAAGTTTATCACACAAGCTAACCACTTGTGAATGGTCAACCGTAATAAACTTCAAACAGCTCAGAAAAAATGCAATGAAGTCCAGGAGAGTATAGTGTTTCCCCAGGTCGTTAAGTCCCAACGAGCTGTGCGACTGAATAACCAAACGTATAGTGATCGGGTGATATTGAACGGGAAAAAGTTTGTGATTGATACTAGATGACAAAGGAAAAATGAAAGAAAATTAAAAAAGCTAAATTATATTAAATAAACGCTATCACTATTTTTAAAATGATGTTTTTGATTTTTTCTTTATAAATTTAAATCAAAACTACGTAACGTACAAAAGAAAATGTGAAATTGAAACAGTATTAATCCTAAAAATATAAAAATGAATTTTTTTACAAACCTAATGATAAGAGAAAATTTTGAGAAAAAAGAAAATTATTTTTATGACTATTTATTTAATTATTATTAATTAAAAACTATTTTTACCATTTAATAATACCTAAAATAGAAGAAAATATGAAATAAAGCTAGAAAAGTGAAATTATGACTTAGAAAATCTAAAATAACTAAAGAGAATTTTCAAAACTAATTTTGTATTTTTCTGATTATTTCTCTATTTTCTATGATTTAAAAACTATTTAAAACTAATTAAATTGCTAAAAATTACAAATTTAACTAAGAAAATTCTGGAAAAATATTTTTTTGGCTTTTTATATTTATCTTAACCTAGGAAAAATGAAAACTTATTTTTTGAAGTTTTTTGATTTAATTGCAATAAAAGCTATTTAAAAAAGTAAAAACTGATTAAAATAAAGAAAAATAGCAAACAGTACTAGAAAATCTGAAAATTCAGGAAAAGTCTAAATTAATATTACTAATCTAAGAAAAATATAAAAAAATGGGCTTGTGTGAAGGATTATGAAGCTGCAGTGAAACTGCTTATGAATAAGCACTTCAAATAAGCTAAAATGCTACAGTGAACCAGAACCTACCAATATGAAATAGCTAAATCTAACTGGAAAACAACTTAATCCAGCCAAATGAGAGCTTGGAATCCTATTAGGAAAGCAAATTATAAAATTCCATTCTATTAGTAGTTTCAAACAGTTTCAGGCTACTACTTTTAGCTTGAAAAATGTACCACCAATAAGCTGAAACTCAAAACCAGAGTGGATCCTAACTAGACCTGGAAAGGACTTTAAACCAAAAATCAGACCAAGGCAAGCTCTCATGAGCTTGTTGGCAAGCTCTGCACAAAACTGTGCAGACTCAGTGTCACTGAGTCAGTGCACAGGGCATTTTGAGCCAATTAAAAGCTAATTTGAAGCTTGAAAAAAATTACAAAAATTTCACAAAAATCAGATTTCACTCTTGACCAATGAACTTGTTAATCCCAAATTTCACTGCATTGAACCAGAATTGAGTCCATGAAAATTCAACAAAGGTTGGGTAAAAACTGGTTTTTCACTTTGACTTTTGACACAGAATGGATATTGACTAAAAGAGTTTTGATCCTCAAAAGCAATTGTAATGATGATTTAAGCTAAGTGATACTGAAATAAGCTAGCCTATATAATTCAAGCCTAAATGCAAAATATCCTATTCTAAATTCTAAACTGAGTGAAGCTTTAGTAGTTTTAATTGAATTTTGACTTTTACTAATCCTAGGTGCAATCAAAATGACTAAAGTGACTTAATATAACCTAAGTAAGATGTATCAGTTGAAATTACCTCTAAAAAAACTTCAAACACAGATAACTCATGAACCAACACACTTAGCCATGAATTGAGCTCTATTATGTTTTGCAATGACTCTTCCTAAAGATATCTAACTATGTAACACCTAAGCTGAATCAATATGACAGCAATAACAATATCTTAAATTATGTAAAACTATTATGAGAATCAACACAGATAGGACTTACAAGTTGTCCTGCTACTATAGCAGCACAATGAGATCAAGTAATCACTATCCTAACTGTTCTCAACCCTATTCACAGAAATCAACCCAATCCAACCCTTCATCTCAGCAAACCAGATCCAAGTCTCAATTGAAACTGTATGTTGACTTTTGTTGACTATGGTAAAAATTGCTTAAACCTTAATATGAGCTCACTAAAAGCTACAAAGCTTAGTGAGCTTATTTGGATAGAATTAAGCTTTTTGGAGCTTGAGCTTAGCAACTTTAAAGTGATTTTTTTGAGAGAAAATGTAAAAATAAGGAAATTTATCAAACTTTGAATTGCTACTGAAAATGAGTTACAAATGGCTAAAATGCCTTAGTTCAATACAAGGAAGATTATATTACATTTAGAACTTAATTAGGACATAAAAATTAAAAACGACATATATGAGAAATGAAAAACTAAAAACTAACTCTTCCACTCTCTCTTCTTCCTCCTTTTTATAGCAAAAGTACTTCCACGGTCTTCTGAGCATTCCCACTTTCTTTTAGGCCATTGGATTATTAGAGCTCATATAGCCATTGATGAGTTTTTGGCGGGAAAAAGCTATTTTGCCAGTTGGTCCTGATGACTTGTAAAAAGGGAAGGAGCATTTAATGCATTTGGCTTGGGGTGTTTGGAGGGTAGGAATAAGGTGGGTGTGATGATGATGGAGGTGGGGAAGAGTTGCAGCGTAGGTGATGATGAGGGGAAGAGGGAAACCGTGAGCGGGTTTTATTATTAAACGGGGGTGAGGAAACGGGTAAAAAGGGATGGGTTGGATGGTAACGGTGGATTGGGTATGCTTGGCTAGTAGTTGGGTAATGGACCGTGGGTTAATAATTTGGATTTAGGATTAAGATTTAATTCCAATAGGTAGCTTAGGGACCAAAATGCCAAGATGATTTTCCAGGGACATAATGTACATTTAAATTATAATCCACGGGCTAAACTTGACAATCTCCAATATTCCAAGGACCAAACTTGTCAGTTTTGAAACTCAAAGGACTAAACTTGTAATTTCTCTAAACTTTTGACATTTTCACCAAAGGACTAATTATGACAACTTATGATTTCAAAAGGACCTTTGGTGACTTTTCTTTTAAAATAAGTGCTCAGGGACTATTTATGCCAATTTTTGAAAGTTGAGGGACTGAAACTGCCAATTATGCAAACTTAGCTCGTTTTTCATCTGATTTTAAACATTTTGCATCTGAAACATATAAAATGCAATTTTGGAATATTTTCAGTATTTTGATGCATTTCTGAGCGTTTTTAAATGTTTTGCAGTTCAGATTTGACCAAAAATGATGAGTATTTACACACTCATCAATCCCCCACACTAAACTATTGCTAGTCCCTAGCAATTTTTGAGAAACTTAATGGATTTGAATCTCTTTACCAAAAGCCATTACGTCTGGAGTAGCCAATTGTTTCAGTTCAAGTAAGAACCTTGGTACACTGATAACCAAATGATTTTGAGCAAATCACCAGCTTCCAACGGATTTGATTTGTCTTTACCAGAAGCCGTTTGCTTCTGGACTAGCCAACTCTTAGATAAAATCTTTGGTGAGTCGATTACCAATTATGGTTTTCCAACTGCCTTTACCGCAAGCCATAAACTTGCGGGCTAGCCAACTCTTCACTAATTAAAGATATGGTGAGCTGAACACCATACAATTTTGGGCAAATTGCAAGCCGTCAACGGATTTGAGATATCTTTACCAAGAGCGGTTTGCTCCTGGATTAGCCAATCCTTTTGTTTATTAGACATGGCGGACTGATAACCGTAAGATGAGTAAGTGCAAAACACTTACTCAAAAAAAAAATTTTGGCCAAAAATGGGGGAATTGGGTGGTATAATATATGAAATAAATTCGTGAGAATTCCCCCCCACACTAGAAATGAATATTGCCCTCAATATTCAAAGTACCGGCGGTTATGCCGAAACTTAGAATGTAAAAGGGAAATACTACGGCCATTATTTGATTTTTTTTTTTTTTTTTTTTTATAACAGCGGGGGGGCAACTCCCCCACACTAGGGTGGTAGAAAATAGAAAGAAGTCAGAAATATGGGTGAAAACCCATATAGTGTGCTACTGTTTTTTGATTCCCGAGTCGCTAGCTTGACTCGACCCCGTATTCATTTGTTCTTGGGGAAAGCAACGTGGAAAACCAATCTCGATCGGACTTTCGTTCACAGTGTTAATAAACATATGAACATCAGAAAGTTCCACACCGACGAGATACAACGCGGTATTGTAATAGTAGAAACTATTAAGGATGATACCGGGGTCAAAGATGGTGTCCTCATTCCCGAAAGAGAAAAGGGAAAGAGCAACCACACCATCTGTGAAGAATGGAATAAAGATGTGCATGAGAATGCATGTCCATTCCTCATTAGTAAGAAGCAAATCACCATTTTTGACATTTTTAAGCTTAAACTTGAAGCTTGTATGGTGATTGTCAATAAGATGTCTGGGAGGGAGGGTTGGAAACGGTTCTTCAATCAACAGATTTTCCAGAAAAAGGATGTCCCCCTCCGAATCCAAGTAAGTATTATCAATTCCTGTTGGAATCGACTCATCATTAAGAAAGGCATCGACTTCATTCCAAAAGTTGTCATCTTCCTCATCCGGAGTGAGAGAAGGAATGGAAGAGTCGGAAATAATAAGACTAGGAGATGATGGATCATTTTTGAGCAATTCTTCAATGGGAAGAATGTCTCCCATTGGATCACAAACATCATCATCCAATCCAGATGAAACTGAAGAGAGTTTGGTTTCATCCACAGAGTTAAAAAACTCGATACGATAAACTGATTCCGGAGGTGGGACAAGTGGTGTGCTCTTAGAGCTAGCAATTTCCACCACTTCGATAAAGTCTCCAATTCTAGATCATCATCATCAAGAACACTCTTGACTTCCTTGGTACAACTTTCAAACCATTTGTTTGAACCAGGGTTGATTTTCAAAGCTTTTAGCTCAGCACGTTTTTGGTGACTCCTCTTAACTGTGAAATTTGAGAGTGTTGCATTGATTCTTTCAGATTTTTGATCAATTGTGGCAACACTCTTTGGATAGAGGTTGGGTTTTGGTTGATATTAACACGTGTTCTTCGTTGTCAACCCGTATGGTCAACTCTTCAGCAAATACATCAATTAGAGCAAGGCTCGTTCTCAAGAAAGCTCTCCCTAAGATGAGGGGAACTCTAGGATCTGCATCAAAGTCTACTACAACAAAGTCAGTAGGAAAGTGAAACTTTCCTACTTTCACCACGACATCCTCGGCTATCCCAAGTGGACGAGTTATGGTACGGTCCGCTAGCTCGAGTGTCATACAAGTGGATGAAGGTTTAGGAAGAGACAGTTTCTTCCATACTGAGAGTGGCATGAGGTTAATGCTTGCGCCAAGATCGGCCAAGGCGGAGCATTGAACCATCCCCAAAAATCACACGGGATAAAAACCTGCCGGGGTCTTCAAGCTTTTTGGGAAGCTTCGTGAGAAGGACCGCTGAGCATTGCTCATTGAGAGGGGTTTTAGCCATCTCAGATAACTTATCTGTGTTGCTCAGTAAGCCTTTAAGCGTGGATGCAAATTTGGGCATTAGAACGAGAGCATCAACGAAGCTTATATCAAAGTGTAGTTCATTGAAAATTTGGAAAAATTTTTCCATTTGCTCTTTGGTTTTGTCTTTGAGCTTCTCATCATGCAATCTTGATGGGTAAGGAAGCTGACTAGACTTTTGAGCCGGGACGGAAGTCATTTCTGGCTCAGAATTTGTCTTCGGAACTTCGGGTTCCGGACTTAAAGCTTGGACTACCGAGGGTGGGACGTGTGCGGTACTTCGTGGGCTTGAAAAATGCACCTTGTCCGTTGTATCCTTGGTAACTTGACTCATTGCTCCTGGTGGAGGAGGCATTGGAGTCGAAGGTCCATTGTGCGTCTTACCACTACGAGTGGTGACGGCTTTCAACTCGGCATTTGGATTTGGAACTGTATTGCTTGGGAGTCCTCCAGAAGATGACGAAGCTTTGTTCATATTCATGTTCATGAAACTGCTCATCATATTCTTCAACTCATTTGTCTGCCGAGACAATGTGGTATCAATTTCCTTTTTTAGCTCAACTCTCATGTTATTGATCTGAGTTTGCATTGAACGTATGCTTGACTCAGTAATTTCCATGAAGTCATTTGGTAGGGGAGCTTGAGAAGGTTGTTGATAACTTTGCTGATTTGGAGCTTGATAAGGTTGGTTGAAATTGTTCCGGTTTTGATTGAAATTTTGAGAGTTATTGAAGTTGTGTCCTTGATTCGGAACAAAGCGATTTTGATTGCCATGGTTTTGCACAGGAGGAAAACCAGGTGGTGTCATACCGCTAGGTGCACGGTAGTGAGGATCAGCTTGTGGTCGGTATTGATTGTGGTTTACGAAGCTACGGAGCTTGGTAAAAATAAGCATCGGTTGCTTGACAATCATAATACGCGTGTGGACCACTACAAGTTTCACACACCTTGTTAACGGCTTTGATTGGTTCCGGCTTATGAATTTCGCTTTTGATTTCCTTTACCTCTTTCATCATACAACGGATGACGTCCGTTAGAGCGGCTAACGAAGCGGCTAACTCGGAAGAGTTACCGGATGAAGAAGCAGGAGTGTTTGGAATATTGACTTTGTTGCGAGAAATAGGAACTTTTGATTTTATCTCGCAAATCTCAATCACATCTTTAGGCTTACGATTCAAGATATTGCCACCTGCGGCTGCGTTCAAAGAATATTGATCGTTACCGTTCAACCCATTATAAAAGATATTAACTTGTTGAAGCTCCGTGAATTCATGATGGGGGCATTTCCTGAGGAGATCTTTGAATCTCTCCCATGCCTCTCCAAAGTTTTCATCGAAATTTTGACGAAATCCAGAAATTTCATTTTTAAGATTAGTTGTCTTTGATGGAGGAAAGAAATAATTGACAAATTTTTGAACAAGATCCTCCCAAGTTTCGATGGATCGAGGGGGTTCTTTTTCCAGCCAAATCCGGCTGCCCCCTCAAGTGAGAATGGAAAAAGCATCAACTTGATTACTTTTTGTGGCACATCCTTGAAATTGATAGTTGAAGTCAACTTGTTAAACCAACGGATGTGTGCATACGGGTCTTCTCGATCAAACCCGCAGAATTGATTCGTAGACACAAGTTGGATCAAATGTGTCTTCAATTCAAAGTGATCATAATTGATTACCGGTAAAACGATGGCATCTCCATAACCCTCGGTGGGTGCCTGGAGCATTTCCGCCATAGTTCGTTCGTCTGCCATATTGTTGTTTGAAATAGTACGAATCTCGGGTTCGACTATTTGGGCAGCACGTCTACGAGAACGTCTTCTAGGAATTTCTGCTAGATCACGCAAAGGACTCAATGATCTAGAAGAACGAGTGCGCATGCACTAGACGTAACTCGAGGAAACAAGAGAATTATGAAAATGGGAAAGAAGAATCTTTTTGGGTTTTATGGTTTTGAAAAGTAGATATAACAACAAATCCAATTAAAACAATATCGAGGCAAAACGACAGTGAACTTAAACCAATAATCACAAGATGAATGGCTTCTTTGAAAAAGGTACACCACTCACAAGGACACAAAGGCAAGTTTTAATCTTTGGTTCGGGAACTTATTATGGTCGTACCCCCAGTTAGGTAGTACACTGCCTTGGTTTGCGGTGGTAATTTTTTATGTTGTTATTATTTAAACAAAGAAAACGACAAAATTTTTGTATTTTATTTATATATATATAGAAACAAAAGAAAAATATTTTTTTTGTGTTTTATACGTTTTAAGATGTTTTTGGGTTTTTGGATTTTTTATAAGAAAATATATATAGATATAGATGGTATAAACAAGGAGTGAATATTCAAATCACTAATCTGCTAAGCGTAAGATAATTAGCACAGCTCCCCGGCAGCGGCGCCAAAATTAAGCTTCCGAACCGTCAAGTTTTATCACACAAGCTAAGCACTTGTGAATTGTCAACCGTAATAAACTTCAAACAGCTCAGAAAAAATGCAATGAAGATCTAGAGGAGTATAGTGTTTCCCCAGGTCGTTAAGTCCCAACGAGCTGTGCGACTGAATAATCAAACGTATAGTGATCTAGTGACGGGTGATAATACGGAAAAGTTTGTGATTGATACTAGATGACAAAGGAAAAATGGAAGAAAATTAAAAAGCTAAATTATATTAAATAAACGCTATCACTATATTTAAAATGATGTTTTTGATTTTTCTTTTATAAATTTAAATTAAAAACTAATAACGTACAAAAGAAATTGTGAAATTGAAACAGTATTAATCCTAAAAATATAAAAATGAAATTTTTACAAACCTAATGATAAGAGAAAATTTGAGAAAAAGAAAATTTATTTTATGACTATTTATTTAATTATTATTAATAGAAAACTATTTTTACCTATTTAATAATACCCTAAAATAGAAGAAAATATGAAATAAATCTAGAAAAGTGAAATTATGACTTGGAAAAATCTAAAATAACTAAAGAGAATTTTCAAAACTAATTTTGTATTTTTCTGATTATTTTTCTATTTTCTATGAATTAAAAACTATTTAAAACTAATTAAATTGCTAAAAATTACAAATTTAACTAAGAAAATTCTGGAAAAATTATTTTTTTTGCTTTTTATATTTATCTTAACCTAGGAAAAATGAAAACTTATTTTTTTGAAGTTTTTCTGATTTAATTGCAATAAAAGCTATTTAAAAAGTACTAAAAACTGATTAAAATAAAGAAAAATAGCAAACAGAACTAGAAAAATCTGAAAAATTCAGGAAAATTCTAAATTAATATTACAAATCTAAGAAAAATATAAAAACATGGGCTTGTGTGAAGGATTATGAAGCTGCAGTGAAACTGCTTATGAATAAGCACTTCAAAATAAGCTAAAAGTTGCTACAGTGAACCAGAACCTACCAATACTTGAAATAGGCTAAATATAAGTGGAAACAACTTAATCCAGCCAAATGAGAGCTTGGAATCCTATTCTGAAACCAAATTATAAAATTCCACTCTATTTAGTAGTTTCCAAAACGGTTCAGGTACTACTTTGTAGCTTGAAAATGTACCACTCAAATAAGTGAAACTCAAAAACAGATGTGGATCCTAAACTAGACTTGGCAAGGGACTTATAAACCAAAAATCAGACCAAGGCAAGCTCTCATGAGCTTGTTGGTAGCTCTGCACAAACCTGTGCAGACTCAGTTGTCACTGAGTCAGTGCACAGGGCATTTTTGAGCCAATTAACAAGCTAATTTGAAGCTTGTAAAAAAATTACAAAAATTTCACAAAAATCAGATTTCCACTCTGGACCAACTGAACTTGTTAATCCCAAAGTTTCACTGCATTTGAACCAGAATTGAGTCCATGAAAATTCAACAAAGGTTGGGTAAAAACTGGTTTTTCACTTTGACTTTTGACACAGAATTGGATATTTGACTAAAATGAGTTTTGATCCTCAAAAGCAGATTGTAAATGATGATTTAAGCTATAGTGATACTGAAATAAGCTAGCCTATATAATTCTAAGCCTAAATGCAAAATATCCTATTCTAATTCTAACTGATGTGAAGCTTTAAGTAGTTTTAATTGAATTTTGACTTTTACTAATCCTAGGTGCAATCAAATGACTAAAGTGACTCTAATATACCTAAGTAAGACTGTATCAATTGAATTTAACCTCTAAACAAACTTCAAACACAGATTACCTCATGAACCAAACACCACTTTAGTCATGAATTGAGCTCTATCCTACTGTTTTGCAATGACTCTTCCTAAAAGATTATCTACCCTATGCTAACACCTAAATCAATCAATATGACAGCAATACAATATCTTAAATCTATGTAAAACTATTTATGCGAATCAACACAGGATATGGATTACAAGTTGTCTGCAGCTTATAGCATGCACAATGAGATCAAGTAATCACTATCCTAACCTGTTCTAAACCCATATTCAACTCAGAATCAACCCATATCCAACTTCATCTCAGCAAAACAGATCCAAGTCTCAATTGAAACTGTATGTTGACTTTTGTTGACTGTGGTAAAAATTGCTTAAACCTTAATATTGAGCTCACTAAAAGCTACAGACAGCTTTAGTGAGCTTATTTGGATTAGAATTAAGCTTTATGGAGCTTGAGCTTTAGCAACTTTAAAAGTGATTTTTTTGACAGAAAATGTAAAAATAAGGAAATTTATCAAACTTTGAATGCTATGAAAATGAGTTACAAATGGCTAAAATGCCTTAGTTCAATACAGGGAAGATTAATATTACAATTTAGAACTTAATTAGGACATAAAAATTAAAAACGACATATATGAGAAATGAAAAACTAAAAACTAACTCTTCCACTCTCTCTTCTTCCTCCTTTTTATAGCAAAAGTACTTCCACGTGTCTTCTGAGCATTTCCCACTTTCTTTTAGGACCATTGGATTATTAGAGCTCATATTAGCCATTGATGAGTTTTTGGCGGGAAAGCTATCTTTGCCAGTTGGTACTGATGACTTGTAACAGGGGAAGGAGCATTTAATGCATTTGGCTTGGGGTGTTTGGAGGGTAGGAATAAGGTGGGTGTGATGATGATGGAGTGTGGGAAGAGTTGCAGGCGTAGGTGATGATGAGGGAAGAGGGAAACCCGTGAGCGGTTTTATTATTTTAAACGTGGGTGAGGATAACGGTAAAGGGATGGGTTGGTATGGGTAACGGGTCGGATTGGGTAATGGGCTTGGGCTAGTAGTGGGGTAATGGACCGGGTTTAATAATTTGGATTTAGGATTAAGATTTAATCCAATAGGTAGCTTAGGGACCAAAACCGCCAAGTTCTGATTTTCCATGGACCAATAATGTACATTCTGAAATTATAATCCACGGGCTAAACTTGACAATCTCCAATATTCCAAGGACCAAACTTGTCAGTTTTGAAACTCAAAGGACTAAACTTGTAATTTCTCTAAACTTTTGACATTTTTCACCAAAGGACTAATTATGAAAACTTATGATTTCAAAAGGACCTTTGGTGACTTTTCTTTTAAAATAAGTGCTCAGGGACTATTTCTGCCAATTTTTGAAAGTTGAGGGACTGAAACTGCCAATTATGCAAACTTAGCTCGTTTTTCATCTGATTTTAAACATTTTGCATCTGAAACATATAAAATGCAATTTTGGAATATTTTCAGTATTTTGATGCATTTCTGAGCGTTTTTAAATGTTTTGCAGTTCAGATTTGACCAAAAATGATGAGTATTCACACACTCATCACATCCATTCATGATCGAGGAAATTCTCATGATCTCCGGCACACCTTGTATGAACCCGGTCTCGATGGTCCATCTTTCTTTAAACTCGGGTAGTGTTTCATTAGCCTTCCTCACTATCTTAGTTATTTCCATTGGGTCCTTGAGACAAGCTTTGTGCAGGGAAAAGCGAGCTTCAAACTGTTCCTGAAAGTCAGCCCATTCATCTATACTGCCAGGAGGAAGGCGATCAAACCATCCTCTGGCCCTTCGCCTAGAGGTTCGTGGATGGAACATGCGGTACCATACCGGCATTGGCCACTCTCCATGTCCCGCGGCCCCTGTGAACCTATTAAGATGATCTTGAGGATCTGTCGAACCATCGTACAACTTGATGTGGGTGGGCATCTTGTGTTCAGGTGCTGAGAATTCGATTATTCGCCGATTGAAGGGAGACCTCGAGACTTCCTTGAAGGGCTTCCCTAGATCACCGTCCTTTATTTTACTTCCGGTCACGATCTCTTTCTTCTTACTTGCTGGTTCACCTTTACCTGGGCTTGTCTCGTCGGCAAAATCCAATCGTATCGGATCTACGGTATCCCTTAGGCTGTTGTGTTCGTTTATCATGGACTTGAGTGCAGTTATATACCCTTCCAACTGCTCTCTTGTCGCTGGGGGAGTTAGCTTCCCCTCCTCCAGAGGTTACCGGAGGTGTTGAACCCGTCATCCTATAGCTTTAGCAGATTGAATGCGGATCCCACGGATGGCGCCAATGTCGAAGTATTTTTTTGTAAGGTTCTTCAGATATCCCTCAGCCTTGCTAATAAAGTCTTCTGGATACCTGCGAGGATGAAACAACGCGTTAGTCTCGCCCCGGGTGTTATCCCAGGACCAGACTCCGGCGTGAGAGTAAGTAGGTGTTAAACCGGAGGGTTCAGTATAAATGTATGTGTGTAAGAAATGATAACTTTTTACCAATTACTGTATGCGTATTTATACTCCTTGATGTCACTATCTGGTCCCTGGGTCTGTCGCATTCTATGGGGCCATTGGTGTTGTCAGGGCTGACACTGTCCCTGACACTGTCCTTTGACGTCATCTCTGACACCAAGGAGAATGAGACGAATTGTATCCAGGCAACGTGCCAAATGTACTGTCAGGTCAACGACCCCTTTGGGTATTGAGTCCTCCGGCTATTGAGCCGATGGACCATATACGTCATCAATACCGGAAGAGTAACACCCTTCTTGTGAAAATGTTATGTCTAAAGAATACACGATGCAAATCTTACACTGATCCTGATTATAACTCTAACGAAATAAAGTATATTGATGATATCATGATAACTAACTTGTATTTTTACATGTTACTATTGTCAATGTACTAACTTGTTAGTGTCAATAGTAGTTTATTTATAAATACTTTGGAAATAAAGTAATACTTTGGAAATAAAGTATATTGATGATACTAAAGAGTAGGGCTGAGTATCGGTCCAAAAATGATCCGACCCTACCCGAACCGATAAAATCGACAACCAAAATTCATGAAAAACCTAAACCGAAACCAAACCGACGGGCCATCGGGTCGGTTCGGTTTTGTGTCGGGCGTCGGTTCGGTTCGGTTCGGTTTAGATGTATTTAGGTATGTTTTTGTCGGTTTTGGGCCGAACCGAACCGACTCAAAACCGAAAACATGTAAAACATGAAACCGAAACCGAACTGACGGGCTGTCGAATCGGCTCGGTTTTAATCGGTTCGGTCAGTTTTGTCGGTCAGGTTCGATTTTGGATCTTTGATGCTCAGCCCTATTAAAGAGTATGGAAATCTTTACTTTGGGTTTCTTGTGAATCTATAATGATTGAAGGGTGAGTCGGGTGAGACTTGAGAGACTAGAATTGACTAAAAATCATACAACACCTTTAAAATAATAATTTTGTTATAATTAATCCGTTTGAATTAAGAATCATCCAACATGAGCTTTAAAAGTCGATGCATTGTCGTTTTTAATTCATCTTTCACTTCCTTGACTTGTTTTTATATGTTAAAAAATAATTATTTAAGTTTCGTTAATTGATTAGTTGTTGAAATTGATATCAAGAGAGTGGTTTCTTAATTGAGTGGGTGAAGATGTTGATTTAGAAATAGATTTTTAGAAAACTTAAAAAATAAAGTTATTAATTATTCTGAAGTACATTCTTCAAATGCTTTAATAGACGATATCTTGTATCCACTCTTTTATGATTCTACCAAGTAATGATAAAAATTAAAACATTTTTTAAATAGCAATAAAAAAGAGACGTATTATATATATCAAGCATGCGCTACTAACCAATTATTGACATGTTTTAAAAAAGAATTATACTATAGATCCAATCTTGTTACGAACGAATCAATAATTAGAGCCAAATAAAACCAAAATGAAAAAGAATAGAAAAAAATTTAAATTGTTATACGAAAAGAAATTAGATATAATTTATGTCAGACAAAGACAAATGAAAAAGAAAAAGAAGGAAGGAACTTATTCAATGTTCCAAAGTAATAAAGGACAACCAATAATGAATCATTCCAATGAGCTTGTGGTTGAAAGGTATACCTGTACATAGGGCTGAGCGTCGGTTCAAAACCGACCCGAACCGACAAAACTGAAAACCGAAATTCATGAAAAACTTAAACCGAAACCGAACCGACGGGCCATCGGGTCGGTTCGTTTTGTCGGGCCGTCGGTTCGGTCGGTTTAGGTGTATTAGGTGTGTTTGTCGGTTTGGGTTGAACCGAACGAACCGAAACCGAAAACACATAAAACATGAACGGAAAACCGAACCGACAGCTGTCGGTTCGGCTCGATTTTTGTCGGTTCGGTCGGTTTTGTCGGTCCGGTTCGGTTTTGGACCTTTGATGCTTAGCCCTACCTGTACATGTTCAAAACTTCAAACTGCTGTGACAAAACCAATCGAAGACATAAAAATTAGACTAAAATACACCGTTGGTCCCTAAACTTGATCATACGCTTCACGATGAGACAAAGTTGGGCGTTATCATCGCCGGAGGTCCAAAACTTGGGCTTTATATGCCAAACTCATCTCTTGACCATGATTGCCATAGTCAACTTTAATTTTCTGGCTTTAATTCGAGGGTATAATAGACCATTCACAATTTTGACCCAACCTTCAACCCAGGGACTAATTGTGATTATGCCTACTAGCCGTTTCTTCCCTGATACGCTAGCATTTAATTTCGCGCGAACCAATACACCCACCCAACAAATAACTTTACCAATCATAATACACCATTATCCGTAAACGATAACCTGAAATCGAATCAATCTAAATCCTCATTTCAGAACTCAAAAGACCAACCCAGTTCCAACAAAACCATGTCGATCGATGATTAGCAACATGCCGATGTAGTGATCACTAACATTATGAATCGTTGCCTTTGTTAGAAGTGGAGAACCTCTAGTTTAGCGCGAAACTGGAGGTCTAACTGGACTTTGCTCACCGATGTCATAGTTGATGAGGATTTATTTTATTATTTAACATATGAGTTTGATGGAGGCTTTTTAGACTCTTAAATGGCTTATGGGTCCAATAAGAAAGTTTGTCTTCGCTGCAGAGCCAAGATCAATGCTTGGAAGAGAGACTTTCATTATGAAGAGATTCGTGATTGGCTCTTTTTTTGGTGGCATGGAATTGAGGAGCTGATTATTAAAACCGTATGGTGATCGAGTTACGCTCCCAACCCAACTTTACTCTAATAGCCGCTTGAAACATCTGGTAATTCATGTTTGTGTTATGGCTACTTTGGAATATTTTCATGGCTTTCCAAATCTACCGAGCTTAGAATTGATTCATGTCAATTTTCTAAGCGGTACAGTTTGGGACTTTATTGCCGGTTGTCCCTCACTGAGTCTCTTAAAATGAATCGGCCCTAGTACAAACGAGATCAGACTATGGGATATTGCAAAAGTTAGGAATTTGAAGAAGTTAGATTTGCGATTCGGTCTTTATAATGTTGTCGACACAATCACAACATCCTGATATCTTTCACCTGACAAGACTTCAAAATCTTGAGACCCTTACATTGGATTTTGGTGATTGCACGGTAAGAACAATTTGAGTTTTAAACTTATAATTTTAAAATGTTAAAGAAATGTGTAACAAGAATGTAATTTTAATCTTTAAAACTTGTTGTAGTTGATACCGGAAGCTAATTCTAGGATGAATGTGCCCTTTGTATCCTGATAACCTTAAGTTGTCCGCTGTCGATTTTGAGAATAGTGTTATGGTATCGCTCATCATTGAAATGATTCGTGGATCTCCAAATTTGAAAATGCCGCATACCTGAGTAAAGTGTAATGTCAGTAATGCATATGTATCAAATAAACATTCCTAATTTGCCATGTTTGTGTATCTCAACACTATTTGATTTTTCAGGCTGCAAACACACTTAGTGTTCTACCTTTGGAAAAAAATTCCAATGTTGTAGAGAGAAACACATTCAGCCATGGCCAGCTACAGACTGTGATGTTTCGAGCTTTTCCTAGAACAGAGCATGAATTAACTTTAATAAAGTTTATACTTGCGTGTTTCCGGTCGCTAAAGACAGTCAATATCAGGCTCAACGATAGGAGTCATGATGGGAATGAAAATATCAGGAAGAAATGGGAGTTGGCTAGGAAGCTGTTAAAACTCCACCGAGCTTTCCCCCACAGCCGTGGTAGATTTCTTTGAGTGGTTGTAGTTTATGTATGGGTTGAATACCCTATGACAATTCATGTTGCAAAATAGTTTTTGTATTTTGGTACAATATTTGTTTATATGGTTTGCTTAAAATTAGCTTGTTTATATGTTGTTGTTTGTTCGTATTGTATGTGGTTGTAGTTTATGGTGAATGGCTATTTTGTATGTAGTATTTGCATTTTGACTTTGTAAAGTCAAAATTGCAAAACCATTACTCAATATTTGACCTTGTAAAGTCAAAATTGCAAAACCATTACTCAATATTTGACTTTGTAAAGTCAAAATTGCAAAACCATTACTCTATATATGTTTTTGGTTTTATTGATGTTTTGAAGTTTGACTTAACAAAGACAAACTTGTTATGGTTTTTGTGGTTTAATCTTCAACTAAGTTGTAGTATACGAACTTGGCAACTTGAGGGACCAAATTGTGTATTTTAAGTGATTATTGGGCGGGAGTTTTAAGTATGACAACGACACCATGACAAATTCAGTGGACCGAGTGTGAAAAAACAAAGTCACTATAGACTCTTGACCGTCTCTTACTGGAGACGATATTACTTGTGCAAACCAACCAATAAACCCACACCATTTTTCCACATACAACCAATTTCCAATGGAGATTTCCGATTTTGAATGAAATCATGGAGATTGTAGTTCATCGGAAAATGAATTGACGTAGGC
>OU343224.1:41039031-41078878 GCA_910596185.1 Chrysanthemum makinoi | reverse complement strand
CCAAAACAGTTTTAGAATTAGAGGATTCAAAATCACAATTGACTGCCAACTCAAATATTTTATCAAACACCTCTAGCCAAGGCTTTTCTAAACCTATGAGACTCATACCTTTCATATGACATCAAGGGAAAGTATTCATATGACCATAATCTGTGTTTATGTTTCTCTAATCATGTAATGGGTTTTACTCCCTTATTAGTCAAATTAAGTCAAAGGTCTCTTTGTGTAAACGCATCATTTCTGGTTATGGGTTATGTTTTACTATGATGAAAAGCACTTAGATTATTTGCATCAAGATGATTATTGATTACATCAAGTTGTGGAAAATAAGAGTTATGATATTATGAACACTTGACGTTGTGTTAATTGGGAGCTTGGGTATTCTTTGATTTTCTTACCCGACACACACAACCCATAATCATCATTTTCCATTCTTTTCTTTCTTAATGACAATGTGATTATCTCATAATCAATTCTTTAATTACTCTCTTATTACAAAACCAACCCTTTAACAAATAAACCTTCCAAATCTCACCAAATCTTATCCTAAACATACTAAATATTCTCTTACACACTTTGTACTAGCATGTACTATTTGTCTTCCTACACTTCAACATTATCCACATCAACCTCTTTGTGGAAAACTATAAGGGGGGGTTGAATAGTTTTACCGATTAAAACTTGGTATTAAACTATTTAGATCGACTAATGTCAATCCATTTAAACGTGTGTGTTGGATGTTGATGGACAAGCGTATAGATAAATAAAAGCTAAGATAAAGAGTAAGAAGCACAAAACCACAACACGAGTATTTATAGTGATTCGGCTACAAGGACACCTTCCTTTCCTACTCCACCCCCGAGTCAACTACTCGAGAGTTCGTAATCACTACACAACACCAACTCCTTGTGCGCAGAAGCCTTCACAACGCCGCCTACTTTATCCGGTATAGGTTGCATACACCGGTTCTTCCACGGTAGAACCAAACCTATCACAACGTTGCCTACCTTTTATCCGGTACAAGGCTAGATACCGAGTTCCATTACAAAGGAGGAACTACTACCCAACACTACACAAATTCTATTCCTAAGGAGATTCGCTCCTTATGACAACATCAACAAGGATATCAATATCCTTAGACCCAATAAAAATTTATCTTGTACATCAACACACCATATCGAATGTACACCTTATGCACCTTTCACTAATGCCTTTGACTCTAACTCTCTAGAACCCTTCACTAATGCCTTTAGACTTGACTTCTAAGCACCCTTCACTAGTGCTTTCAACACGAACGTTCGATACCTTTCACTAATGCCTTTGCTTTGACTCTTCGACACTTTTCACTAATGTCTTCGTCTTGACCCTTTAGAGATCTTTCACTTATGTCTTCGACACTACACTTCTAATGTGAAGGAAGAAAACTATCAACAAGAGAACCTCAGTAGTCTTGATGATGACGAAGCATGGCAACTCATGGACTTGAGCTTGCTCGACTTCAAGAGGTGGTGATTTTGCCTTTAAGAGGAACCTAGAGAATCACACAAATACAAAACTACATACAAAGATCACTTGGATCTGTGGTTAGAGGGTTTACAACTCAAAGATAAAATATATGTTAAAAGGGGTGAGTTACAATCAGGAAATGGCTCACTATTTATAAAGGAAAATGTCGCTCCACGGATCCCACGCATCCTTACTTAAGGATCCGCCCAAAGGTAAACGGGGTGACACTCCTCTTCGCACGGGTTTTGGGTCATGGGTCATGGGTCATGGGTCATGGGTTATGGGTCATGGTTATCCAAGTAGATACAATGTATCTAGTAGATGCAATGCATTTAGCCCATGGATCATGGGTTAAATCCATGGGTCATGGGTAATATCCATTCATGACTTATGCATGATGTCATGCAATGGGTTATGGGTTATGCTCTATGAGTATAGGTCATGGACTTTGGGTTATACCCAACTACATTCAATGTATTTGGTCAATTGGTCAAATCTTAAGCTTCTACCCATTATATTACCCATTATAATACATAATAGTTATGTATATATCTACCCAATATGTAAACACTAGTTGTTGTACATATGTATTAATAAATCATAAAATCACTACTACTTGTTTTAGTGTTTTATGTGAAAACGTAAGTGTGTTAGTAAACTATTCAAACCATTTACGTATTTTATTTGTTTCGTTAAAATGATCTTACGTTTGTTATCGACAAAACATTAGAAGATCGTAAAATATAAATAAACATTTTTACGGCTTATTTGTATTAACAATCTCCCCATTTTTGTTGATGACAAAATATAAAATTATTTTAAGGAAAAACTGAAATTCGTAAAAGTTTGAATTGAAGTTTTTACTCTCTTCTTCCCCTTTTTGTCGAAACAAAAAGAGCGTCGAAAAGAAACTAACACATTGTTTTAAGAAAAACATTTAAAAAGAAATAAGAAAATGAAAATATAGAGAGCAAGTGACGGGAAGTGTTCTCGTCTTAGCTCCCCCTTGACGAGTCCATCCCTTTGTGAGGGCGTCAAGTAAGAGGAAATACTAAACTAGTGCATTGCAACTATGTTTCCAAATGGTTTTGTCTTTGTGACGACTATGCTCCCCCTTGATGATTGCAACTTTTCAAGGGGACGTCATGTAATGTAATCCTAATGTGAATAATATTGCAGAAGTTTTTGCAATGTATTACTTTGACACAAAACTCCCCCTAGCTTAGGGTGTCAAAGTCTTCATGTGTATATTGAAAATCTACAAAACAAAGGTTAGAAAACAAGTATACAATGTATAATTTCCTACAAATAAGACTTAAGTTAGTAGAAAACAAGTATTCTGTTGCACGGTTCCCTCCTTGGAGGGATCCGTCTAGGCAAAATAGAGGGATCCGTCTGACCTGTAAACAAAATACAAAGAATGGTGATGTAACAAATGATGTTAACATCAAAATAAGATATGTATTAAGGAAACACACACACTCTCAAGACAACATGGCACATAACATGTAATCTCATTCAATAAAAAATACGAGACATGATCTACAAATCTCTAAAACTAAGAGAATAATTTAAACATGAAATGTCATACCTAAACTATCTAATTTAAGCTTAAAACTAGGACACCACTTGAATCCTTAAGCTCAAGGTTGTTTGGGTTTGTTGATCTCGTTGAAACGTTCGAGGACGTGATAAAACATGAAACGTTGATCTTCACGTACTTCATGTATCAAGCTTTCAACATGTTGACAATGATAACAATCTTTGTCATGGCTCGGAAGTGATGGTGGTAGAAAGGAAATGGCTTGATGTGAAGGATCAAGTGAAGAGGGTTGAGGATCCTCAAAAGAAGGAGGGATGGGCGGAGGCACATTCAATGATGGCTCAACTAAGTATGATGGCGGAGGTAGTGAGGTGTCAACTTCCATGTGGTCGGGTGGTTGACTTTGATGATTTCTCATAATCCAAAATGGACTATTTGAGGGTGACGAAGAAAAGGATGCCGGGGCATATTATTTCTTAACCTAACCATGTTTCTTTCTAACATAACCATGGTTCAATCATAACCAAGCTTCTCACACATTCTTCCCTTTCTCTCTTTCTCTCTTTCTCTCTATGGAATGTTTCATGGCATATTCTTTCTCTCTTTTATATGCCATGTGAAGAATACCCAAACTACCCCTAAACAATTATCTCTTCTACCTTTCTCTCTTTGATAATTTGTTGTGTATAATTACTTCACAAATGATTTTACAAATGGCTACTTGAGTTGTTTGACCTTAAGGATGAATAATGGAAGGTCAAAGTGTGAAGTACAATTGGGGGTTTAGCAAGGTTAGTAGTTAAAGGTTAAAACCCTCAAGAAAAATATTACGATCCCGGCGCTGTCGCTCTCTAACACGCCACAGTCAGCCCGGGTAATATTTTTCTTCTTTTGGGTATTGGGCCTATAAATACCTCCACCTTGGCTCTTGTATTCCTCACCCCTTGCCATTACTTCTTTATCTCTATATCTCTCTTCTTCAATCCTTTAATTCTCTCTTGTGTTCTTGATTTATCATATATCATCTTTTGAAAAACACATTCTTTGCAAGGGAAGAACCACAAGAACCTAATTCACTCTTGTGATTGTGTCGGGGATCTTCTTTTTAGACCCTTTCTATTACAATCGAGTATCTAGGTTAGGTTAGGGCTTAATTGAGTTATCAAACATTATATTATTTAAATTGGTTGTAAGGGAAGTCTTGTGTCTTGGTCACCAAGCCTAAATCGTGGGAGATCTAGTTGGGGTTGATAATTCCGGTGGGAAGTATTTGTGGGAAGTCGAATCACGAGATTCTTTTGGCTGGTTTCCGAGGGCTGAATACCGCGTATGGAGTAGCTCTTGTGAGCAACCGATTTTTGTGCATATCCTGGAGTGAAGTTGTAACGGCTTATAGTCCACCGAAAGGATTATACTTAGTGAATAGTATCATCGTGAGAATCACAATTGACGTATTTACGGATGGTATAAACCCCCCATCCCGAACCAGTATATATTGTGGTGTCTATTTACTTACTTTATATACTTTGGTTGTGCTTATGGTTGTTGGATTTGTTGTATACACCACAACTTAATCTTTGAGAACAGCTAGAGCGTAATGCTAAACCTGGCTAAGGAGATTCTTCAAACTCTACCCTGATCACAGCAAGACGCGGTAATCGATCAACGGGAACCGTGGGGTCGGTACTCAATTCAACGAAAGTGGTCAAAGACACTTTCGTGTGTTTTATTGCTAACTGTTGTTTGCAGGTACATTTGGACGATTGCAGCTGAACAGAATTGAGGAGTCAATCTAAAGCCGCATGCTCACAAAGATCCACACTTAATTGAAGAAATCATGACTTGTGCATATCTACGTAACCCGGCTCGATATTTTTATACTATGTTTCCGCCTACGCCGCCGCAAATATCATGAGCCAAGAAAGCTTCCGCTACTCTGATGAAAAGATGTCATGATCCGAAAGTGTGAGCATGTCGGTCCAAAAGTCACAACATCACATGATGGCAACACGATAAAGGGTGATCCAGAGATTTATCATGGGTTGATGATCTCAATGAAAGCTCAAGATCATTAAAGATGTGGATCGCTTAAAGGCCTCCACTAAAAGTACAAAACTATGTAGACTTTGAAGAATTGCTACTAAAGAACAAAGATTGCGGAACTTGAAGAATTGAAGTCTACGAGCTCAGAACTAAAGACAAAAATAGAATGCTAGGATGCAAAATGTATTTCATGGGGTGACCTCCCTTAGGGGGGAGATTGTTAGAATTGGAAATTCCATGTGAAAGTGTCGGTCACCCCAATTATGGTCTAGCATATTTTAGCTCGTAGACTTATAGTTATTACGCTGTTTTGTAGTTAATTAGTTAGTTAGTAGAGTAGTTTAGCGTAGTGTAACAACGAGAGGAAGGACGGGTCTTTACCCAATCGTGATACCGATCTACAAAATGTCAGAGGTCATTTTATTTGTAACTATAAATACCCCTTCCATCCTTGGAAGGGGTGGTGCTTTTCAATCTAACCTTTCATTTTGTTTAACAACTCTCTTTCAAGAAACACCCTCTCTACTCTCTTCATCTCTCTAAACTATGGCATACTTAATTCATCACCATCCAAGGCCACCCGAATCATCAAACACAATATATTTATGTTCCTACAAATGGTATCATAGTCAAGGTTATTGTGTTGTGTTGATTTGTGTGGTTTCCTACCATGGTTATTGTGTTTTTGATGATCTATTGTGTTTTTCAAATCTTGTGTTAAACTGATTCATATCATTTTTGTTGTCGGAAAATTTGTTTTTCAAGTTTTAGTGATATCTGGTTTTTTAACAAGTTTCTTATGTGTCCTTTTGGTGCAAAAAGTCACATGGTCCATTATGTATAATCTGTCTTTGTGTCATTTTTGTCCAAGTCAGGTTTGTATATCATTCTTGTGATCTTTTGTACCAAACGTGAACATCTGGTCATTAATACGTGGTCAAATACGGGTCAAAAATGGTTCTCTTTATGCGCCTGGCTCCACATATATGCGAGTTAATATTCATGTTTCATCAAAGCGAGTTGTAGTTTTTTTTTTTTTTTTTTTGACTTTTGAGTCAAAAAATGTCACAAGCGACTTGTTTTGTTTAAAACAGATGTGTGTTGTGTGAAAAAGAAAAAGCGACTTGTCCTTAAAACTGAAGCGACTTGTCATTTTTGAATGTCAAGCGAGTTGTCATTCTTATGCAGTTTGACTTTTGAGTCAAACTGCGATTTGTTAGGAAATGCGAGTTGTCACTGATAGGTCTTGCGACTTGTAGAAAAAAAATTAATAGTGCGGTTTGTTTGAAACTCACTTTGCGTTTTGACAAAATCTTATGCCTTTTTTTGACCATTCTAACCTAATACCAAATAAAACTCATTGACTTTAGGCATCCTTAACCATCATCAGTCCATAACTATATTCAACAACTCAGTTGCAAAAACATGAAATGAAAATTTGAGTAGAAGACTAGAAGGTCATCTATCACAGCCTTGACCAACCTAATACAACATCATTCTCGAACCTAAAACTGAAAATTCAAATCCAAGACTCAAAAAGAAAAACATATGTTAGATCTCAGAAAGTTCAACTTCTTCTCAAATCTTTAAAAAAAATTGTTTGAACATCTATCATCACGGATCTTAAACACATAAATAAAATACATCATGTAGAAGACAAGCTTCCTTTTTATTGTCTGATTAAATTGAAAGAAAAGACAATAACTAATTGTTATCATCCTTCTCTCTATTCGGTTAAACAAAAACAAAGCACAAATCTTAAACCTACCTGTGGTTATTTCTTACATCTCGAAGCCTTCTCATCATTTGAAAACCATCCCTGTGGCTTATTACATTGGAACCCGTAAAGCTCAAGCCATCCCTGTGGCGAGCAAGAAGATGTTCTTCACTAAGAGATAAAGAGGTTTCATATCTGGATTTGTTTAGGATTATCATGGAGAAGGGAGACGTGAGATGCGTTTGTGATGAGTGTGAGATTTGTGTTTCTTGATTTGTGAAAGCAGATGACTATTTTAGATCCATTTTTGGTGAGAGAGTTTGGTGGTAGGCGGATATAACATGGATATTGTGATTCGGGTAAAGTTGTATTTTAGGTTATAGTGATAAACCATATGTCTTATACCCGGTTATACTAAGATTGATTGGATAGTGGTCTCGTGGGCCTTGACTCCACTTCAGCTTGGGCTTCAGAAAATAACCTGATATGGACAATTGACTTGGGCTTTGACATTGCCCGATATGGCTGGACATGCAAAGGATTTTAATTGACTAAAATGTGACAGATTCTAATGTCAAGCAAAACCTTGTCATCCGTTTTTTGATACAATTTTTTTGGATACAAATTTTTATTGTAAGTCAAGAGCGGTATTTTGGTATGGTAAAATTTCACGGAGGATACAAATTCACGGCTTAAGCTTAATATTTGTGATAAGGATTATTAAAGTAGGTGACCTCACTTGGGCTTTGGAGTTTGAATGGTAAAATCACACTTTTCGATTGGAAGTTGATATACAATTTGGAGATTGATATACAACTTCAAATTTATCATAACGGGAGTATAAGTGATTGATATACAAGTTCGTTTAAACAGTAGGCCATGAAGCTTAGATTCGGATGACGGTCAGATGGACGTCTCATTATGTGATCGAATTTATGAGATTTGGATTGATGAGATTTGTTGAAGCGATTTGATGATGACACTTGATGTGTCATGCGGTATAATACTTTGGTATACACATTTTCACGGTGAATATTATGTCACGGCTTGACGTGTTTATTGGAAAATGGTAACTATGGGGTTGTGTGTACGATATTTCTTATTTGGCTTTGAAGTGAGGTTTTCCCGGTGCGTTTACTTATTTTGTCTTCTTTCTTTCTACCCTTCCGCGAAGATAACTTGTTTGGACGTTTAAAGAGTGTGATAAAGACTTGGCTATTTAGTTACTTTTGTGATTTTTTCTCACTTAACCCACAATGTAGCTATCACTTCGGTGTCTCACACAGTTGAGGATTCGTCAAGAGGTTTTGTACATTGGGTACACCGTTTCTTTTCACAAGGATTGGTACAAGCTTAAGTAACAAATCTGGGGAATTCTACTTCATGTTCAAGGTTGGTATCTTGGGTTTACTTCTCCATGTGATCACATCGATAGCCGATAGAATTTGTGGATGATGTGTTTACCAAAGTGTTGAATGGATGAGATGTGATCAGCAATTCCCATAGAATAGTCGATGCCACTAAATGACAATGATACTTCACAGTCTAAGCAAAATCTTTCAAGAATCTTCAGCGTCAGTCATGACTTTTCAAGATGTTTGCTTATGACATGAACTTTTCGTGCAGATGGTTGTACACTTTAATGATGCTTCCGAAAGTTCGAAACCATCATGGGGGAGAAACGTGTACTTTGTTTTACAGTCAACCTCAGGGGGAAGTAGTGTATACTACTTGACTTAGTATGGTTTGTGAAGTTGTCTACATATGGGTAAAGAATTGCTGATGTTATTTTTGATGCTGGATAATGAACCGCTGATGAACCGCTGCATGTTCCCCTAAAACAGAAATTCACCTCAACCAAAGTTGTCATAACACATTCAAGCTGACATTGCTTACGGTTTTGTCTTGATTTTGTAAAATCCCGTGAAAGAATCTACTTCTCGGTTTGAATCATAGACGTGTAAAATCCCGTGACAACGGAAACATCCTGGTAATAGTAAAGTGCATTTCCAGATCTATCTTACGGTTTATTCTTGGTTTTGTAAAATCCCATGAAAGAAACTATTTCTGCTTAAACCATAGAGTTGTAAAATCCCGAATGATGGAACCATCCCGAAAAAGGAAAGTGTATTTCGATCTTATTTGATGCCGGTGCTATGGTTTCGCTTCAAGAAGAGATAAAAGGGTGTACTTCATGAATTGGATGTGTGTTTAGATATTGGCCATGGCAGCTTGGTTATTACTTGGTTTTACGGGGTTATGTGCTTTTAACCATGGTCGGGATGAAAACTATTATCATAGTTCACTTAAAATGTCAAAGGAGGCTAAATTTGAGCTTTTAACCGTAAGATGTGACAACGGGTTAATTCACTATTATTTATTTGAGGTTGAAGTGAAATATCACTGGCAAGTGTACTTAGTATCCAAGGTATTGGATGGTTGGATGAAGATTCTTCAAGATCCTTGTTTGAGCTTTATTATCAAAAACGAAGACTTGGAAATCTAGTTATTGTTGGGTGACTTTTCCTTTTCTTTTACCACTTGGGGAATTGGGCTCTTACCACCACAAAAATAACTATCACTTTAAGGAGTTACGTTGTAGTGCTCAGTGTCACATTCAATTGTGGATTTTCAAGAGGTGATGTACGCCTTATACTTGATGGTTGGTTGGATGAAGAGTATAGAGTACTTAGAGATTCAATGGAGGATGAAGTCTCGGCACCGCTCTTTGTTAAATATGTGCAAGTTTAAGTCACGAGTTCGGGTTAGTTTACTTCAGGGTCAAATTCATCATACTGGGTTTCTCCATCACCGTCACGCAAAAAGAGCCCTAACAATGATAATGGGGTTGATTATAAGTTTGCCAAGAGAGGTTGAAAGAGAGAGATTATGACGCTTGAACACAACAGCCTCAAGCCCTGACTCTAAAGAAAAGAAAATGTATGTTTCAGTGCGCTTTATCTTCCAAAGAAGAGAAATCTTCATATGACATTTGAACACAACGTTCAAGCCTCGCTTCCTACTTCTAAAGAAAAGAAAAGTGTACGCTTTCAGGCGCTTTATCTTCCTCAAGAAGAGAAATCTTTTATGACGCTTGAACACAACAGCTCAAGCCTCGTACTCTAAAGAAAAGAAAAGTGTACGCTTCAGTGCGCTTTATCTTCTGAAGAAGAGAAATCCTCTCAATTATGACCATTCTCATCAACATGCTTCATGCTTTTTCCATGCGCTTCAGTTATCAAGTGAACCAGACTGTCATTACTAGTACTCTTATTCCACTTGCTCGATTATAATGGCGATGGCGACATCATATGCAGTTTTTGCGAGGGAGAAGTGTGAATAGACTACATTTTGAATAATTCACTTGTTTAATCAAGAATGGCAACTCCGTATGCAATTCTTGAGGGGGAGAAGAAGTGTGATAATTCTGCATGGTTGATTGACATATGAGAATATATGGTCATACGGCTCCTAACTCATGTAAGAACCGAGCTTCTTCTTATCGGGTCATCTTTACATAGAGTTTCTTCTAAGAGCCGTTGGTTGACATCTTCTCACGGACTGATGAGTTTATCGACAAAGTGCTTCCGGTTAATGCTTCACGTACACATCAACATGATAATTCCGAACAAACTCTCTGTTCTTGTTTGATGTGATTGGTTGTTTGGTGTTACCATTTCATGTGTTCGTTGCGGGCTGATGGCTGATTTCCTTGATGAACATCTTTCTGTTCTTGTTTGATTGGGAGGGATTTTATATAAGGGGATTTGCTATATACAAGTTAACCGGAATGCATGTGGTGAGAAGAAGATGTTAACTTTCTGATCCCCAAACGGCAACTTGAATAAGGTCGAGTCTACAGTCTGTTCTACATTTTCTGCTGCATGTTAGAAGACTAAAGACGAGTTGCATTTGATTATCTAAAGACTTCTTCTTAATATGGGCATTTATCATAAAGATTGTCGGTTTAGAGGAGAGCACTAATTGGGGGAGAGTGAAAAGCCAAAGTTAATCCCCAATTAGACTTGCTCATATTCTTCAGCAAGTTGATTCTCACATATACATCTGAGCTAATGATGTTCTTCTTAAAAGATTTCTAGTATACGGGCTTACAGAGAGTTGATGATTCTGAAGTGTCAAAACCAGCAAGGGGGAAGGAGATACGCATCTAAACGCGAGTAAACTTGATGAACTTAATACTTCTAAGTGATTGAAGATATCCCGAAAAGACAAAGGTCATTACGCAGAGAAACTCAAGGTTTGACTCATGGCGCTTAGTGTTCTTATTCCAACTATGTGGGGGAAGAGATGGAAGAGTTAGTTTCTAAAGATAAAAGAGGTACACTAGTGTGTGATGATTTCGATGTTATCGCAATCATCAGGGGAGAGAGAATTGTGTACATTCGGGGCTTCGCTTGTTTCAATTGAGTGCTTAATCGCTGATTCAGATATAATCACTTATTCCGGAGTTGACATCCGCAGAGATAGTCATCCGCAGAGATAATCAGTGATTCGGCCTGCTTCTTCAATGTTATCGGTTATTCTCTCTTTGGGCATTCGGGTACTTCGGGTTCTTGAGCTTCATACACTATCATCATGGGAGAGAAAAGTATACATTGGGGTTATTCTTTGGCTATCGGACTTAATCTGCTACTTCGATGGTATAAGTTTCTCTATTCAACGTATATGTGTATTCGGGTTCATGAGCTCTAGTCTAAGAGACTGACTGCATCAATTCATCTACTTGGGGGAAGTGGTCTCTTGACACCTTATGGGGATGCATCGCTGACTTCAGGGTTATGAAATTTGAGAAGATTATTTATGAGTGGGATGATACGTTGTTGTTCTACTTGATGATATAACCCTGACGAAGAATCAAGATCTTTCTTAAAAGGAGCAGCAAACTCGATGATAATGGTGTGCTTCTTTGTGCATCTGGCTGTGGCAAGCTTGAAAAAGAGCTTTGAATCTGCTCAGCTAAAGGATTTTCGGTTTGGGGGGAAGCTGCCAAAGTCTCGCATTCTTAAAGGCTCAATGTCTTATTTTCAAGAGCCTCGGAAGCTTTGGTGGTGGATGTTTAAGAGATGACGATTTCTATCTTCTACAACGGGGCTATTCGATATCCTTATCTCTCGACTCGTGATCATCATCTTCTTAAACTATATCATCTTCTCTATCTTTGTAAATAATTATTAAAAACCAAAATACAAAAATATAAAACCAGAAAAAGGAAATAGAAAATTATAAAATCAACAAAAATCCATAAAAAAAAAATCAAAAAATACCAAAAATATTGTTTTCTCAAGACATGTCTTCTGGTATCGATAACATCTACGGTCTTAGAAATGTCATTCAATAATGGCACGGGACCATAGATGAAGTTCGAGCAGGATGTGTAAATATTCTTTTCCAAAACATGTCTAAAAATATGGCTTGCAGTTATTTCAGACTGTAACCCGTGCTTAAAACCATGGTTTGCTATTATTTCAGATAGCAACCCGTTCTTCAAGAAAGGAAAGTGTTGCGCTAAACCTATTTTCAAATATTTCATGCACTTATCCTAAAACAAATTGAGGAAAGTATGTCGAAGGACTGCTGTTCCTACTCAAATATTTTTCCTTCTAAAATTCTTCAGAAAAATATTTGTTTTAACAAAATGGTGGTAAATGAGTTGCTTGAAAATCAATCAGAATCAAGTTTTCATAAAATTTGCAAACTCAATCAATGACTTCAGCGCTTTTAAACTTTTCAGAAAATGAGTCATTGATTGAGGGGGAGAATGTTCTCAAATTTATATCATCTAACGGGCTTTCTTAATCATCCTACGTGCTTATCTGAAAAAATATAATTGCCTATGTTGAAGGACTAGGTTTCTAGGATGTGATTGTTAGGATTAGATGATTAGAGTTTGATGGACACATAATCCCATGCCTTTGTATGATTTGATTGATATGTTGAATTTACTTTTATTAGTCGATTGCTGTTTGGGTGTTGTCAACCACCATATATCTGTATGTCTACTAACATATGCAGGTATACTGGCATTTAAGAATGTTCCCGATCCGGATCCCACTAATGAAGACGATTGGATGCCGAATGGAAAGGGTAACTATCTCTTGGGTCGACAAATGAAGAAACGGAGCTTAATTAGATCTCCATGGAGAGTTGTCATGATATATGCAACGTCAGAGGTCCTGCTGCATCGCACAGATGGTTTTCTTCATCATCAAATGAAGAAACGGAGCTTAATTTGACCTTTAGGGAGAGTTGGCATGAAAAATGCAACGTGAAGAGGTCTCATCGCATCTGCAGATGGTTTTCTTCCAACCCTCAGCAACAACAACAAAAGCAACTCAACCACCTAACGTATCTTGTGCAGGAAAAAGTAGTGGATGATACCATTTTTCTTAAAACAAATTTGAAAATATTGTTTTGAAAATGGAAAAATATTGTTTTTGAAAATAAATTGAACTCAAATTTTGGAAATCAACCGGACTTCATTTTTAAACTAAAGTCACTCAATCAACGACTAATGTCATGGATTGAGGGGGAGAGTGATTTCAAATTAAATATTTTCAAACAATATATCATCAAAAGAGTCCGTTTTGTACGATATAAAGTGGTGATCTAAAGATTTAATGTTATGTCTTGGTATGAATTTCTTTAAAACCCAAAGATCTTTCAAAATGAAATTTTTTCTGTTCTTGTTTGATTGTGAAATTGTTTTATTTTACTTAAAGATCTCTTAAAAACTATCATACCTGACACTAACAATCTTTAATGTCTATAATTGGTCCTCATCAGTCAATTTCAAAAATTAAATCTTGCCACGTCTTTCCCCTAAAATTTTAAATGATTTAAATCAATTGGGATCACAAATCTCAAAAGGTTTGAAATTTTTGATTGGGGGAGAGATCGTGATTTAAATCTCAAATCGGTTTTAAAGGGTGATTGTTTCAAAGCACTCCTTCCTTCATGTGCCAAACTTTCAAATACATGATGCACATGATTGTGGAGGAGAATTTAACCATAAACCAGGAGAGCTTTTAAATCAGGCACATTTTCTCCCATGTTTTCCAAACCTTATTAAATCATTTGGGATCCAAAATCTCAAAGGGTTTGATATTTTTGATCGGGGAGAATTTGTGATTTAATTAAGAAATCTGATAAATGATGATCGATTTGATTCAAAAGTGCAGTCTGCTCTCCCATATGTGCTAAACGCTTTCGAATCTCAAGCAATATATGAGAGGATCATTTCATAAGAAAATAAACTTTCAAGGTACAAAGATTTCTATGCTTCAACATAATGTACCTTGATTGATTTTCTAATGGTTTCTTAATGGCTTTTGTGATCGTTGATGTACTTTAAAAGAACTCTTTCCTCTATGTGATAAAATGATTTCAAATATCCTATGCACATATTGAATGGGAGAATTTACCAAAATAAATTCAAATGGCTTTTTCTACGGAAATTGTGATCAAGAAATTATTTCAAAGAACTCTTGCCTCCATGTGCTAAACAATTTCAAAATCATACGCACATGTTGAGGGGGAGCATTTCTAAATGATCAAAACAATTAAGGTACAAAATGCTTTGATATTATATCACAAGTACCTTGATTGATTTTTCCAAATGATTTTTTAATTGGTTTCAAGATGGAAAGAACAATACCAAAAGACCGACCAATTTACTTTATGCATGGTGTTATAAGGATGGTTAGGTTAGGTATTCGTTCCCACGATCCCGCCAGAGCCTTAGGTATGATGGGTAAGAGTGCTGACTGAGATAGAGCTAGATAGTGTAGAAGTCCTTAGGTATGATGAAAAAAAGGAGAAAAGTGAGATATGGGAAGAGTGCTGACTGAGATAGAGCTAGAACTGGAATAAACCCAACAAGGTTCTAGTTATGAAGTCTCGGTAAGCACTGAAGGGGTTGAAGAATAAAAAAGAATTGAATGTGAAAAAGGGTGAAAAGATATAGCCCTCCAATAATTCAACCTTAGGGCAGAAACCGGGTTCAATACATATGCTACTGGTGGTTACCAAGGTAACGCCGATATTGAAGACAAGACGTCATGGACCCAGTGACGCACTGCACTAAACTTCCCAAGCTACTCAAGTTCCTCTTAAAAGGGCTTGTTTCATTCTCACGGGGAACCTACATAATCTATCGACTATCTCCTAGAGATTGTTGATATTGAAGAAGGAGACCCTCTCCCTAGTCTCCGGCATAGGAAACCAAATGTGCACAATTGAGTCTAGAGCCAAGAGATCATCCGCAACATCTCATTAGGACACTAAATTAATGAAGACTTGCTGTTTCACACAATGTGGAAAGTAAGTATATATTAAGAGTCCTACGCATCATCCTTGTGATTTTGCCAGAACATCCGAGTGATATGTTAAATATTTACAATGAAGATGGAAATCCTTCTAGAGCCAACATCAAACAAGCTCTTGGTAGGTGACATGTGAGATCTTTTCTAAAGATCAAGCTTGTGACAACTGGATAGAAACAATGGGGCGATTCACTCGTGAATCAACCTTGGTCCAGGAAATGAATTGACAAATGCTTTTGGAAAAACCGTTCGATGTGCAAATCTTCTTTTCTCTAGCACATTGAATGTGTATTCATATTTTCAAACACAAAAGTATCTCGATTGAAAAATAATTTTGGAAAAACCGTTCGATGTGCGAATCTCTTCTTTTCTCTAGCACATCGAATGTGTACTCTTTCAAATACAAAAGGTATTTTTGATTGAAAATTGATCTTTCTCAAAAAACCTTCGTCGTATTGCAAAACTCTTTCTTCAAGCAATACGCATTGTTTTCAAATCATTTTCATCAATCAGTGAATCTCAATTCGCTGGTTCACTCACTCTGTGTTGTCTTCTTTGAGACGCTCCGTTTGAGAACAAAGCTAGAGCAAGCGAAACCCTGTCAAGGAGATTCTTCGAACTCTACCTGATCACAGCAGACGGTAACTGATCAACGGGAACCGTGGGTCGTGTACCTCAATTCAACGAAAGTGATCAAAGACACTTTCGTGTTTTTTATTGCAAACTGTTGTTTGCAGTACATTTGGACGATTGCACTGATCGTAATTGAGGAGTCAATCCAAAGCCGCATGCTCACAAGATCCACACTTAATTGAAGAAATCATGACTTGTGCATATCTACGTAACCCGCTCGATATTTTTATACTATGTTTCCGCTACGCTGCTGCAAATATCATGAGCCAGTAAAGCTTCCGCTACTCTGATGAAAAGATGTCATGATCCAGAAAGTGTGAGCATGTCGGTCCAAAAGTCACAACATCACATGATGGCAACACGATAAAGGGTGATCCAGAGATTTACTATGGTTGATGATCTCAATGAAAGCTCGAAGATCATTAAAGATGTGGATCAGTTAAAGGCCTCCACTAAAAGTACAAAACTATGTGGACTTTGAAGAATTGCTACTAAAGCACAAAGATTGCGGAACTTGAAGAATTGAAGTCTACGAGCTCATAACTAAAGACAAAAATAGAATGCTAGGATGCAAAATGTATTTCATGGGGTGACCTCCCTTAGGGGAGATTGTTAGGAATTGGAAATTCCATGTGAAAGTGTCGGTCACCCCAATTATGGTCTAGCATATTTTAGCTCGTAGACTTGTAGTTATTTACGTTGTTTTGTAGTTAATTAGTTAGTTAGTAGAGTAGTTTAGCGTAGTGTAACACCGCGGGAGGAAGGACGGGTCTTTACCCATGATACCTGATCCACATGCCGTCAGGAGGTCATTTTATTTGTAACTATAAATACCCCTTCCATCCTTGGAAGGGGTGGTGCTTTTCAATCTAACCTTTCATTTGTATTACAACTCTCTTTCAAGAAACACCCTCTCTACTCTCTTCATCTCTCTAAACTATGGCATACTTGATTCATCACCATCCAAGGCCACCCGAATCATCAAACACAATATATTTATGATCCTACACCCCCTCTACGTTCTACAACTTCTTTACTAAAGCCTCATCAAATATGACAAATTTGACACCATTTTCATTATGATCAAGTGGAACAAAATCCAGTTTGTTACTCAGACAAGCACAATACTTGCTAGCAATATCAACAAACTTATTAGGATTGCCTGATTAGATGAATTAGAACCTTGTTTTTCACCATTGAAATTGGCCAACTGCTCAGGTTTTCCATTATTCCCAAATAATGCATTCTCATTATCTAAATAGGCAGAATTCCTACTATCATTAGAGATTGGATTAGGATCATTACCTTTTCCAGTATTCTCATTTTGTTCATTCATAGCATTCTCTTTCATAGAACTACCCTGTCTCATATTCTTTTCACATACAGTTTTAGTACTAGTTGACTCATTACACACACTTCCACTATTAACATCACTCCCAAACACTCCCTTATTCACATCATTATTCACCTCACTATTATCATCATTGTTCCCGTTACTAGTACTATTCTTAAGGACTCCGTTCTGATCTTGTTCCATATCCTTCCCAACTCTAACTTCATCATTTCCCAAACCTATATTATTCGCCTTATTCATTTCGAGACTATAACAACAACATGATCCCTGAATTTCGGGAACTCGAATTGTCGATTGGACGATCTAAGTTTTTGAGACATTTCAATTATATGTAAAAGTGCTCATAGAGAGCATACTGATGTAATCCAAGAGCTAATTGAGCAAAATTACAAAACTAGGTCAAAATAAAAAACTAGTGGATTTGAGGTTTTGAGGAATTAATGAAAAAAAATAAAAACTAGGTCAAAATCTTATGCTTATATTTAAACTAAAAGCAAATTTTAACACTCTATCTAAAGTCATTTATTCTTAATAAGCATATAAACACCAATTTTTAAATAAAAGCATAAAAATAAAAAATAAAAGCAGTCCCAAACACTCTTAAGGCTCCATCTTAGCCACCTCTGTTGTCTTTCTCACACTTTCACTCACTCTCACTCACCATACATCTGTTTTGGTCACCCTCACTCACTTTTATAAAAATATACCTCACTAAATACCCCACACAAACTCATAAACCAAATATATGGTCCTACTTTTTCACCTCTCTCACTGTGGTGGTTAACTCACCAAACGAATGCAAATATGATCGTGAGTACATTCATTTGAGAGTCACCAAATTGAGTGAGTCACTCACTCCCCAACTCACTACCAATCGCTCATATCTAAGGTTGTGTTTGGCTAACGGGCTTATGGGGCTTATGAGGTTTAAATTTCAAAAGCCCATCTATAAGCCTCGTTTGGCGTAGATGCTTATAGTGGGGCTTTTGAAATTATAAGCCCAAGCCCGAGCCATAAGCCCCAACCCCAAAAATGAGGCTAAAATTTTTGTAAGCCCCAAATATAAGTCTCGTTGATACCAAATTACTTAATTACCCACAAAAATATCTAACATATACATATATTAATTTAACTATATGTCATTTTTAGCAATTTTACAATAATAAGCTCCAACTTAAATTAATTTACCAAACAAGTTTATGAAAATAAAAATTATAGTTTTGGCTTATAATATAAACCCCGACCCCAGCTCTAGCCCTAGCTCTAGCCCCCAGTTCAACTCATTTCAGCCTCTAGCTTTGCGCCAAACATAAGGTATGTTTGGCGAAATGGGATGGGGCTGGGGCTGGAGCTTATAGTATAAACCGAAATTAAAATTTGTATTTTTATAAACTTATTTGACATATGGGCTGGGGCTGGAGATTATTATTGCAAAATTAATAAAAATGATATAATTAAATGAATTTTTATATATTTTAGATATTTTTGTGGGTAAATAAGTAATTTATTCTTCAAAAGCCCCGGGCTAAAATTTTCAGCCCTTTTCATGAGACTAAAGTTTTTAGCCGACTTATTTTATAAGCCTTATAACAAACGAGACTTAAATTATTAGCCGACTTATTTTAATGCCATTTAAGCCCTCGCTCAACGTAGCCATAGAGTAGCTAACCAAAGATCCATCCATCTAGGGGTGTTTATGGGTTGGGTAATATCCGAATAAACCGAAAACCGAAACCGAACAGAACCGAAAATATCCGAACCGAACCGAAATTGCCAAAACCGAACCGAACGGAAATAAAAGTTCGGTTTTCGGTTCGGTTATGGTTTTAGCAATCCAAACCGAAAACCGAACCGAAAACCGAAATTAAATAAATATATGTATTTTTTTATATATTTATATTAAAAAAATATATGTATTTTTTTATATATTAAAACTCTTTTATAATATATATATATATATAATATTTTTAAGCTTGAAAATTATTTTTTTTTCAAAAAATATATATAAATAAATGAATAAATTATTAAATTTAGGTAATTCGATTTGATTTTCGGTTATTGAGGATTCGATTTTTGATTTAGTTTAGTTAAATTTGAATTCGGTTCGATTCGATTCTCGATTATACCCAGAAAAAAAAATTAACCTAACAAACCGATAACCGAACCCAACGTCCATCCATCCATGATACTAGGCTTTAGACTTAAAAGCCTTTGACCGGGCTTCCAAACTAAAACCTAACTCCAAAAACCAAGAAAAACACAAATCAATCAAATCAACACACACACATTCAAACCCACTTTTCACAATAATTAACAATGCTCGACAAATCAATCCCAGTTTCCAAACACCCAAAATCCGAATCAAACCATCTTTCAAAATGCACTAATTCTAATTCAAATTCAAATTCAAATTCACATGACGTCAGCTTCTGGCCACCTTCACCAGCAGTAATTGACGGTTTAATTTCCAAACTAAAAGACAAAGATGGAGATATGGAATCCAATTGGGAGAAAATCATACTTAATTTCAAAAAAGAGCTTGATTTAGAACACCAACAAGAACTAGAAGAAGAAGAAGAAGTGCACCAATTGAAACCTCAGCCGTCGTGTTCCGGCGGCGGTGGGAGTGGTGTGAGGGCGAAGTTTTCGGTTCCGTTGTCGCGGAGAGAAATGGAGAAGGATTTTGAAGATATGGGTGAAAGAAGGTTGCCGCGTAAGCCGAAAAAGAGGCCTAAAGTTGTGCAGAATCAATTGGATGTAAGTACTTTTTTGGGGGATTTTTTAGACTAGATGACATTGATAATTAGCCCCTTGTGATGTTAGGATTTAGTTGGAATGATAAGATAGTTTGCGGGTTTTACAGATTATAGTATTGTGTTAAGGAGGTTATTAGTAGTGGGAAGGACTGATATAAAGTTTTGTGTTGTTAGATCAGGTGAATTTGGTAACTAGTTATTAGCCCCTTGTGATATTAGCATTTAAGGGATGTTTGGATTAGCTTATATCCAGGCTTGCGAGCTTCTTGGTAGGCTCATTAATCAAAATTTGAATATGCCCATAAGCTCGGTAAGTAAGCTGAGCCAAACACTTAGTAATTGGAGTAATTGTTTTGACTGATACGATAGTTTTGGTTGGTGTTTAGCTTCTTTTATTGGTAAATTTTGTAGTACATTGCTATAATTGGGTAAAATTGTAAAACAAGTCAATTATATTGTGAGGGTTGATAGTTAGCTAATCGTGAGATTGGAATTTACTATCGGATTTATTTCTAAGACTAGTAAGTTACTATGTACATTGTAAGTTTGCATGTTTTACCTATTAAAGTAATGTATTATGGAAATTGTTAGTAGAGTTTGCATTTTGACAGTTAGCACTTTATGTATATTTAGTAGTTGGAGTAATTGTTTAGAATGATAAGATACTTTACGTGTTTTACCGAGTATAATAATGTGTTATGGAGATTGTTAATAGTAAGGACTGAAATGTGGTTGGTGGTACCTCCTTTTATTGGCTGTTTTTGTAGTACATTAGGATAAATCGCTAAAACAAGTAAAGTAGATTGTCAGGGTTGATAGTTATGGGTACTTTGTGTGCTTTACCGATTATGGAAATGTGTTACGGATATTGTTAGTAGTATGAATATGAAGGCCTGACATTTTGTTGCCAAACGTAGAAATGTGAGATATGAAGTAAGAAACGTCGCTATTAGCGGCTTTGTTAATATGGATCATAGAAGTACGTAATTAGTTAGTAACTGGAGTAATTGTCTAAAATGATAAGATACTTTATCGTAAATGTGTTACGGACTTATTGGGATTATTAGTTGTAGGAAGGACTGATATCTTGCGGGTATTAGCTTCTTTTATTGATAATTTATGTAGTACACTACTATAACTGGGTAAAACAAGTAAAGTATTGCGATTTGTGATCGGCATTTACTAATCAGGTTGATTGCTTTGAATAACAAGGTACTTTGTTTGTTTTACCGGTTATAGTAATGTGTTATGTAAGCTATCATTAGTGAGGGACTTGTGTGTTGTTGCTAATCATGGAAATATGGGCTAAGAAAAGTTACTATGCTGTCCCTTTTATTCATGGTTTTCGTAGCAGGTTACTATAATCGGGTGAAAAAGACATATTGTTTTTTTGAAAGGCAAGATTTTATAAACAGATGACCCCAAAACCAGGGCCTCACAAACCAAAGGGGAAGCTGTACATGGGAACCAAGAGGCCAGAAACCAAGAAACTAAACTAAACAGAGACTACATATACAATTTAGGAAAATAAATCAAAAGGCCTGGCCACCCAACACTTCCAATCCATCTTCACATCCGATCTAATACGAGCAGACATCCATAACTTAGCCACGCGTTGAATACCTGGAAAAATGTCTTCGTTCTTGATTTTAATGATCTCATCCCCGTCTCATGAATCAAATGGTTTCTCCAATTCCAAACAGCCCATAGGGTAATTTGGAAGACCCCATTCATAGCTTTGACAAGCTTCGGACAGCCTTGAACATGAGTATTACCTATAGCAACATCTGTTATAGAAACGAAGGAAATGAGATCGGGGAGGGAGGTTCCACCAACTCCACACCTTTCTCCAAACCATACTTACGTTATGACATTTAACCAGAATATGATCAATAACTTCAACCTCCGAGTCACAAAAAGAACAGTTAAAGGAAGGAAGAGCGACACCGCGAACAGTAAGATTATGGTGAGTTGCAAGGCGATCGAGAGAGGCCTTCCACACCATAACATTCACCTTCCTAGGGATCCAAGAGTTCCACTTATGGTGGAAACCCAAACTGTGCACGCCAAGCAGAGAGTTCTCAATAACTTTAGAGAGGACATTAACCTTAAAGCACCCGGAAGCATCGTAAGACCAGGTCCATTTGTCACGACCGTTGAAAGTAAACAAAGTAGCATTCAGTAAAGAGGACAAAGCATTCAAGTCGCCTTGAGCACGTCCCCTAGGGGGAATAGCCAAGACCACTCTCTAACCCAAGTCTCGTTGACCACATGCCCTCTATCTTTAACCTTACAATCTTTGACCCTTTCAAGAGCGTAAAATCTAGGAAATTTATCCTTTAGCACCGACCCATCACCACACCAAGGCTCGTGCCAAAAGTACGTGTTGGTTCCATCCGCGACTTTCCGAACAAAAGAGTTTTTGAAGTTCAAGTCCACAACCTCGATGCTCTTTATAGCTTTAATTATGTTCATCCAAACACCACTGTTTCCGTGAAGGCAGGTAGACGAACCAAAACCACATCATTGATCATCCCCATAAAATTCTTTAATGACAGTACGCCACAGAGAATGTTCTTCATTTAGGAAATGCCGAAAGTTGATAATTAGCCCCTTTTGATATCAGTATTTACTAATCGGGTTAACTGCTTAGAGTAATTAGATACTTTCGTATAGGTAATTAAATGAAGTATGATTTGGTAATTAAATGTTACTGTGTTGATAGAAATGGTAATTTGGTAGTAACGTAGTATGATGATAAGTTCACTGAAACAAGTGAAGTATGCTGTGATTTTAAGCAATTTATCTTTTACAAATTTTGCTATTACATTGGAATGTTGAGTGATGGAAGTTTCAAGGGGATAACTAAAGTAGCTTGTGGCTGCTATCACCATTCTTGTTGTATTCATCTGCTATTACGTTAGAATGTTGGATTATAGAATTTAGGGAAAGGGGGTTTGGGATTGCGTACTGAAATTTCAACTCATATTGCGCTTGTGCGCATGGGTAACCAGCTTTGAGTGTTTATATAGAAGTATAACTGTATAACCAGAGTGCTTTTATTATCTGCTTATTTAAGGGTGCAATGAGCAGTTCGGAAGTTGCATATCTGTTATGATTTTCCTATTATACCTGTAATTAAGCAGAGTTGCCAGACATTCAGACTGATTATCTGATTATTGACGTTGGTTACAGCAGAAGCAAAATTAAAAAGTAACTCCTAGACTGTGTATGTTATAGGTGATTATATGATTCTGCTTATTTCAAAAGGCATAAGTTGTTTTAGTAACCTAACTATGAACTATGTACAGTTAGATAAGATATTTCAGCTGATAATAATTTTCCAGTGTGTTGATAATTGATATGGTGATGTAGAATATTAACCCTTCATGACATGGAGCATTTAGATTGTACTAGTATTCTGCTAAGTTAGAGTGTTAACTGTTAAATGATCGTAGAAGTTAAGCGTGACCGGATGCCATCTTATGAAATTGATAAGATCGTATGAAGGCATATACTATCAGCTATTTTGCGCATGTGATGTCTTATGCATGTAAGATTTAATTGGATTTGTACTAAAGATATGAATAGGTTTTATTTTGGCTCTTACTTCTTACAAGTATCAAATAGCTCGATAAGGACCTGAGTTGTATTTATATTGATGTTATTGCAGACTCTATTTCCTGGTTTGTGGTTGACCGAGATACATGCTGATCTGTATAGAGTTTCTGAGACCAAAAAGGTACATTACTTCGATTCCCAAATGCGTTAATGGAAGTGTTTTTGAGCATTTAACTACAAGTTTATTTGTTCTTATGAATCTTTTGTTTTGTTGTCTTATCTACTTTCCTTTAGGGTGTGTTTGGTATAGAGAATTAAGAGCCAAGAAATGGAAATTCCGTAAATTCTATCGTTTGGTACGCTAAAGAAAAGTAGACACGGAGAATTCTGATATCTCGAGAAATTTTTTTACATGTAATCCAATTCCATCCATTGTGGAGTGGAAATGCAAATTCTCCGTGTATACAGAATAATTAATCAATATTTTATTGTCTAAATATAATGGGTATTTAAAGCACAAGCACGTGACTTGCACATTCTTTTAACATTATCCCACACCTACTCCTTTAGTGATTGGCGATTGCATCTCTCACCTGACATTTTTGTGGGATTAAACATTTGAACCTGCAATTTATCATATATGTAACCCTTCTGCATCATGTGTATACATTCAAGATTTTGCCTTCTCTAAAGTTTACATTTTTTTGAGATTGTTCTTAATCCTTGTGCGATTAGCATAGTTTTGGATATGGTACTACTAAAAAACCCATTTTCTATGTTTTTCATACATATTTGAATTTTTGGTAATTTCTCGTAAATATTTTTTTTTTTTACCAAACATGAGATTTTTTCTTTTAATTTCTCTTCAATTCTAATTCTCTAGATTCATTTTCTCTAACTTATTTCATTTCTTTTAATTTCTCTCTACCAAACACACCCTTATAGCAGAGGTAGCGACATCAACTGATTTCTGGAACCTTGAGGAATTTTGTCTAATTGTTGACCCGTACTGAAATAAATTATGGACTTCAGTATTATTGGAAAGCACCAAATGTAAGTATCTTTTGATACTTGGATAGCTAAATATTTTTTTAGCGTAACACTTGTGTAGGAATTTTATTTTTTGGAACTGGTACATAATTTGATCTTTGTATAGAAGGCATGTAGACTGACTCTTTGTCATCAATTGAGCTTATGTTGAGATGTTTTTGACATGTGATACTATTTATGAATAATGTTCTTTTTGCACTAGTGCGTACTCTTATCATTCTTTATTCAAAGATGGTAATATCGTTATATTTGAACCGCATAATTACTGTGTGTGTAGATGCTATCTATTATCTGAAATTGTACCTGAATTTAAGATATTTTCTTATGCAGCCATAATAAACCAAACCTAAATCTATTAGACTCAATCATTGACCACCTACATTAAGTGCGAATAATTTGGGTTGGTAAATTCGTATGGATGCTAATGTATCTGTTTGTTTAAAAATGGCATTACTTATTGCCAATTATCAGACCTGCAACCCCAGTTATAATCAAATTAATGTATTATATGACATTATGACTACCACTATTTAAATACAAATTTCATTGGGATTTACTGCATGCTCAACAGAATGCATTTCATAAGGCTTTTAGTTGGTCACAATTTATTCTCAGAATCCTTTTTTTCAGTTTATTGGAGCAAATATGGCAGACTCAGACGGTCCTTTCAGTGAAACAAACAAAATTGATAGCTTCATCATGGGTATTTGGTCGAATTTATGGAGCACAATGGTCAAACAGACAACGAAAGATGTCAATCAACATGATATGCTTGGTTGTGGTCAATATCATCTCATTTTCTACAGTGGTAATTCTCATAATTGTTTGACAATGGATTTTTTTTTTTTTCTTACTGTATGCGCTAAAAATGGAAATTTTATTGATTTTAAATCACTATTAATATAAGCTGATAAATGACATGTGACACGAACCAAAAGACAAATTGACTGGATCATTTAGCTTTCTCTCGTGCAACACATAATTTGAGGTTGAGTTCCCCAAACGTGAAAATGATGTGCTTGACATGGTCCTCCCTTTACTGCCCAAATGAAATCTTCCCTTTTGACTGATTTAAAATCTTGCCACCAACAAGAAATTGTATCACCAGAGACAGCCTTGGTCCTGGATATCTAAAATACCTAAATCATGGAAGGTCCTATGAGAGCCCATGGTTAGCCATATCTGAGTGACATGCATTTAATAAATAGTGAATAAATTGGTCATGAATTATGATTAGGGGATAAATCTAAGTTATCTGCCACCATGAAAGTAAAAAAACCTGCCCTTGTTCAATCATCTCGGACAGTTCAAGAATGTGGCACCAACGCCAATATAATTCTCCATTTACTCTTAAGACTTTGCTGGAATGCCAACTGCGGGGGAAATGAAAGGGTACATAAAAAGTTTTGATCCTGAAGCAATCAAAAGCAAAACTCATAATGAGCCAGTTATTATGCTGCTGAAATTGTGTTAATATTATTGCAAGTAGAAATGCATCAAAAACTTCATAATCAGTTTTTCAACACTTGTAGATCTTTTATCATCAAGACATCCAGTTGAAATTAATGTTTTTTTATGGGTAACCATGGTTTTCGACCTTTTGGTCGACTAATCCACGAGGTTTGAACCCACTGCCACATAGACTCAAACCGGGTTGGCTGACTAATGTTAGATTGCAATATAAATTGAAAGATGAGAGTTGAGACTAAAAAGATTTTCAAAGCCTGCGTGTTGCGACGGGATTAAGGGTGCTTGAATTAGCTTATTTTGTGAGCTTGGATTTGTCACTCGTGAGGTGCGCGCTCACGCACCACCTACCTATGTCAAATGTCACGCGTGAGGCAGAGGAAAAGAGGAGGGAACCACTTGGTTTATGTGCATTCTTGGAGTCATATGGGGAGTTTTTATTATTTTTTATTTGTTTTGTGAGTGTTTGTGAAACATTTAATGAGGATGACTATTTAATTGAACTTTAAAATGCTCAAAACCACTTCGTGTGAGGCGCTTTCCGATGTTCTAGATTTTTTTGGAACCACTTGATTTGGATTTTTTTTAAAAATGGCATTTCTACCTGTTGCCATTTGGGGTGGTCCTTCAAAATCTTCCAAAACTCAACCAGTGTGAAAGGCGCACCATAAGCAGCACAATACTCTCTATGTGCTAAATCCATATAGTCCGCTTTAGATGCACCACTCTTTGGCCTCGATTCCACGGAATTGTAAATCGCCAAAAAATAAAAAACTTTAGGACGGAGCCTACCTTTCCATTTGGAATTGCAGGAATCGTATGAATGTTTCGCTTCCTTCTTTTCATTCGCAAGGTATTCAGTTACTTGCGTCCAAAACCATTAGCCTTTCTAGCATTTCTTTCAACGCTACTCTCAAACACATATACCCAAACTTTACACAAAGCTATCTCTTCCTCAGGGCTCCATGGATCACTCTGATATTTGTCATTTTTCTTAGATTGTGTGGGCCTTTCTCAGATACTTTCTTTTGACGGGCGCCACCTCCTCGACGAGAGAGTCGGAACGATCGGGTTGGGATGGACCTTCCAAAGCTTGAGCCGAAAAGGGTTCAGAAGGTTGAGAAGGGGCGCCCCATAAAGGATCGAGATCGTCATCAAGACTAAAAGGCGGGATTGGAGAAGATTGAAAAGGTTGGTTATACGGTGGTGATGCTATATGTGGATAATAAATTTGACTTTGTACTTGTTGGTTATAAAATGAGCCGAATACGTATTAGGTTGGTACAACTGATTTTGTGAATGCATTCATTGGTGACCGAAATTAATCGGTGGTGAATGGCCGTGTGAAATGAAATTGGGATTGTTTGTTATTGAAATGTTTGGTTGTCGTCAGGATTTTGGTGTTTTGTTTTTGGAGTTTTTTGACATATTTTTTAGTTGGGAGAATGGAGAAGAGAAGTATGAAAAAAATGAAAAAATAAGTGAAATTTTTTAAAAAAAGAAAAGAAAGTGGGGTTTAAAAAAAAGTTTTTTCTTTTTGTGTATAAAACATTCAACGTTCAGTTTTTTGGGAGAATTGTGCCAAATGTTTCGGTTGACAAGGCAACCGAGTTTTCAATTTGTTTGAGGTGGAACGCGGTTGGGGTCAGTCGGGCTAAAGAGGGAAAGCGGTCGAGATTTTGCCATTAGCATTGGTCTTAGATTTTTATGTGTTGTCACTTGTACGTCTTATTCAAAGAGTGTTTTCATGTTTTGCATCCCACCACTTCAATGAAATTTTGCCACCCATTTTCATTATTTAGAACGACACCAGCCAATATCATTAAACATATTTTTTTTGTCATACTTTGATTTGCGCTACTTTCATTATGGACTTATTGGGGATTATTATTGCTTTTTCTGGTAGTCGGTGCAGTGTCCTAAAATAAATACTCCGTATAAAGTTATTTTTCAAACGTGAATGGTGAATATCTACGAAACTTGAGGAGAAAGTTACTTGGGTTGCAAGTCAATGGTAATTAATTTGGTAGTGTTTCCAAACTAAAAGCAGGGTTATGCTTTTTTATAAGAGCATCCACAACTAGTGGTAATAAAAGGGAGGTGATATTATCACATACTTTTTGATTATCACTAGTTGTGCATTACAAGATTGTACAAGATAATATCGTAATGCACAACCAAATAGGGTGCATTTAATCAAAAAGTCATGTGAGATCAATTCCCCGTAATAAAAGCTTTAAAACTGATGGGGAATCTATTTATCATTGTATTTATAATGATTTTTTTTTTCATGTCGTGAAATAAAAATAAATTCTTAACATGTTCTTCATTTAAATATGAGAGATGGTTACAAAGTTTGAAGAAATTCGATCATGTAAGTAAAGATAGATTTTTGAAACAAAAACTTGATAGATTGATGATGCCTCAATGACATGTAACATTTATAAACATGTAGAAATGTTTGCCATTTGAATGCCCAAAGCATGATTCTTTATGATAAGTTTAAAAAAATAATGTCAATGAGAGTAGTATTACACTTAAATTAAGAGCACGCGGTAAAGGGATGAATGGCATATCAAACGCACTAAAAATGAATCAATAACACGTTATTATCATATCGGTGTTTGAGCCATTGGTGTGCCATAGGGTGTTTGAGCCAACACAATGGCTCACGCCATTTGTACATTTCGATTTTTTTTCTCTTTTATGAGTGAGTGAGTATATTTTGTGGGACCTATAGTTACCAATAACATGTTATGAAGAGAGGTGTTTTAGTTATTGATGTGTTATTGGGAGGGGATGATGTGACACTGATGTAGCATACATATAGCGTGTTATCCGTTCCTACCATACTTTGTGCTCTAAGTTCACAAAGTAGAATTTAGACTAAAATACACGGTTGGTCCCTAAACTTGGCAAAACGCTTCGCGATGGGACAAAACTCGGCCTTATCATCGCCAGAGGTCCAAACCTTGGCCTTTAAATGCCAAAATCGTCCCTTAACCAATAATGCCGTTGTCAACGTTATGTTGGTGAGGGCAAAACCGTCTTTCACTGTAGCGTACTAAATAAGAACCGTTGTACAATATTTGTAGCTAGTATATGTGTGTGTAACACGGTTTGGTCGACATTTATCATCCATCCCTAAACTATCCTACAAAACCAGTCTTCTACAAAACGATAATCGCTTCAAGATGGTACGCTGCTGGTGTGGTAAGTAAGCTATTATTCGCGACTTGTGGACCTCTCGCCAACCCTGGCGCCATTCTTTGGTTGTCCCGTTGAAGTAAGTGCGCCTTAATATTTATTGTGTTAGTTTGTTTTCTGAAGCAAAGAAATTACATTGTAACAATGGTTGTTGTTTAATGACTTGTCATAATCATGAATAGGGGTCTTCTTGTTTGGATAAGATGGTATGATCCCGAAATCTGTGCTCGCTCAAGAATGATCATACCGTGCCTTTTGAGGGGAGAAATGAGCTTGAGACAAGATTAGCACCGCCAAGGTGATGTGTGAAGTGGAAGATTTACCCGGTGCTAAGTTGGATGTTGTTCTTGATTGTTTATGCATTGGGATAACTTTTTAGCTTTTATGTAATGAGGCAAGATGGTTAATGTTCAAGATCTTGAATTGTAGTAACATTGTTATGAAGTATTCAAGATGGTTTGTTTCTCGATTTTCAATGCCTTATGGGTATGCAGATGGTTAGCAATTTGTTTAGGGTTGACTTTTATATGTCAACATTCTTATGAGGTTCTGTTTACCTTTGGTTACTTTTGATGCAAATTATTCACACATCAAGCTTAGTCAATCTAAAAAAATACACAATAATGACATGGTTCCATAGTTAATGCAAATGGATATAATTCCAAATGCATAAAATTGCATACTTTTCAAAGCATGAGAACTACAGTTAGACACACACACACACACATATGTTTTTAGAGTACATAACTTGTCCATAGGAAATAAACTAGATGAAACATCGCCTAGATAATCGCGATAACAGAATTGACCTATGGTGAGGCATCACCTAGTCATTCTTCGTAGCAGCCGGGTTGAAGCGTAAACCGCTTGAACATCACTTGACCGATTCACACCGGGCTTGGTCATGCATGCTGGGATCGGCAGTTGTTTCATCTTGATGTTGCTGATTGTGACTGGACGATCATGTATGATGGGATCTTCTGGCCATGGATCTTGATTTTCAGATTGAACACCACTTCCTTGAACTGCACTAACTTGACTTTTAACAACACCTGTACCTTCGCCTTCTTTATCTGCTACTACCTTTTTACTTTAGGATGTGTCTTTTTTGTCTGCAGCTTTAGTAGGCACCTGCTTGACATTTCCCTTATTGGCAGCTCCACTACTTTCAGCCCACCATACCCTAGGCATGTTACCCGCTTGTGTCCAAGAATGCCACAAATACTACACTTAACACTCTTCCAAGCCCTTGACAGCTTACCATCCTTCATAATCTCTTCACTTTCGTAGAGCTATCCTAACTCTTTTCTACCTCTTGGCGTAGGCGGTTTGTTTCGATTTCGTGGAACAATTGTTGTTGGCACAGCTTGATTTTTCCCAATGTACACGCTAGTTATAGGTCGGACATAGTGTTTGTAGGTTGCCTCCCAAGTAAGAAGATAGTAACAAGGATGAGCCCATGTTTCTACAGCTCCTACTTGTTGCCCATTTAAAGCTATATTCCAATTGGTAGCAACAACATGTTTATATGGTAAACTTGTTATCTCCCATCTTCTGCAAGTACAAGACTTGTGTACAACATTAACTACACATTGGTCACCCCATGGTCCACTAACCTGAAACTTAGTTCCCCCATTCCATAAAACATTATACTTAAGGGTGGTGGCAACCATGCCTAAGAGTTTTTTTCATGCCTAATCACCCACCAATAATATCTCTCCATCTCATCTCATACCAATCTCATACCTAGCAATAGATTTTTAGTGGCAACCATGCCTAACTCATATATATATATATATATATATATATATATATATATATATATATATATATATATATATATATATTTTATATATTAAACAATTTAATAAAAACATAACATTTTATTAATACTTAAAAGAAAATTACATAAACTAAATAGCATAAATAAAAACAACTAACTAAAACATATATCTAAAAATCGCATATCCATCCATATTTTGTCGCGACTCACGCTTTTGCCAAGAGTGAACGCCTAATATATTTGGGTCGGTTATGTGATCGTACGATTTATTATAGAACTTCAGCCTTTCCACATATGCTTTTCTTCCATTAAAGCCGATTTTGTCGCCAAGAACTTTTCACCATTTGATTCTTTGCAACTTTTGTAGCCACCGCCCGCAATAGTTGTGTCTTATTTGTTGTGTATGTGTCGGACGAACTACACTATTTATTGTAGACGACTCGGCTTCGGCCTTTTTGCCTTTTCTTCCGATAGAGTGTTGTCGACATTCGATCGTGAAGCAAAGTGTTGTTGTCATTGCTTCCGGACCAGAGTGGACTGGATTCCGACGACTTTTTCGCTTGTCGGAATGAGAAGTAGATCCTTGCGCTAAATCTGGTTGTTCCAACCATTTGTCTTCTTGCTTAACAACGTCCCAAGCATCAATATGAGTAAACGCCTTGCCAGTTTTGGTCTTTTAATCGGCCATGGCATTTGTCATCACGTTAACATCGCTACACCCACTCTCACGAATACGCTTCTACAATTATAAAAGTAATAATTATAAATTCATATAAATATACAATTATAATAGTAAAAAGTATAAATTAATAAAAGTAAAAAGTTTAAAACTTACTTGTTGGATGTATAGCCCATTAAATATACCCATTTCGAAGTTCATAGTTTTCCACTTTGTGTTCAAGGCATGGAAAGATCTATTTGTGTCTTTCACGTTTTGCTTGAAATGTTCAAGAATTCGCTTCCAAAACTATCTCTACTTTGTTCATTCCCTACGACTCTACATGTCGAGATATGAACCCAAGCTTTAGCCAAAGCCGCTTCTTCGACCGGCGTCCAAGATTTTTTTTCCGCTTTATTCGATTGTTTCTTTTTTTTCACTTCTTAGACTTCTTGAATTTCTTCATCATTTTCTAACATACACAACATTATAAAAATAAAAATTCGAAACATACAATAAAAATTCGAAACATACATTTCGAAAAAAATAAAATAAAAATACGAAACATATATAATTCAAATAAAATTTCGGAAACACATACAATTCGGAAAAAAAATTCGGAAAACAAAAAATAAAAATTCGAATAAGATCAAATAAAAATTAGAAACATAAAATACCCATGGGAGTTGGTTGTTGCGTTTCGGGAACCACATCATCTTCATCATCATCCAAGTCATATAACGGTAGTTCTCGTTCAACACTTGGTTCACGCCAAGGACCGCTACTCGCATCGAACGGTCAAAGTCACTTGTAGGAGACATCGCGGTATTGAGTTGGAGTCAATGGTGGTGGTTGGTGAAAATATTGGGGTTGAAAGTACGGGGGAGAAGTCATTTGAGGATAATATTGAGGAGGATTCATTTGGGGAATGTATGGTTGTGATTGAATTTGTGGGATCTAATGGAACGAGAACCTCGCCCACGCCTTTGATGATGAACCACCTTTTGATTTTCTTGGATCCATGAGATTGTTTTTTAAAAGAGTAAAGAGATGAGATTTAATTTGTGTTAGAAAATAGGATTGATGTTGTTAATTTATAGAGGGGAGTTAATTTTTTTTTTAAATAGCCAAACGGCTAGAAATTGAATGCTCCAACAGATAGTTTTTTGCTTCCAACGTCCGAATATAAACCATGCCAAATCGGGGACTTTTGCCGAATTGATACTTGCTCCTTCCATGCCGCATGAAGCCGATTTGCATGCAATACCCACCCCGCTCGGTTTGATCCATGCCGAAGGGCATACCGAGACGATTGCCAGTACCCTAACAGCCTCTTTCTTAATACCCTCTAGCATGTGTTGTGCAGTTGGTGTTAGTGGCCCATCACTCTTCTCAATCACCATAAGAACATGCAATATCCTCTTCATACAAGATTCCCGATGTATTCTAAGGTCGTAATAATTGGTTTGCTTAAACCCTCGCTTATTTTGTCATGAAACACTTGACACATGTTATTAAGTAACACATCAGAAGTAGCTCTCCCTAAATATAAACAGTAATAAACATGTATTAATTATAACTGTTTATAGTGCATTAACAAATACAAAGTAACTGAAACAGATAGATCACTTACATGAAAAATGTGACCTTGACCAATGGATAGGTGGTATCTTACTTAACCAATCATGGGCTGGTTGACTAAGTTTTTTAGATCACCATAGCTTTCCCAAACTGCATAAAAAAGTTGAGGTTGTTGCACATTTCCACAGATGCTCTTTGTAGGCCCTACCTTTCCATTGCAGCTTCATTTTCTCATGAATGCTTCTAATACAGAACGTGTTCTCATGACTGGAAAAACTTCTCCTAAAGCTCTACTTATATCCCTGCACAAAATCAAATATGTTTACTCTGCTTTCAAAACAGAGAGACTTAAATTCATGAACAGAGTAAGAGAGTACCTTATCCATGTCAGTAATAAAAGTGATGCTTGAAATTGGCCCAAGTGCTATATCATCAGATAAACAATGAAGAAACCAAGTCCATGATCCTATGTTTTCTGAATCAACAAAATCATAAGCGAAAGGGTATATACCATTGTCGCTATCAATTCCACATCGAATCAGCTGACCATTCAAAGGACCACGAATTGGAAAAGCAGCCAACCCCAACAACGATCTCCCACACTCTTTAAATCCTTGTTTCAAGGCACCTAAACAAACATACACTCGATTGAATTCTCTCGTTGAAGAGCCTCATCTGAGGTCGCTCCCATTCATCACCATCATGTATTAGGGTTTGTTTCTCGCAACTCTTGAACATAATCTCTAAACATGGTAAATTGTAGCTTGAATTGACCCCATGGCGTATTGCTAGGTTTTTGGCCCTTAAAACCTTCTGCAGGAACACTTGAAGGTCGTATTGGTTGGTAAGTTGATTATGCACGCACTGACTGGAAACTGTGAATTTGTTTCAACTTGTGCTATAATTTTCTGTGAGATATAGCGAAGGTTAAAAGCTTTGACTTCCCTTGATTGCAAACAAGTGTGTTGCTCATTATATGTTCGACCGACTGATACCTGCCTCACCATTCCTGCCGACAAACAATAGTCATGGGCAGAGTATTTGTGAAGGGTCCTTTTTGCCGTAAAGCAATGCTTTTATACCCCTTCGCTTAATGGACTTCTAGATGGGCCTATATCCACCAGACCTTCACTTGGGCCTGAAAGTGGAACACAACCCCTACACCTGACCCTTATTCTTGTTTTGTCATTCTTCAAAAGAAACAACTCCCTCCTAGTTTCTATTGATTGCTCTCTTACTAGGTTTTTTACTTCCCCTACATTAGCAAACTCCTGACCAAAGATAGAAAAAAGTGGTATAGACTCCAGTTGCAAAGTCTGCCTGTTGGAAACTAACATAATCACTGCAAAATACATCATCAACCATCACAGGTAAATCATTTACCAACTTCCTGTCATCACTTATATTACTGGTTGTTCCTACTTCACCTAACTCATTACTCTGACCTTCTTGTACCATACCAAGTTGTGCATCATTCTCCTGACAAATGTTCTCTTCATTTGGTTCAATTGAATCATCAACTGCATTGCCTAAGTCACTAGTGTCACTCACTTGTAATAGAGTAACATCAACAACAGATCCTATTCCATGTTATTGTCAAAAAGTAAGCGCATCCTACAAGATGATTATCCTGAGTCAATTGAAACAGACTTACATCCACATCAAGCTCCTCAAACCTGTTATTGACATCAACTAGTGGTCTTCCTGCTTCGTCTAAGTGCTTCTCCTGAGTCAATTGAAATAGATTAACCTCAAAATTTTCAGGCTCCTCAAAGCTGTTATTGACATCAACTAGTGCTCTTCTAACTTTGTCTAAGTGCTTCCAATCACTCGGAAATGTATTAACCTCAACATTATCGTGCCCGCTATAGCATTGTCCTCATCAATAAGTACTAAAGCACGCTCACTGTTATGAACAGGTTGGCTAGCAAATGAGCAGTCTAAGGTGGAAAATACTTGCTCAATGTTTGGCAAATTGCTAGATTCACCAATATCATTGACGTCCACAGGCACTTGTGTAAGTTGTATAAAAGGATCTAGGGTGTGTTCATTATCTAGATCATCTAACACCAACCGCCTACAACAGATTGAATAGCCGCAGTAGCAACTTTTCTCCTATCTTCATCCATCTCCCAAAACACATTCTTAATTGATTGTGGGGACATTTCGTAAAGTTCTAATCTAGTCTTCCTATTTCCACATAGACGTCTATCAGCTTATGCTCTATGACAACATCTTTCAACAAGTCAACATTAGCAGGTTCACACAAAGAAAACAAACCGCCGCTCAATGTACAACCAGCTTAAGAAAGTAGAAATAATTGGTTTGTCCACTCTCATAACCGATTTGGGTCATGAGAGCATCCATTTCATCAACGGATACCTCTTTTATTTCCACAAGATCAACAAGGCATTTCTTGCCTCCTTGATATATCCTACCTGAAAAGTATTTGAATGTACCTTCATAATGAAACATCATGCTAAAGGATCCAGGTTCACCCGCTGTATAAAAAATGTACAAAAACAATGTTAAGCTAAAGTTACCTAAAAGGGGAATAACTTAAACAGTTGTACTAACATATGATTGTAATAGGCTCTAACCAAAAAAGACTTACAATTTCTCCTGATTGCAGCTTTTCTCCGCTTTCACGATCATCATAGAAAGGATATTCTCTTACTCGCCACAGAGTAAATCCAAGGTGGTTGTTTGTTATTTTCTTACTTAGATTATTTGATTTGATGATAGACATTGCATTAGGGTTTTCTGGGTAGGCTTTCAAAACAAGTTTGGGATGAGCAATGAGTACACACTTTGGTTATATTCTACATAATGGCGAAAATTGACAAGACATTCGCAAGCACATAAAGTGAAATGACTATTGTACCATCAACCGTAACATGATAACGGGTTTTTCTGGAGTATAATGGAACGTTGACAACGCCGTTATTGGTCAAGGGACTATTTTGGCATTTAAAGGCCAAGGTTTGGACCAGTAGCGATGATAAGGCCGAGTTTTGTCCTATAGCGAAGTTTTTTGCCAAGTTTAGGGACCAACCGTGTATTTTAGTCTAGAATTTAAGATTAGCTATTTTTATAGATTTTAGACTTATTAATTGTAGATTCTATCATTCAGATTATAACATTGTTTTACACTTAAGTATAAAGAGCTCCAAATTACTCGTGTAATTTACTTTTAAAACCCAATTTTTAACCTTTTTGGCTACTTTGAATGTTATGTTTTAGCAATACAACAAGAGTAAGCAGTATAATATTAGCTAGCTAAAAAAGAATTTAGTTTTTATTTGAGAAAATTATCAAACTAAGCCAAGAAATTATCTTAAATCCAAGATTTGGTCTTTTTTGCGGCTTTTTCTCATTTTGGTCATGATCAATTGCTCGACTCCACCTATTTTAATGACACGTGTCATGTTCAACTGCTCGACTCCACTTATAGTAGGCAAAAAAAATACAAAACGGGGGACACGTGTCACTAAATGAATAGAGTGAAGCAAGTTAACATAACAAAACCCAAAAAACCACCAAATCTAAGATCAAAAGTGTTTTTTTTTCTCAGTTTAATACTTTTCTCTTTTTATTTTGGGATATATATATATATATTTTTTATTTATAAAATATTTAAATTTTCGCGAATCACTTCTAAAACCATACGAAAGCTACTAGTGTAGCCATTTTTGACAAGACACAATTTACATATCACCGACTGACAGCAAGAAAAAGGGTTAGGACCAACCTAAAATGTCCCATTGATGCACATTACCGCTAAGTAGAATCTGATCTCGCCTCCATATTTTGCGTACCCACGACAACAAAAACAGACAACATTACACCTCTCATCGCGGTTTCAATTTTGAATTCAAAAAATTCTTTGACTATCCCTTTTCATCTTGTTTGAAATATCTTATAATCTTAGTAACTATATAACCAGCTCAAGAATTTAAATTCTCTAAGCAGTTTTTTTGTTTCATTCTTTCCAACCATTTTGCTGCTGAAAAAACAAAAAACTGGTCAAATCCCCCACCTTGAAAATACTTGTTGTATAATACCCTGAGCAACACTTTTAACTCCCTCTCACCTATAATTGGGTGATTATTTCAGGTGCCACTTTTTGCTAAAGGTTATTTCTGATTTTATTAAACCCAGAGTGTGTTTTTCTGTTCTTTTGGACTCGCCTGCATTAAATTGGGGAATTCCTTTCAGTCACAACTTTTACATGACGAGCATTACAACCTACCTGTGGTTCTTCAAATTCTTCAACATGAATTCTCTCTATAGTATAGGAGTTTGAATTTATAGAAGATCTAATATTTAATATATATATACTTTTTATAATTCTAATAGATTGGGATGCATCTAATGTGAGATATTAGGTGATGCATCTCTAATATGAATTGGTTGTATTTAATCTATCGAGTTATATTTATTTACCATGCTTATTAGCCAAAGATTCTTTTCATTTGATCTTTAATAAAGAAGAATAAACCTATTGTATTCATATCACATGTAAATAAGTTACGAGTAATACAACTGCCCGGCTACTTAAACATGTCATGTTAACCCAAACCCAATACCAAATAGCTAACCCTAATAAAAATACCTAAAAAAATTAAGAAATAAAAAATAAATAAGTTAAGAAAAAACATTTATTTAAAAAACTATATATATGAGAAAAGAATAGAGATGAACGGCTAAGATGAAGACCTTCCAATTCAAAAAACCCACTCATCTCATCCCTTACCAAACGCACCCTCCCTCTCCCTCACCTTTCTCCCCCCAAACACATTCAATATAAAATCTCACCTTCTCCCCATTTATTATCTTTCATTCTTTCGCACCAAAAAAATAAAAATTCACACACACCAAAAACACCTTAAAAAACACACACAAAACACAAATTAATGGTATATTCCACCGAACAACAATCAATGGAGCACCGATTAAAACCGTTACATAATTTCGATCTCCCTTGCTTAAAGTGGGGCAACCAGAAGCTTCTCCGTTGTATCAAGGTTCATCCTGATGACGTGGCATCTGTCAAAAAACGCTTCAGATCATCATCATCATCGTCGGAGAAGATGAAACCGATGATGATCGGAGGTGACGATGAGATCGAAGCTACTAGAGAGAAACTTATGCTTGATTTTCATAAAGAGGTTGGTAAGATCAAAGACGCTATTCTGAAACAACGTTTTGTTGATCCGATTACGTCATCTCCGGCGAATGTGACGTCATCTTCGCCGTGGAATTTGAGAACGAGAAGAGCTGCGTGTAAAGCTCCTAGGTCGCCGGTCAACGGAGTCAACGAGGTTAACGCTTTAAAGAATATGAGTTCTCCGGTGAGATTTAACGGTAACGGAGAGAGGACGAAATTTTCGGTGACGTTATCACGGCGTGAAGTTGAAGATGATTTTATGAAGATGACTGGACGGAGGTTGCCACGTAAGCCTAAGAAAAGACCTAGAGCTGTTCAGAAACAATTAGATGTAAGTAATTTTATAAACAAAATATTTATAATTTTTTTTTAATAAATTTTTTTATTAATTAGCTTTATATATTTGATTGTTGCAGACTCTGTTTCCTGGATTGTGGCTAACGGAGATAACGCCTGATTTGTATAAAGTACCAGATGTGATCGAGACCGGAAAGGTAACGATAACGATAGCGATTTGTAATTAGTAATTTACTATTTTTGTATCAAGTTTTTTTTACTAATGTTTTGATAAATTTTTGCAGAGGTAGCGTTTGGGGATGAATGGAGAAGTGTTGATGTGGTTACTAATTGGGATAGTTTACGGCTTTATGAGATGATTTTTGATGGTTAATGGGATATAGAGATGGAGATGGAGATAAGATCTTGGTGTAAGCTTGGATTTTATGCTAATTTTTGCTTCTAATGGTGGTAGTTGAAACATGTTGATATATGTGTTTTGTTTTTTTAGTGACTTTTGGTTTTGTATGGAATAAACGTTTAGTTTGAAATTAGCCTTTGATCAACTTATCGCTTGAGTCTTGGATTGACTGGTATTGTACTTGATATTAGCGAAGTGTGATTGGATTAAGAGCAATGATGTATGTATGATAGGAGTTTGTTCCTTCCTGAAATGCATGCTTCATGTTATTCTGATTGGGGAACTTAAAGCTTTGTTAGACAAAAAAATTGGCAGTCCTTTTTTATTTCTTATGTTTGTTTCAACGATTAGGTAAAGAAATATGTTGGATATGTGAGGTGGGGTTATAGTGCGTTTCGGAAATAACGTGTAATAGTTTGATTTAGTATGCATTACATTAGAGTCGGATCATTATTTTCGAAATTAACCTTCCCCCTGTATATTTTCTTTGAAGATGAAATGTTCCAATTCTGTATTCGAGCTCAAACTTGCTTACAATGATACATTGGAATGTTACCTTTTAGTAGATGAATGTATCAAATTATCCTGTATATATCGGCAGTCGTGATATATGCTATTTATCATCTAGTTATTTTAGTATCGTCTCAGATTCTTATGTAAAGCTCCATGTCTGCATTGCAATCAATCGATAGCACGTAATTTGGGCATATGCTTCTTGTTCGTACTTGTGTCCTGCACAGTATCTATAACGTTTGTTCTGCATAAAGTGACCCCATTAT
>OU343224.1:40956050-41038931 GCA_910596185.1 Chrysanthemum makinoi | reverse complement strand
ATTTCCCGGTTTTGAAGATCCCGCGACATCCAAACAAAGTCTACAAAGTATTTAAGGCTCTTTATGGCCTTCATCAAGCACCTAGATCTTGGTATGAAAGGCTCTCCACTTTCTTATTGAAACATGGTTACAAGATGGGAGCAATTGGAAAGACCTTTTTTATCAAGAGAGATAAGAAGGATATTATGCTGGTTCAAGTTTATGTAGATGATATCATCTTTGGAGCAACAAAATAGTCAATGGTGAAGGAGTTTGAGCAGCTGATGCAACATGAATTTTAAATGAGTTCTATGGGTGAATTAACTTTCTTTTTGGGTCTTCAAGTTAAACAATCAAAGGAAGGTATTTTCATAAGTCAAGATAAGTATGTCTCTGACATTCTTAAGAAGTTCAATTTTGATGCTATGAAGCCAATACTACACCTATAAAATCTATCAACTCATTGGGCAAGGATGAAGATGGTCAACTCAGAGAAGTCAACATGTATAGATCTATGATTGGTTGTCTTATGTACTAAATCGCATCTAGGCCTCGATATCATGTTTGTCGTTCTTATGTAAGATATCAAGTCTCACCTAAGGTCTCTATGAATGCAAGGAAGAGAATTTTTAGTTATTTGAAACAACAACCTAAGTTAGGGTTGTAGTATCCAAAGGATTCACCTTTTCACTTGGAAGCTTTTTCAGATAGTGATTATGCTGGTGATAATTATGATAGAAGATCAACCACTGGAGGATGGCCAAGATTCGGAAGAAGATTAGTCTCATGGCAATGTAAGAAGCAAACTATTGCAAAGAACATCATCCATCAAGCAGAATATGTTGCCGCGAAGCTATTGTGACAAGTATTATGGATGCAGAATCAACTCTTGGATTATGGGTTCAACTTCAAGAATACTCCTATTAACATTGATAATGAGAGTACAATTTGCATTGGAAGAATCAGTTTATCACTCCAAGACCAGCACATTCAGATTAGGCATCACTTTATCGAGATTGTTATGGAGCATAGCTCATTGATGTTGTCAAGGTTCACACGATGATAATGTACCATCTACTCACAAAAGGATTTGATGTTTCAAGATTCAATCATTTGGTGATGAGTATTGGTATGATTAACCACCGAGGTACATTTAAGGGGAGGACCGATTAGTTAGTTAGACACCCTATGAATTGCTTGAGGAGGCACTCCAATGCCTTTTGATGTTTTTTGCCATGAAGAAGAGAATGGAAAAGTAATCGCTTTTGGTTATATGAAAGTACGCTCGAAGTACCGCTGGAAAGTACGCTTACGTGGAAAGCAACCGCTTGTCTTATCAACGCATCGCTCCAAAGGTCAAAAGATGGGTTAAAATTCAAATAATGGTAACTTTATATTATGGGTTGTGATTTTTCAAATTCACCTATAAATAACTACCCTCTGATTTTCCCTCTCATCTTTATACTTATCAATCTTTTCCATATTTCTCTTTCTTTTACATTTACTATTCATCGAACCACTTTCTTTTGTAAACATTAATCAATGGCGAATCGAAACACAAAGCATTAAACACAACATGGTGGCCAATTTAGATAAGACTAAGCTAATGTTGTATTCCATGACATAATTGATTTCTTACCGATCAACAATCAATTATGCATTTTGTAGAACCGATGTTATTGAGCCATGGATTCACTTTGGGAAATCGCTAGAACTCACATGGAAGATGATGAGTCATATATAGGCTAAGGTTGCGGAAAGATGGTGAAAGTTGCTTTGAAGCTTCAATTCGTGAGATTTATTATTGAATGATGGGAGATGAGCTATAACGCTTTGACAAACAAATTTCTTTTGGGATACTTTAAGAGACATTAGGTATGAAGGGTCCTTAACTGAAACAACATTCAAGAAACCCTTGTTTAGTCCACATCGAAGTACTTGGTACATGTATTACTTCATTGTATCTCTAAGAGTACTTCATGGAGCAATTGATCTAATATCGATCCGCTTAGTGGGATTGGCTACAAATTGTCTCTTCAACTTTTCAAGACTCATTCTAGATGGTATGCTATCTCACATTTCTAATGGATCACCCTAGTTAATGTATCCAAGATTTATTCAAGTTTTCTTAAATAAACAACTTCATGATGTACCAAAGCCTTCGAAGGATTACCCGCTGTGGTACAACCTGCAAAGATTTTCACCTTCATGGCTAGGAAGAGTGATAGGTTCTCTCGAAGGAACACTCCTTTGACTACTTCTATGATGGAGATTGTTCAAGCAAAGAGATGAGGCTGCCGCAAGTGAAGAAAGAGAAGGTAAGATCAACTCAAGGTACCGCTTCTCAACATACCGCTTTTTATAAGGTAACGCAATTTCACCTACACCATCTCCACACAAGATAATGCATGCTGAGTCGAATCCAAATCAACCCACCATCATCTGGAGGAGATGCGGGCGATATACCTCCCGAGGGATTGATTCTGGATAATTATGTTTTGACAAGGGAATTGGTCGATTGAAGAAATCTTTTGAAGCTCAGCCGCACAACTAGTGAAGTTGAAGACCAAGTTTAGAAGATTAAAGACTTTGTATGGCCTTTGGTTCAACATCACCGGTTATGGGTCAAGTCACATAAGAGGCAAGGGAAGAAGTTTAAGAAGACTTCTAAAGGCAAAAGGTTCAACAACAGCCTTCATCCAAATTGGGGAATCCGAGCAAGATAATTTGAAAGAAGATGCCGAGTTTCATGCACATGTAAGATGAACCTCAAAGTACTGAAGCACAAGTAAATATTGAAAGTATTGAGCCTGAAGGAACTGGAGTTCAAAGTACTGGTGTAAGGTAATCGATGATCAAGGTGTCGATAATCAAGGTACCGCTTCAGGAACACATAAACAAGAGTCCGACATAACCCAAGGATTCTTAATTTGAAGAAGCTGGTCCTTCAACAGCTTCTACAAGAAGAGGAAGCCGATACACCCAAAGTGGAGCACACCGCAAGTGATGATGAGACTATTGTCGAAATATTGCAAAACTTATCAAGACCAAGGGGTGTTAGTATTACCGAGTTGCTGAAGAACAATCTCAAGCTTCTCAACCTCGCTTTAGATCCAGGACAAAGGCAAGGCAAACCGGTGGAAACAAAGAAGAAGAAAAAGCTTACTTTGGCTTAAATAAGAGCAATTGAAGTAGCCAAGAATGAAGAAGTCTAGGAAGTTTAAAGTCAATATGATGATGAGGTTTTTCTACCAGTGAAGGAACCTGAACCTACTATACATGTTCTACCAAGAAGACCAAGTATTGCTAAGGAAAGAAATGCCATGATGGCTTATCCAAGGGTCAAGGATATACTGATTACGTAAGTTAAAGTATTTAGAGATGAAATAGTTGTATGAATTGGTTAGAGAAGTTTATCAAAAGCAAGTTGATAGTATTATTTCTTTTAAAGATGATGATAAGCCGCAAGGATGCTAGAAAGAAGCTTAAAGAGAAAAGAACAACTCAAGATAAACAAACATCGAAGGTAGAATTAAGATCGATACGCTTGATGAGTCGAGAAATTACAAGAGTTGTAGACTTTGAGCATCCTAAGCTAAAGATGATGCAGAAAAGAAAAGTCAAAGATATCTACATTTGAAGTCGAGAATCAAAGGATGGAGATTATCTGATGTTCCATAGAGAAGATGAGAGTTTCAGAGTGTTTAATTTGCTATGGGACATATTGCACATCATCAATAGAGAGGATTTGTGCATTTATACCAACCGGTGCAAGAATATTTTGAACGCATTCCATCAGAAGGAATTGGTTTAGTCTTGCTTGGAGACCTCACAACTATTCGAAACTCGAACAAGACCGTGAAATCAACAACCAAGAAGTCCGAGATTACAAATGGAGATTCTTTGAAGAATCTGGAGTGCATGTTTTGGAGCTAGAAGATGGAACCATGATTCATATGTTAGCAGAAGATATATCCATTACATCATATCTTACAGAAAGAATGCTAGATCATGGTATGGAGGTTGAAGACGATAATGAAAATCGCTCTATGGTCATCGAATTGTTTATCGATGGACAACTATGGTCGATGATAATGCATAACATCGGGTATGATTCTTAATTGTAACATTTTTGAAAAATCAAAGACTTTATTCAGTATCACTGATCAAACAAGATTTCACTAAAGTACGGCTTAAAGACAAAACCAAGAACAATTTTAATAAAAATAAGCAAACTTTTGTTAAGTGTAAAATATTTTGAAACAAAAGTTAACAACAACTAATGGTTTTTGAGATGGTTATAACAAAAGGTTATCAATCCACCATGTTTAACAAAAGGATTACATCCATGAGCAAACGGCTCGTAAAGATATCTCAAACCGCTAATAGTTGACAACTTGCTAATAAGTTGTATGGTAATCAACTCACCATATCAAATGTAAATAGCGCTAGCCCACAAGAAAATGGCTTGTGGTAAAGGCGTGAAAAACCATTTATATGGTAATTAGTTCACCATGGTTGCAAGAACTAACTAGTCCAAAAGGGCACGGTTAAAGACAAAACAAACTGTTGATAGTCGATGATTTGCTAAAATATCATATGGTTATCAATGTACCATGGTTTTACACACCTAAACATTGGCTACTCCAAAGTTAATGGCTTTGGTAAAGAGACATTAAAATTTCAATGATTCACCTCTCGCAGAGTTTACACACCGGAAGTGATGAGAATAGATGAAACTTAATGAACTCGATGTACAAATTGTCATATGTTGCCAGTAGCTAAAAAGATGGAGATTACTGATTGTGCTGTAAAGGATTGGGATAAAGACTACTTTATGATGATAATACAAGCACAATGGAAAGTACAAAGACAAAATTTGAAGATAAAGATACAATCTTTCCTCAAGACAAAGATGTTAAAGATATAGATTCCAAGGAACTTGAAATCAAGCAAGTAGAATTCAAGTTAGGGGAGGATTGTTGGGATATAAAGCACCGAGAAATACAAAGTACTAAAGAAGTCAAAGTGCCAAGAGTCAAAGTATCCTAAAGAAGAAAGTCAAGGTAATGCTCAACATCAAAGTACCGCAAAGCCAAAAGAACTGTTACATCGCTTATGGAAAGCCTATTCTAGAATATTCTTAGTTTATTACTTCACAAGAATTAGATTTGTAAACTGACTAGGTAATCCTTATTTAAAAGGACCCCTAGATTGCATTAGAGATATATGTTTTAGAGTTTTAAATACAATTCAAACGTAAGATTAGAGTTGTTTAGTTTATTAAAGTAAATTCCGATACCTATACTTAAGAGAGTTAATTCAAGAGCTCATTGTTAGTAACTTAGGATTTATCAGAAGTTGCTAAGCCCTTACAAGCTACATAGGTTAGTTTGGTTAGAGTATATCGATCCAACAATTGCTATGCAAGAAGAGTTAAACTAATTTGTTAGAAATGATGTTTGGAAATTAGTTCCAAAACCTAAAGATCAAACTATAATTGGAACGAAATGGGTTTTTCAAAATAAAATGGATGAAAATGGTGTAGTGTCTAGAAACAAAGCTAGGCTTGTCGCACAAGGTTATAATCAACAAGAAGGGATTGATTACGAAGAAACTTATGCACCGGTGGCTAGGCTCGAGTCTATTAAAATCTTACTTGACATGCATGTGCTTATGACTTTAAATTATTTCAAATGGATGTTAAAAGTTCATTCCTTAATGGGTTTATTAACTAAGAAGTATATGTTGCTCAACCTCCGGTTTTACACGACTTTGAAAACCACATCATGTCTTCAAACTCAAATACATTATACTGACTTAAGCAAGCACCAAAATCTTGGCACGATTGGCTTAAGACTTTTCTAGTAGAAACAAATATACCATGAGATTAGTAGATAATACTCTTTTTACCAAGAAAAAGTAATCACACATTATCATAGTTCAAATATACGTTGATGACATCATATTTGGATCAATCATTAGAGCTATGTGGATGATTTCTCTAAAATCATGCACGACGAGTTTGAGATTAGAGTATGATGTATGAAGTTAAACTTTTAGGACTTCAAATTAAACAACTAGAAGATGACATATTCTTTAACCAATCTAAATACATAAAAGATATGCTTAATAAATTTATTCAAGACTCAAAACCAAGACACCCATGTCCTCTGACACAAACTCATCAAGGATGAGGAAGGTGAATCGGTAATTAACACTAAATATATAGGAATGATCGGTAGCCTACTCTATCTCACGTCGAGTAGACCCGACATTATGTTTAGTGTTTGTCTATGTGCTCGCCTTCAAGAAGATCCCAAAGCATCATGTTAATACAAATAAGCCGTAAAAACGTTTATTTATATTTTACGATCTTCTAATGTTTTGTCGATAACAAACGTAAAATCATATTAACGAAACAAATAAAATACGTAAATGGTTTGAACTAATAGTTTCTAACATATTCACATTTTCACATAAAACACTAAAACAAGTATAAGTGATTTTATGATTTAGTAATACATATGTACAACAACTAGTGTTTACATATTTGGATTAAATATACACATAACTAGTATGCAGTATATTGGGTAATATAAATGGGTAGAAACTTAAGTATCACAACCCATTGGGAAAATACATTGAATGTAGTTGGGTACAACACAAAGCCCATAACCCATGGATCTTGACCCATAACCCATTTCATGACATCATGCTTATATCATACATGGATAATATCCGTAACCCATGGATCAACCCATACCCAAATGACTAAGTGCATTGCACTCAAAGATACATTGTATCTAGCCAAAGATCCATGCTTCAACCCATGACCCATGACCCATAACCAAAATACCCATGGGCCAAGAGGAGCGTTCCACGGATCTCTAGCTTTGTGCTAGCCGGATCCCTTGTGGTAGGGATCCGTGGGATCCGGAACAATAGGATTTTCCTCTAAATAGTGAGCCATTTCTTCATTATTTCTAACCCCTTTCTAACACACTTTCTCCCCGAGTTAAAAACTCACTAACCTCAGATCCAAGAGATCTATGTTTGTAGTTTTGTTTTTGTGATCTTTTAGGTTCCTCTTAAAGGCAAGATCACCACCTTTGAAGTCGCGCAAGCTCAAGTCCATGAGTTGCCATGCTTCCTCATCATCAAGGATACCAAGTCTTCTTTGTTGATGATTCCTTTCTTTCTTCAAAAAGTGTAGTGTTGAAGACATTAGTGAAAGATGTCTCAAGTGTCAAGACGAAGATATTAGTGAAGGGTATCTATTGTCTATAGGATAAGCACTTGTGGTAGGTACTTAGAAGTCAAGACAAAGAAGCATTAGTGAAAGGTGCTGTAAGTCAAACAAAGAAGCATTAGTGAAAGGTGCATAGAAGTAAAGACACAAGACATTAGTGAAAGGTGTCTTGTAGATCTAGTCAAAGACATTAGTGAAAGGTGCCTTAGTTGTACATTCGATATGGTGTGTTTCGATGTACAAAATAGACTAAGATTAGATCCAGGATATTGATATCCTTGATGATGTTGTAAAGGAGTAGATCTCATTTGGGATTAGTCGCTGGTGTAGGCGAGTTCCTCCATTGCAATGGAACTAGGTGCTTAGCCTAGTACCTAATAAAGGGTAGGCTTACAGAAGGTGTAGTTCACCTTGGAGTGAAAGAACTAGGTACTTAGCCCAGTACCTTAAAGGGTACGCCGACGTTGTGTAGGTGTGGTTCACCTTGGAGTGAAAGAACCCGGTGGTTAGCCTAGCACCGAAAAAGGGTAGCGATGTTGTGAAGACCCGCCATAAGGAGATTGGTGTAGTGATTACTTAACTCTCAGTAGGTGACTGGGAGTGGAGTAGGCAAGGAAGGTGTCTTTAGCCGAACCACTATAAATACTTGGTTGTGGTTTTGTGCTTCTTACTCTTATCTTTTCATTACTTACCTTTATATGCTTGTTTATCAACATCCAACACACACATCCAAATAGATTGACATAAGTCAATCTAAAGAGTTTAAAAGGAAGTTTTAATTGGTAAAACTATTCAACCCCCCATTCTAGTTTTCCACAATTGACATCAGAGCTTCGTTACCAAGTTTCTTGAAGTATATTGTACTTTACAAACTTGATACGATCCATAGTTAATTGAAAACTACAAAGAAGGTTTTTCATAAAACAAACACCATGTCTTTCAAAACTATATGTTTGGATGTTGATTTGATAACAACATTTTTTCTTATTTACTTTTTCATTTAATTGCACTAATCTTCTTTGTCATGTTGATTAGTTAAAGCTCATTCACCAAGCTTTAGGAGTCTTGGTACAAGAATACCTTCCTTAAGAAGGTATCTTGAATGCAAAGGAACGGAATCGCCTAAGTGACATTTGTTGTGTCATTTGTAAAGACATTCCGGCACGCTAGAGGTATGATTTTATTTTTTACTTTGCTTGATAATTAAGTATACCTATTTATGTATTTATATGATTATCTTTTGTGCTTATACATGTTTTACATGAAGCTTCATTAGAAAGCCTTTTTCTCACATATTGTTTTATTTCTCGCCTAAAGTCGTGGTATATAAAACTTTGTTTTTGTCTTTTAAATCCAATAATAAACAAAACACTAATTTCAAAAATTCCTCCTTTCCTATAAATAACCCCACCGTCGACCACTCTACCAAACCCTCACTTTTTCAAATCTTCCAATTTTAAAATTTCCTCCTCATTCAAAATTTTCATCTTCCTCCTCATTCCATCTCAACCGAAACCAGACCACATCAACATGGTTTACATCGCGACTCGCTCATCGCCCTAACACTCATCACACTTTGTGTTCCTATGATGAAGTTCACATACGGAGACATTTACTTTGTGTTGTTAATCTACATTGGGGTTATATACCCAACTTTGTATTATCCTTAGTATTGAAATGCAATATTACTAATAATCAAGTTATCTAGGTTATTATTATCATAATGCGCTTGTCACTATTTTGATTATATGTTTTATATTCTTTCGTGATACATTAGAAGTCATGTATGCATGCTAAAAGAAAATGTAGGATAAAACATATTTCGTGGTATAAAACTGGAAAACCTATGTTTCTCATATTACGATCCACGATCCTGGAAGATATACTAGCCTGATCCTTTTGTAAAAGAACCGGATCCGGCCCTATCGAAAACGCTTTTCATGCAAATTAAAAACCACTATCTTTCTAAATCTAATAATCCACTAGAAAGTCAAAACCTTGAGTAAGTTAAAATGTAAAATACCATTGTTAATAAAAATCTAGTAAAAACATTAGATTATCATAGGTTAACCACAAACATCTCTTTTATTAACTTATCATTTCTATAGGTTCAACTATGACGCATGAATATGAGTTTGATTTTTCACTCACTAGCGCTATACTTCAACATCTCTCTCGAACCCAACACACCTAGGAATCATGTCCGTGGGTTCAATATTCCTCAAAAACCGCGAAGGACGTATGGTAGACACCTTCTACATTCAAGAAGGTATCAATACCTCCTTCGGAGCCATAGGACTAGAATGTCTTCTTGAAATCAACGAGAAGATATGTCCAAGGTTCATAATAGAATTTTCCGTCAAGTCGAACTCGCTCGTAACGAGGATCGCTTTCTATCTCTTTGGTTTTATATTAAAACCAAAGTTCACTCTAACCCTTGGGCATTTTGCTCACATCCTCCGGATTCCAAATCATGGACAATGCGCCTTCACCGAAGATTGGTCTCTTGATTCTCTCTTCAACTTTCGTGAAGAAAATAGTTCATATTGTTCACACATACCCTCTCCTAAGATTTAAATCGCGATAATATGCAAAACTCGACCTATACATCCGATCCAAACATTATCTTTACAAGGGATATCCGAGAAGAGTACATGCCTCTTGCACTCATCCTACGTGAAAATGTTTGGAGTCTTAGGGGAAATCGAGAAATTCTTCCCGCTTTTTGTGCTCACATGTTGTACTGCTTTCTAACACAACAACCATACAATCTCGCCTACTTCTTCAAGTAGCTAATTGCAAATCTTCAAGGCTCCAAGAATAAACTCATCCCTTATGGAATGTTCTTGACATTTATCATATGTTATGCACTTCCATCCTCAATTTCAAAGTCCGTTGTATTTGTGAACAAGATGATGGAACCGCTAAACATATCTCTCATGAAGACTTTCTTCATTCTTGATTCCACCAACACTCATCAATCACATAATGATCCTCCTAGCGAAAACACTCATGGAACCTAGTAGTATTCCAAAATAGGATCAAATCTTGTATTGCTTTATCAATGTAAATCAATTTCTTTCATGAAATAAAACATCTTACATTTGATATCTTAGTAGTAGAACTCTTTTTAGACTATCCTTGAGATATAATGCATTATCAAGATCATTGCATACCTTTAGTAAAGGTCCTGCCTGAGTGATGGCGGATCCCAAAGATTGTGCTAGACGGATCCCTACACTTAGGGAATCGTGGGATTCGGCAAACAGAAAATGCAATTGCAAGCATTATATCTCAAACATATCCTTAGAACACCTCACACTAAGCTAAACATAGTATCTTAAGGCAAATTAAGTCCTTATCAAGATAGGTTGATCTTTCCTACTCACACATAACTCACCTAGATCACACTCTAAAACGCTTTAGATCTACTGGCCATTTTTAATCCATTACTCTTCTCCGCTCAAACTCACACTTCATTTTTTACTTGATCCCTCACATTTAGCCTTAGAAATCTTTATTATGGAAAAAATTGACCATAAATCATCTTACTCCAAATTGATCAAAGTTGATCAAACTCTACTTTTTCCCATCTCAAAGCTTCTAGGATATTTTCCAAAACACTATCCTAAGTCACAACCTGATCTCTAGGATCATTTAGCTTCAATTGACACTCTAAATCTTTAATGTCATCCTTGCTCATCCATTGGTACTCTTGAAAGTTCCAAATCCTTCCATAAAAGACAATCATTAGCTATCATTCATTACCTCAAGTACTTAAGCCCCTTTATTTAAAACACTTAGGAGGACTGAAACACTCAAGATGTTATAGGTCTTAGATCTTAGAAACATCATTTCCACTTTCATAACTGCTGAAAGCCTATCTCCTAGAATTAGCCTAGACGGATCCCTCGAGAAGGAACCGTGGGATCCAGATGACAGCTTATGTCAAATCTTGCTAAAACAATCATTTCAACTCATCTTCCTAACTCAAACACTCCATCTCATCTTAAATGAGTTCATAGATCAGTACAAACTCTGAAGTTGACTCTTGTGCATGTTAATCATCACATTCCAATGAATCCTAGTGGCTTAAGGCTTAAATGCACTTGCCAAATCTCTTGGTTTATAAACCACCTTGTTAGGACCTCCATAGTCATCACTCTCATCTTAACTTTCAGCTCTTGCAACCTCCTAAAATCATCTCATCATGAGGAAAACCCCAAGTAGTAACTTATCCACCAAAGAACTACCCATGAAAAGGGCTCGTGTTATACACGAAATTTCTTCAACCGAATGATTCGTAGAAGGAGGTGAAACACAATATCAACGATATCAAAATAATAAAATTCACAAATTAACCCTTTAGGAAAAAGGTCAACGCGGCCAAACCAATGTGTGATAAAGTGATACCGAAAGTGATTTCCGGGTCGTCCCAACGAGGTGAATGGAAGGATCACGAAGCTGCGGATTTGAACTTGAATCGATTCAATGATTTGTTTGATTTGAATTACGATTCTACAATTTAATGAACGGGAAGGTAATTAGGCGTGGGAACCCTAATAAACTACAAATAAACTATCACTAAGCCTAAGGAATGATAAAACGAAGCTACACTAACTCCTAGGGTGCTAAAACGTAAAAACGTGAAAATTTGCAACCACCCGAGCCATAAACGTAAAAATTTTGCAATTTATGGCTACGGTGTGAAATCAATTTTCCAACGCTCATTTGACTAAAATAATTTTAGAAAAAAGTCGGGAATTTTTTCGACTATTAAAATAATTACTACTAATTAAAAACTATTAAACACCAATTAAAATGATAAAATATTAAACTAATTTTGAAAAATCTGAAAATTCAGTAAAACTACTCTAATGTTAGTCGATCCTAAGAAAAAATAGAAAAGATGGTGGTTGCTTTTATGAAATAGTCGCAAATAAGCCAATAAGGGCTTATAAGCAAACCCATACAAGTCTATAAAGGAATAGTTTGTGTAGAACTTGTGAGACAAGTCCGCGCAGTGGTTGGCTGTGGTGGTGAAGTGGTGGCATGGAGTCAGATGGAGACCAAGGTTCGAATCCTGGCTCCTCACTTTTTGAAAATCTATTTTTTTTTTCTTTTTCAGCTTTTGGAGACTTGAAGATTCTAACAAAATAAGGAACTTTTGCAAACACTTATGTTTTGAAAATCACAATGCTTCGTATAAACAGCTTATATGTAACTGACGATTTTAAAAAGGAGCAAACAAACACCTTTAAAACAAACAACCAAACACTCCTTAATTCAAACAAAAGTATACTAACATTCAAAAAAAACGTTTGGAAATGAACATTGGGCAAATAAACAAATTGGAATGAGAATAAGCTAGATACAAAAAAGGAAATACAAAAAAAAGAATAGCAATGGCATAGAACCTAAACTAGGGAGATCCTAAGCATAAGCTTAATTAGGCACTAAACTAGTACAGTGAAACCAAAAAGCTAAATCCTAAGAGTCTAATCTAAGCTACTTAAACCAGAGATAAGAATACTAAATAAGCTAAGTTTCCTAGTGATAAGCTAAAAAAAAATGAAAAGGACAATGTGACCTGTTGGTCGATAATCGCAGCCGCAAACGTACTGGACTGTTCAACTTATTTTTGTTTAAAATGAACTCCCAAGCACAAACAAGCTACATAATATTCAAGTTAGCCCAACAAAGATTATAGATAAACTGAATGAGGCCAAGAACAAGGCTTTTAACAGCTTGGAAATGAAATACATCACTTTATCTTAGGTCCTTTTTAATCAAAGCGCATCAAAATAGAGATAAAAAAAAAGAACAGATAAAAGAGGTTGAACCTTCAAATTTTGAAATTTTAAAAACTTTTCGGATGCACTAAGTTAGAGTCGACTTGATATGTGATTTCAAGTAGTAAAAGAAAACAAGTTTGCTTACTGAAAAAGACAAACTCGAAATGGATCAGACCCAAAATCGCTGGTATGAGCAAATTATATTTCTTTTTACTTGCCAAACCATTTCAACAACCTAAAACACTTTCTACCTATTAAAATCACCCAAGATTCTATTTTGACCTTAAAGGTCAAAGTGGGTAAAAACTTGGTTTTGACCCGGTTATGAGCAATGACCAAACACCCCTGATGCAAATAGCTCAAGCTACCATTTTTCTAAGATTAATCTAAAAATCTTTTAACTACCTCTCAGTAAGCTAAAATAAACTCTTAACAAAACATGAAACTGAAAAAAGAGCTTTCATTAATTAAAGAGAAATTGCAATAAAACTGAGATACAAGAAACTAAAAATTTTTAAAGAAAAACTAGGGGTTTGACCGTTTGGATTATTGGGTTTGGACTTGATATTGGGCTTGGGATTAGCTGGACTTAGGATTAGAAATGGATATATTTAACAACTTAGGACTAAATGTACATTCTGAAATTCTAGGGACCACGAATGTAAATTCTGAAAATGCTTTCCAAGGACCAATCTTGACAATCTCTAATACTCCAAGGACTATATTTGCCAAACCAAACTTGATGGACTAAACTTGTAAATTTTCCAAAATTTATCAAAATGACCTGACAAGTTAGAATTACCAAAGGACTAAAAATGTTCATTTTCCAATTTAAAATGTCCAGGGTAAACTACAATCTTTGAAATTCCAGGGACTAAAGTTGCTTTTTTTTAAAAGTGGGGAATCAAACTCGCCAATTATGCAAACTTTGTTCGTTTTCATTTGTTTTTGATAATTTTGCATCCTGAAACATATAAAACACAATTTTGAGATCTTTCAAAGATTTTGATGCATTTCGTGAGTGTTTTAGATGTTTGCGCTCAGATTTGACTTAAAATGATGAGTTTACACACTCATCAAATCCACATTAAAACATGCTAGTCCCTAGCAATCTTTTTGAGAAAAACTTAATGGATTTGAATCTCTTTACCAAAGCCATTACTTCTGGAGTAGCCAAATGTTTCAGTTCAAGTAAGAACTATGGTACAATGATAACCATATGATTTTGAGCAAATCACCAGCTTTCAACGGTTTTGATTTGTCTTTACCGTGCCGCTTGCTTCCTGACTAGCCAACTCTTAGATAAAATATCTTTGGTGAGTCGATTACCAATTATGGATTTTTAACTGCCTTTACCACAAGCCATAAACTTGCGGGCTAGCCAACTCTTCACCAATTAAAGATATGGTGAGCTGAACACCATACAATTTTGGGCAAATTGCAAGCCGTCAACGGATTTGAGATATCTTTACCAAGAGCTGCTCTCGATTAGCCAATCCTTTTGTTTATTAGACATGGCGGATGATAACCATAAAAAAATTGGCCAAAATGGGGAATCGTATAATTACATGATAAAATTCGTGAGAATTTCCCCCCCACACTAGAAATGAATATTGCCCTCAATATTCAAAGTACCGGCGTTATGCCGAAACATAGAACGTAGGGAAATACTACTAATATTTGAATTTTTGAAGAAAACTTATGTACAAATGGGCAACTCCCCACACTTAGGTGGTAGAAAGTAGAAAGAAGTCAGAAATAGGGTGAAAACCCATATAACAAGGCTATCGTTTTTTGATTCCCCGAGTCGCTAGTTTGACTCATTCATTGGTCCATGGGGAGCAAGTGGGAGAGAAAATCTCCATCGGACTTTCATTCAAGTGGTTTGGATAAATATTGAATGTGTTGAAAGTTTCACTCCGATGAGATGCAACCGCCCAAGAGAAAGAGAAAAATGTCGGGTAAAAATGGTATCTTCACTCCCGTAGGAGTTAAGACATGGAGAAGTCACGGATGAGAAAGTAGTGTCAATTTCTTGACAACGGGTGGGCAAAAGATTAGATTGATGAACATTAACGGAATGTTCTAAATCTTATCCACCACAAGAGAAGTCACAATATTCGTGTTGGACTTAAGAAATATCCGAGAGTGATTCTTAAAAGGTAAGATGTGGTTTGAAAACTTTGTCCTCGGAGAGGAATGAGACGCAAGTATCAACCACGGTAAAATCCTTAAGGGTAGATGAGTTACTCATGGATGAAAGAGGATGCAGCGCTTTGCTCAAAAATCTCTTCCTCAATTCCCGAGGAAAAGGATCGATGTGGCGAAGTTCACCCGCGAACTCCTCATGGAAAAGTCTACTCCTTTCGGAAGAGGAGGCAATTCAAATGGACACTCATACTCGGAAGAGAAACATGAAAAGGGAATGCCACTACTTCCTTTTTAGTATGATCGTCATCAAAGGAATACATCAAACCCGAAGAGAATCATTGGAAAAAGCCTCAAGTTCAGGGAATGTTTCGTTTTTCAAGAGTCACTATCCTTAATGGGATAGGAGTTGAAGCTGGTTTAGTACAAAATGATTCGATCTTAGAAACGAGGAGATTTACATTGAACAATTTTTCACGGAATTCTGCCCTCAATTTCCGATCATCGTAATCTCTCACTTCCTCTAAGCTAACTAGCTCGAAGGTAACTCGACACATAATCGATGTCTCCATAAGATAAAGAATCGTCAAACGGTACAATCGTTGTCGAATCGGAGAACATCTCGACATGATCGTTGGGATGTCAAAGGAGGAGAAGAATCATTATCAAGAGGCTCATCAAACATATTACCGGAGATAACCTCGACTCACTTGGGTTGGGACAAGGTTCTCAACACAAGACTTTCGCTTCCAATAGTGCAAGATTTTCGCCCCCATTAAAAGATTATCCGACGGTTCTAAGGTAGATAGGCAAGATATATGAGTGGACATGTGCGGTACTTTGTGGGCTTGAGATATGCACCTTGTCCTTTGTCATCTCCTAATCCTCCTCATCCTCATCATCGAGACGGCAAGCCTCAATAGAGAAGTTGAGCTGCTTGCCTCGGCTAGAAATCTTTCATTTGAGCTGCTTGTTCCTCGAAAGTTCTCCAAGGATACAAGGATATTGATCGATGACGGAAGTTGTGGGGGTTGACATTGTCAAAACCGAAGTGTTATAACAAGGATTGGGTCCAAAGTAATTATGATTCCACGATTGACATTGATAATCATCATGAGGACCCCTACACTTAGCACAATGAGGGTATTGGGGAGAAATTTTGAAACTGTGTTTGATCATTGAAATGATGAAAATACGGTTCGGTTCGTATAAATTTTGGAGGGTAGTTGAAATTGTTTTGAGGATAGTTGAGAGTTTGGGTTAGAATCAAGCGAATGAATTTCTCGGACAAATCAACAACATCCATTGACAAGATAGTTTCCACACCACTCGCAATACATTTGTAAATAAACGAAAACCTTGTGGTAACAAGTCTCCACAACCATAGCAATAACTTTGATCAAACGAAAATATTTCGGGCTCGGGAATAGGAATCGAGGGTTCAACAACATCACATAAAGCGGTATTTCCCGAAATTGAATCATGACGAAGTTCAATTAAGAAGTTTTGAATCATGTCATTTCTGGCCCTAAAGAAATCGTCGGTAAAACGTTCAAGATTCCGAGTTGGGACAAGTGTGGTGCTCTTAGAGCTAGCAAGTTCCACCACTTCCGTTATGGTCTCCGGTGTTTGAATGGGTTCATCGAATCAATTCTAATTTGACTTTTTCATCGGCTTGAATTTGCTCGATTAGATTACGGGTTCTAAATTCAAAGAAATCGTCCTCGTAACCTCGTGGGTGCTTGAGGTAATTCAGACGTTTGAACGGGTTCGTCAACATTAGAACGTATTTCGGCTTGTGGCGGTGGTTGAAATAACTTTGAAAAGACTTTTTGATGGATAATTCGCACAAACCGAAATTCGCCAACTAGCCTTCCACACCGCCACACACGACGCACTTGACAATGATGTTGATCTTTTTCCATACATCAAGATGATCACGCATTAGAATTAAAACATATAGAGGGTTAAAGAAATAGAATTAAACGGTTTTGAGGTTAAAGAAGAGTAGAATCAAATGCAGAGGGTAAGAGAAATAGAATCATTCGGATAAGAGGAATGAGAAGAGTATTTTTTGTATTTTTCAAAACGTAACTTCACGAGGAAGGTTCTTCGTCACTAATCACAAAATCACGATATTGTCGCAACACACCGCAGCTGCCAAAATTTGATTCGTGGTGAAGTGAGTGGTGAAAACAAATATCAACGATATCAAAATAACGCGTAAAATTCGACAAATTAACCCTTTAGGAAAAGGTCAACGTTCCAAACCTCACGTGTGATAAAGTGATACCGGAAAGTGATTTCCGGGTCGTGTCCCAACGAGTGTGAATGGAAGGATTCTGAAGTTTCGTGATTTGAACTTGAATTGGATTCAATGATTTGTTTGATTTGAATTACGTATTCTACAATTTAATGAACGGGAAGGTAATTAAGGCAAGGGAACCCTAATAAACTAAAAATAAACTATCACTAAGCCTAAGGAATGATAAAACGAAGCTACACTAACTCCTAGGGTGCTAAAACGTAAAAACGTAAAAACCGGCAACCACCCGAGCCATAAACGTAAAAATTTTGCAATTTAAGGGCTACGGGTGTGAAATCAATTTTCCAACGTTCTATTTGACTAAAAATAATTTTAGAAAAAAGTCGGGAATTTTTTCGACTTTTAAAATAATTACTACGAATTAAAACTATTAAACACTAATTAAATGATAAAAAATATTAAACTAATTTTGAAAAATCTGAAAAATTCACAGAAACTACTCTAATGTTAGCTGATCCTAAGAAAAATAGAAAAGATGGTGGTTGCTTTATGAAATAAGCTGCAAATAAGCCAATAAGGGCTTATAAGCAAAACTGCATACAAGTCTATAAAGGAATAGTTTGTGTAGAACTTGTGAGACAAGTCCCAAGGGCGCAGTTGGTTGTGTGGTGTTGTGAAGTGGTCGTGAAGTGTGAGTGGGAGACCAAGGTTCGAATCGCCTCACTTTTTGAAAATCTATTTTTTTTTCTTTTTCAGCTTTTGGAGACTTGAAGATTCTAACTAAATAAGGAACTTTTGCAAACACTTATGTTTTGAAAAAAATCACAAAAGCTGTATAAACAGCTTATATGTAACTGATTTTAACAGTGAGCAAACAAACACCTTTAAAAACAAACAACCAAACACTCCTTAATTCAAACAAAAGTATACTAAGGCATTCAAAAAAAACAGTTGGAAATGAACAATTGGGCAAATAAACAAATTGGAATGAGAATAAGCTAGATACAAAAGGAAATAAGCTACAAAAAAAAAGAATAGCAGTTGGCATAGAACCTAAACTAGGGAGATCCTAAGCATAAGCGAATTAGGCACTAAACTAGTACTAAGGGAAACCAAAAAGCTAAATCCTAAGAGTCTAATCTAAGCTACTTAAACTGAGATAAGGAATACTAAATAAGCTAAGTTTCCTAGTGATAAGCTAAAAAAAAATGAAAAGGACAATGTGACCTGTTGGCTGCATAACTGCAGGCTGCAAACAGCCCTGGGACCTGTTTCAGCTTATTTTTAAGCTGCAAAATGAACTCCCAAGCACAAACAAGCTACATAATATTCAAGTTAGCCCAACAAAGATTATAGATAAACTGAATGAGGCCAAGAACAAGGCTTTTAACAGCTTGGAAATGAGCTGTTATCAGCTTATCTTAGGTCCTTTTTTTACTGAAGCAGAACAGCAGAGATACAAAAAAAAAGAACAGATAAAAGAGGTTGAACCTTCAAATTTTGAAATTTTAAAAACTTTTCGGATGCACTAAGTTAGAGTCGACTTGATATGTGATTTCAAGTAGTAAAAGAAAACAAGTTTGCTTACTGAAAAAGACAAACTGAGCTGAGAACAGGACCCAAAATCAGTGGTATGAGCAGCTTATGAAAATTTCTTTTTTACTTGCCAAACCATTTCAACAACCTAAAACACTTTCTACCTATTAAAATCACCCAAGATTCTTGAAAATACTTTGACCTTAAAGGTCAAAGTGGGTAAAAACTTGGTTTTGACCCGGTTATGAGCAATGACCAAACACCCCTGATGCAAATAGCTCAAGCTACCATTTTTCTAAGATTAATCTAAAAATCTTTTAACTACCTCTCAGTAAGCTAAAATAAACTCTTAACAAAACATGAAACTGAAAAAAGAGCTTTCATTAATTAAAGAGAAATTGCAATAAAACTGAGATACAAGAAACTAAAAATTTTTAAAGAAAAACTAGGGGGGTTTGACCGGGTTTGGATTATTGGGTTTGGACTTGGATATTGGGCTTGGGATTAGCTTGGACTTAGGATTAGAAATGGATATATTTAACAACTTAGGGACTAAATGTGTACATTCTGAAATTCCAGGGACCACGAATGTAAATTCTGAAAATGCTTTCCAAGGACCAATCTTGACAATCTCTAAAATTCCAAGGACTATATTTGCCAAATCTGAAACTTGATGGACTAAACTTGTAAATTTTCCAAAATTTATCAAAATGACCAAATTTGACAAGTTAGAATTACCAAAGGACTAAAAATGTTCATTTTCCAATTTAAAATGTCCAGGGGTAAATTCTGTCAATCTTTGAAATTCCAGGGACTAAAGTTGCCATTTTTTAAAAGTTGGGGGACTGAAACTGCCAATTATGCAAACTTTGTTCGTTTTTCATTTGTTTTTGATAATTTTGCATCTGAAACATATAAAACACAATTTTGAGATCTTTTCAGTATTTTGATGCATTTCAGAGTGTTTTTAGATGTTTTGCAGTTCAGATTTGACTTAAAATGATGAGTTTTTACACACTCATCACGAATCATCTCCCGTCAAGCCAAAAAATGATAGAATCCTTCATCATTCAATCAAACCAATTCCTAAAAGGATAGTACCCACAAAACTACCAATGCCAAACACCACCATACCTCCTAGGCCAAACAATATTATCTCCACTAAACCATCACCATTGGTTCCTAGAGCTATTTCATTTACATCCCCACTATCATCACCACACCTCTACAATTTAGAGGACTTGCCTCCTAGGCCATCTCATCCGCTTCCGCCGAAAACATTCTCGTCATTAGGAGGAATAATGGTTCAAAATCAAGGTGTTGAGTCAACACTTGCTCCGGCTTCCTTTTCGCCGTTTCCATCATATAATCCCATTTGGATTATAAGAAATCATCAAAGTCAACCACCCGACCGTATGGAAGTTGACACTGCTCTACCACCACCATCATTCTTGGTTGAGTCATTTTCAAATGCACCTCCACCAATCCCTCCATCGTTTGAAGCCCCACAAGCCGCTTCACTTGATCCTTCGCATCAAGCCATTTCATTTCTTCCACCACCACTACCTAGCCATGACAAAGATTGCTATCACTGTCAACATGTTGAAAGTTTGATACATGAAGTACGAGAAGACCAACGTTTCATGTTCTATCATCTCCTCGAACGTTTCGACGAGATCAAACCTAAACAAAACTTGAGCTAGAAGATTTTTAGTGGTGTCCTAGCATCAAGCGATAGTTGGTTTAGAAATTCCTAGTCATGTATTTTCTTATTTTCTTAGTTTTTAGAGTCATGTATATCATAACTCTAGTTTTATTAAATGGAAATTACATGATACTTGTTATTTTTCTGAGCATATGATTACCTTGTATTCATTTTAGTGATAACATTACTTGTTATATCACCGTTGCTGAAATTAAGCAGCTAAAACGGATCCCTCAGAATTGCCTAGACGGATCCCTACTAGGAGGGAACCGCGGGATCCGTGAGACATAGAGCTATTTTCTACTAACTTGGACCACATTTGCTGGAAATTGTGAATTATACTTGCTTTCTAACCTTTGTTTTGTAGTTATTCAATTTACACATGAAGAATTTTACATCCTAAAGCTAGGGGAGCTTTATGTCAAAGCAATACATTGCAAATTACTTGCAATACTAGGTTTACATTTCATGACATCCCCTTGCAAAATTGCAATCATCAAGGGGGAGTACATTCGTCACTTGGACGAAATCTTTTGCAAACTTACTTGCAAACAAACTAGATTAGTATCACTTACTTGACGCCCTTTCATAGGGATGGACTCGTCAAGGGGGAGTAAAGACGAGATCCTTTCCCGTTACTTGCTCTCTATCTTTTTTTCTTATTTTTATTTCTTTCACATGTTTTTCTTAAAAACAATGTCTTGCTTTCCTTCAAACACTTTTTGTTTCGACAAAAAGGGGGAGAAGAAAGTAAAAACTACAAATTCAAACTTTTATAAATTTTAGCTTTTCCTTAAAATAATTTTATGTTTTGTCATCAACAAAAAGGGGGAGATTGTTAATACAAATAAGCCGTAAAAACGTTTATTTATATTTTACGATCTTCTAATGTTTTGTCGATAACAAACGTAAAATCATATTAACGAAACAAATAAAATACGTAAATGGTTTGAACTAATAGTTTCTAACATATTCACATTTTCACATAAAACACTAAAACAAGTATAAGTGATTTTATGATTTAGTAATACATATGTACAACAACTATTGTTTACATATTTGGATTAAATATACACATAACTAGTATGTAGTATATTGGGTAATATAAATGGGTAGAAACTTAAGTATCACAACCCATTGGGCAAATACATTGAATGTAGTTGGGTACAACCCAAAGCCCATAACCCATGGATCTTGACCCATATCCCATTGCATGACATCATGCTTATATCATACATGGATAATATCCATAACCCATGGATCAACCCATACCCAAGTGACTAAGTGCATTGCACTCAAAGATACATTGTATCTAGCCTAAGATCCATGGTTCAACCCATGACCCATTACCCATAACCAAAATACCCATGGGCAAAGAGGAGCATTCCACGGATCCCTAGCTTTGTGCTAGCCGGATCCCTTGTGGTAGGGATCCGTGGGATCCGGGTAACAGTAGGATTTTTCCTCTATAAATAGTGAGCCATTTCTTCATTATTTCTCACCCCTTTCTAACACACTTTCTCCCTGAGTTAAAACTCACTAACCTCATATCCAAGAGATCTATGTTTGTAGTTTTGTTTTGTGTGATCTTTTAGGTTCCTCTTAAAGGCAAGATCACCACCTTTGAAGTCGAGCAAGCTCAAGTCCATGAGTTACCATGCTTCCTCATCATCAAGGCTACTGAAGTCTTCTTGTTGATGATTCCTTTCTTTCTTCAAAGAAGTGTAGTGTTGAAGACATTAGTGAAAGATGTCTCAAGTGTCAAGACGAAGATATTAGTGAAGGGTATCTATCGTCTATAGGATAAGCACTTGTGGTAGGTGCTTAGAAGTCAAGACAAAGAAGCATTAGTGAAAGGTGCTTAGAAGTGAAGGCACAAGACATTAGTGAAAGGTGTCTTGTAGATCTAGTCAAAGGCATTAGTGAAAGGTGCCTTAGATGTACATTCAATATGGTGTGTTTCGATGTACAAAATAGACTAGCATTAGATCCAAGGATATTGATATCCTTGATGATGTTGTAAAGGAATAGATCTCCTTTGGGATTAGTCGTTGGTGTAGTGTGGTAGTAGTTCCTCCATTGCAATGGAACTAGGTGCTTAGCCTAGTACCTAATAAAGGGTAGGCGACGTTGTGAAGGTGTAGTTCACCTTGGAGTGAAAGAACTAGGTACTTAGCCTAGTGCCTTATAAAGGGTAGGCGACGTTGTGTAGGTGTGGTTCACCTTGGAGTGAAAGAACCCGGTGGTTAGCCTAGCACCGGAAAAAGGCTAGGCGACGTTGTGAAGGCTTCTCCGCCATAAGGAGATTGGTGTAGTGATTATGAACTCTCGAGTAGGTGACTCGGGGAGTGGAGTAGGGCAAGGAAGGTGTCCTTGTAGCCGAACCACTATAAATACTCGTGTTGTGGTTTTGTGCTTCTTACTCTTATCTTTTCATTACTTACCTTTATATGCTTGTTTATCAACATCCAACACACACATCCAAATAGATTGACATAAGTCGATCTAAAGAGTTTAAAAGGAAGTTTTAATTGGTAAAACTATTCACCCCCCCCCCCTTCTAGTTTTCCACACATCACACTTAGAAGCCTTGAAAAGGATATTTTGATACATTAAAGGAACGACATGTTTAGGATTATGGTATCCCAAAGGAACGGGTGTAGAAACTATAGTGTATGCCGACTCGGACCATGCCGGTGACTATGTCGATAGAAAAAGTACAAGTGGTATTTGTACTTTTGTTGGACATTGTCTCACCTCATGGTTCGCAAAGAAACAAACGGTTCTAGCTGTCTCAACTACTGAAGCCGAATACGTCTCAGCCGGAAAAGCATGTCAACAAGATCTTTGGATGAAGCAAGATCTCGTGGATTATGGAATTCATCTCAACGATATCTCTATACTTTGCGACAACAAAGGAGCTATTGATCTCCGCAAAAATCCCGTGCAACATGCTCGAACGAAGCATATTGAAATCCGCCATCACTTTCTTCACGACAATGTTCAAAAAGGAAACATCTCAATTGAGAAAGTATCCTCCGAAGACAACATTGCCGAAATCCTAACTAAACCTCTCAAATGAGAACCATTTAATCTTCTTAGACTTGGCTTAGGATTAATGGAACCAAACATGTAGTTAAAACATAGTCTAAATCTTAGAAAAACAAAAACAAGACTAATTAGCTTAAATCTTACGTTCCACGGCACCAAACGACCAAACGGACGGAACCAAAAATTTGGTGCCGTCTGGTCCGTGGTGACAACAGCAGCAAATATTCTACTTATAAAACATCTTCTTCCTCACAACTCACTTTACCAAAACTTATCAACAACACACCTACCTCATTGTTAAGACTTTCTCTCCCATTAATCACTGAAGAAAACATCATTGTAAGTATCCTAACTACATTACTTCTCTTAATTCTGAGTCTAGGATTCTAATTTGTGCACAAAATCATTACATGGGGATTATGTATATTCTTGTACAAAACATGGATTCAATTGGCAAATTGCATAACTAGTTATTGAAATTAGGTACTACATTGTCACATTGCATAAACTAATCATGTTTCCCACTACTTAAAAAATAATTACTATAAGGCCTTATTCTAATTAAACAAAAACCCCATGTCAAAATTTTGAAAATCTTCTCACTTGTAAGAAAACAATTTTTCATTGTTAATACAAATAGAAACGCAAAATTTTCATCACTTACATAATGTCTCTTGAATACTAAAGGTAATGCATAACTAATATGCATTCCCGGGTATATTTAAATGAAGCCACATTGAATTAGGAGCGTTTGGGTTATCTCCCAATTTTTGCCAAACACCCCCATTGGAAACCATTTTATGCATGTAATGAGTCAAGATAACCGCAACTCCAAATTGTTTTCATTTAGGCACACACGAGAACAAAAACGCTAAGCTTGTTTTCATTTTTACTAAAACATATAAATTCTTTCTCATAGGAACAACCATGGTAGCCGCAAAATTCTATGATCACAAGGACACTCATAACTACATCCCTCCACATCACAAAACCAAGGGCCTCACTAAAGACCAAGTTGAAATCTTTAAGAGTCTAGAGCGAAGGTACTTCCATGAGGGTAGGACCATTCATCCTTCTTTTGTCGACGGAACTAATCTCCGTCAAGAGCTTGCCACTATCAACTTCGATTGTCTCCTTGACATTGATGAACCAATTTGTCCTAGGTTTGTCCTAGAATTCTATGCTAGTGTTGTCTCATTCACTAATGAAGATAATCAAATGGCTCTTAGGTTTAGGATCAATCAACATGACTACTCCATCTCCCTAAACCAATTTGCTCAAGTGCTAGGAATTCCTAACCATGGTACATGTGTTTACTCGGATAAGTGGTCACTCACTATCCTTGATGCTATCAATGACCGCTCTCTTCCCTACCAAACTCCTTTGGTGGACAAGGACATCATTCGTGAGTACCTTTTCAACCAAAGGGTAGCGCCAACCCATGTCACTCGAGCGGGAAAGGAAGTAAACCGAGATCCATATGGTATGAAACTCAATGAGCTCAAGCCCGAATTCAAAAAGTGGGAGGAACTCCTTAGAGACAATGTCATTAGCACCACAGGAAATAGACACCACATCAATGCTTGCCTTTGTCACATGCTCTACAACTTGTCCACTCATCAACCATTCAACTTAGCTTATTACATTGCTAGGAGAATGGTAGATATTCCTACTCAAGGCTCCGTTGCTCTTTCATACGGGATGCTACTCACCCGTCTCTATAGAGCATTTGCACCTATTCCACCAAATCCAAAAGGGTTGTTGCTAGATTATTCTCTCACCCCTCACATATTTGTGCCCTTGAGTGATGAGCGAGTGGCAAAGACAAAGGCAAAAGGTAAAAGGGCAAAACCTCCAACTCCATCATCATCATCATCATCATCAAATAGCTCCGAAGACGGTCTCCCCAATTCTCGACTACCACCTCAAGAGTACAATGTATCTCTTCCCGAGATTGAGAATGAATCAGCGGAGTTCAAGCAAACCAAGGGGATGTTCAAGTGCCTTGGAAGGATGCTGACAAAGATCTACAAAAAGTTGGATAAGTGAGGTTTTAAAGGAGTGTTTGGAACAAGTTAAAAACAATGATGTATGATACTATTTGGTCGTTTTTACTTTATAGGATGATAAACTAACTTGAAAAAATGTTGTATGCTAACCGGTTTATGCAGAGGGATAGCATAAGAGTGTTATCAAATTTTACCCATTTTCACTTATATGTGAAAATCGTTAGCCCTTGGTCAAAATCAATGCTCCACTATGTTTGTGTATGAGTTATCAACTGTTCCTAACTAGAAATAATTAATGCCATATGTTTTAAGAAAAATTTCAGGTTTTGGAAAAGTCCCCGATGGTTAAAAAATGGGTCTGTGAAGATTTATGATCACCACGGATCAGACGGCACCATGAGACGCGTTGGTCATGTATGATATTTTAGTGACTAACGTTTTGGGAATGCTACCAAGAACAAGATGTGTTTTTGCACTGCTTTTACATGCGGTCTAAACTAAATAACTAAAATTGTCTCTTGAAAGTTTTATAATCACTTTCTCGCCTAGTCATTACCCCTTGGGGTCCAAGTAAACGTACATGTAGGATCATACATATTATGTTGTTTGATGATTTGGGTGGTCTAGAATGGTGATAAATCAAGAAAGCCATGTTAGAGAGATGAAAAGAGTAGAGAGGGAGTTCTTAGGAGAGAAAGTAAAACAAAAATGTGAAAGGTTAGATTAGAAGCTCCACCCCTTCCAAGGATGGAAGGGGTATTTATAGTTACAACCTACTCGTCCTCCTGTCGGACTGTGGATCAGGTATACAGTGGGTAAAGACCCGTCCTTCCTCCACGGTGTTACTCTAAACTAATAACTAAGCTAATAACTAACTAATTAACTACTAAATAACATAAATAACGATATGTCTACGAGCTAACATATGCTAGACTATAATTGGGGTGACCGACACTTCCTTATGGAATTTCCAATTCCTAACAATCTACCCCTAAGGGAGGTCACCCTATGATTTACATTTTGAATCCTAGCATTCTTTCTTTGTCTTCTGTTCCGAGCTCGTAGACTTCAATTCTTCAATTTCTGCAATCTTTGTGCTTTAGCAGTGATTCTTAAAAGTCCGACTGCTTTGTACTTTTAGTGGAGGTCTTTCAACTGATCCACGTCTTGATGATCTTTGAGATCATCAGCAACAATAAATCTCTGGATCACCTTTTATTGAGTTGCCTTCATGTGATGTTGTGACTTTTGGACCGACTTGCTCACACTTTATGGATCATGACATCTTTTCATCAGAGTAGCGGAAGCATCTTTGTATGTCTTTGATTGTCATGATTTTCTTCAATTAAGTGTGAATATTGTGAGCATGCGGTTATGAATTGACTTCTCAATATTGATCAGCTGCATCCGTCCAAATGTTCCTGCAAACAACAGTTAGCAATAAAACACATGAAAGTGTCTTTGTTCACTTTCGTTGAATACAGTTGCAAGAACCACGGTTCCCCGTTGATCAGTATAAATACTGCCTGTGATCAGGTAGAATGCAGAAGAATCTCCTTGACAGGGTTTCGCAGCTTGATCAAGCCGTTCTCAAACCGGAGCGTCCCAAAGTAGACAACACGGAGTGAGTGAACCAGCAAATTGAGATTCACTGATTGATTAAAAATGATTTGAAAACAATCGCGTATTGCTTAGAAGAAAGAGTTTTGCAATACGACGAAGGTTTAGAAGAAGAAATCAATTTTCAATCAGAAATACTTTTTATATTTGAAATATGAATAAACATTCGATGTGCTAGAGAAAAGAAGATTTGTACATCGAATGGTTTTTCAAAAGTATTCGTCAATTCATTTCCTGAACCAAGCTTGATTCAAGAGTGAAGTGCCCTGACGTTTCTATCCAGTTGTCACAAGCTTGATCTTTAGAAAAGATCTCACATGTCACCCACCAAGAGCTTGTTTGATGTTGGCTCTAGAAGGATTTCCATCTTCATTGTAAATATTTTTACATATCACTCGGATGTTCTGGCAATACCACAAGGATAATGCGTAGGACTCTCAATATATACTTACTTTCCACATTGTGTGAAACAGCAAGTCTTCATTAATTTTGTGTCCTAATGAGATTTTGTGGATGATCTCTTGGCTCTAGACTAAATCATGCATATTTGGTTTCCTATATCGGAGACAAGGGAGAGGGTCTCCTTCTTCAATATCAACAATCTCTAAGAGAAAGTCGATAGATTATGTAGGTTCCCCGTGAGAATGAAACAAGTCCTTTTAAGAGGAACTTGAGTAGCTTGGGAAGTTTAGTGCAGTGTGTCACTGGGTCCATGACGTCTTGTCTTTAATACCGGCGTTACCTTGGTAACCACCAGTAGCATATGTATTGAACCCGGTTTCTGCCCTAAGGTTGAATTGTTGGAGGGCTATTTCGTTTCACCCTTTTCACATTTCATTTCTTTTTCATCCTTCAACCTCTTCAGTGCTTACCGAGACTTCATTACTAGAACCTTGTTGGGTTTGTTCCAGTACTAGCTCTGTCTTAGTTGGCACTCTTCCCATTTCTCACTTTTCTCCTTTTTTCATCATACCTAAGGACTTCTACACTATCTAGTGGATTGTCCCTGGGTAGATCCCTCCGGCTCCGGCTGGATCGTGGGAACTAATACCTAACCTTACCATCCTTATAACACCATGCATAAAGTAAAATGGTCGGTTTTTTGGTACAGTTCTTTCCTTCTTGAAACCAATTGAAAAATCATTTGGAAAAACAATCAAGGTACTTGTGATATAAAATCAAAACATTTTGTACCTTCATTGTTTTGATCATTTAGAAATGCTCCCCCTCAACATGTGCATATGATTTTGAAATTGTTTAGCACATGGAGGCAAGAGTTCTTTGAAATAATTTCTTGATCACAATTTCTATAGAAAAAGCCATTTAATTTTCTTGGTAAATTCTCCCCCTAAAAATGTGCGTTGGTTGTTTGAAATCATTTAGCACATAGAGGAAAGAGTTCTTTGAAGTACTTTCACGATCACACAAGCCATTAAGAAACCATTAGAAAATTAATCAAGGTACTTAAGTTGAAACATAGAAATCTTTGTACCTTGAAAGTTTATTTTCTTTTGAAATGCTCCTCACTCTAGCTCGGATTGTCAAACAGGGAATCCATTTCCTTGTAACAATTACGACTCTTTGTATCAAGACCAACCTCCACAATACCAAATGATTCAAGCAACTCCTCATGAAACTACGACAGACCTTCTACTGAAGACTCTGGAGTTATTAAAAGAACTTAAGGAGGAGTCGGCTATGTCCTCCCAAGATAATCCAAATGAGAAATCCATGGAAGAATTGTTAGCTGAGGAACGGGATGCTAAATTAGATTCCCAGATTGCCATTGAAAACACTGTTAGGGAATCAATTAGACTACAAAAAGCATTCAAATCTAGCTCTCGATTCCGTTTCATTCCTGATGATGATGATGATGATGTTACCCTTGATATTAGTGAATTATGTACAGATTCATCAAGTTCATCAGTTGAAATTCCTTCCGTGGAAAATCAGGGAGAAAAGACTATGATGGAATTACTAGCGGAAGAACAAATGGAAAGTATTAAACATATGTATGCTAGTCCTTCTAAACTCCCTCAGTCTGTTGTTACCACACCCGAAGCTCCCACTCACTCTCTGAACATGGGGGATGAGCATCTTGACACTGTTCCTGAAGAGGAATCGGACGACTTCATAAAGTCTAGTGTTGAGGACCTTGTCCCAATCCCGAGAGAGTCACAGGGAATTTCTGATCATATGTGTGATTCTTCTTTCCCTCTTGAGTGTTCAAATGATCATTTTGAGATTTTCTCCGATTTTAGCGATGATTGTAAATCTTATGGAGACATCGAGTATGTTGAGGCATCACTCCCACAGTCTGATCCTCTTCTTGAGGAGTTCACCGATGAACTCGCTCACATCAGTCCACTTTCATCGGAAAGTGACGATGATCTCTTTGATTTCGAAGCCGATCTTGGAGAAACTAGAAATCTCCTATATAATGATCATCCACTCATTTCTTATCCCATTTCCGACTCTTCCATTCCTTCTCTCACTCCAGATGAGGAAGATGACAACTTTTGGAAGGAGGTCGATGATTTTCTTAGTGATGAGTCGATTCCAACAGGAATTGACAATACTTACTTTGATTCGGAGGGAGACATCCTTTTTCTTGAAAATCTGTTGATTGAAGAACCGTTTCCAGCTCTACCTCCCGGAAATTTTGTTACCAATCACCATAAAAGCTTCAAATTTAAGCTTAAAAATGTCAAAAATGGTGATTTGCTTCTTTCTGATGAGGAATGGACATGCATTGTGATACACATATTTATTCCATTCTTCACAAATGGTGTGGTTGCTCTTTCCCTTTTCTCCTTCGGGAATGAGGACACTATCTTTGACCCCGGCATTTTCATTTATCATCTGTGAGCCGGTTCTATGTATATCTCATCGGTGTGGAACTTTCACGCGCTTCAAATGTTTGTCCAAACATCTTGATTGAAAGTCCGATGGAGATTGTTTCTTCCACTTTGCTTCCCCATGAACCAATGAATTCTGGGTCGAGTCAAGCTAGCGACTCGAAATCAAAAACAAGTAGCACACACCATATGGATTTTCACCCATATTTCTGACTTCTTTCTATTTTCTACCACCCTAGTGTGGGGGTTGCCCCAACATGTTTAAAAAAAAAAAAAACCTCTTTCATAATAATGGCCGTAGTATTTCCCTTTTACGTTCTTTGTTTCGGCATAACCGCCGGTACTTTGAATATTGAGGGCAATATTCATTTCTAAGTGTGGGGGGAATTCTCACGAATTTTATCATATAATTATACCAATTCCCCGTTTTTGGCCAAAATTTTTTTGGAGTAAGTGTTCTACACTTACTCATCTTGGTTATCAGTCCGCCATGTCTGTAAGACAAAAGGATTGGCTAATCCAGGAGCAAACGGCTCTTGGTAAAGATATCTCAAATCCGTTTATGGCTTGCAATTTGCCTAAAATTGTATGGTGTTCAGCTCACCATATCCTAAAAAGTAAAGAGTTGGCTAGCCCGCAAGTTTATGGCTTGTGGTAAAGGCAGTTGGAAATCCATAATTGGTAATCGACTCACCAAAGATAATATTGATAATTTATCTAAGAGTTGGCTAGTCCAGAGCAAACGGCTTCTGGTAAAGACAAATCAAATCCGTTCACAGCTTATGATTTGCTCAAAATCATTTGGTTATCGTTGTGCCAAGGTTCTTACTTGAACTAAAACAATTGGCTACTCCAGAAGTAATGGCTTTTGGTAAAGAGATAAAATCCATTAATTTTTCTTAAAACATTGCTAGGGACTAGCAATATCTTAGTGTGGGGGATTGATGAGTGTCTAAATACTCATCATTTTTGTATTATCTAGACTGCAAAAACATCTGAAAACACTCAGAAACACATCAAAATGATAAAAATATCACAAACAAGTGTTTTATGTGTTTTAAATGCAAAAACATCAAAATCTGGTGAAAAACGTATTAAGTTTGCATAATTGGCAGTTTTAGTCCCCCAAATTATAAAAGTTGTCAAAATTAGTCCCTGGTAATTCAAAAACCTATAAAATATCATTTCAGGTCCATGTGATTTAAAAGTTGTCAAAATAAACCTTCAAAGTTTAAAAATCACAAATTGACAACTTTAGTCCTTTAACTTTGAAAATTGTCAAAAATAGTCCTTGGTTAATTTAAAAAGTGAAAATTATCAAATTTTAACCTTGTACTATTAATAAATGACAAGAATGGTCCTTATGATAAACTTTTGGGAAATTACACTTTTAGTCCCTCAAAATCCAAAAATGACATAAAAGGTCCTTGGAATTATAAAAAATGGAATTTTATGCAAATGGTCCTTGTACTATTCTTATATGGCAGGTTTGATCCTTGTGTGAACTTTGGAAGATTGTTAATTTCAATCCTTGAAGTTTGGCAAAATTACAATTTTGGTCCTTGTTGTTAGCTACACCAAACGGACCTTTGTATTATTAATCCCACAATCCAAATCCAAGTCCAACCCAAACCAGATATAACCCGGCCCAATATATTCAAACAGATAAACGCTACCACTTGTTCACCATCCTCAACCTTTCCACCTGTGTCCACTCCTTCCCCGACACCTGCTACTACCACCTCATCTCAACCTTTCCAACTTGTCTCCCAGCTGTATAACAACCCCCCTCCACCTACACAAACAACCAAAGCTCATTTAATGCTAAAACCTGCTTCAAGACTTTTTTGGTGCCAAAAGTAAAATTGATGGCTAGGATTTGTTTCAGAGATCCAATGGTGGTGGGATTTACTCAGAGGCATGTGGGGAGTTCAAAAAGGCTATAAAGAAGAAGAAAGGAGCAGTATGGAAAAAGTAGTAGAGTAGCAGTAGTGTAATTTTAATTACTTGTCTCGTTTTAATTATCCTAAGTTTTCCAGTACATGTTCAAGCTTTTTAATATCTTGTAATAATATTTCAGTGAATTTCAAATCTATTGTCAGTTTCAATTTCAGTAAATTACCACGTTTTTATGATTTTGCAATTTCTACCTTAATTTCTCAAATTGATCTAAAGTTGTTTGTATCTGATGTTTTAGACTAAGAAAGCTCATAAAAGCTCTTAGGAATCTCTTATAAGCTTTTAGAAATCTTAAATACTTTGTTTAGTATTAAAAACAGAAAAACAAGAAAAATCAAGAAAAAATAGTGAGAAAATAAAAATTCCATTGAAGAAATGATCAAGTCTGAAGCAAGGATGATTATGGATTGTATCTTGGTTTAGAGCTTTGTGAAAAGCTATAGGAGTGTCCTTTGTCCTCAGTTCTCTGTTTTACCCTTGAATTCCATATTGTAAGCAATTTCCTTAAATTTGCATTTCCTAAATTAAGTATTATAATCTTGTTAGTTCTAGCTTTAATCTGTCTAAATTGAGTTAATATCAGTTCATTAATAAGTTACTTTGTTTAAAAATTAGTTCTAGTTCATTAAGCTTCTTAACAGCTTAATAAAATGGTGTTTGGATTTGCTGAGTTTGATAACTCAGAGGTTGTTTTGGTTGAACTTTCTAGTTGGTATATGTTACATCATGTCTAAAGAGGGTAGTTTAACCATAAAATACAGTACTCATAAGATAAAAAGTCAAAATCTCATGTATTTGCCCTTAACAGTCCATTGTTGGGATTTTGAGTTGCAAAATTCATTTTACAAGCTTAAAAGTTGTTGGTTTAGCTTTAGATAATCTTAGTATAGCTTAATATAACATATACAGTCATCTAGGATCATCAAAAGTTCAAATAAGTCAAACTGTATGTGTTACTGAAAAGTCAAATTTTTCTTAAAGTCGTTTTGATTAAAATTTAGAATTTTACTGTGTATTCATTATTAAGATTTAGCTTATGCCCTTTTAGGATATTAAAATTTAGCTGCTAAAGAAAATTAGAAAAATAAAAGCTTATAACCATTTAGCTTATAAAGTGCTTATAGCTTAGCTTCTTTTGAACCCATTTTCCAAAACATGCCCTGTGCACCAGTGAACCTATCATTTTCTCAAGCTCATACAGAGCTTGTTATTTAGCTTAAGCCTTTGATTATTGGTTCTTTGAGAAGCTCACCTAGCCATCTCAAGTTTCCAGTCTTTATTTTTCAATTTAGAGCTTATTTAATAACCCTTCAATTAGTTTTTAGATCTGTCCATTTTATATAGTGTACTAAGTGATCAGTGTCTAGTCCTTTTCCTTAAGCTCATTTTAAGCTTTTTAATGAACATCACAGTTAGAGTTTTACATTTTTGAAAAGCTTATCTAGCATTCTCAAAGTTCCAGTTCTTAATTTCCAATTTTCAGCTTATTTAATAAGCCTGCTCATGGCTTTTACTTTTGTCCATTTCATTTAGTAAATCAGTTAATCAGAGTTCATAAGCTTTTTCAAAAGCTTCTTAAAAGCTTATTAGTATAAGCTAATCCTTGTAATTTAGCTTTTTGGAAAGCTCAGCTAGTGAACTTGTTATTTCCAGTCTTTGATTTCATTTACCAGCTTATTTCAGTGCTTAATTATTAGCTTAAAGGTGCCTAGTAAAAATAAAAGTGTCATGTGCAATACAGTTAAGTAGTGCTTATTTATAGCTTATCCTGTGCTTATTTCTAGTTAATTGAGCTTCTTCAAATGTTGTATTAGCTTATTATCATAATCTTAGCTTATTTCCAGTTTCACCTTGCTTATTTAGTAGCTTATAAGCCATTTGGCCTATCCTTAAGCTTATTTCATTCATATAGGTCTACTGTTGGAATAATAAGCTGTTACAGAGCTTATTAGTACTTTTTATAAAAAGTTGTAGTTTTAAATTTTGCTTATTTCATTGTTCTTAATAAAGTGCAAAAAGAAAATTCCAAAAATAAAATGTTTCACAAAAAGGGAGAGGCAGGGGTCGAACCTGAGACCTCTCCCTCAAGAGGATGATAGTGGTGTACCTGTATGCCATTGCGCCCTTGGGTCTTTCTCGTTAAAACCTTACACAACTTAATATATAACCACGTTTTCCACAATAAGCTTAAACGTAGCAAATAGCTTATTTCCAGCTTATTTTTAATAGCTTTTTCAACTTTTGCAATTTTCATAAATTTGTATTAGTATTAAGTATTTTATAAAAAAGTTTCAGATTTTTTCATTTGTTTTAGTATTTTTAAACATTTAATTAGTGTTTTTAGTAATTAATTCATAATAAAAAATATAAAAGTCAAAAAATATAAATCTTTTTTCTAAAATTTCTTTTATCATATAGTACGTAATAAAATTAGTTTTACACTCGTAGGCCTTTTATTTCAATAATTTTACGTTTTTGCTTGCGCTCCAGCGTTATTTTTACACGTAACGCTCGTTTTCATTTTAGGTTACGTTTTAAGTTTATTTAGGTTTACGTTTTAATTAAAATAGTTTATTTAAGTTATTTTGTTTTAGGTTTTAAACGTTCATCATTGTAAAAATAGTGATAGCGTTTATTTAATATTTTTTATCTTTTATTTCTTTTAATTTGCATTTAAGTCGCTGTAATTTGTTAATCTTTTCTTTAGGTAATTATTTCTCAAAAACCTTATTGATCACTATCCTTAGTGATTATTTGACATCTGAAGTTTTTTAACACCAATTCATCCTCCGTGGGACTTAACGACCCGGGGAATCCCCTATATTCCTCTGATCTAAATTGCATTTGGTTTCTGAGCTGTTTTGAGTTTGTTACGGTTGGTCATTCACAAGTGGCTGGCTTGAGTGATATAACTTGACGGTTCGGGACCGATCAAATTTTGGCGCCGCTGTCGGGGAGGCTGTAAGCGTGTTTTAAGCATTTCCAGATCCGTACTTGCACATATACCACTTTTTGTAAACAGTTTTTTTTGTAAAGTTATATAAATCAAAAAGTTCATTAACACTTTTCCTAAAGTGTTAACAACTCCAAAAATATTTTCATTCTTTGTTTTTATAGCATGTTTTTCAAAAATCTAAAAATATTCCTCTTTACCCTCTTACCCTTTTGATTCTTCATTTCTTACCCTCTAGAACCATTTGATTCTTTCTATGTCTTATCCTCACCCTCTTGGTTGTCAATGGTGTGGTGGTCCTTATAATGGTGGCAATTACCCCAGTTGTAGCATGGTGGAATCAGGAAACGGGTCTGTCTATAACCAGGATCCCTATTCCTACCATAACACAACTGATATATTCCATCAGCTACCACACTGTGAGACTCAGCAGTTATACTGTTGTGAGTACTGTGGTGGTTCACACTACAGTTCTGATTGTCAATCGGGAAACACGCTTGTCTATGAGCAGGTTCCTGATAACAATTATGACTACAACACATATGACTCACAGCCACATCAGTTTTACTGTTGTGAGTATTGTAGAGGTCCTCACTCTAGCTCGGATTGTCAAACAGGGAATCCATTTCCTTGTAACAATTACGACTCTTTGTATCAAGACCAACCTCCACAATACCAAATGATTCAAGCAACTCCTCATGAAACTACGACAGACCTTCTACTGAAGACTCTGGAGTTATTAAAAGAACTTAAGGAGGAGTCGGCTATGTCCTCCCAAGATAATCCAAATGAGAAATCCATGGAAGAATTGTTAGCTGAGGAACGGGATGCTAAATTAGATTCCCAGATTGCCATTGAAAACACTGTTAGGGAATCAATTAGACTACAAAAAGCATTCAAATCTAGCTCTCGATTCCGTTTCATTCCTGATGATGATGATGATGATGTTACCCTTGATATTAGTGAATTATGTACAGATTCATCAAGTTCATCAGTTGAAATTCCTTCCGTGGAAAATCAGGGAGAAAAGACTATGATGGAATTACTAGCAGAAGAACAAATGGAATGTATTAAACATATGTATGCTAGTCCTTCTAAACTCCCTCAGTCTGTTGTTACCACACCCGAAGCTCCCACTCACTCTCTGAACATGGGGGATGAGCATCTTGACACTGTTCCTGAAGAGGAATCGGACGACTTCATAAAGTCTAGTGTTGAGGACCTTGTCCCAATCCCGAGAGAGTCACAGGGAATTTCGATCATATGTGTGATTCTTCTTCCCCTCTTGAGTGTTCAAATGATCATTTTGAGATTTTCTCCGATTTTAGCGATGATTGTAAATCTTATGGAGACATCGAGTATGTTGAGGCATCACTCCCACAGTCTGATCCTCTTCTTGAGGAGTTCACCGATGAACTCGCTCACATCAGTCCACTTTCATCGGAAAGTGACGATGATCTCTTTGATTTCGAAGCCGATCTTGGAGAAACTAGAAATCTCCTATATAATGATCATCCACTCATTTCTTATCCCATTTCCGACTCTTCCATTCCTTCTCTCACTCCAGATGAGGAAGATGACAACTTTTGGAAGGAGGTCGATGATTTTCTTAGTGATGAGTCGATTCCAACAGGAATTGACAATACTTACTTTGATTCGGAGGGAGACATCCTTTTTCTTGAAAATCTGTTGATTGAAGAACCGTTTCCAGCTCTCCCTCCCGGAAATTTTGTTACCAATCACCATAAAAGCTTCAAATTTAAGCTTAAAAATGTCAAAAATGGTGATTTGCTTCTTTCTGATGAGGAATGGACATGCATTGTGATGCACATATTTATTCCATTCTTCACAAATGGTGTGGTTGCTCTTTCCCTTTTCTCCTTCGGGAATGAGGACACTATCTTTGACCCCGGCATTTTCAGTTATCATTTGTGAGCCGGGTCTTTCTATGTATATCTCATCGGTGTGGAACTTTCACGCGCTTCAAATGTTTGTCCAAACATCTTGATTGAAAGTCCGATGGAGATTGTTTCTTCCACTTTGCTTCCCCATGAACCAATGAATTCGGGGTCGAGTCAAGCTAGCGACTCGGAAATCAAAAACAGTAGCACACACCATATGGGTTTTCACCCATATTTCTGACTTCTTTCTATTTTCTACCACCCTGTGTGGGGGTTGCCCCACATGTTTAAAAAAAAAATTTCCAGATAATGGCCGTAGTATTTCCCTTTTACGTTCTATGTTTCGGCATAACCGCTGGTACTTTGAATATTGAGGGCAATATTCATTTCTAAGTGTGGGGGGGATTCTCACGAATTTTATCATATAATTATACCAATTCCCCCGTTTTTGGCCAAAATTTTTTTTGGAGTAAGTGTTCTACACTTACTCATCTTGGTTATCAGTCCGCCATGTCTGTAAGACAAAAGGATTGGCTAATCCAGGAGCAAACGGCTCTTGGTAAAGATATCTCAAATCCGTTTATGGCTTGCAATTTGCCTAAAATTGTATGGTGTTCAGCTCACCATATCCTAAAAAGTAAAGAGTTGGCTAGCCCGCAAGTTTATGGCTTGTGGTAAAGGCAGTTGGAAATCCATAATTGGTAATCGACTCACCAAAGATAATATTGATAATTTATCTAAGAGTTGGCTAGTCCAGAGCAAACGGCTTCTGGTAAAGACAAATCAAATCCGTTCACGGCTTATGATTTGCTCAAAATCATTTGGTTATCGTTGTGCCAAGGTTCTTACTTGAACTAAAACAATTGGCTACTCCAGAAGTAATGGCTTTTGGTAAAGAGATAAAATCCATTAATTTTTCTTAAAACATTGCTAGGGACTAGCAATATCTTAGTGTGGGGGATTGATGAGTGTCTAAATACTCATCATTTTTGTATTATCTAGACTGCAAAAACATCTGAAAACACTCAGAAACACATCAAAATGATAAAAATATCACAAACAAGTGTTTTATGTGTTTTAAATGCAAAAACATCAAAATCTGGTGAAAAACGTATTAAGTTTGCATAATTGGCAGTTTTAGTCCCCCAAATTATAAAAGTTGTCAAAATTAGTCCCTGGTAATTCAAAAACCTATAAAATATCATTTCAGGTCCATGTGATTTAAAAGTTGTCAAAATAAACCTTCAAAGTTTAAAAATCACAAATTGACAACTTTAGTCTTTAAACTTTGAAAATTATCAAAAATAGTCCTTGGTTAATTTAAAAAGTGAAAATTACCAAATTTTAACCTTGTACTATTAATAAATGACAAGAATGGTCCTTATGATAAACTTTTGGGAAATTACACTTTTAGTCCCTCAAAATCCAAAAATGACATAAAAGGTCCTTGGAATTATAAAAAATGGAATTTTATGCAAATGGTCCTTGTACTATTCTTATATGGCAGGTTTGATCCTTGTGTGAACTTTGGAAGATTGTTAATTTCAGTCCTTGAAGTTTGGCAAAATTACAATTTTGGTCCTTGTTGTTAGCTACACCAAACGGACCTTTGTATTATTAATCCCACAATCCAAATCCAAGTCCAACCCAAACCAGATATAACCCGGCCCAATATATTCAAAACAGATAAACGCGCGCCACTGTTCACCATCCTCAACCTTTCCACCTGTGTCCACTCCTTCCCCGACACCTGCTACTACCACCTCATCTCAACCTTTCCAACTTGTCTCCCAGCTGTATAACAACCCCCCTCCACCTACACAAACAACCAAAGCTCATTTAATGCTAAAACCTGCTTCAAGACTTTTTTGGCGCCAAAAGTAAAATTGATGGCTAGGATTTGTTTCAGAGATCCAATGGTGGTGGGATTTACTCAGAGGCATGTGGGGAGTTCAAAAAGGCTATAAAGAAGAAGAAAGGAGCAGTATGGAAAGAGTAGTAGAGTAGCAGTAGTGTAATTTTAATTACTTGTCTCGTTTTAATTATCCTAAGTTTTCCAGTACATGTTCAAGCTTTTTAATATCTTGTAATAATATTTCAGTGAATTTCAAATCTATTGTCAGTTTCAATTTCAGTAAATTACCACGTTTTTATGATTTTGCAATTTCTACCTTAATTTCTCAAATTGATCTAAAGTTGTTTGTATCTGATGTTTTAGACTAAGAAAGCTCATAAAAGCTCTTAGGAATCTCTTATAAGCTTTTAGAAATCTTAAATACTTTGTTTAGTATTAAAAACAGAAAAACAAGAAAAATCAAGAAAAAATAGTGAGAAAATAAAAATTCCATTGAAGAAATGATCAAGTCTGAAGCAAGGATGATTATGGATTGTATCTTGGTTTAGAGCTTTGTGGAAAGCTATAGGAGTGTCCTTTGTCCTCAGTTCTCTGTTTTACCCTTGAATTCCATATTGTAAGCAATTTCCTTAAATTTGCATTTCCTAAATTAAGTACTATAATCTTGTTAGTTCTAGCTTTAATCTGTCTAAATTGAGTTAATATCAGTTCATTAATAAGTTACTTTGTTTAAAAATTAGTTCTAGTTCATTAAGCTTCTTAACAGCTTATTAAAATGGTGTTTGGATTTGCTGAGTTTGATAACTCAGAGGTTGTTTTGGTTGAACTTTCTAGTTGGTATATGTTACATCATGTCTAAAGAGGGTAGTTTAACCATAAAATACAGTACTCATAAGATAAAAAGTCAAAATCTCATGTATTTGCCCTTAACAGTCCACTGTTGGGATTTTGAGTTGCAAAATTCATTTTACAAGCTTAAAAGTTGTTGGTTTAGCTTTAGATAATCTTATTATAGCTTAATATAACATATACAGTCATCTAGGATCATCAAAAGTTCAAATAAGTCAAACTGTATGTGTTACTGAAAAGTCAAATTTTTCTTAAAGTCAGTTTTTGATTAAAATTTAGAATTTTACTGTGTATTCATTATTAAGATTTAGCTTATGCCCTTTTAGGATATTAAAATTTAGCTGCTAAAGAAAATTAGAAAAATAAAAGCTTATAACCATTTAGCTTATAAAGTGCTTATAGCTTAGCTTCTTTTGAACCCATTTTCCAAAACATGCCCTGTGCACCAGTGAACCTATCATTTTCTCAAGCTCATACAGAGCTTGTTATTTAGCTTAAGCCTTTGATTATTGGTTCTTTGAGAAGCTCACCTAGCCATCTCAAGTTTCCAGTCTTTATTTTTCAATTTAGAGCTTATTTAATAACCCTTCAATTAGTTTTTAGATCTGTCCATTTTATATAGTGTACTAAGTGATCAGTGTCTAGTCCTTTTCCTTAAGCTCATTTTAAGCTTTTTAATGAACATCACAGTTAGAGTTTTACATTTTTGAAAAGCTTATCTAGCATTCTCAAAGTTCCAGTTCTTAATTTCCAATTTTCAGCTTATTTAATAAGCCTGCTCATGGCTTTTACTTTTGTCCATTTCATTTAGTAAATCAGTTAATCAGAGTTCATAAGCTTTTTCAAAAGCTTCTTAAAAGCTTATTAGTATAAGCTAATCCTTGTAATTTAGCTTTTTGGAAAGCTCAGCTAGTGAACTTGTTAATCCCAGTCTTTGTTTTAATTTTCTAGCTTATTTAAGTGCTTAAAATTAAGCTTATAGGTGCCTAGTAAAAATAAAAGTGTCCTGTGCAATACAGTTAAGTAGTGCTTATTTATAGCTTATCCTGTGCTTATTTCTAGTTAATTGAGCTTCTTCAAATGTTGTATTAGCTTATTATCATAATCTTAGCTTATTTCCAGTTTCACCTTGCTTATTTAGTAGCTTATAAGCCATTTGGCCTATCCTTAAGCTTATTTCATTCATATAGGTCTACTGTTGGAATAATAAGCTGTTACAGAGCTTATTAGTACTTTTTATAAAAAGTTGTAGTTTTAAATTTTGCTTATTTCATTGTTCTTAATAAAGTGCAAAAAGAAAATTCCAAAAATAAAATGTTTCACAAAAAGGGAGAGGCAGGGGTCGAACCTGAGACCTCTCCCTCAAGAGGATGATAGTGGTGTACCTGTATGCCATTGCTGGGTCTTTCTCGTTAAAACCTTACACAACTTAATATATAACCACGTTTTCCACAATAAGCTTAAACGTTGCAAATAGCTTATTTCCAGCTTATTTTTAATAGCTTTTTCAACTTTTGCAATTTTCATAAATTTGTATTAGTATTAAGTATTTTATAAAAAAGTTTCAGATTTTTCTCATTTGTTTTAGTATTTTTAAACATTTAATTAGTGTTTTTTAGTAATTAATTCATAATAAAAAATATAAAAGTCTAAAAAATATAAATCTTTTTTCTAAAAATTTCTTTTATCATATAGTACGTAAGAAAATTAGTTTTACACTCGTAGGCCTTTTATTTCAATAATTTTACGTTTTTGCTTGCGCTCCAGCGTTATTTTTACACGTAACGCTCGTTTTCATTTTAGGTTACGTTTTAAGTTTATTTAGGTTTACGTTTTAATTAAAATAGTTTATTTAAGTTATTTTGTTTTAGGTTTTAAACGTTCATCATTGTAAAAATAGTGATAGCGTTTATTTAATATTTTTTATCTTTTATTTCTTTTAATTTGCATTTAAGTCGCTGTAATTTGTTAATCTTTTCTTTAGGTAATTATTTCTCAAAAACCTTATTGATCACTATCCTTAGTGATTATTCGACATCTGAAGTTGTTTAACACCAATTCATCCTCCGTGGGACTTAACGACCCGGGGAATCCCCTATATTCCTCTGATCTAAATTGCATTTGGTTTCTGAGCTGTTTTGAGTTTGTTACGGTTGGTCATTCACAAGTGGCTGGCTTGAGTGATATAACTTGACGGTTCGGGACCGATCAACTGATAATGATCAATTTTAGACATTTAAAGATTGTTAGTGTCAGGTATGATAGTTTTAAGAGATCTTTAAGTAAAATAAAACAATTTCACAATCAAACAAAAACAGAAAAAATTTCATTTTGAAAGATCTTTGAGTTTTAAAAAAAATCATACCATGACATAACATTAAATCTTTAGATCACCACTTATTTTGTACAAATGGACTTATATGAAGAGATATTGTTTGAAAATACTTAATTTGAAATCACTCTCCCCTTCAATCCATGACTGTAGTCGTTGATTGAGTGACTTAAGTTTTGATAAAATGAAGTCCGGTTGATTTCCAAAATTTAGTCCAATTATTTTCAAAACAGTTTTATCAAATTTGTTGAAAAATGGTATTATTCACTACTTGTCCTGCACAAAGATATGTTAGATGGAGAAAAACACAAGTTGCTTCAGTTGTTGCTGTAGGGCTTGAAGAAAACCATCTGCTGATGCAACGAGACATCTGACATTGCATATATCATGCCAACTATCCATCGAGATCCAATTTAGTTTCGTTTCTTCATTTTGTTGACCCAAGAAATAGTTGCCCTTTCCATTCGGCATCCAATCATCTTCATTTGTGGGATCCGGATCGGTAACATTCTTATCAACCATGATATCTGCATACGTTAGTGAACATACATATAGATATATGGTGGTCGACAATACCCAAACATCAATCGACTAGTACAAGTCAATCCAACATATCAATCAGATCATGTAAAGCATGGGAATAACGTGTTTATCAAATTATAGTCATCTAATCCTAACAATCATATCCTAGATTTCTAGTCCTTCAACATAGGCAAACATCTTTTTCAGTTAAGCACGTAGGATGATTATATAAGCTCGTTAGATGATGTAAATTTGAAAACATTCTCCCCCTCAATCAATGACTCATTTCATAAAAAGTTTTAACCAAGTTGAAGTCATTGATTGGGTTTTGCAAATTTATGAAAATTCTGATTCTGATTGATTTTCAAGCAACTCAATTTACCACCATTTTTTAAACAAATATTTTTCTGAAGAATTTTTAGAAGGAAAAATATTTGAGTAAGAACAGTTGTCCTTCGACATACTTTCCTCATTATGATTTTGGATAAGTGCTCGATATATTTGAAAATAGGTTTAGCGCAGCACTTTCCTTCTTTCGAAGAGCGGGTTGCTATCTGAAATAATAGCAAACCATTGTTAAAGCACGGGTTACAGTCAGAAGTAACTGCAAGCCATATTTTGAGACATGTTTTGAAAAAGAATATTTACACCTCCTACTCAAACTTCATCTATGGTCCCGTGACATTATTGAATGAAATTTCTAAGACCGTAGATGTTATCGATACCAGAAGACATGTCTTTGAAAAACAATATTTTGTATCTTTTTCAAATTTTCTGATTTTTATGGGTTTTTGTTGGTTTTATATTTTTCTATTTTCTTTTTGTTGGTTTTATATTTTTATATTTGGTTTTTGATTAATATTTACAGATAGAGTAGATGATATAGTTTAAGAAGATGATGATACGAGTACCGAGATAAGGATATCGATCAGCCCCGTTGTAGAAGATAGAAATCGTCATCTCTTAAACTTTCACCACCAAAGCTTCCAAGGCTCCTAAATTGTTGAGATAAATTGAACCATCTGAAAGTGAGACTTTGGCTGCTTCCTCCCAAACCGAAAATCCTTTTGTTGAGCAGATTCGAAGCTCTATTTCAAGCTTGCCTTAGCCAGGTGCACAAAGAAGTACACCATTATCATCGATCTTGTTGCTCCTTTTAAGAAAAATCATCGAGATTCTTCGTTCGGGGTTATATCATCAACAAGAACAGCAACGTATCATCCCACTCATAAATAAAATATTCTCAAATTTCTTTTTCACTGAAGTCTGAAGCGAAGAATACCAAAAGGTCTCAAGAGATCACTTCCCCCGAGTAGTTGAATTATGCGGACAGTCTCTTAGAATAAAGTTCAAGAACCCGAATACACATATACCCAAGGATAGAGAAACTTATAACATCGAAGTAGCAGATTAAGTCCGATTATGCAAAGAATAACCCCGAAGTATACTTTTCTCTCTCTTGAAGAAAGTGTATGAAGCTCAAGAACCCGAAGTACCCGAATGCTCAAAGATAGAATAACCGGTAACATTGAAGTAGCAGGCTGAATCACTGATTATCTCTGCGGATGTCAACTCCGGAATAAGTTATTATCACAGAATCACCGATTAAGCTCTCAAGTGAAATAGCTGAGTGTCCCCAATGTACATAATCTCTCTCCCTTGATGATTGCTATATCATCGAAATCATCACACACTTGTGTACCTCTTTTATCACCAAAAACTAACTCTTCCATCTCTTCCCCCACATAGTTGGAATAAGAACACTAAAAGCCACTAGATACACTGAGTTTCTCTACGGTCATGACATTTGTCTTCCCGGGATATCTTCAATCACTTAGAAGTATTAAGTTCATCGTGTGTACCCGTTGAGCTTTTAGATGTGTGTCTCCTTCCCCCTTACTGGTTTTGATACTTCAGAATCAGCAACTCATTGTAAGCCCAGATACTTGAAATCTTTTGAGAAGGCCATTTGAAGTCTTGTAAGAATCAACTTGCTGAAGAATAGTATGAGCAAGTCTAATTAGGGATTAAATTTGACATTTCACTCTCCCCCAATTAGTTCTCTCCCCTAAGATGACAATCTTTTTTATGAATGCCCAGAATAAGAAGAAGTCTTTAGATAGTTAAATGCAACTCGTCTTTAGTCTTCTAACATGCAACAAAAAATGTAGAACAGACTGTAGACTCGACCTTCTTCAAGATTGTTCGTTTAAGGAATAGAAAGTTAACATCTTCTTCTCACCAAATGCATTCCCGTTAACTTATATTTAGCAAATCCCCTTAACTCAAATCCCTCCCAATCAAACAAGAACAGAAAGATGTTCATCAAGGAAATCAGCCTCGCAACTGGAAGCACTTTGTCATTAATCATATCAGCCCGTGAGAAGATGTCAACCAACGGCTCTTAGAAGAAACTCCATGTGAAGATGACCCGATAAGAAGAAGCTCGGTTCTTACATGAGTTAGGAGCCGTATGACCATATATTCTCATATGTAACTCAACATGCAGAAGTATCACACTTCTTCTCCCCCTCAAGAATTGCATACGGAGATGCCATTCTTGATTAAACAAGTGAATATCATTCAAATGTAGTCTATTCACACTTCTCCCCCTCAAAGGTTGCATATGATGTTGCCATCGTCATTTTAATTTAGCAAGTGGAATAAGTAAACAATCAACAGTAGTTCAGTTCACTTGATGACTGAAAGCGCATGGAAAAAGCATGAAGCATGTTGATAAGAATGGTCATAATAAGAAGATTTCTCTTCTTCCGAAGATAAAGCACACTAAAGCATATACTTTTATTTTCTTTAGAGTACGAGGCTTGAACTGTTGTATTCAAACGTCATAAGAAGATTTCTCTTCTTTCGAAGATAAAGCGCACTGAAACGTACACTTTTCTTTTCTTTAGAGAACGAGGCTTGAACTGTGTGTTCAAACGTCATAATCTCTCTCTTTTCAACTACTCTTGGCAAACTTGTAATCAACCCCATTATCATTCAGTAGGCTCTTTGTCGTGACAGCAGATGGAGAAAACCCAATATGAAGAATTTGACCCTGAAGTGAATTTACCCGAACTCGTGACTTAAACTTGCACACACGTAACAAAGAGAGGTGCCGAGAGTTCATCCCCCTTTGAATCCCCAAGTACTCTATACTCTTCATCCAACCAACCATCAAGTATAAGACGTACATCACCTCTTGAAAATCCACAATTTAATGTGACACTGAGCACTATAATGTAACTCCTTAAAGTGATAGTTATTTTGTGGTGGTAAAAAGAAAAAGAAAAATCACCCAAAAGTAACTAGATTTCCAAGTCTTCGTCTTTGAAAATGTTAAAAGCTCGAACAAGGATCTCGAAGAATCTTCATCCAACCATCCCCGATACCTTCAGATACTAAGTACACTCGCCCGTGAAATTTCACTTCAACCTCAAATAGATAATAATGAATTAACCCCGTTGTCACATTTTCTGGTTAAAAGCTCAAATCTAGCCTCCTTTGATGTTTTAAGTGAACTATGATAATGGTTTCATCCCGACCATGGTTAAAAGCACATAACCCCATAAAACTTTGTAATTACCAAACTGCCATGAAGACAATCTAAACAAACACCCAATTCATGAAGTACACCCTTTTATCCCTTCTTCAAAGAAGAAACCGTAGCTTCAGCATCATAAAAGTTCCAGAATTACACTTCCCTTTCTCCAGGATGGTTCTATCATCACGGGATTTTACAATTCTATGGTCTAAACCGAGAAATAGTTTCTTTCGCGGGATTTTACAAAACCCAGAATAAACCGAGAGATAGATCCGAAAATGAACTTTTCTTTCACCGGGATATTTTCATTGTTACGGGATTTTACAAATCTATGATTTAAACCGAGAAATAGTTTCTTTCGCGGGATTTTACAAAATCAAGACTAAACCGTAAACAATGTCAGCTTGGATGATTAATGACAAATTTGGTTTCGGTGAATATCTGTTTTAGGGGAACATGCAGCGGTTCATCAACGGTTCATTCTCCATCTTCAACAATATCATCAACAATTCTTTACCCAATATGTAGACACCTTCACCAACCATACTAATTCAAGTAGTATAACACTACTTTCCCCTGAAGGTTGTCTGTAAACCAAAGTACACGTTTCTCCCCCATGCTGGTTTTGAACTTTCGGAAGCACTATAACGTGTATGACCATTTGCATGAGAAGTTCTTGTCATAAGCAAACATCTTGAAAGATCATGAATGTCGTTGAGGATTTTTAAAGATTTTGCTTAGACTGTGAAGTATCATAGACATGTTGTAGCATCGAGTAACCCATGAGAATTGTTGATTACATCTCAACCATTAAACACTTTGGTAAACACATCATTCACGTATTCTGACGGCAATAGCAATGACCACTTGGAGAAATAGACCAGATATGCCAAACTTGAACATGACGTAAAATTCTCCAGATTTGTTACTTAAACTTGTACTAATCTTCTTGAAAAAGAAACGGTGTACCCAATGTACAGAACCTCTTGACGAATCCTCAACAGCGTGAGACACCGAAAGTAATAGCTACTTTGTGGGTTAAGTGAGAAAGAATCATATAACTAACTAGATAGCCAAGTCTTCATCACACTCAATAAACGCTCAAACAAGTCATCTTCGCGGAATGGTAGAAAGAAAGAAGACGAAATAAGTAAACGTGCTCAGAAACCTCACTTCAAATCCAAATGAGAAATACCGTCCAAACAACCCTGTAGTTAACATTTTCCTATAAACAATTCAAGCCGTGACATAATATTCTTCGTGATAATGTATACACCAAAGTGCCAAACTGCATACCACAACAACTCTCATTATCATACCAAATCTCATCGTTAAATCTCTTCAAAAAATCTTATTATCAAGACTCATTACATCCAAGTCTTCACAAAATCTCATCAAATCTCATGTATACTATCCAATTTTGAGAAGCCTAACCGCAACTGTGAGCCCGATCCAATATAAAGACATACCCCGATCAATTTAGACTTTAGAAGTCCCATGTCCAATTATGCTCATAATCAATATAAACACCCGATCCAAATGTAATTCAAATCCACTCACTCACTCGTTGGCTTAGACTCGATCCATATCATATCATTGCACACATCCAAATCTAACGAGAAAATCAAATATAAATCTGTCACATGTGAATATCCGATCCAAGGCCCATATAATTTCATGTAAATACCCAATCATCCAATGAAAATAAATTCACCTCATTAATCCAAGGCCCATATATGATTAAACTAAGTCCCATAATTAATCCAAGTTCGGTCCACCCATTCTCAGGTCAAAAGTAGCGAACTTAACACATTAGCTTTGTATGTCCGTGTATAAAAGAGTAGGTTGACACATTTTAGGTTAAACCTAATATTATACTGCCAAATGACCCTAACCCTAAATACAATGATATATCCGCCCCCTCCTACATCCATCTTTCATTTAGAGGCAGCCTCAAAATATTATATCTCTCCCCAAATCTCAGATTCAATATTCACCAATCCCTATCATTTCGAATGAAGCACCTACTTGCTCGCCATACGGTTGGCTTGAGCACGACCTCAAAACCACAGGGATGGTTTCAGTTTAGAGATTGATACGAGGTCCAACAAAATCTTCAAGGTAGGTTCTTTTAATCTTTGTTGTGATTTGATTGAACGAACGATTGGCATGGAGATAACTTATTAGTTATTTTCCCTGTCACTTGATGTTCGGATAGTATCACAAATTACTATCAATGAAGAAATTTATTCATCTCATGTGTGTAGCCCTAGAGGCTTGATGTTAATTATTTTTTTTTAAACAATGAGACGAATGATTATGAGAACTCATAAAGCAATATCCATTTTGTTATTTCATTTAACCGAACAAGATGAAGGAATAAGCCCATCGTTGGTTTATTTCCTTCATCAGTTGGATTTCGGAAATTTATCAAGATCTATGATGATAAGGTTCAACAAAAATCTTTGAAAAGATGAAACCATGAACCGAATCTGAGCTCCTTCAATCATTTTCATCTTGAGTCCATGAATAGGTCGAATAAAGTGTAGAGTACAATACTGAATTTGTGATGATTTTGTCTCGGGTTTTGGACCTTTGAAGTTTGTATGAATCTTAGATAACCCGAAAAATTCTGAGATTTAGAATTTACTTACGAAACTTGGTTAATGAGAATGATTTCGAGTCTTGTTGTTGTTGTAGTATGATGTTGAAAGATTGATGAAGTCTTGTTAGATGATAATAGTAGATGTAGATTTGATTGATGATGTTTGTTGATTGATTTGAGTTTTGTAAGGTACTTGATACAAAAATTGAAGTTGTCTTACTTTTTCTTTTCCATATCATTCAAGTCGCATTATCATAATCAAACCGCACTCTTATGTATATTGTCAAACCGCATCTGAGGTTTCAATAAACCGCATCTATTTTCATCAAAACGCATCATGTAGTTTATCAAAACGCATCATTCAAAAAATCGCTTTTGACTTCAAGATTTAGTCAAACCGCATACTCGTAATTTAGACAAACCGCATCCCGCATACCTGTCAAAGCTCATTGTACAAACATCATGGTTTAGTCAAACCGCACATGAGTCAAAACTCATGAACAATACAAACCACATCAAGTTCAGTTTACTCAAACCGCATCTCATTCAGTTTACTCAAACCGCATCCAGATCTTTGAATCTGGACGGAATTATGACAAACCGCAATGACTTCTGGACAGTTTTAAGACAAGCCGCATTGAAGAACATGACAAACCGCATCCATGAATATCGTCATTTCTGTCCAAACGAAACTGATCCAGAATTGATCCAAAATAGATAAGGCAGTTGAAAGCACGTTTTGACCACAAATACTTAATCCAAAACTGATAGAATCTGTTAAAACAGTTAAGATGCTCTTCAAAAATGTTTTGAGATATTTTGACCACAACCATCAAAATCAGTAAACACAACTTAATGACACCGATTCAAAAACAGATTCAACCTATATCATAACCAAACATTATCACGACTAAAACAACAAACTGCATCACGACCACATCAATCATAACCAAACCGCATAAAAAAACGAACAAACCGCATTAAGAACCATTCGAATCAACAAAACAACACAACCTGAGCTCTGATGCCAATTGTAGGATCATACATATTATGTTGTTTGATGATTCAGGTGGTCTAGGATGGTGATAAATCAAGAAAGCCATGTTAGAGAGATGAAAAGAGTAGAGAGGGAGTTCTTGAGAGAGAAAGTAAAACAAAAATGTGAAAGGTTGGATTAGAAGCTCCACCCCTTCCAAGGATGGAAGGGGTATTTATAGTTACAACCTACTCGTCCTCCTGTCGGACTGTGGATCAGGTATACAGTGGGTAAAGACCCGTCCTTCCTCCACGGTGTTACTCTAAACTAATAACTAAGCTAATAACTAACTAATTAACTACTAAATAACGTAAATAACGATATGTCTATGAGCTAACATATGCTAGACTATAATTTGGGTGACCGACACTTCCTTATGGAATTTCCAATTCCTAACAGTACCTTAATTAATTATTCCCAAATTGTAGAAAATAGATATGAGTTAATTTAATGGTGTGTCATTCATGCAAGTTTCACTATTTAAAGCTACAATACGGTCTAAACAGTTGCCCAAGTCATAAGAATTGTGTTTAGTGAGCAATATTCATTTAAGGTTGTATTTAGTAGTCATCAATATAATCTCGATAATTTAACGTCACTTCACATTTTCACCTATTACGAATAAGTTGTAATATATGACCAACGGTTTCACCACAAAAACATACCTCACTTTTACACAAATATACACACAATACACACCCACACACATCTACAATGAACATCACAACTTGGTTGGTCGACATATCGACTACTGAAAAATTTTGGCCATGAGACGCGTTGGTCATGTATGATATTTTAATGACTAACGTTTTGTGAATGCTACCAAGAACAAGATGTGTTTTTGCACTGCTTTTACATGCGGTCTAAACTAAATAACTAAAATTGTCTCTTGAAAGTTTTCTAATCACTTTCTCGCCTAGTCATTACCCCTTGGGGTCCAAGTAAACGTGCCTTAATTAATTATTCCCAAATTGTAGAAAATAGATTATAATCTTATCTATACTCCTTTATAAAAGATTTAGCACATTCTAAATAAAGAAGTATTAAAAAATTTAACACCAAAAATATTTCTTATTAAAGAAACTATATGTATTAGTTTGAACGCATGATCATAGTAACGGCTTATTTCAATATCAGTAAATTAAATGTGTTAATACAAATATCGTCATTAAACGTTATTTATATTTTATGATCTTTACATAAGTTTTGTTAACGACAAAAGTAAATTTAATTTTTATAAAGCTTAAAGCTTGTCAAGTTTAATGGATATTAAAACAAGCTTTTCCTCAAATAATATCCTCATCACTCAATTATTTACATTTTGATTAATCATATTTTTGATATTCCTCTAAACCATAATGTATGTTAACATTTTTAGATCAAGCATGTTTTTGTTTCTTAAAACAAAACATTACATATGTATTTACATTTAACATATTTCTAAAAATAGAAAACAACATATGACATCATGTGGTGCATCATTGAAATCTCTAGAGGATTTCACTAGATATTTTGTGTAGATTTGGACTCTACATATCTTACACAATCTTGGATGGGTTTGGTTGACTTTGGTAATCTTGTTGTCAGACCCCGGCGACACCAAAATTATACACGGGCGGAACCTTTTTATAGGGTCCGTGGTTCGTGGTGACTGCTGTTCATTTTGGCTATAAATAGCAAGCCAAACCAAGTTGTTTTCGCATCCCTTTCTAGCATAATCACATAAATTCCTTCTCTCTAACATTTCTAACTCAGTCTCATATCATTATAGTGATCCTCTTTTGTAGCAAAGAAGATCAAGGCATATTCAAGCTTCAACGAATAGTTGGAAGTCTTGTTTGTTTTGTTGTTGTATGATCTTGTCTTGTTCATACATCATTGTTGTACCAAGCCATTATAAAGTTGTGAGTGTGAGTGGTTAGTATTTTAGTCCTTAAAATACATTGTGTGTGGGAGTAGTTGTACCCTTGAAAAGAACTCGACATCTAGCTTAGTGTCGGAAATAGTGTGTAAGCGAAGTGTAACGGTTTCTCTGCCGGTGAAAGGAGCTTGTTGACTAGTGAAGTTAAACTCTCGAGTGTGAGACTCGGGGAGTGGAGTAGGGCAAGGAAAAAGAGTCCTTGTAAACCGAAACACTATAAACAACTTGTCGAGGTTTGATTGTTTCTTTCCTTATTTATATTGCTTACATATTGATTATTATTCACTAACATATCTAAGATCAATATCAATTGATCTTTGATGCGCGTATAACGTGTTCGGGGTCAAAGGAAACTTCCTTTTCGTCGAGCAAGTTTTTCAACACCCTAGGCAGTGAACCTAATCGTTGTAGTGTAGTATTGGGTAAGCCTCGGGTACTGATATCGTTCTCTAGGGGAATAGGAATGCTAGTGAGAAATTACTACGCTAAGGTTGAGGTTGAGGAAGATTATTTTTTATCTTTTTATATTTTTTATAAAGCTAAGGGTAAAATCTCGGGGTTTGGATTTGAGGGTTTAGTACTTCTACCGATTACTTCTACTATCTATTTATCTAACTAATGGTAGTCTATATCTTTTTGAAGTGTGCTCGTATGATGATTAAAAATGTGTCTACTTAGATACTATTACTCCCTAGTTATCTTTTATTGGTGGTTGAATTGTCACGTCCTTATTCTTAACGCGTTGTGTTTTCTAAGGTCGTAGGGTGTGCTTTTATCCCTAACTCATTGAAGCTACCTTAAGGTTAATGACTACGAAATCTCTAGGGTTCATAAACTTAACACTAAGGTTTTCTTTGGATGTTTAGACTACAATTCCACTAGTAACTATAAACTAAGGTTCAACAAACATTAATCAAGCATTAAAAACACAACGATTGCTTTAAGCACTCCTAAGCCAATTACAATTAAGATAAGAGACAACCAATCAATAATTAATAACTAGGTTTCATAGATCTAAGCAAACACACAAGTAAATTAGCCGGACATGTTAGACATGCAAGCATACACACATTCAATTGAAGACATAATGAAATCAAGGGAATAAATAACTTATCTCGATGTAAAATAGGGTATTAGAACCCTAAAATACTGTCCAAACCGGACAACAATCGTTTTAGGTTTTTACTCCACAAGTCTACCTCTTTAAAAGTATGAAAATTCGATTTCTATATATAATTTTACAACTGCGGCGGTGTCGCCTTATAGGTGGGACGCCGTCTGATCTGCCGTCATTAGGGTTTCGTCTTTGCCAAGTCATCACTAGGACGGCGTCACGTTGTGGTTGTGACGTCGTCAGCCTTCGGTACTGACGTCGTCTGAGTCTGGATCTAGGCCGTCTGAGAAGAAAAGTCTTCGTGACGCCCTTACTCTTAAAAACCTGACGCCGTCAGGTGCAAAATAGCAAATTCGCTCCTGAGCCGTCACAAATATAAGGACAACGTCGCCCTCTGATTGGGACGCCGTCATGTGTAAATTCAGCAGCTTGAGTGTCTTGATCTTGACTTAGCCATTTTCTTCACATATTCCCTCCTTTTCGTCCAAAAATGCATCATTCCAGCATTTTGCTTCCAAGAAACCTAAAAAGTGAAAAGGAACGAAATTAAGCAGTAACGGATATAAAAGTGGGCGATTAAGGGCTTAAATGACCCCTTAAAAGTGTACGTTTTAAATCCTTATGAATCTTTCAATAAGTTTCAAAACAAAGTTTTTAATCGGTAAACTATTCAACCCCCCTTCTAGTTTTCCACAAAATGTAGTTGTGACCAATGTTGTCAGGATCGGGATCTTACCTAGGATCGTTTTCAGCTTTGCAAGATCGTAATCGTGGGATTGGATCGGGATCGTAAGATCCTATGAAAATGTATATATTTTTGTATAGAGGTTGTAGTTTTATATTTCTATATAATATTTCATATGATAAACGAATCTAAATGAATGATACATGAAAAAGTTATATGTTGAAGTACCGTAGTAGTAGAATATTAGATATATTGCACTGCATACTTGCACAATGTTACTACATATGTGCACGGTGCACCTACTTCTTGTTTTTATGTTTTTTTTTTTTTTTTTTTTTTTTTTTTAAACATTTAGATTAATGTAAAAAGATAATGTTAATTTATTAGCACGTAATTCTGTAACTTTTTTGTTACAGTACAATATATAGATTAATGCAAAAAGATAAAATGATTGTATCTGAAAATGAAACGAAATAATTTATAATAGAGGGCAACACAATTTATTTTTTCTTGATGACCAAATATATTAAATTAGAATATTCTGATAATATTATTGCATTTTTTTCTTGATGACCAAATAAATTAAATTAGAATATTGATGCTTTTATACGTAACATAAAATAAATTATGAACAAAATTGGGTCAAGTATCTAGATGGTTTACTTCAAAAACAAGCTTACAAAGCACGAAATCATTTTTCATGATAAACCAAAAAAGACACATCTAAACTATTTATAAATGCTCCATATAAACATAATGATTTTACACTCATTAATCTTGCAAAATACAATTATTTAACAACACCAAAATAATAGTTTTTTTGAAAAATTCTTAGTTATTGAGCTTTAAGACACGAGCTTATACTTAATAAGTTAATATACAAAAAAAAATAATAATAAATAAAAAAATGTTTAATAATAGGCGATCCTATACGATCCTACGCGCGATCCTACGATCCTGCTGCGATCCTACTTGAATTACAATCTTGTTAAGATCCTGATCGTTTTTTGTGTGTAGGATCGTAGGATCGTACGATCTTACGAGCAGGATCACGATTTTGACAACCATGGTTGTGACATCCCATTAAATACAAAGTTGTAACAGCCCATTAAATGTGAAGTTGTAACAACACATTTAGTAAAAAATCTAACAATTACTTACCTTCTTTATCGAAGGCTTCCATTGATAGGGAATTGTTATATCTAATGTGACATTATCACGTGCGACAAGTGTTTCTGCCTCATCCCCACCCCGATGGCTATAGTCGAGCGGTATTAAATTTTTAATGTAGTTGTAACGACCCACTAAATGTGTTTTAGATCTATATTTACACAATGTTTGGAATCTTTAAAAAATAAACACACCCAACAAATAAAAACACACACTAGCTCTCTTTTCTCTCACTCTACTAGGGTACTCATCGGGCAAAAACCGGACCGGACTGAGACCGAATTCGGCAAAAACCCTAGACCGAGACCGAGATCGAATGAGGTCGGTCCGGTCCAACAAGGCTAAATTTTCGGTTTGTGGTCCGGACCGGACCGGACAAAGACCGAATTTGCCAAAAACGGTAGACCAAGACCGGACCGACGGTCCATCGGTCTGGTCGATTTTGGTACGGTCCATTCGTTTTTGTCAGTCGGTCCGGTCCATCCGGTCCGTTTGCTCACCCTTACACTCTACCACCATAAACTGGTGACGCCATCAACCGCCGGTGCCTACTGTCGCCATAATAACCACAACCGTCGCTGCCATATGCCAAATAAGAAAGGTTTAAATGAAAAACAATTTTCGTCACAAAAATAGTTACGGGTACCTACCGCCACATTGCGCGAATATCCTTCTATACTCCATAATAACTCAAGAGTAATAATGATATTGAGCGTGACTTATACTTTCACTATTTCTATGTGAGAGTGTAAGAAACGGTATTAGATTTTAAATATAAGACTTAGTTTTCAAAAGTAATCTAAATACATAAAACTAAAGTTTATTCACAAAACTAAACCAAAATACCTTCGTAGATTAATATCAAAATCAACAAAGTTCAAAAAAGAGCTTCTACCCTAATTGAATTTACAACCCGGTGGTTGCGGGTTCGTGTTCCGTCAAAAACATGTGCGTAAAATATTCTACATCTCCCTTACCTTGCTTAAACATCGGGAATAAAGTAAAATACACCATTAGTCCCTAAACTTGTGCAAAAACATCATTTGGGGTCGTACCTTGACCTCTTCGTCATTGGGATTCCTTTTTCCACAGGTTTGGTATCAAATGATTCTCTTATCTTGTTAGTTTTTCAGTCAACTCCCGTTATCTATTGGCAACTCTCATTAATCATGCGAAATGACTATTTTACCATCGTCTTCTTCTCACTCTCATTTTATTTTACCTCACTCACCCACACCACCATTAACTCAATCACCTTCACCGCCATCGTCTTCTTGTCATGACCGCTATCACCATCATCAATCTCAAAATTCATTCCCAAATATCATCAAACACAAAACTATTAGATTAATAAAACACAATCTTGAAATTCCAAGAAATCAACAACACACTTTCTAGAACAACATAAAATCACATCAAACCTTTTGGCTGTGTTGGAAGATGAACTGAACATAAGCGAGCAAACTTATTATTCCCTGAAACACACTTTCTTCTCACTAAACTCTTTAACTCTCTCTCTCTCTCTCTCTCTCTCTCTCTCTCTCTCTCTCTCTCTCTCTCTAAATCCCGGTCGACCACCACCAACCATCACATATCGTCTTCACCATCTGCACACAACCACCGAATAAATGGCTATCACCACTCAACATCCGTTGGATATGTCACAGTCACCATCGAAAACCACCAACAGGTTAGTGCGGCCATGCTAGTTTTGTTGTCGTCACATATTTACCGGTGCAACGTATACATAGAAATGTGGGTCTCTCATCTAAATTTAAGGTTTGTATGCGTCTCATGGATATATTGAGGAAGCACACCAAGTGTTTGATCGCATGTCTGAGAGAAATATGTCTCCTTTTGCTTGAAATTCACTTATATCGGGCTATTCTGAAATGGGTTTGTTTGAGGATGTATTGGCATTGTATTTTCAAATGGTGGAAGAGGGCGTGAAACGAGATGAGTTCACGTTTCCCCGTGTTCTTAAAGCTTGTGGTGGCATTGGGATGATTCACTTCGGTGAGCAAGTTCATCGTGAGATAAATCGTTGGGAGTATGCGAACGATGGGCTTGTGCTTAATAGGCTGGTGGACACGTATGCAAATTTTGGTGGCATTGTGAGGGCATGCGCGTAAAGTGTTCAATAAAATTGCGTCCAAAGACATAGTTTCTTGGAACATAATGCTTACAAGTTATGTTAAACATAAGATTTTGTTCGATGCATTGTTTATTTTTCGACGTATACCATTTCCACAATTCTCACACCTGGAGCCACCACTGTCACCAGCACTACAAGAATTGGCAGAACAGGCTACAAAATATTGCCGACGACACATTGTCGTCGGCAATATACGTTAAACGACAAAAAAAAGTGCTTGACCAGGGGGCTGGTGCGTTGGATTTGTTTGCCAAAATAAGGCCGACGACAGGGCGTCGACATCATCATAGTCAAATTTGACTTTAGATTTTCAGCCCAATTTTTGGCGGGTTCTTTTCTAGCTCAAATATTCCCGACGACCAGGCGTCGGGAAGTAAAAGTTAACTAACATCTTGGAAGATTAGTGCTTGATTACTTAGCTCGTTATAATCCTGACGCCCCATCGTCGGGAAGAAAATGATAATATTATGAGTGTTTACTATGCCGACGACACGGCGTCGACATTATTATCCCGCCAAAAAAATTTTGACGCCAACTCGTCCCGCCAAAGTTTTACTTATATATAACCTAACCGATCATCCTCAATTCGGAGAAAACACAAATAACATAATCGTCAATTCTCACAAAACACAAATAACAATGGCTGATTATACGTCGAAAAATGAATGGTCAATGGTTTTATCGTCGATGTATCTCTTTAATGAAGTTCTTAATACATATGCTCTGAAATTTATAATTTACATGATTCTTATAAGAATATTAGCCCGTGGATGAGAGACCAGATTCTGGAATAGTTGAGGAAAAAGCCATACTAAAGAGAGTTTTTGGACGCTCAAGCTGATGATATTGGAGGAGAAAACACATTGGAGGAGAAAGCACGTTGGAAACCAAACTTGATGATCTGTGAAATAGGATTTTCCATAAGATCATAAGATTCAGTTCATTTTAATAGTGTACCACTTTCACTTGTTTATAAATGAGTTCTATTTTATTGGTGTAAAATGAATATGATGGAGACCAGGAAAGAAAAACACAATGATACATATTAGAGGTGACATTTATATTGTATCATAGTATATGTGAATTTAGTTTATGTATGTTAGCTTTTATATTCTGGTTTAAGTAGTTTTAACCAACTAATGAATGCGCATCGACAATTTTGAGTCATTAGTCATTATGGTTCGTCATTTGGTTACTGGAATGTTTTGCCAAAATCGGAAAATCGAATTTCAAATCTTACATAAATGGGAAGATTCATCTTTCTTCGAGTTCGTCATTTATGTATATTATAATCGGCGTATTCTGTACAATAAAAAAATTGCGGTTTTCACTTGCCGTCTTTACTCTTAGGAGTTGGAATTGCTACAGTTACTGATTTGCACCCCAATCTTTTGGCGTATTCTGTACAATATAAAATGCGGTTTTTACAAAAACATTTATGGTTGTGGTGATGTTTGGAGATTAAGGCTGTGTTTGTTTTTGTAAAAAATATCTGAACCGCCTCTGACTCTTACTCAGTCAGACGCGGTCAGACATGAGGGTTGTTTGTTTTTTCATTTCCATTCAGACGTGGTAAGACCTTATTCATCTTACTGAGGTTGTGTTTGTTTTTTTTTTTTTGCCTCTTAACAGCGTCTGAACGGGCAAAATGTCTGAATCGGTCAGACATTTTGCCGTTCAGACTTTTTTTTTTTCGCGACGCTGAACGACGTCTGAACGGAAAAAATGTCGAATCGTCAAAGACTCGAGAGGGGTGCTTAGCGTCTGAATGCTTCTTGTAGAGACAAATAACAAAAAAAAAAAAATCCCGTTCAAACATGCTTTTTTCTTCGTTCAGGATCGTCATTCAGACATTTATGCATCAGATTCAGATTCAGACGTGCAGTTCAGATTCAGATTCAGACCCTCTTAAAAAACAAACACCACCTAAGATGTATAAAGTAAAAAAAAATATATAATTATGATGGGTGGTGGTAGAAGGCGGTGGAGGTGAATGAGATGATGGTGGTGGTAGTGATGGTAGTGTGGGTGAGTGAGGTGATAGTGTTAACCTTTAGAGTAAATACACCGTGCGTCCCTAAGGTTGTACCACCAAAATAATTAATAAAGGTGAAAATGTCTATTATGCCCTCTTGTCAAAAAAATAAAATGGGTGTTGACCAAAAAAAAATAACAAATAAGGGACTCATTTGATACTAAACCCTTGAAAAAAGGACTCCAATGACGAAGATGTCAAAATACGATCCCAAGTGATGGTTTTGCACAAGTTTAGAGACCAACGGTGTATTTTACTCTTCGGTATAGTTGTTTATAGTGTACTTGTTGATTTGTTTTTCTATAAAAAATCACCAAAATGCTTGAGGTCTAGCAAATCACGTGGTATGAAATGCTTCACAACCAAATGACTGCGAGTCCAACTATTAAATGTGTGTTATATAATTGTAGTTCGAGTAACTTATTTTTGCATTTTATAAAGTATATTATGTTATTGTTCTTGTTTTTAATTTTAAGAGAATTACATGTATAAACTCGCTAAAACTTGTACATTTACATGTTTACTTAAATTATGAGTTTCCAATACATATTGAACAAAGATTGAGATCCTATAAAGTTAATGTTAGGTCACTAGTTTTACAACACAAGCATCAAGAGAAGAAATAGAGAAGAAAGATTGGTTGAACAACGCACACACAAACACTACGCGTAAGATTATTAAACCGGTTATGCGTGAGGTATAGTGAAAGAGAATGAATTGAACAACCAACCCTTAAGTGAGGGTTATAACAAGGTATTTATAGGAGGAAAGCTAGGGCAACACTCCTAGTTCCCATCCTTTTCCTTATTGGACTAGGCCTAGGCGTATGGGCCTTCTACATAAGCCTAAGGCTAATAACTAACATAAAGGCCATATTAAGCTAACTATTACATATGAGTCACTAACACTTGAATTAGGTTTAGGAGTGATTCCAACAATCTCCCCCTAAGTGTTGGTGATGAATGAATATGAACGGTGAATGCGTTGATGTAATAGTAGCTTTGACGTCTTCTGACATTCTTCTTTCTTGTGAGAAGAATTGCCTTGATTTGAACAATCTCTCTAGTGTAGAGAAATTGTTTTCTTTAAACAGTTCTGCTTTGACGTCATCTTTATCTTTGTTCTTTGATCATTGTTCTTTTGTGATGAAAGTGATAGTATGTTGTTGTGTGGCATCAAGTCTGCCTCAGGTCGCTTCACGCTCCAGTGTCTCCACGTCATTCTTCAACATGCTCACATGCTCTTTGACTTTGGATTTTCGCGATGATGAAGTTCTTTAAGTCTTTAACTTTGTAGATTCTTTGGTTTGACGAAGAATCATTTGACTTTGTGTAGCTTTAATTAGAACTTCCATTAGTGATGATGTTGGCATGAGCATGTGAAGAATCTGCACGATCGTTCCGCTCCAGAGCTTCCATAAGAGGAAAACATGAAAACAGTTAGTATTAAGCGGATATCGGCACTTACAGTTGAACTTCGAGAGTGTTAACAGCATAGTGTGAAAACACAACTCTAATTATCACAAAGGCCGTTCCTGAACCGGAGTCCCACAAGTGAGATAACACGATGTACCGAAGTACATCTACGGTTCAGATGAGTCGCTGAGGTACACCGAAGCATCACCTCACGACGTGGACCGTTTGAGACACACTAAGCGTAATCCACGGGGAGTTACCGGTGACCTGTTGTCGGGTTGTTTGATGTTGACCTGGCAGAGTTCCATTCAATCACCGAGGATCACAATGTGAACCTCTCATAAATGTTCTCGACAGATTGCTAAGATCTGTGAAGGACTCGATAACGTACACTGATGTTCTTATTGTTGAACACCAAGTGATGAAATGTCAAGTGTACCTAAGAGATCTTTTGATGAATCTCGTGGCTCTAGACTCAATAGTGCGTTTTGGTTTTTCCTTAGACTAGGGAGAGGGTCTCCTTCTTCAATACCAGCATCTCTAGAGAAAGCCAATAGTTTTCGTAGGGTTCCCTGTGAGAATGAAACAAGCTTCTGTTGAGAGAAACTTGAGTGGCTAAGTAGGTTTAGTGCAGCGCACGGACTTGAGTGGCTAAGTAGGTTTTAGTGCATCGTCAACTACGATTTAATCTTCAATACGTGTCATCTAGTGACAACCAAGTAGCATATGAATTGAACCCGGTGTCCGCCCTAAGTTGAATAATTTGGAGGGCTATTTCTTTTCACCATTTTCTTTGCATTTCTTTATAATTCTTCAACTCCTTCTTTCTCCGATTCTCATTTTCTCCTTTTTATAATCATACCTAAGGACTTCTAATTCTAACTATTTGTAGTTGTAACAATTCGCATTTTCGGGTCACTATTCATTTTTACTATTCATCGTTACTATTCACTTTTTACTATTCACTCCGGAAATTTTTATTTCACATTATCGTAAGATAAATTATTTTAGTAATGACCTGAGAATTCGACAATCGTTAGATCATTTTCGCAAAAGTTATTAAGAAAACATCGTTTAAAGTTTCGTTTTGACGGTCCACCGTTAAACATCACACGATAACGAAAATCAACTCTGACAATTTTCCCCGCATCGATAAATTTTTAGATCACTCATGATTAATTTGAGAATTTTAAGATATTATTTTTTTTATGTTACCAAATAAGCCAACAAGCAACAAAACTAAACTTACATTTTAAACAATTCTACTTACATCCAGACTTAACGATTCCTGAACTGTGTTTCTAATATGTTTTTGACACTTTTACATTTTTGGAAAAGTCAAACATATTTCCCCCTCCTTGACCATAAAGAAATTAAACTTATACGTTATACATTTTTATTAAATCGCGTAACTTTTAAACTTCACGTATAACTGTTAAGTTATCTCACGTACGACGAAAACCAAAGTTTGACATCTCATATCACTTTTAGACTAATTTTAGTCTACTCTAAATAAATCCACAGTCATATCCTTAAAATTTCGTTCTTTTCTGATAAACTCAATTACGCGTTTTTGACCCGTATTTCCAGTTTTAAGCAGGTTGCACCCAATAAGATTTATCACCCATTTTATATTTTTAGATGGAGTATAATGATGAGTTTCATCATTCCTTCAAGTTTCATACTTTTACGATACCCGATTTTACCTTTTATGGCTTCGGTTAGCATTTAACGGAACCAAAACTCACTCCGTAACCAAGATAATACCAAAACTATCCACCAAAGTCATCATATCTTATCATGAACGAAATTAGGGAGGGGACTCATCACCTTGGTGTCAAAATCCTAAGCATACTTCCTTTAGATCATTTACATGTGTAAATTTAACCATGGTTAGTTTTTAACCCAATATATAGTTAACCAAAATCTCTAGCCTATAAATACCAAGCAAAACCTTCATTTATTCTTGCACCACCCCTTCTTAAAACCTAAAGTCCTAAACCTAAGGCATTTCTTATAAATCTTGTAAGAACATTCATGTGTTCTTGAAGAAAAACTAGCGTTTAATCTTCGTTCTTGGAAGTTTTCAAGAAAAGGTCGTTATAATCTTCAAACAACTTCAAGTCTCCAAAAAGACGTCGTTATAATCTTATTTTCTTCTTCGGGTTCTCAAGAATGCGTTGTTATAATCTTCTAATAGCCTTAGGTTTTCAAAGATTGGAAATTCTATGTCGAAGCTCCGCTAATATTTTATTTTTCCATAATACTCAAGCATTTTATTTTAAGGTAAGTATTTATAAAAACTCAGACTTATTTAAATACTTATAAACTTTGTTAGTTTATTTATTTATTGTATTTATAAATCTAATATATTATATAATCAAGTAATAAAAAATACATGTTTTACGTATTGAGCACTACAATACTAGGGAACTTCATGTGAGGGGTTCATTTGGGTAAACGGATCGACGAGTTGCTGGATTTACGATTTAAAGTGTCCTAGCTCCTCGAACGTTTACTGCATGACCTCTGAATTATGATGGCCCGAACGGTAGTACGAGATATACAAACTAAAACCATTTCTATAAACAAACATACAAATACTATGTCATGATCAATATAATGGCATATATAGGCTCGTTCATGTTTTCTTAGGCATTATTCCGAACCTAAGAGTTGACATCATATTCTAGGTTATACGTAGAGACTTCCAGGCTTATCCATCGATTCCGTTATACGTTGTGATGTCATTTATTAAGGTGAGTTTGTAGCCCCACTTTTACTCGTTTAATTACTTTATAAACTCTTTGGGGGAGATACATGCTCAACTATTTTCATTTACTTTTATAAGTACTCTAAACTTTTACTGATTACCGTGAGTCATAGCCCCTACTCTTTTAATACTTGTTTTAAACTCTTTGGGGGAGATACATGCTTAACTACTTGCTTTTACTTGCATAAATATTCAAAACATTATACTTGATTGCATTATACGTGATTGCATTATACTTGGTTGCATTATACTTGATTACGTTATACTTGATTTCGTTTTACATACTTGGAAATACTTAACTCGCTTAAATACATGAATTGTATTTACAAACCTGCACAATACTCTATGCTGTCGGAGAGGTATTGATAGACTATAAGTCGGGTATGCCCCGCCCATGGTACCCGATTCATGACCATGGGATTAATATAGTACTATTTGGGAAGATGCCCCGCCCCATGGTACCCGATTCATGACCTGGGTGAATATAATCCGGTCGTATTGTGTAAAAATATTTTGGCGGGGTTGTGAACACACGGGTTGCAAGTTTTGTATGAGCAAAACTTGGAACTGAGTGGATTTACAATGCCTTTGCTGTGAAAACATTCTTTCAAGGATTTTAAATGTTAAACAAACTCTATGAACTCACCAACCTTTGTGTTGACACTTTTTAGCATGTTTATCTCAGGTCTTAAGGCGATAGCTAGAGTTTGAAGCATAGAGTCGCACGACATATTTTGAAGACTTTATGCATTCGTATTTACCATTCGAAACATTTTGTAAACATTTATATATTATACTTTGGGACCTCATTGTTTGTAACTCTGATTTCATTAATCGAATGGTAACTTTTCAAAACGTCTCATTTAGAGGTCGTTTTCTATAACTTGTACTTTGTATTATGAAGTAGCACCCCAATGACACAATCTTCCGCTGCGATATTTTGGGGGTGTTACAGTAGTGTCCTTGGGTAGATCCCTCCGGCTCTGGCGGATCATAGGACGGTTATTCCTAACCTTAATCACCTTATAACTCCATTGCCATAAAACCATTTTCAAGAAAATCTCTCGTAGTGTTTGTGAATGAAAAACATTTTGAACCACTTTGAGAGTTTTATCTTTAGCATAAATATCCCTCCACACGTGCTTAAGTGTTAAGACGAAATCGCACGGTGAGAGAAGAGCGAGCACTTTTGAATTGATTGACTCAAGATAGACAGTCCCCCGCGAGACACGGTTACGTTGAATAGTTAAAGAGTTACATTGTCAGCTTTTAGGTGACAACTAGCTCTAATAACTATCTTGAAGATGTGGACAAACCTCGAAAGGTTGTCAAACCCGTCAAAGATCATGTCTACCAAGAGTTTCTCGAATGGTACATTCTACTCGGACAAGTCCTTTGCGAGACACGTTTACATCACTAGCGAACTAGCTTGAAATTATTACCCGTCCCGGACAAATCTTTTTGAGTTACTAACAGTTAAGATCTCATCAATTCATGGGTTAAAGTCTATAGCACAAAGATTCATTTGCAGTTACACAACATATTTCTTATCACATAAATTTCTCCCCCTCAAAAATGGCATATAAGTGTTATTTTTGAAGAAATGTTGAGAATAAATATGACCATTTTGAGTTTTGTGGGAAGATGACCACTGTGAACAATTTGTGAACAAAGCTATAAAGTCAAATACTCCCCCTCAACAAGTGATATAAACGGTTGAGGTTTTGAAAATTATAAGGGGAAGTACTTGTCCTTTTGAGCAAAACCTTGAAAAGAGAAAGGTTTGATAGGTTTTACTCAAAAGTAAGAAGCTTTCGCTCCTTGTATAGGATGTGGCAATGAAGCGTACCACAGTGTCCTTTATTTACAAGTGCGGGTTGTACACTGTTATGTGTGCACAAGCCATAGACATAAAAAATCACACATCCAAAATATTATGAAATAGAAGCAGTTCAAGGGGTACCAGGAAGTCCATCAATGTTTCCAGGAATGCGAACAGGGCGTTGATAGCCGGCGAGAGCAATCCTGGGACGACCGCCTACAAAGCTTTCCAGTGTTCTGAACTGATCCTGTCGATACAACCTTTCATCAATCATGGTGATGATCCTCTTCACATCCCTTCTTTCCTTAGAATTCCATCGCTTTTTAGACCCAATTCCTTCATGAATATCCTTCAACCTATAAGCTAATCCATCCCTAACCTTCTTCAATGTGTGATCCCCAAACTTGTGAAGATCTCTACACGCCATCAAGCAGTTGCGTAGTGTTTCACTAAGGTAAACCACTCCGAATGGTTGGTTGATGAGTGTGTATTGTGAAAGCTGGTTAATTTCAGGAAGATCTAGCTGAGTTGGAGTGAAGTTGACACGGGTCTGATATGATTCAACAGCAAGTTGGAGATCTTCTACACGTTCTCTGATGAATGTGCGTCTGATGAAGATAAGCAAGGACTTGATGAATTCACGTTGTACTTCAGTTGAAAATTGTCTCATGCGACCCTGTACTTTGGCAAGGTACATGTCTTCAATGTCGTTGATAGACAAATTCTCAAAGTCCGCTTCAGAGAATGCATAATCCCTTTTTTCTTGCCTTTTGACCACAATATTCTTGACGAAAGTGTAGTCCCATTTAGACGAAAGATCAACATGTTTGATGGCAACGATACTCTTAGTACTGAACACTTCATGTCGAGACTTCTGAACCTGGCAGCTTCTGTAGTAGATTCTTCGGCGTTCCAGCCAATGGTGAATCCCATACAGTGCATCATGGTCATACTCTTCCATATTGTTGGAGAACATGTGGTTAGCTCTTTCCTCGATGGCTATACAGTTAGAGTATATGGCTGCCGGGAATGGAAGTGTCAGTGATGTAGCGTATTTCCTTGAACCATCGCCACCGTGAAGAAGAAATTCCAAGTCTTTGTTGAAGAAATATCTGAATGGAATCCTAGGCTGATCTGGTTGGCCAATTGTTGGTAGAGGTTTGGACCAGTCGGTGTAATATGTAGGATTGTCCCGTTTGGTGAAGTCGATGTTTGCTTCTGGGTTGAGCAAATCCATATTGTTAGACATGGCTCGTGCTATATTATCAAGGTGATACTAGACTTCAATAGCACTTTCCGAGCTATCTTTTAGCAGTTGAAATGCTTCATTCTTGATTCACTTCAACTCGGATTTCGTCATCTTTTTCACACGGAATTTTTCTTGCAGTAGTTTCGCATGCTCCAATGTACTACATTCTGTAACCTCTTGACCTTCAGATGGGTAGGGAGTGGAATCAACAAGCTTCGAGAACCATTCAAATTCAGTATCATCCTCGTCCAGCCATGATAAGACGTCAGTCATAGGCGCCTTTTTCTTCTTTTTCTTTGGCCTGGATGAAGATTCTGGTTTCTTAGTTGTGTCAGGAGAGATGGGTTGTTGTTGTGGCTCAGGGATTTCCTCATCGTCACCACCCGTATACTCAAAGTGATCACCGGTTTCTGAGTCTGGGGTGGTGTCTCAGAATCCTGAGGTTTTTCAGTTGAAGAGCGAGGAGGGGATCGTTGTTGAGCTGGAGTCCTTTGGGGTGGAGGCTGCATTGAATACGGAATGGAGGATGATTCACCATACTTCTTCGTGCGTTTGGGCTCGTTATCCTTATCTGATCTTTGTATTCGTCGCTCGTGAACGTTTACGCCTTAATGCTTCTTCTCTGAATGCTGACATGAGCTGGTATTCCAGCAATGCTTCAAACAATTTAGCTTCATGAGAGGCAAACGTTGCAGAGCGTTTCGACATTTGAGCTACTAGCCGGTTCACCAATTCATCATCTGAGAAGATTGTGGATTCAACTGGATTGATGCTCAAATTCATTGGAGTTGATTTCATGGCTTGCTTGGCTAGGTGTAGAGTAAGAGATTCGATAAAGTTGTCTGGTATACATCTCCTTTGTCAGTTTAGGAACGACCTTCATGAGGAACTTGTGAGAGTATCCTTTGATCATCTCGTCCATTTTCCCGTGAAGATCATCTTTCATGAGCTTCTGGACATACTCCCTTTCAACTTTCATCTCGTCTTGCTCATCATGAAGGTACTGTATCTGGTCAGCAAGAAAATCTAAGTTCTTCTTAGTAACATTTTTCTCTCTGACCTGTTTGACAGCTTTAACGATTCGTGACTTTGCATGAGACATCCAGGATGCAGTTGGCTTCTTCACTGATTTGGATGATGATTTGGTTGGTCCTTTTGATGGTGGTGGTGAAGAATGAGAAGAAGAATCTGATGACGAAGAGACATGAGGAGACTCGGGGTCCTTAGGAGGTTCCGGGTTCTCCTTGGGACGTGTTGGCTGTCAGAAGAAGCTTATCATAATCAGCGTCATCATCTTTTCAGACTTAGTAGTATCATCAGTCTTGTTTCATCACCAGAAGTCTTTTAGTCTTTTCCTTTTCTAGTTCTTCAAAGTCATACTCAAGAGTGTCCTCCACACGTGTTTGTTGTTGTACCAAAGTGGTGGCACAGATCCCTATCGGGTCGATTAACCGCATCAGGATTTGGTGTAGGTTGAACTCCACCACTTGACCCTCTGGGCCACCCATTTGGTCTTTAGCAAATTCTTTTGCAACGTGTTGGAGTCTAAGGAATTTGAACTTCTTCTGTATGATGTATCGGTTGCTCTTCATCTGAGCTTTCTTCAAAGGCACTAGTACTGGAGTCTTCCCTTTTCCTGGTCAGCGGAGGACTAGGAGGTTTAGATACTGTCGTAGTGTCATCTTTAGCAGTTTCAGAGTAGAAAGTCTCTTCATCTGATGCAGTACCCACTGAGTCTTTGTCCGTTAGCTTTCTTTGCGGTTCAGACTTAGGTACGGGAATAGGAACAGCTCCTTGGCGGGAACGTCCTCTTTCGTGGAGGATTCTCTGGGGAACTTCCTCGACTCTCAGTGTTGCAGCACTCCTGCACTTCCTCTTCTAGTTTTCCTTAAAGGCGTAACAGAAGATTTTTCATCAAGAAATCCAACTTTGTTCTCTTCCACAGCAACCAAATATCTTTTATAAGAGTAGAGCTTTTTGAGTTCATCTGAGAGAAGATGATCCGGCAACACATCACCTTGTTTCTTAGTCGTTGACCCCTTAAATCTGACTGTTAGAGTGGGTTCAGTCAACATGTCATGATTGTCGGGGTCATTGATTCTTTTGGGGATGTCAGGGTTGTACCCAAGTGCTCTATGGATCAACAGTTTAGTATATCTGATGTAGGGAATCTTTGAGCCAAGCTTTTTGAGGAATGACATCATGTCATCCCAAATCAGATCTTCAACTTCGATGTGCTTCATGTTGATTAGAGCCCAAAAGATTTGCAGTTCCACGAGCTTGGGATACTCATAGTCGCTGTCATGACCAGAAATGGATTTTGTGATGATGATATAAAGGGTTCTCCAAGGCTGAGGAATGTTCTTCAGATCCACATGAGAATGTTTGATGATTACTCCTGAAGCTTCGTCGTACCCAATATCAATCAAGAATTGCAAGACAATCTCTTCAGTAGGTGCAGCAGAGAATTCAGTTGGTATGATGTCAGGAATGAGGAGAACTGCCCGTAAGTCTGCAGGAGTGATGGTGATCTGCTTGTGATTGAGCGTCACCGTCACAGCATTTTGACCTTTGACCATCTGCATTGTGTTCCAGAATGGCTGTATGTAGATCTACGGAACAGTAGCAGAGTGGGTGAGCATGTTCTGATAGGGATGATTCTTCAGAATATCCACTGCAATGAGACAAGAAGATTCCGAGCAGGTGAGAGTTTCAAAGTCAACTCTGAGATTGTTCTTTCCAATCTTCATTGGATAGCCATGCGGGAAGATATCAGCAATGGTAAGAACATTTGGTGCATCCATATTCATTTGAGCTTCCATGTCGTGATCTGAAACACATTTAGCCAACATAACCAACATATCGAAAGACATAATGTTAGTCAATAGAAGGTTTTATTGTCTACTTATTGAATGATATATGACAATGATTGTTACGAGTCTAACGTCACTTGTTTTTTTAATAGTCCAATGATGTCGAGAGAAGTTTCGTGAGTTAGTTAACTTTAAGTTTTAAAGTTTATGTTATCACTTATTTTTCACAACATATTAAACGATTAAGTTTATTAGTGACATTTATTGGTTTCGTGACGTTATGATTTATTTATTTACAAGTTTGCACGCGTACCAATTCATAATGAAGGTTTGATCAAGGCTTAGGCGTAGAAATGGTAGCTTATGCGTAAACAGGAGTTATACGCGTAGACACAGGCTTATGCGTATGAACCTTACTACGCGTAAGAAATATACGCGTAGAGGGAAAGGGGACCTTATGCGTAGAGCTTACGCGTAGCGATATAACACCTTACGCGTAACGCTTACTCGTAAGAGTAGACCTTATGCGTAGTGGTTACTGTTTACGCATATCCTTCACATGATACACATAGTCCCTTTGTAGAACCTTACGCGTAAACGCTACGCGTAAGATTTCTCTTACGCATAACCTTCTACGCGTAAGGTGATCCTTATGCGTAGAGTGCTAATGACCTTGATTCTGAATTTTACGTGTAGCAGACCTGAAATAAAGTCATCATAGCAACTATATTAACACATACATCCATTCTAAAACAGATCATGGCAAGAAAACTCATCATACAGTTTACGCGCAAGAATACTTACGCGTAGACTTAAACCCTAAAGTTCAAAGATTACAGGATTAGCACCAAAGTGTTTCTGGTAAGTCTTAGAGGCATAGTAAGTTGTTCTATCCAAGTTTTAACATCAAATTCAAGGCCAATCAAGAAATCCCAATTCGTATGAACTAGAACCCTAATTTTCAATTTATGAATCATTAGTGTTGCTGGGCTTAGATATGATTAATTCAACTTGAAAACAACATTATACAACAATCTTTAACACCAAAAACATTCACATATGAAAACGCCCAAACCTACGCATAAACCCTAATTTCCAAAGTCCATCAATTCGTGTATCTGGGTGCATTTTGAGGATTAAAATGATATGGTAGTGATGTAAAGAAACGTTTTGACACAATCCTTTAAACCTCAAACACAAAACACCTGATCATGTGTTCCAACCCTTACGCGTAAAACACAAAAGTCATTGAATCTTGAGTTTTAACCGTTGGATTAACATGAAATTCAAAACCATTGTTTAAAAAGTTGTTAAGAACACAAAATCACTTACAAATTGAAGATCAGAACACCGGATTTGAAGATTGATTTGTATGAGTAGGATTAGTTAGGTTTGTGTAATAAATGTGAAGTGAAAGTGTTAGGTGGAGGAGTTTTATTAAAATGACTTTAAGCTTTTGGCAGTTATAGTCCCTCCATCTTTTCCATTTTCATCCAAAGCCTTTAACTTCCATTTTGGTTACCAAACGAAGAATATTTGGAAATAACTTTGACGACACTCCCCTCGACTTAAGAAATAATGAAAGGTTATAAATTTTAGTCCGAGGAGTGTCAGTAAACCAGAAATGTGACCATCATTATTAAAAAAAACAACCGGGATAGGATAACATGCAAGTACATAATTATTTTGAAACAGTTAAGTATTTATTTTCTCCCCCTCAACACTTGATCGGAAAATTACTGAATTTTGAAAGATTTGAGTGTTGACGAAAGAGTTGTACTTGCCATGTTTGAAGAAAGATAGATAGAAGAATATTTTTTGATGTTTTATCTAATTTTATAGTTTTATATTTTGTTTTTGAAAAGTATTTACAAAAGAGTTTTTGGTGTTTGACTGGTTTTAAGAATGTTTTAAGAGTTCATCCAATTCCTCTTGAGTCAAACACCGCATACCAATCGGTGGACCAACTCATTAAACCTAGCAGGAGGCAAGGCTTTGGTGAGTAGATCTGCCAATTGGTATTCTGTACCCACGAAGTATAATTCAACTGTACCCTGTTCCACGTGGTCCTTGATGAAATGATATCGAAGATCGATGTGCTTTGATTTCGAATGCTGAACTGAGTTGCACGAGATCGCAATAGCACTCCGATTGTCGCAGTACATCGGGATTCTGTCAAATACGTAACCATAGTCTTTGAGTTGTGTTCTCATCCAGATGACTTGAGCACAACACGCCGACATGGCTACATATTCTGCTTCGGTTGATGATAGTGATGTACAATCCTGCTTCTTCGATTGCCAGGACACCAGTTTATCACCAAGAAATTGTAGAGCTCCTGAAGTACTTTTCCGTGAATCTAAACATCCTGCGTGGTCAGCGTCTGAAAAAGAGATTAGTTCAAAACCAGAATCCTTCGGATACCAGATCCCCAAATTAATGGTTCCCTTGATGTATCGGAGGATTCTTTTAGCCTCTGAGAGGTGGGTTTCAGTTGGTCGCGACTAATAACGGGAGCAAAGATAAACGGCAAAGACAATATCAGGTCTGCTGGCTGTTAGATACATGAGAGACCCAATAATACTACGGTATTTGGTAGGGTCAACCAATTTCCCATGCAAATCAGTGTCCAGCTTCTTGGTATGTGCCATTGGAGTGGCATAGGTGTCACAGGTATTCATTCCAAATTGGTTTAACAATTCAAGGGCATATTTGGACTGACTCAGAAAAATACACAGGGTGATTGATGAACATGTAGTCCTAGAAAGAACGTAAGTTCACCCATCATGGACATTTCAAAATTTTCTTCATTAGTTTTGCAAAAACGATTGAGTACTTTTATGTGTGACCCGAAAATGATGTCATCCACGTAAATTTGAACAATTAAGATATGTGCCCCGTGATATTGTATGAAAAGAGTAGGGTCAACCGAACCTTTGGTGAAATTATTGGCAATGAGAAAAGATGATAGCTTATCGTACCATGCCCGAGGAGCTTGTTTGAGACCATACAGAGCTTTGTTCAGTTTGTAGACATGGTTCGGGAACGCGGGATCAACGAATCCTTCTGGTTGGCTGACATAAACCGTTTCTTTAAGTTGTCCATTTAGAAACGTAGTTTTGACATCCATCTGAAAGACTGTCATATTCATATGAGCCGCGAATGCGAGAAATATCCGAACAGCCTCAAGACGAGCAACGGGAGCAAAAGATTCTTCAAAGTCAATACCCTCTTCCTGACGATAACCCTTAGCCACCAGACGTGACTTATTTCTGATTACGTTTCCTTCAGCATCCAATTTGTTTTTCCAAATCCATTTGAGACCAATGACGTAGACCCCTGTTGGTCTTTCAACCAGTTCCCATACTTCAAGACGTTTGAATTGGTTGAGTTCTTCTTGCATGGATTCGATCCAGTTGTCTTTTGTCATTGCGTCTTTGATGTTTTTAGGTTCAGATTGGCAGACAGTGAGTGCATAAATGCAATGTTCACCATCTGAGTGAAGACGTTGTCTTGTAACGACTAGTTGATTCGGGTTGCCAATAATATTTTCCAGAGGATGGTCTTTTGTCCATCGATGTGTAGAGGGTTGATGTTGGTATATGTTGTGCATAGTTGAGGATTCAAATGGCTTGTTGATGATTCCGCGACATCAGGTGCAGCAGTTTCATTAGCAAACGGGTTAAAGAACGCATTTGGATCAAAATCTGCAGGTGGGGGTACTTCATTCAGAACATCATCAGCTGGTTCATCATTGTTGGAAGCGGTTTGTTCAACTGTTGTGTTGGAGTCAACTGGTGGTGCTTCTTCAACCGTAGTTGTTGTAGCGGGTGTATCAGGTATAAGAGTAGTATCAGGTTGAGCAGCGGAAACAGCGGTACACTGGAGCACGTTCATCAATATCTTCACTGAACAGAGGAGCAAATACACTTTCCATTTGTTGACGAGTAAGCTGAGGGCTTGTATCAGCTGATGATGGGGTTTGGGGAAGTTTAAGCGGTTGTGACCGGGTTCCAAGTTTTATACTCAGAAGCCATTTCCGTAAGTTCATCAAAATGAGCATGAATCGATTCCATAACCTCCTTTGTTCGACGATTCCAGATTCGGAAACCTTTAGAATTATCACAATATCCAAAAAAGACTCCAATGTCAGCTTTGGCTTTGAGCTTTCCAAAGTCATCACGATCATTATTCGGATAGCAAAGAGATCCAAATACATGAAAGTGTTTGAGATTCGGTTTTGTTGTGACAAGCTCGAAAGGTGTTTTGTTTTGGCGTTTTGTAATCATAGACGGGTTTGAGTATAGCATGCAGAGATACGCTTCTGCCACAAGTAATTTGGAAGTTTAGCATTGATTAACATTGTTCTTGCAGCTTCCACTAACGTTCGGTTTCGTCTTTCAACAACTCCGTTTTGTTCTGGTGTACGTGCAATAGATGTCTGATGCTGAATCCCCACTTTCTCATAAAAGTCACAAAGAGTTTTGTTAACAAATTCAGTTCCCTTGTCTGTTCTGATTTATCTGACGGTGTTTCGGAGCTGAACTTGTATTTTCGTGAGAAAGGTGATGATCATATGTGGAGCTTGTTCTTTGCTTTGAAGAAAGTAGACCCAAGTCCAGCGTGAATAGTCATCAACAATTAATAAGATGTAGCGTTTGCCATTGATTGTTTACACGCGCATTGGGCCACACAAATCCATGTGAAGAAGATGAAGCACATGCTGAGAGCCGTGCTCCACTTTTGAAGGAAAATGAGCACGAGTGCTTTTCCCTTGTTCACAAGCTGAGCAAAGGTGATCTTTTGAATACCGGAATCGTGGGAGTCCTTCAACTAGTTTGTGTCGAGCAAGATTGGTTATAGTTTGAAAGTTTAAGTGTGATAGACGACGGTGCCATAACCAGGATTTTGTTGATGTTGCCTTTGAAAGTAAGCAGATGGGAGATGAAGCAACCATGTATTGCATAGAGATAGTGTACAGACTTGAATTACGTGAGCCAGACATAAGGTCGTTTCCTTGTAGATCACGAATGAAGCAAGATTTCTCCCTGAAAGCAACCTCCAAATCTCCATCACAGAACTGACCTACTGAAAACAGATTGTGACCGAGGCCTTCCACATAATAAACCCTGCTAATTTTGATGTTCCCATTGATATAGTCTCCGTAGCCCATGATAGCTGCGAAGTGATCATTCGCGAATCTGACAGTGCCAATGAACTTTGCAATAAAGTTTGATAACAGTTTAAGGTTGCCTGTCATGTGTCGGGAACATCCGCTATCAACAATCCAGAGAATGATCTATATCACCTGCATTACACACAGACGATACAGATGGAATAGAAGTAGATGTGGAACCCGAAATGTTAGAGGGTTCCGGAGCAGTTACAGTAGACATACACACATCAATAGCTTTAGGTATCCATTTAAATCCTAGTGTGTTATATATCCATTTCTGCCATCTCCAACTAGTATTTGCTTTAGTCTTAGTGAATGCACTAGGTGGTACTACATTCCTAGGAGGTGAAACTGGAGCTATAGAGACAGCAATGCGTTTCTTAGAATCTAAAGAGGGCGGTCTACCAAGCACAGACTTAGAATGATTAGTGGGCCTAGAGGTATTCCGATTCTTAGGATTCCTTAAACGAGAGATGATAGCTTTAGCAACACATTTGTCATGACAATCAGAATTCATACTTTTACGACAAATAACACAAGGTGCATGATTTCTCCCGGACTACCTTCTTTTATTTCTCCGTCACACCGATCAACCGCTTGTGAACGGTCAACCGCGACAGATGATAAAAGGGCGACAGCCCGGGAGAGAAATGCAAGTTTACCAAAGATTAAAATATCCTTGGATCGTTTATGTCCTGGTGAGGTGTGATATCCTGAATACAATGACTTGTGATAAAATGATATGATCAAGAATGTACAAAAAACAGGAATCTGATTGACTAACACTGAATGTGAATAGTAATAGCTCTGTCACAGCTATGCCGTTAAAAACGTACAATCAGAAACCTAAAAACGCAAAAGATATACAAACGTACGTTACTAAAACGTAAACGTTTAAAAACAAACGACTACTATAAATAGTAGAGATTTGCATGTCTAGGCGACTTAAATGCAAATTAAATATAATTAAAATATTAAACTATAATTTACAAGTATATACAAAAGTTAAGAAAACTAACAACTAAACATATATGTATACATAATAATTACATAAATGTAACAAAAATGAAATAAGAAAAGGATTATAATTATACTAAGGAAATATAAAAATATCAAAATTTTGAAGTCATTTTAATTCTATTTTTACAATTGTTTACCGATTAAAATCTACACACGTACGTTTACTGAAATTGTACGTAAACGTACAAAATAAACGTGAATTCAGTCCAATACAACTCCCACAAATGTGAAAATTATATATTTTTAGAATCCTAAAAAGATAAGAAAATTATTAGAAAAGAAAAATAAATTTTTACACAATTAAATTAATTAATATAAATTAAAAATGAATTAAATGTATTAAAAATGAATTAAATAATAAGAAAATCTAAAATTAACTTAAATAAATGAAATAAAGAATTTGAAAAATCTAAAATATAATAAAATGAATTTAGAAACTGAAAATGTATTTTTTACACAATTATACTATTTATTATTAATTATTTACTATTATAAAGTATTAAAAATTAATATTTAATTATTAAAAATACTAAACAGTAAAAGAAAAATCTGAAACTTTTTACAAAATTCTACAATAAATATAAGATCTAAAGAAAAATATAAAAATGGCAGCTTATGTACAAAAATAAGCTAATGGGCAAATAAGCTTATAACTATAAGCTATCACTTATCTCAAAAATGGTTCTTTTTGGTTTTTCTGTTTTCTGGATTAAATAAGTACTGATATTATACATATGTGATGAAAAATAAGCTATACAAACCAAGAAATAAGCATAGCATGAGCTTATGAGCCCAACAGTTAAGCTTTTGGCTTGACTGTTGGAGCTTAAGCTCATGATAAGCTCAAAATAAGCTATACAGATAAAACAAAAGGCAAAATAGGATATATATCAGTCCAATGCAACAATATAAACAAGAAAAATGGACTGCTAAAGTGTGAGCTTATGGTTTAGACAATCAAGCTTTTGGCTTGACTTGGATGGAATTGAGGCCTCAAAGGACCTGTAATAAGCTCCACACTTGATAACAAAAGTAAAATAATATGTATACAAGCTATATGGACAACTATTGAACAAGAATATGCACAGGCAATCACCTATAAGCTTGCAATAAGCTAATAAGCAAATCCAAAACCAAAGTACTGCAGAAGCAGTACTTTCACAAAATGGGACAAAAAGAAAGCTCATTGCAGCCCTAGAGAATAAGCTACAAACTGAAAATTAAGCACATAATCAACAAGTTGGGTTGCTAGGCTTCCTAAAAAGCCAAGCCACACAGGCTAGTGATCACTATTGAGCTTATGAGAGCTTGAAGGAAATGGTGCAAATGGACTGCATAAGCAGTCCATTGTTGTGAATGGGCAAACATCGTTTATTTATGACTTATCCAATAAACTCTAATAAGCTCAACTCAAACTGAGACATTGAGATGGACTGCTTAGCTTCTCACAAAGCCAAGAATCACAATCTCAAGCTCATTAAGGAGCTTATAAGAACTTATTTACCAAGCCCCACTCAACTGTTTGCTTCAGTTGAGTGGACAAAATGGGACAATATAGATGGATAGATTAAGCTAATCAAATAAGCTAAATATGGACAAATAAGCATACACACTACAACTAAGCTACAAAGGCTACACAAATAAGCCAAGTACACCAGCTAGGGTCTAATCCATGAGCTTATGCAAGCTCATGGTTTTGCCAGCAAAACCATGGTGCAGGGCATGCAAACAGACAGAGTACTGAAAATAAGCTAATGAACAAGCTATCTAAAAGCTGAGAAAATGTAAACTATTATTTTGTATTTTGTTAAGCAGCTATATTTTGAAATCCCAAAAGGATTAAGACTAAAACTTAATAATAAATCCTACACAAAATTATACATTTTATTCAAAAATGACTATTTGAAAATTTTGACTTTTGTTCAAAACCAAAAGTTTGACTAAAATGGATTTTGAATTGATTTTAAGCACTGATGATGTTATGTTAAGGTGTTTTAAGACTGAATATAGCAAGATTAACAACTTTTGAACACAAAATAATGATCAAGCTTCATGAAATCTCAACAGTGGACAACCTATATAAGATCCAAAGTGATTTTGACTTTTTGCTTACAAAGACATGTTTTTTAGACTGAAATGAGTTAATAGACACTAATGATATGTAAAACAACAACAAACACCAACAAACATACACTGGAATCCATATTTATCAGCAAATCCAAACAGTATTAAAATGAGATTATTTTGCAGTTTTCAAAGCAAATGACTGCCTAACCCAATTCCATCCAATCCAGTGATACCAGAGTGTCAAAGTGGATCTTTTTCAACCTAAACCAGATGTCAAACCAGTCTAGGTCTAGGATTTTCAAAATTGACATTTAACAGTCAACATACAATATCCAACCACAGTCCAATCCAAGGCATTACAACTTAATATAAAGCTATAATATCACTAAATAACAACAAATGATCACAAAAACATGAAAATCAAAACATCTAAAGGACTAAAAAACAGTTAAATGCAAAATATGAAGAAATGAAGCTTACATGTGATCAAGACGAACTGAGTACCAAGGTTAAAAGGCAGTCCTAACTTATTGTCAGTAAGCTAGGAACAGAAAATCCATCCAGCTTGCTTCTCCCCCAGAAAATGTATTGGATCACATTTGACTTCATTGACTTTTTGGAATTTTATTTTCTTTCTGAATTTAAAGACTAAAACTTGTTTAATGAATCTAAAAAGCCTTAAAACTTTGTCAAGAGCTTGTTTGAGCTTAAAGATCCCAATACACAACCATTAAACTTGAAATTAAATAACATGGAAAATTAAAGGAATTTAAGTAAAAACTCAAAACTGACTTAAAACTGAAATTAAACTGAATTTAAAAGTACATTACACAAGTTTAAAGTAAATTACAACATTAAGAAGATTTAAAAGACATTTAAACTAAGAAAGCAATAAAAACTATGACTATGTGACATTGGCTAATGCCAAAGTACTGTTCCTCTGCTTTTCTTTTTTTTTTATACCCAATTCATTCTCTTTCCCTCTGAATAATTCCCATCAAAATCCTTGGCCATTGGATGGCTTAAACTCATCTTAGCCGTTTGTTGCATTTTTGCGCCAAAAGGAGTAACAGTTGGATAGTTGAAGTGAGGGGAGGGAAGTTGCATTAAATGAAGTTTGGAGGTTAGCTAAGGTGGGGGGAACAAAATATGAGCTGGGGGGATGGTGGTTTTGAGTGAGCAGTGATAGCAGTTGGGAGGGGGAAGAAAAACGCGCCAATGGTGGTTTGGTTTGTTTAATTAATAAACGTGGATGGGTCGGGTTAAAGGGTTTGGACCGGGTACAAAATTGGGCCAAGGGTGGTTTGTTTTGGGCTTGGGGTTTAATAGGGTCCGGTGGGTTGTAATAATATAATACAAGGACCTTCTTTGCAATTTCACAAAACCAAGGGACCAAACATGTAACTTATGAAGGGTAGTCAAAGGGCTGGTCTTGCCAATCTAAAATAGACCAAGGGCCAAACTTATCAACTTTGATAAAACAAAGATCCTTTTTGCATAAAATCCATTTTAAAACTTAAAAGGACCTTAATTGTAATTTTTGGATTTTGAGGGACTAAAAGTGTAATTTCCCAAAAGTTTATCAAAATGTTCCAAATTTTCAATCATGCATAGTACAGGGGTATTATTTGTAAAATTCCAAGTTTAGAATACCCAGGGACCATTTTTGCCCAATTGTAACTTGAGGGGTAAAAATTGCCATTTTGTGAAAACTTTTATCCAGGGATGTTTTGTGAACATTTTTGGTTTCCCAAGGACTTAAGTTGACTTTTCATTCATTTAAAACTTTTAGGGACTAGTTTTGACATTTTGTGTAACTCAGGGACTGACAAACGACAATTGTTGTGAAATTGATCAAGTTTCACGTTTTTCAATCTTTGTACCTGAATCACATAAAAACACATTTTTATGAATTTGTAAACTTTTGAGAGTCATTTGTGTGTTTTTGGTTGTTTTGTGGGTTTAAATAGTATAAAATATATGTGTATTTAGACACATATCAAATCCCCACATGAACTAGCTAGTCCCTAGCAATGTTTTGAAACTTTAATGGATTTTAAAAAACTCTTTACCAAAAGCCATCACTTCTGGAGTAGCCAAATGTTTCAGTTCAAGTAAGAACCTTGGTACACTTGATAACCAAATGATTTTGAGCAAATCATAAGCTGTAAACGGATTTGATTCGTCTTTACCAGAAGCCGTACTTTGGACTAGCCAACTCTTAGATAAATTATCAGAATTATCTTTGGTGAGCTGAATACCAATTATGGATTTCCACCCCTTTACCACAAGCCTTAACCTTGCGGGCTAGCCAACTCTTCACTTTTTAGGATATGGTGAGTTGATTACCATACAACTTATAAGCAAGGTTGTCAACTACTAAAAACGGTTTGGAATATCTTTACCAAGAGCCGTTTGCCTCGATTAGCCAATCCTTTTGTCTTACAGACATGGCGGACTGATAACCAAATGAGTAAGTGAAAAAACACTTACTCCAAAAAAAAAAATTTTTTTGGCCAAAAACGGGGGAATTGGTATAATTATATGATAAATTCGTGAGAATTACCCCCCACACTTAGAAATGAATATTGCCCTCAATATTCAAAGTACCGGCGGTTATGCCGAAACAAAGAACGTAAAGGAAATATTACGGCCATTTTTTAGAAAGAAGATTTTTTTTTTTTTTTTTTTTTTTTTTTTTTTTACTTGCATATATAACAACATTGGCCAACCCCCACACTTAGGTGGTAGAAAATAGAAAGAAGTCAGAAATATGGGTGAAAACCCATATGGTGTGCTGGTTTTGATAACCAAGTCACTAGCTTGACTGACCCGAATAAATGGTTCATGGGGAAATGAGTGGGATTGCCACTCAAAGAATGGGTGAGAAATTGGAGTGGGATTGCCACTCACAGAATTATGAATATTTATCACTTAAGATGAGTCTAAGAATCTTAGAAAGAATCTGAGAAAAGGCGAGAAGAATCTTTTGATTTTTGAAAAAAGAAATGGAAAATATTTTGGATTTTAAAGTTTATATATATGTACAAAAGAAATCCTAACAACCCTCGAAGGGAATTGGGTCTGAAGAGCTCAGCAACTGTAAACGCCAAAAACCAAATGTTGTAACAGGGGGACTTATCAAACTGGGCAAGTTGTGCAAAGGAAAAAAATGTTTTGTATTTTATATTGTTTTGAAATGAAATATTATATATACAAGAGATAGATATAAAACACAATACGTTACGCAGCACACCTCCCGGCAGCGCGCCAAAATGATCTCTCCCGGACTACCTTCTTTTATTTCTCCGTCACACCAATCAACCGCTTGAGAACGGTCAACCGCGACAGATGATAAAAGGGCGACAGCCCGGGAGAGAAATGCAAGTTTACCAAAGATTAAAATATCCTTGGATCTTTATGTCCGGTGAGGTGTGATATCCTGAATATAATGACTTGTGATAAAATGATATGATCAAGAATGTACAAAAAACAGGAATCTGATTGACTAACACTGAATGTGAATAGTAATAGCTCTGTCACAGCTATGCCGTTAAAAACGTACAATCAGAAACCTAAAAACGCAAAAGATATACAAACGTACGTTACTAAAACGTAAACGTTTAAAAACAAAACGACTATAACTATAGTAGAGATTTGCATGTCTAGGCGACTTAAATGCAAATTAAATATAATTAAAATATTAAACTATAATTTACAAGTATATACAAAAGTTAAGAAAACTAACAACTAAACATATATGTATACATAATAATTACATAAATGTAACAAAAATGAAATAAGAAAAGGATTATAATTATACTAAGGAAATATAAAAATTATCAAAATTTGAAGTCATTTTAATTCTATTTTTACAATTGTTTACCGAATTAAAATCTACACCCGTACGTTACTGAAATTGTACGTAAACGTACAAAATAAACGTGAATTCAGTCAATACAACTCCCCAAATGTGAAAATTATATTTTTAGAATCCTCAAAAGATAAGAAAATTATTAGAAAAGAAAAATAAATTTTTACACAATTAAATTAATTAATTAAATTAAAAATGAATTAAATGTAATTAAAAATGAATTAAATAATAAGAAAATCTAAAATTAACTTAAATAAATGAAATAAAAGAATCTGAAAAATCTAAAATATAATAAAATGAATTTAGAAACTGAAAAATGTATTTTTACACAATTATACTATTTATTATTAATTATTTACTATTATAAAGTATTAAAAATTAATATTTAATTATTAAAAATACTAAACAGTAAAAGAAAAATCTGAAACTTTTTACAAAATTCTACAATAAATATAAGATCTAAAGAAAAATATAAAAATGGCAGCTATGTACAAAATAAGCTAATGGGCAAATAAGCTTATAACTATAAGCATCACTTATCTCAAAAATGGTTTTCTTTTTGGTTTTGGTTTTATGGAGATAAAATACGTATGATATTATACATATGTGATGAAAATAAGCTATACAAACCAAGAAATAAGCATAGCAGGAGCTTTGAGCCCAAATTAAGCTTGTGGCTGATGTGGAGCTTAAGCGCAATGATAAGCTCAAAATACGTTACAGATAAAAACCAAAAGGCAAAATGATATACATCAGTCAATTGCAAACAATATAAACAAAGAAAAAAGGACTGCTCTAAAGTGTGAGCGTTATGGTTAGACAAATCAAGCCTTTTGGCTTGACTTGGCATGGATGAGGCCTCAAAGGACCTGTAATAAGCTCCACACTTTGATAACAAAAGTAAAATAATAGTATTACAAGCTATATGGACAACGATTGAACTAAGAATATGCACAGGCAATAACCTATAAGCTTGCAATAAGCTAATAAGCAAATCCAAAACCAAAGTACGCAAAGCAGTACTTTCCACAAAATGCGGGACAAAAAAGAAAGCTCATTGCCCCTAGGAATAAGTAAAAACTGAAATTAAGCACAATAATCAACAAGTTGGGTTGCTAGGCTCAGAAAAAGCCAAGCCCCTACAGGTAGTGACACTATGAGTTATAGGAGCTTGAAGGGAAATGGTTGCAAATGGACTGAATAAGCAGTCCATTGTCGTGAAGGGCGCAATAATCAAGTAATTTAGACTTATCCAATTAAACTCTAATAAGCTCAACTAAAATGAGACATTGAGATGGACTGCTTAGGTCTCCAAAAGCCAAGAATCACAATCCCAGCTCATTTACGGAGCTTATCGAACTTTTTACCAAGCCCCACTAAAGCTGTTGGCTTCAGTTGAGTGGACAAAATGGGCATATAGAGGATAGATTAAGCTAATCAAATAAGTAAAAGGAAAATAGCAATACACATACAATACGAAGCTACAAAGGCTACACAATAAGCCAAGTACCCCAGCTCGGGTCAATCCATGAGCTTATGCAAGTCATGGTTTGCAGCAAAAACCATGGTGAGGGCATGCAAACAGACAGGACTGGAAAATAAGCTAATGAACAAGCTATCTAAAACGAGAAAATGGAAACTATTATTTTATTTTTGTTAGAAGCTATATATATTTGGGAAACCACCAAGATAAGGACTTAAAACTTAATAATAAACATACACAAAAATAACATTGATTCAAAAAATGACTAATTTGGAAAATTTTGACTTGTGTTCAAAAAACAAAAAGTTTGACTCTTAAAAAGGGATTTTGAAGG
>OU343224.1:40900793-40955950 GCA_910596185.1 Chrysanthemum makinoi | reverse complement strand
TAAAGCCATAATTTGTAAGTTGTGTTCTCATCCATAGAACTTGAGCACAACACGCAGATAAAGACACATACTCAGCTTCAGCAGTTGAAAGTGCAGTGCAATCTTGTTTCTTTGAAGACTAGCTAACTAACTTTTCACCCAAAAATTGTGCTCCTCCTGATGTACTTTTTGCTGTAACTTGATCACCTACGTAGTCCGCATCTGAAAAGGCAATTAGATCAAATCCGGATTCCTTCAGATACCAAAGTCCCATGTTAATGGATGTCTTTAGGTACTGAAAGATCCTTTTAACCTCTTTGAGGTGCAGTTCGGTAGGCTTTGCCTGAAACCGTGCTAATAAGCAAACAGCAAAATGAATATCGGGTCGACTAGCAGTGAGGTACATGACAGAACCAATCATGCTCCGGTATTTCTTCAGATCAATAGGTTTCCCAAACAAATCGGCTCCAATTTTTGGTGAAGTTACCATTGGTGTTCGAATCGAATCACAATTATCCATACCATGATTTTTCAAAATCTCGCCAGTTGTATTTGGCTTGATTTATAAAAATTCCACGTAGGGATTGATGTATTTGTAAACCAAGAAAAAACTTTAGTTCCCCCATCATGGACATTTCAAATTTGCTTTTCATGAGATTTTCAAAATGTTTTGAAAGATTCGGATTAGTGGACCCAAAGATGATGTCGTCCACATAAATCTGAACAATCAAAATGTTGTTTTTGCATTTTTGTGTAAACAAGGTAGGATCAACTGGTCCTTTGGTGAAATTGTTGAGGATAAGAAAAGAGGACAGTTCGTCATACCACGCTCTCGGAGCTTGTTTCAATCCATAGATTGCCTTTTGAGTTTGTAGACGTAGTCTGGATGTTCCATGTCTATGAAGCCTTCGGGCTGACTCACGTACACTTCTTCTTTCGGAGTTCCATTCAAGAACGCGGTCTTAATGTCCATCTGATAAACCGTGATGTTTTGTGAGCGGCATAGGCTAAGAATATCCTGACTGCTTCAAGTCTGGCACCGCAACGCGAATGACTCCTCGAAATCTATCCCTTCCTCTTGTCTGTATCCTTTGGCCACAAGACGAGCTTTGTTGCGAATTACAGTCATCTCTTCATCCTTTTTGTTCTTCCATAACCATTTGAGAGCAATGACGCGAATGTCAATTGGTCGTGGAACCATATCCCAAGAGTCATGTAGACGGTATGGAAGTTCCTCCTCATCGCTTCTATCCATGCGGTTCTCCATTGCCTCCCGAATTTTCTTCGGTTCAATATTGCTAATTGAGCAAAGGTAAATGCACAAGTCGCAATTGGTGGCAAGTTGGCGTCTCGTCTGAATTGGCCTTGAAGGTTCACCAATAACTTGTTCAATTGGATGGCCTTTTGTCCACTTCAGAGTAGAAGGATACCGTTGGTTAAACATATATGAGTTAGATGGTTCTCGTAAGCATGAAGATGATTCAGCTGATTCCGTAGCAAACGGGTTTTCAAATAAGTCTTCATCTAATGTTGCATCATTTCGGTTTTGTGAAGGTTCTCCTTGAAATGATATGTTTTGGTTTTGCTCATCAACTGTTGGTAGAATGGTTTCAATAACTGAAGTAGATGTAGATGATGTTGACGGAGTTGGTGCATTGGTTTTGACCATAGTAGATGTATCTTCTGTTGGTGGTGGTGGATGATTTTGAGCGGGTGCAGCGGAATGATGGTTTGATGCATTTGTCGAAGTTCCACCATAGTATTCATCAAACATTAACTCGAAGAAATTCTCCCATTCTTGTTCATTAGGTTTTTCAAACGAAGTTAATTGAGCTTTTGATGTACGGTGCAGTCCTGAACGTGTGTCCAGAAGTCTGGGGAAAGTCTGGGTTTAGTGCGGGTTCTAGAGCGAGTCTCTTATGAAGCCATTTGTGACAAGTTCATCAAATGTCACATTCATCGCTCCATGATCCTCCTAGTTCTTCTTATACACTGAATGCCCTCGAAGTTATCTGAATATCAATGAAGATTCCAATATCAACTTTTGCTTTCACTTTTCCAAGATCTTCTCATTTCAGGGATAGCACAAAGCGCCAAACACGTGAAAGTAAGAGATATTAGGTTTTCTGTTGCTCACAAGCTCATATGGGGTTTTATTGAATCTTGATGGATAGGGATCGGTTCTGAGTGAAACAAGCAGTGGCAATAGCATCAGCCCATAGAAATAAAGGTGCACAAGAATAGATTAGCATTGTGCGAGCAGCTTCCACAAGAGTACGATTTCTTCTTTCAACTACCACATTCTTCTATGGAGTTCTAACAACTGATGTCTGATGTGTGATTCCAACATCTTCAAAATAAGTTCTTAACTCCTGATTAGTGAATTATGTGCCGTTGTCTGTGTGACAACCCGTACTTTCAGGTCATTTCTCGACACAATTCATGTCTCATTATTTCAACATTTATGGTAAACTTGGTTTACTTGTTTCAAATTCGCGTAACCTTGGAGGTTTAGCGGCGAATTCATGATCATGACATCACGTACATTCCATATGGACTAAGATTAGTCTACATTTCATCGACATCATTTGCATCATATCAATTCATTCATGACATTTCATTTCACCTTCAACGCGTAATTTTTATATTTAATAATCTTTATCGCGTGAGTTATTATTTTGAATATTTAATCCATTACTTTCAAAAATGATCCCGATGTATTTTTAAACTTACATTTAGTTCATAAAAACTATATTTTTAGTTTTCCTAGTGTTTCAAATTTATTTGATATATTAATCGTTAAAGTTAAACTATTACGACGATTTCTTAAAAATTACACGATAATTAATTTATCACTCAAATTTCGCAAGGAAGGTATTTTTACAATTTTTATTATCTCATTACATTCTATTTTGATCTATTAAAAATTTACCATTTACTCTACAAGTTAATAATATCTACACTTTACTTACACTTTTGTCAAAAAGTATACAAGTAAATACACACTTATACATTATAAAAAAAAAATAAATAAAATATCTACATTCCCTTTGGCCGACCAAGAGGGAAGGGTGTCATTTATTGTTGTATGGCCTTTGATTGTAATAATTTTACACTTATACAAATAAGTCTTACTTCCATTATTCATTCATGTATCTCATTTCACCAAGTATTAGTAAAACATTTTCTCTCTTCCTTTTTGGCTTCTCAAAACCGTCACACACATCAAGAGCAAAAGGATCAAAGATTTTTGCAAGCACAAGTGTTTTTACAATCTAGTATATACTCTATATAAGGTTTTGAAATAAAAACCAAGAGTATTTAGGCTAATCCTTGTTACTTTCACCTCATCATAATCACTTGTAAGCATGATTTTATCATTTTTATGTTTCCTTTTCATTTTCATATTCATCTTTTCATTTTTGGAGCAACATGCAAGACATATGTGATTTATACCATTTTTACTTGATTTTAGAGTATATATATATATATGGTCATCCTATAATTATCCCCTTGGTATTGGTTGGTCTTGATGATGTCTAGGAACCCATGACACCCTAAGAAGGTGTATGGTAGGATTAGATTAGCTTTGGAGTTGATTTGAAGGGATTAGAATAGGTTTTGTCCGAGAAAAACTATTTTCGATAAGTATATATAGGTTCTGTCCTTGTTTCATTTTTCTGGAAAATCCGACAGTTGGTACGAAACTTTGGCCTTGATATTTAGAAAATATACTTTAAAACGAATCCGGGTCCGCTTGAACGAATAAAACGGACTTATAACGAGAAAGTTATGGATTTTTGAAGTTTGACGACGAAATATATTATTTTCAGAAATTTCAGCATACTATATTTATTTTGTCCGAGTCAAAATGAGCCTTAAGCTTCACAAATTATTTCGACTTGTCAAAAATATATTAGTATACTTTGATACGAGCTAAGGACGATTAAAACGTAGAAAACTGATTTGAAACGACAAAGATATGCACTTTTTCATAAACTTGCCGTAACTAATTTTCTGCACACAATTAGCCAAAACCACCATCTTTAACCCTTATTATCTGTATGATCGAGACCTTTTGGACGAAAACTCCTGAACTGAAACTTTTAGATATCGATACAAACTTTCCAAAACAGTCGAGTTCGTTCTCTAACGATCGACGTACACTGTTTTACGACTAGTTTTCCAAAGCCATTTTTGTTAATTTCATAAAAATTCCGACGACATTGTTTTGCGACGAAAAGTGAAAATTTCACCAAAAATCATTATAAAACCATTGTAGGATGACATTTTGACGTAAAAACATGTAAAGTAATTTTTGATTGGTCAAGACGTCAAACGAGTATTTTCGACGATAAGTAATATTTTCAAAACTCGCAAATGGTATAAATAACATATCAAGTGCATGCATAACATTACATTGCAACTCATGACATATCATATCATTGATAATAGGTCCCGTTAACGATCACATTAAACCTCGATGTACTCACTTTTGCCATTATTCCAGTTTACCAAGTGAGTTTTCATAGCCCCGTTTACATGCTTTCGATTATTTTCAAACCCACGGGGAGAATACATTGCACTACATTTTTCTTTGTACGATACCAAGTATGTTAAATTCATAACATTGCTTAAGTTACCGCATTTTCCAATTTGAAAGTCCCCATTACTTGAACATGAACCGTTAATCTTTGGAGCGAGGATGAGTGGATAGATCTATCGAGGGTGACGCTCCATCCGGTTGGTGAATCCCAACCAGAAAAACGGATGCATTTCATTTGATCACATTACGGAGTTGTCTCGGCAAACACTCAAGTGCAGGGCATACATGATTGATCAGTCTAGTTTCGGGGTCATGGGCTTAGAGCAATTGTAACATTATTTTTTTTCGTGACTGGATGGTCATGCATGATAGATACTTGTGTAGTCGTATAAAACATTTACATAAACCTATGATTTCTCACCAACATTATTGTTGACCGCTTTTAGCAATGTATTTTCAGGTAACTGAGGCATTATCATCATGACATGGTTTAGGGACCTACATTTTGAGTCGCGGCATCGACTTACATTATGTACATTATGGCACTTTATTTCAAAACATCGTTTGGATTTGTAACATATTTGTATTTCCGCAAAATTTGTAAACCTTTTGGGACCGATGTTGTACTCTGAATGTTTTTATGAAATATCCAACGATGTGTTTTAAAACGGCACTTTAGGTCGTTCAATATAACTGTGATGTGGTGCTATGACAGTCAAGCCCCCAGGAATTCCATTCCGCTGAAAACAAAATTGGGGTGATGATTGGTACCGAGCTACTTATAGAGAACTAGGTTGCATCATTGACCCTAGACTATAGCTACACTATCATAGCATCTCATCATTTCATCATAGTACATATTCACTTTTCATGCGGATTCACTTACACTTTATTCGAGGTTATTTACTTTTATTTCACATCGGTTGTCACGCACATGTCTTCATTCACATCCTATCACCATATCATCAGACTCTAGCTCGGATGATGTTCCAGCTAACCCCATCATGGATGATGTTGCATCACACTCCACTGAGATCGTATCTTCCATTGGCTCTACTCCAGCCTTTCCACCTATATTGACCGACACCGAAACCAACCCTTGAGGAGGGCGAGGTTGCACCCACTCCTCATGTTAGCCCGGGCCACGATCCGATACATCCACCAGACCCACCGCTAGCACCATCATCACCATCCTCATCATATTTTCTTAGAGATCCTTTGCCTACGACAGACTTGCCGCCAAAAAAGCGTGCTCGTTTTGATATCCCTACACCACCATCTACTGAGCCCGAGCCACCGCTAGGTTCGAGTTAGGCGAGAGTTTTAGGCTGCAGTGCTCGACAGCCTTCTACCGATGCGTTAGGAGCCCGTATTGATAGTCAGCAGATCCAGATTGATAGGTTGTCACGACAGCTTGGAGGAACTGAGATAGGATTGAGCCCATTGGCGGAGGAGGTCGAGGGCCTAGTGTTGGCGTGGTTTCTATTGATTTGTCACATCGAGTATTCAGAATAGGCGCTTAGAGGACAGGGAGAGTATTGCTTTGCTTGGTTCAGTTGATGAGTTGAGGAGTTTGGTGGATAATTTGTCTACTCAGTTCGCGATCTTCTGATAGGGCCGCGGAGCACCATGAGGGGCCTTATGTAGACTTTTGTCATGTATAGTTTTGACCATTATTATCCTAGTCACAAGGTGTGACGTAGTTTAAAGAACTTGTTGTATTTTGGTTGTTGTACAAACAAATGTATCAAGTATTGACTCTACTATGTAGGAATGGTTATTATTATCTATGATATCGGTCCATGTAGGCCGAAATTTTCATGTATATTATCCACGTGTGTTGTGATTATATTTGTGATATTTCGCTATTGTTCCGCTGTGATTCCATTTATCTTTATGCATGATGTGGTTGTGGATATTTGTATGATGGTTGTTTCTACTTACGAGTTCTCATGATTGTTTCATCTTGTGATTTTGAAGAGTTATGGCGCCTAAGAAAGTTACACCGAAAATGACCCAAGCAGCAATTCAAAAGTTGGTGAATGATAGCATTGCTAATGCTCTAAGAGTCGAAGGGAAAAATGCCGCTGCTGCCGGCTGCTGCCCGCCATGGTTGCCAGCTAGGCTAGCTACTAGCATGTACTGTAATGCCGGAGGATCTGGGGTTAAGAAATGTTCTTACAAGGATTTCAAGAGTGGTGAACCCACTAAGTTTAGAGGTACCGAGGGTGCTACGCCATGGTTCGATGGTTTGAGAAGTTGGAATCGGTGTTTTTGCTTTGTAACTGTCCGGATGACAGTAAGGTTAAATTTGCTACGAGCACTTTACTCGATGGAGCGTTGTCTTGGTGGAATTCATATGCTCAACCGATTGGAATGGAGAATGCTTTTAAGCTTACTTGGGAGGAATTCAAGGGCTTGGTGACTAAGAAGTTTTGTCCTCGAACGGAAGTCAAAAAGTTGGAGACGGAGTTCTATGAATTGGTCACTATTGGTTATGATATTGACACATACGTTCGGAGATTCCAGGAATTAGCCGCGTTATGCCCGTCGATGGTATCGGATAATGAAAAGTTGCTAGAAGCTTTTATCGGGGGACTTCCCGAGGTTATTCAAGGAGATGTGACTTCGTTTGATCCACAAACAATTGAGGAAGCTATTCGAGTGACTCAGAAGTTGATGGCACAAGTGGTGAAGAGGGGTAAGTACACCACCACCAACCGAAACAACAACAACCCCAACAACCGTTTCAACAACAATAATCGAGGCAATTACAACAACAATAGCAACAATAACAAGCGCAAGTGGGACAACACTAGGGGTAGGAATGCTACTCAACCACCACCCAAAAGGCAAGAGGTTGCTAAGGCTTATGTTGCGGGTCCGAAGGAAGGAAAAGGATATACGGGTGTTTTGCCGAAGTGTAATAAGTGTTTGAGTCATCACAATCCGGGTCGATGTCCTGAACCGTGTGAAAATTGCAAGAAAGTTGGTCACCGTACTAGGGATTGCAAGTGGCCACAAGTTACATGTTTTGGTTGTGGGGAACCTGGACACTACAAGAGGGATTGTAAGAAAGGAAAGAATCAAGCAAACCAATCAAGGAGGTTTGGCACCGAGAAGGGTTTACGCCATTGGAGGCGGAGAAGATAGGGAGGACCCGGTCATCACGGTACGCCTTCTTCTCAATAATCGTTATGCTTCAGCTTTTATTTGATTCGGGTGCCGATAAAAGTTTTTGTGTCCATCAATGCATTTGCACCTATGCTCAACATTAAGCCAACCACCTTAGATACATCATACATTGTCGAATTAGCTAATGGTAACTTAGTTAGCACCAACACCATTGTCCGTGGTTGCACATTCAATTTTCTTAATCATCCCTTCAACATAGACCTCATGCCCGTAGAGCTTGGTAGTTTCGACGTCGTCATTCGGCATGGACTCAAGGTTATCTAAGCATCGTGCAAAGATCATTTGTGATGAGAAAGTTGTTCATCTTCCCTATAACAGCGAAACTTTGATTATTCGTGGGGAACGAAGTGGAACCAGACTTAGTATCATATCGTGCATCAAAACGAAGAAGTACATTAAGAAAGGTTGTCTTGCTTTCTTAGCTCATGTAACCGAGGAAAAGTCGGAGGAGAAGCGACTTGAAGATGTTCCTATTGTTCGTGAATTTTCTGAAGTTTTTCCCGAGGATTTACCGGGACTTCCACCGGCACGTCAAGTAGAATTTCATATTGACTTAGTGCCCGAAATGCACCGATTGCGCGAACACCGTACCGTTTAGCACCATCCGAAATGCAAGAGTTGTCTAATCAATTACAAGAGCTTCTAGACAAAGGATTCATTAGGCCGAGTTCCTCGCCTTGGGGAGCACCGGTCTTGTTTGTGAGGAAGAAGGATGGATCCTTCCGAATGTGCATAGATTATAGAGAATTGAACAAGTTAACGGTGAAGAATCGTTACCCACTCCCCAGAATTGATGACTTGTTTCGATCACTGCAAGGTTCTAGTATATATTCCAAGATTGATCTCCGGTCGGGTTATCATCAGCTTCGAGTTCGGGAAGAGGATATTCCAAAAACAGCGTTTAGAACACGTTACGGTCATTACGAGTTTCAAGTGATGCCGCTTGGATTGACTAATGCACCGGCGGTATTCATGGATCTCATGAATAGAGTTTGTGTCGTATTTGGACAAGTTGGTTATAGTGTTCATTGACGACATCTTGATCTACTCCAAGAGCAAAGAAGAGCACGAAGAGCATTTAAGGACGATTTTAAGGCTACTCAAGAATGAGAAGTTGTATGCCAAATTTTCAAAGTGTGATTTTTGGAATCGCAAAGTGCAATTTCTTGGTCATGTCATTGATAGTCAAGGACTACAAGTTGATCCCGCAAAGATTGAAGCCGTGAAAGATTGGGCTACTCCAACAAACCCTACGGAAATTCGACAATTTCTAGGACTAGGTGGATATTACCGGAAGGTTCATCGAAGGATTTTCGAAGATAGCGAGACCTTTGACCAAGTTGACACAGAAAAACAAGAAGTACGAGTGGGGAAAGAAACAAGAAGTTGCTTTTCAGTTGTTGAAGCAAAAACTTTGTAGTGCGCCAATTTTGGCACTACCCGAAGGCATTGAGAACTTTGTTGTATATTGCGACGCTTCGCATAAAGGACTTGGGGCTGTTTTAATGCAAAACGAAAAGGTGATAGCGTATGCTTCTCGACAACTTAAGACTCATGAGAAGAATTACACCACTCATGATCTCGAGTTAGGGGCCGTAGTTTTTGCACTCAAGATTTGGAGACACTACCTCTACGGTACAAAGTGCACAGTGTTTACCGACCACAAGAGTTTGCAATATATTCTTGATCGGAAGGAGCTTAATATGAGGCAACGCCGTTGGTTGGAGTTACTCAGCGACTATGATTGTGAAATCAAGTATCACCCGGGAAAAGCCAATGTTGTGGCTGATGCTCTTAGTCGGAAAGAGAGGCCTAAACCTTTAAGAGTTCGATCATTGGGAATGACGATTATTTCTCCTCTACCATCGAAAATCCATGAAGCACAGATAGAAGCACTTAAGGAGGAAAATCGACCAAGTGAAAAGCTTTATGGTATGCCCGAAAGCGCAAATGGTTTTGTAAAGAGAGCAGATGGAGTATTATGTTTCAAGGATAGAATGTGGGTTCCATTGTATGGCGGAATACGAGAATTGATTATGCATGAGTCGCATAAGTCAAAGTATTCTATTCATCCAGGATCGGATAAGATGTATCAAGATCTTAAGAAGCTTTATTGGTGGCCGAACATGAAAGCGAAATTGCCACGCACGTTAGCAAATGCCTTACCGCTTCTAAGGTAAAAGTCGAATATCGAGGTCAGCTGTTTACTCCAACAACCGAAAATTCCTCAATGGAAATGGGAACGCATTACAATGGACTTTGTTACGAAACTTCCTAAGACATCGGGAGGTTACGACGCTATTTGGGTAATTGTTGATCGCCTTACCAAGTCAGCCCATTTCATACCGAGTAGAGAGACTTATTCCATGGAGCAACTCACTAGACTTTATGTCAAGGAAATAGTCTCGAGGCACGAAGCACCAATTTCTATCATTTCCTACGAGATAGTCGATTCACTTCAAACTTCTGGAATTCATTGCAAGATTCATTCGAACCGTGATTAGAGATGAGCACAACATATCACCCACAAACCGACGGTCAAAGTGAAAGGACCATTCAAACATTAGAAGACATGCAGGGCATGTGTGATTGCTTTTGGAAATGGTTGGGCTAACCATTTGCCATTGATAGAATTCTCGTACAACAATAGTTATCACACCAAGATCAAGATGGCACCATTTGAGGCACTCTATGGTCGTAGTGCCGACACCTTGTTGGGCCGAGGTAGGAGACGCACAACTTATCTGGTCCGTAAATGGTACGGAAACCACGAAAAGATTGTTCAAATTCGTGATAGACTTAGAACCGCAGGAGTCGACAGAAAAATTATGCGGATGTTAGACGCAAGGATTTGGAATTTCAAGTAGGTGACAAAGTTATGTTGAAAGTATCGCCTTGGAAAGGCGTGGTACGATTTGGAAAGCGTGGGAAATTAACCCGGTACATTGGACCATTCAAGATTTTGAGCGAGTTGGTCCCAGGTAGCTTATCGACTTGATCTTCCGTCGAACTTAGTCATGTGCACAACACGCTTCACGCTTCAAAAGAAGTGTCTTCGGACGAATCGCCGTTATTCCATTGGACGAAATTCAGCTTGACGACAAACTCAACTTTGTGGAAGAACCTGTAGAAATCATGGACCGCGAGGTCAAGCAGTTGAAACAGAGTCGTATTCCTATTGTGAAAGTTCGTTGGAATTCTCGACGAGGTCCTGAGTTTACTTGGGAACGGAAGACAGATGCGACGCAAGTATCCTCATCTTTTCACCGACAATCGTTAGACCTAATAACGATTGAATTCAGGGACTGAATTCCTTTTTGGATGGGCGAATGTGACAACCCGTACTTTCGGGTCATTTCTCGACACAATTCATGTCTCATTATTTCAACATTTATAGTAAACTTGGTTTACTTGTTTCAAATTGCGAACCTTGGAGGTTTAGTGGCGAATTCATGATCATGACATCACGTACATTCCATATGGACTAAGATTAGTCTACATTTCATCGACATCATTTGCATCATATCAATTCATTCATGACATTTCATTTCACCTTCAACGCGTAATTTTTATATTTAATAATCTTTATCGCGTGAGTTATTATTTTGAATATTTAATCCATTACTTTCAAAAATGATCCCGATGTATTTTTAAACTTACATTTAGTTTATAAAAACTATATTTTTAGTTTTCCTAGTGTTTCAAATTTATTTGATATATTAATCGTTAAAGTTAAACTATTACGACGATTTCTTAAAAATTACACGATAATTAATTTATCACTCAAATTCCACAAGGAAGGTATTTTTACAATTTTTATTATCTCATTACATTCTATTTTGATCTATTAAAAATTTACCTTTACCTACAAGTTAATATATATCTACACTTTACTTACACTTTGTCAAAAGTATACAAGTAAATACACACTTATACATTAAAAAAAAAAATAAATAAATATCTATTCCCCCTTGGCCGACCAAGAGGGAAGGGTGTCATTTATTGTTGTATGGCCTTTGATTGTAATAATTTTACACTTATACAAATAAGTCTTACTTCCATTATTCATTCATGTATCTCATTTCACCAAGTATTAGTAAAACATTTTCTCTCTTCCTTTTTGGCTTCTCAAAACCGGTCACCACATCAAGACAAAGGATCAAGATTTTGCAAGCACAAAGTGTTTTACAATCTAGTATATACTCTATATAAGTTTTTGAAATAAAAACCAAGAGTATTTAGGCTAATCCTTGTTACTTTCACCTCATCATATCACTTGTAAGCATGATTTTTATCATTTTATTTCCTTTTCATTTCATATGTTTCTTTTCATTTTTGGAGCAAGTATGCATGATATGTGATTTATACCATTTTTACATGATTTTAGAGTATATATATATATATATATATGGTCATCCTATAATTATCCCCTTGGTATTGGTTGGTCTTGATGGTGATTAGGAACCCATGACACCCTAAGAAGGTGTATGGTAGGATTAGATTAGCTTTGGAGTTGATTTGAAGGGATTAGAATAGGTTTTGTCCGAGAAAAACTATTTTCGATAAGTATATATAGGTTCTGTCCTTGTTTCATTTTTCTGGAAAATCCGACAGTTGGTACGAAACTTTGGCCTTGATATTTAGAAAATATACTTTAAAACGAATCCGTGGCTGCTTGAACGGAATAAAACGGACTTATAACGAGAAGTTATGGATTTTGAAGTATGACGACGAAATATATTATTTTCAGAAATTTCAGCATACTATATTTATTTTGTCCGAGTCAAAAATGAGCCTTAAGCTTCACAAATTATTTCGACTTGTCAAAATATATTAGTATACTTTGATACGAAGCTAAGGACGTATAAAACGTAGAAAACGGATTTGAAACGACAAAGATATGCACTTTTTCATAAACTTGCCGTAACTAATTTTCTGCACACAATTAGCCAAAACCACCATCTTTAACCCTTATTATCTTTATGTTCGAGACCTTTTGGACGAAAACTCCCGAACTGAAACTTTTAGATATCGATACAAACTTTCCAAAACAGTCGAAGTTCGTTTCTCTAACGATCGACGCATTACACTGTTTTACGACTAGTTTTCCAAAGCCATTTTTGTTAATTTCATGAAAATTCCGACGACATTGTTTTGCGATGAAAAGTGAAAATTTCACCATAAATCATTATAAAACCATTGTAGGATGACATTTTGACGTAAAACATGTAAAGTAATTTTTGATTGGTCAAGACGCCAAAAGAGTATTTTCGACGATAAGTAATATTTTCAAAACTCGTAAATGGTATAAATAACATATCAAGTGCATGCATAACATTACATTGCAACTCATGACATATCATATCATTGATAATAGGTCCCGGTTAACGAATCACATTAAACCTCGGTGTACTCACAATTGCCATTATTCCAGTTTATCCAAGTGAGTTTTCATAGCCCCGTTTTACATGCTTTCGATTATTTTCAAACCCACGGGGAGAATACATTGCACTACATTTTTCTTTGTACGATACCAAGTATGTTAAATTCATTACATTGCTTAAGTTACCGCATTTGCCAATTTGAAAGTCCCCATTACTTGAACATGAACCGTTAATCTTTGGAGCGAGGATGAGTGGATAGATCTATCGAGGGTGACGCCTCCATCCGGGTTGGTGAATCCCAACCAGAAAAACGGATGCATTTCATTTGATCACATTACGGAGTTGTCTGGCAAACACTCTGCAGGGGCATACATGATTGAACAGTCTAGTTTCGGGTCATGGGCTTAGAGCAATTGTAACATTATTTTTTCGTGACTGGATGGTCATGCATGATAGATACTTGTGTAGTCGATTAAAACATTTACATAAACCTATGATTTCTCACCAACATTATTGTTGACCGCTTTTAGCAATGTATTTTCAGGTAACTGAGGCATTATCATCATGACATGGTTTAGGGACCTACATTTTGAGTCGCGGCGTCGACTTACATTATGTAAATTATGGCACTTTATTTCAAAACATCGTTTGGATTTGTAACATATTTGTATTTCTGCAAACTTTGTAAACCTTTTGGGACCGATGTTGTACTCTGAATGTTTTTATGAAATATCCAACGATGTGTTTTAAAACGGCACTTTAGGTCGTTCAATATAACTGTGATGGTGCTATGATAAGCCCCTGTGAATTCCATTCGCCGCAAAACAGTAAATTGGGGTGTGATACCGTTTCACAAACCCTTAGCGTGAGCTGAAGTACTTGAATACGCTTTAAAGGTGATGATGATTCCTCGGTGCTTGGGTTTTTTGATCTCAGAAACCTAACCCATGTATATCTCAATAATCATCATTTATAACAAGAATATACTTTTCCCATTAATTTTTCTTAACTCTCATTGGTCCATTATATGTCCATGTGCAACATATAACGAAGCTCAACTAGGTAATGGTTTGGGTTTATATGATGCTCTTTTTGCTTTTTCCTTGTTCGCATGATGGACATAAGTGATCTTTAGTGTATTTGAACTTTGGAAGTCCATTGACGATGTTGTCTTTGGCAATTTTGTTGATGGTGTCAAATTGAGATGCGATAATCTTGCGATGCCAAATCCAGACTTTTGTTCCGATGTTCGTGTCATAAGACATACTGGTGATGAAGAGGCCATTTGTTTATGTCGATAGCATGTTTGTATCGCGATTCTAGTTAAGAGATCATTGATATCCAAGTTTCTAACGAGCAAGCATTTTTCCTAAAGCAACCTCTAAATTGCATCACGTAATCCCCCAATGAAAATAAATTGTGTCCCAACCCTTCAACACAAAGAACTCGAGTGATCAAATAATTTCAAAAGGAGATCTCCATAACCATGATAGCCCACATGATCATTTCCAAAACATACGGCCCCATGAATCTCCAGGGACGAAATTGATCGCAGCCAGATTCTGGTCATGTGCTTTGAGCAACCCGAAACGACGATCCAAACATATTTCTCATAACCCACCAATAATGAAGAAGATTTTTGGAAACCGTTTTTGATTTTGGTTCCTTAGTTAGAGGTAAAATCCTGATCACACTCAAAGAAGTTTTCACCGGGTACCGGTGGTCACTCATTGTACCATTCTGGAGTGTGAAAGTTCTACATGTGGGTTTCCAAATGTCATCCCTAAAGTAAACAGTATGCTTCTTATCAGTAGTGTAAAGCCTAAGTCTTGCAACTAGTCTTCCTACTCGTTTAGCATAAGTTCTTTTTGGAACGTTCTTCTTAACAGGCTTATCATTCACATTCTTAGAAACACAATCATCTTGAACATTAGGTAAAGATTTCTTGCAAGTTAAACAACGAGATTCAACACATTCATTAGACTTAGCAAATTTTATAGGTTGATTATATTCAGATGAAATGTCTTTCTTATTATAAAGCGGTAAATTCCTAGGGTGGTCTTCTACTTTCTTCTCTTTATTCAAGCTACTACTCTTAGAGGCATGCGAGACTCTATTGTTCCTTGTATTGCTCTTAGGCTTTAGTCTGCTGCTCCTAGAGGTGCTTTCTAGTCCTGTAGATGGTAAGGCACATTCATTAGGATTTACGTTTTTATCAAGAGAAGTGGTTTCGGCTATCCTAGTCTCTTTAGAGTGCTTGTTTAAACTTATGTCGTTTGTTCCATATGGTTTAGATGTGGAGGCAGACGCATTAGTGGTACTCATCTTAAAAAGGCCAGGTGCTAAAACTTTTGGATTCTCAATAATCGCTTTTCCTTTTTCAACATTTTGTTTAGGCAAAGCAGGTGGAGTGACTGGTTTTGATAAATCATTTTTCTCAATGACTTTTGGAGGAGGCATAGCAACAGAAATTTTTGGTTTGAAAACCGGTTTGGGAACATTTGCTTTCTCCTCAGTCGATTGTTTTGTAATCTCAGTATCCACTGCCTTTCCTTTTTGACTTTCCAGCTGAGCCCTCAAAAGGTCATTTTTCGCTTTCATGTCATTGTAGGCACGCTCATACGACAGTTTGTCATACTTGCATTCCTCAGTTTTTCGATCAAGTTGTTTAAAATATGATACATTTTCTTTTTCAATTTTTTCAAGAGCTTTTTCATATTTTGAAACAATTTCGGAGGTCTCAGACTGGAGTCTTTCATGATCTTCAAAAGAATATGTTTGTAAAATAATGGACATAATATTAGCAGTCAGAACATCTTCGAAGAGAGAATCATTTAAATTTTCCAAAACTTTGATGTGTTCAACACTTTCATTAGCTTGCTTTACCAGGGATTTATGGTCCTTGAAAAGTCAACTGCTTTCTTTCAAAAATGCTTGTTCAAAATGAATTACCCTTGAGTTGATGTTATTCAGTCGGGGCAATTTCAGTTTCACAAAACTTTTTATTTTCATTATCAAAACTAGAAAACCAGATGTTAGTTGTAATATGGGTTTTAGTTTTAACAGTCTCTTGTATTCTCCCAATTCTAGTTTTAACATCTTCTAAAATGCTTCTGGCATCACTTGTGTTAAAAGGATTGTTTGAAGACATTTGTTCGATTTTCGAAAAAGATTTTGAGACAACTACATGATTTGCAACTGGTTTTGAAACTGGTGTTGACACACTGTTTGAAACACTGGGTGTTATGGAAAACTTTGATTGTTCTTTTTGAGAAACAAAAGAAATACCATTAATTTTATTCCATTTGTTATAATCAATTGGTTTGATTTCCGGATGATTTTGTTTCATTTTTGATCTACTCTCCTCAGATAGTTCTAACGTTTCAAGAGAATCATGAACAATTATGGGCTCATGCAAAGGTTTTCCATTGTTCAACACATTCCGTTCTTTCTGAGCTTTCTTGAGGAAACAAGGAGGTGTGTTACCAAGAGCCATTTTTTGAGTAGTATGATATACGGATTAACTTGATTAATCAAAGCATATTGGTTGATTTACTGAATGACCCGCTAAAAAGCAAATTTTCCAAATTTTTTATCTTCTCATTTTTATCAAGAATTTCATCTAAAAGAGAATCTTCTCGTTTTGAAAAATCAGTTGTCAACTTCTTCTTCTCTTTTTTCAAGATCAGAAACGTTGCTTTTTGTTTAGAAAGTTGGTCATTATATCAGAAAATTTTGTTTAAAGATTTTATTTTCAAGTTCAAATTCACATCAAGTGTGTCATACTTGATTTATAATTGTTTTTCTCTTAAAACAGAATTTCGATAACAAATTTCTAATTCTGATTCTTTGTTTTTGTGAAATTCAAAAGCTTTTGCGTTCTCCTTGTCACTCTCAAGCTCAGCGGTCAATTTAGCATTCGCGGCCTTAACATCGCCATTGACCTTTTGACTTTCGATTTCAATGCCACAGTTATTGATTAATGTTTCAAAGAGCTAAGGCATCGCAGTTTCCTCATCAGCCTCTCAGTATGTTGTGCCACACAACCTCCACTAGGATCCACATCCGAGTTTCAGAGTCGTATTGCTACAACTCTGATTGTCCAGGTATGTATCATAAGTAGGTGCCGATGTCACAGAATGCTGTTCGTCATGAGTAAACACATCAAATATGACATTGTTATAGCATGGATCAATGATTGGTACCTCAGACACTGCGTTGGCGCCATAGATGAGGTGCTACGAGTCAATATCGCACTTAGTCTCCTCGCACTCAAATGCATCCTCGCTTCGACTTCTATGCTAACAAGATAGCTTCCAAAGAAACTCAGATTCTTCTTTTTCGGCTTAGTGACGCCTTTGCCATGTGACCCACTCCTTGACAATTGTAACACTTAACCTGATAATTCGATTCACATTTCCATAATTCCCCAATGACTTGAGCTGCAACATTCCCATTCTGATTACCCACTCGCCTATTTCCAACATCCTTCCCATCTGATTTCCAACATTCACCCAACCGACAACCCGATACGGAACCTAATTACCCATGCGAAATCCAGAGCATATCCTCGCTGATTCCCAATAACCTCCAACCATTTGTCCTGATGACCCATATTGACACCCCATTGTGCAATTTTCCTGTTACGAGTATTTGATGAAATCCTTTGGTTGCTGTTAGTTGGTGTGGAATAGCGACTTCTGAATGCTTTACCCAAGAATGCAAAAGCATGTGACAAAGCTTCTTCTTGTTCGGGCCGCGATCATTGATTCCTTGTTCTTGGTATTGTGGATACTGTTGTTGAATGACTTGTGTTCTTTGTAGATAGAATTGTTGTTGAGTGAAAACGCTTTGTGGTTGTGGAATGTATTGCTGCAAGTTGTTGTTAGTGGAAGATGATGAAACTTGTTGTTGTGAGTTCACCGAGTTGGAGTCTTTGCAATTAGTGCCAATGGATCATGATTCTTGCCAATCTTTCTTTCCCGACTTCATTCAGCCTTGGTTTTGTTTGAGAAAATCGTTTAGTTGATCAAAATTCACCTAATGTAAGTCCTTTGTTTGGTTGACAATAGTGACATATCGTCCCCATTCTTCTGGAAGATTGTTGAGAAATTTGATGTTTTGCACGGTAGTTCTGGGTGCCAACTTGTTTCTGATAAGCTCATTCATCAAAGTGCAAAACCTTCCATAGTAGGATTCAATGGATTCTCCCGAGTTGATGAACTTCTCCCATTCGCTAGCAGCCTTTGTTCTCCATGTCTTGTTGACCAATGTTGGGTTTTTGGTTCCTTGAATCAAGAATTATTCTAAGTACCGAACTACTGATGAGTTGATAAAACCACTCGACGTAAGAATGGCACCACATGAAGACAAACCGCGGCTAGTAGTTTTGTATAACCACCTATAATGTAATGAAACCACTGCTAGTCTTGTATAGTCAGTTTAGTATTATGTATTAGATAAATATGGAAAAGATATTTATCTTGTAGGTTACGACATTATGTATGGACTCCTTAGCCTATAAAAGGAGGTCCTAGGTTAGATTAGATATACGAGAGTGTTTTATATCTAAGGTCGATACACTTCAAGGTTGTAAAACCCTAATAATCGGTTAGAGTATTCAGATAATAATAATATTGAGGTTTTGAATGTTTATTGTTCTTCTTCTTAAGATTAAGTATTAAATTCCGCGTGATACTTAATAAGTTCTTGTTTAAAGTCAGTTCTATATTAGATCGTTTGCTCAACTGGGATCAACAAGGTAAATGAGCTTGTGATCTAGAAACTGTAATCAAGAAGAAATTCTGTTAAGTTCTATTTAAGTAAGACAAGATATCTAACGAAACACATATGGTTACTGCTTCAAAGGTGCCCATGCTCAAGCATGGTGAGTACCAAATCTGGAGAATGCGAATAAGGCAATATATTCGCATGATTGATTATGCTCTCTGGGATGTTGTGGAAAAAGGTGATACTCTTCCTAAGAAGGGTGAAGATGGCAAATAAATCTCCATTGTTAGTGAGATCGACAAGGCTAAGAGAAAGATGGAGATTAAAGCTCAGAGTATTCTCTCATGGAATACCCAATGAATATGTTTTGGACTTTGAACAATATGAGTCTGCTAAGGAGCTTATGGATGCAATAGAAACAAGGTTTGCTGGTAATGAAGCTACCAAGAAATCAAGGAAAAATATGCTCAAGCATCAGTTTGAAAACTTTACTGCTTTGAGTGAGAAAACTTGATGGCACCTATAACAGACTTCAAAAGCTTATCGCAATTGAAGTCAGTAGACTACAAAGTAGCTCAAGAAGATATTAATCTAAAGTTCATCAGAAGTTTATCACCTGACTGGGCTATGCATACTGTTGTGGAGGAACAAGGATAACTTTGAAAAGATGACTCTGGACAATCTCTACAACAACTTGAAGGTATATGAGTCCGAGAACAACATTGCTGGTATTATCTTCATCTAGCCAAAACATTGCTTTTGTTTCCACTAGTCACAAGAATTCACAAAATGTATCCACCGCTTATGGTATAACCACGACTATTGCAAACAATACCACTATTAGTGATAATGTCAGTGATGGTGCAATTTGTGCTTTTCTGGCTGATTTACCTACCAGTGTGCTTTTGAATCAAGATCTAGATCAAATTGATCCTGATGATCCTGAGGAGATTAATCTTCAATGGTAAATGGCAATGTTGACTCTTCAAGCAAGGAAGTTTTTGAGAAGGACTGGAAGACAGGTCAAGTATGATGGTAAAAGAAGAGCTGGATTCGACAAAAGCAAGATTGAATGCTTTAACTGCAAGAAGAAGGGTCACTTTGCAAGGGAATGTCGAGCACCTAAGAGGAATGAAGGCATAAAGAAGACCACTGGAGTCTGCTCCTTCAAAGCATTGGTGGCTCAAGATGGTCTTGGTGATAATGACTGGAGTGATGAAATTGAAGAAGGACCCACGTTCTTGCCAGTGAAGCTTCAAAAGAGCATACCTTCGCTCTTATGGCCTATGCTTCATCTTCTGGTTCAGATTCTGAGGTATCTAATGATTCTACTTGTTCTTTTAAGTCATGTCATGATAACTTAGAATCTCAAAAAGCTATCACTGAGAGTTTAAGAAAAGAAGTAGAGAGACTGTCTATGGACAACCTAGGTTATAGAGTTGGTCTAGAAAGTGTGGAAGAGAAGCTAAAGTACTGTATCAAATGTGAGTTTGAGTATGTAGATAAGATCAATATACTATGTGGTGAAATTGATCTTAAAGATAGAGAGATTAAGATGCTTAAAGATAAACTAGCGTAGGCAGAGTGTAAAACAAAAGGCCCTAGAAGAAAAAGAAAAACATGTTGTGAGAGTAGCTAAAACACAATTTGCTTCTGATATGGTTAATAAATCTATAGAGGGTCATTTAATGAAGAAGGGTTCTGGAATAGGATACAATAATATGCCACCACCCACTCTAATGCAACATGCACCACCTGCAAAAGAGCTCTCATTTAGTAGTGAATTTAGCTTCAATAAACCTGTAGGTGAAACTAACAAGATTGAATCACCTAAGATAGGTTCTGATAAATCATCTGATGCTCCCATCATTGAAGATTGGGAATCAGATTCTGAGGAAGATAGATCTGAATCAACACAGCCTGAGAAGTTAGAAGCTCTTAAGAAAGTTGAAGTTCAAATTTGTAACACCCCAACCCGACAAGGGTAAAGATATCACAAATACAGTTTCATATCAGAACTTTAAGTACTATACAAAAGCGAAAGTCTTTACGAAATTTTCAAAAGAAACATAAATGACTTAATAACCAAAATAATTCTAAGATCTCTATGGTCAAATCTTGCTCGCCTCTCAACCCAGATCACCATCCCATAAGCTCATCTTGAATGCCTAATACCTGCCAGCAGAAAAGAAATGCGGCTGAGCTTACAAAGCCCAGTGAACAGATATAACAGAAACAAAAGCTAAACAAAACAAATATACAAATAACGAAATCAAAATAAAAAGATGATGAGGGATCTTTTAGGATTCTGCGGAAGCACAAATATACAGAAATCCAAACAACCACGCAGAATAATTTAAACATCTCATAGCACATTAATGACACAAACACAAACACATCAGAACAGCCAAAACTTAACATATCAAGAATAACATATTACTTATAAACCAAACGAAAAGTTTAAGGCTAACAGAAAACACTTTCTAGAAAATAAACATGGCATTCAACAAATTAATTAACCTTCACTTAACACACTTAATTCAATATTGCAGCAGCGGAAATAGCAGTCCAAATCATGGCAGTCTCACAAGCAAATAGAAAACATAGTAGACAAACTATAATTAAATAGACCAAACAAAACATAGCATAACCATTAACAATTATCAAAACAGATATCATAAGCTAAACCAGATCTCAAATCAAATCCTAACATCACAAGAGTTTAAACATGGCAGTCACATATGCAGATAAAAACACTAACGATAGCAAAGTTCACAAAACTAACTGAACAAATTATACATACTAAACTTATAGAATACTCACTTTCACACTAGCACATTCATCTCACAGATCAACGCATTCACGTAAAGATAAACTAACATGACATCATGACAAAGATGCTAATCATATTTAAACATGTTAATCATAACCTAGCATAGTAGACGGTAGTCACATAAACATACAAAAGCATAACCACATATAATAACATATAATAAGCCGAGCACATAATTATTAACACTTGAACATACCTAATCATAATCAGAATACTTAACATAGAAATAACAGATAAAGATTTAGTTAACTACCACGAGCCCGCACATATCATATCGAAACATCATACATATACATGAATAATCTTATAAAATAATTTGGAGTAGCTAGCTCCCAGAAGTTGTGAAGACGCCGATTGCACACCATATCATTCACTAGACAAATTATATCGAATAACAGATCAGATCTAGGATGCATCCATACGCCCCACAAACATATATTGGCCATATAATATAACTTGAGTTCATACTAGATAACAGATAAGGGACGTGGCGTAACTTCACTTCTATCGCCCTAGAGTCATGTCGAGGTGCATCATGACACGGACATGGAAACCCCATGACTAGTTATTATTTTGCCTCGTGTCAAACTAACTTAAGTCAAACAGTTTGTCGTAAATGACACAGATCATAATCAAACACAAAGTTCAACAGATAACATATCAGATAACTCATATCATAAGATTCATAGTCAAATATTCAGAAGTCAAAAGTTCATATACCACAAATCATACATTCCTAATTAGAAGTTCATAATTAAACATAGTAGAGTTCAACAAACGTGCATATCAAAGTCTTCCTAACATAAAGTTCAAATCAGACATTGCATGGTTCAATAAAACATAAGTTCAGTATAGCAAGGTCAAACAATCAGGAAAAAGGTTCATAGCAATGGCATCGGAAACCCTAATAAGTAAAATAGGAAAGCTAACGAAAAGATCATCATAAGAAACCTTTACTGAAAAGGTCAGAATATCTGTACCTTAAAGCAATTGAGAGGGAAAACAAACGAACGAGTGAATCACGAAGATGTAACGTCCGCCTTCTTCAAACTAATCTACACGATTATGATTTGTTTAATACTTAGCATCATTAAAGCTATGACGGATTAATCGCATTAACATTCTTAGAGTTATAAGTATATTCTCATTTTATAAGCTTCTTATGCATTTGTAAGTGTGTTACCTATTGATATCATATTTTATCTTTCAGTTTCTTAAACTCATATTCGAACCAGACTTTAGCGATTTTTATAAAATACTTACTTAGCTCAAATGAAATCAAGCAAAATCCCAGGGGTTCCTATATGAGTTAAAAGACTCTCCAAAAATTGGTGGGTTCTATCTCTATGCCAAATGGCCTATGGAAAATCACAAGTCCAGACCTGTCCAGAAAGTAATCAGAAAATACACCTTAAAAGTTTACGCTTATTGGACCTGTTTAGACACCTTGGAAAAATTCCCAAAACTCCCTGAAATTCATTTATATAATAAATGTCAATCCTGTAAAAGGAGAGCTCCCAATTCCTTATGGTTTGCAAATGAAAAATCAAACAATCCAACTAAATTTCTGACCCGTTTTCTCAGCTTTGACACTTGATCTTGTAAAATTCAAAAATACACTTACAACTCCAAATTCGACCAAAACCACTTGGAAAACTTAACTAAGACATAAAATAAACTTTTCCCACAAAACCCAGATTATTGAACTTATAAAATTGGATCTATAACACACACAAATTCGACATATGATGCTGTCCAGTTTTAGGGTTTAGTAAAACCAATATAAGCACATGTTTAACCTACCCAAACTCACCCATGACCCATGTAAGCCACACAAACTTATTTAATATCATCATATCAAGTTTACCCTTCCATATTTTCTATCTTACAAAAATTATATACACCCTTTAAACAACCCATGCGACACATTAATTAACCAAACGAAACCCTTTTTTACAAAAATCCCTATACCCATTTATAATTTTCATAGGGTTCCTAGGCTTTGTTTCTTGGTTTAATGACATGATAAATGTTCGATTATGGTTAAATAATACGGATCGATACAAATGATACGCCAAAACAGATTCTATATAGTTTTACGTTTGCATGTAACATAAGCGAGACGAAGGAAGAGTTTGTTATACCTTAGCTTGCGTCAAAACCAACACCACGACACCAAGGTTTGCAGCCGATCGGATGGAGAAGGGAGGAAAAGAGAATGAGCCGTGACTTAATAAAACTAGGGTTCCAAATTTTGTGTTATGTGTTTGATTATATAGTAGTACCCATCGGTTTAGGGTTTGGTGTGGGCTTCGGCCAATAGCCCAACCGAACAAAACCATGGCCCAAGGTCTTAGACTCTTGACTCTCAAAACCCAACCGATCCAAAGCTAACTAGCTGCCTAAAGTTATTACAAATAATCGAAGAATGAAGCCAAAACTTATATGTGTGTGACATTTAACCTTTTCGTCGTAAAAATGTAAATTTCTTAATTATGTTCGTTAGGTTTTTAATTATTCATAAGTTCGATTTTAATTTCGTTAAATAAATCTTCAATGTATTTTACGTATTTAATAAATTTTGATTCTAAGGGTATTTTAGTCTTTTAACACATTTCGTATTTTTAGGGTTTTACAACTCTCCCCTTCTAAAAAGAAAATTTCGTCCCCAAATTGAGAGACGGAATAGAACAAAAACAAATGCGGATTTCAGATTTCAAGGAACATGAGCACGAAACTTATCCTAGAACAAACGGATTCTTATCGAATATTAAACTCCTACTATCTAGAAATCAAAGCAACAATCAAACACTTACAACAAATAATCATATGCCTATCAAGTAATCGCAGAAAACAGATGAGATGCAGAAAATCAAACAAACACTTTAACTTATTCGATCTCTAATGATGAGAAGAAACATATACATAGACAGAATGAATCCTAACGATCTCACTAGTCGCAGATAATCAAACTAAAAGGATCTAATTTCAAAACACTTCACGAAAAATCCTAGGACCACAATAAGGGTACACGGACGCATTACATTTAGAGCAAACATAGCAATTCATAGTTCACACAAATCATAACAATTTCGGTCCAAAGCGCACAAAACTTACACGTAACATATATCGAATAAAAATCTCACAATTAGGTACAAATTTCTAACAAACATGAGGAGCAACAAATAACAAATACAAGTCAAAGTCCATTCACGTATCAACCACAAGCATTTCCCCAGACGCATATAATTTCATAAGTTCAAATTATTTGATCTCAGTATTATCACGTTGATCAGGCGTCATAATACTTGCATCACATAACAAGTTCTTATTGTCATCATATTTCTATCCCGGGTCATGGCAAACCACATAACCTAATCACAACAAAACATATCACATACGATAACATATCGGATAGCAAGTAAATACAACTATACAAATGCACAGCATCACATACATACAAAAGATATACGACATCAAAACAACTTACCATACCACAACAAAGAAGGCCACCAATGCACAAAACCGGTTCTCATGACCACATCTGTCGGTCCAAAAGAAAACCGGATATTAACAAAATGCCGACGATAAACTTCATGATTCGAACCGAGTTCAACAAATCGAGAAAAGCAATACGATCGAATCACTTAACATAATATCAAACCGTCTCAAAACGCATGACAAACGAATCAGAGTAACACATGTCACCAAATCATATGAAGTAGATGAACCTTTTAGCCACCGTTGAATCTTGTCTCCGCCCTTGCGCTTTGGTTGGTCCGTCATTCAGCCTCCAAAGATCCCGATGTCTCCAAAGACGACATAGCTGATGTGGCTTCGCTTCACAAACCTCTCCAGACAGGATCAAGCACAACGCAGGTCGGCACCATCTTCGCTCCACGGTAGCTCCATCTAATGATCGACAAACGGACGAGCGAAAACAAAATAACAAAATTCGATGCGAAAAGAGGAGGGCCAACTCAATGAAGACAAAAGAATATCAAGTCAAATCAACGACAGTCAAAAGGAATCGAAAGATATCCTAACAGACGAAACCTAATGTCTACCCAATCCTCACAGGTCATAGCCTAAGCTCTAAGGGTCCTAAAACCGAGCTCTGATGCCATAATTGTAACACCCCAACCGACGGTAAAGATATCACAAATACGTTCATCAGAACTTTAAGTACTATACAAAGCGAAAGTTCTACGAAATTTTCAAAAAAAACATAAATAACTTAATAACCAAAATAATTCTAAGATCTCTATGGTCAAATCTTGCTCTCGGTTTTACTCTCAACCAGATCGCCATCCCATAAGCTCATCTTGAATGCTTAATACCTGCCGCAGAAAATAAATGCGTCGAGCTTACAAAGCCCAAGTGAACAGATATAACTAAACAAAAGCTAAACAAAACAAATATACAAATAACGAAATCAAAATGAAAAAATGATGAGGGATCTTTTAGGATTCTGCGGAAGCACAAATATACAGAAATCCAAACAACCATAACAATTTAAAAACATCTCATAGCACATTAATGACACAAACACAAACACATCAACAACCAAACTTAACATATCAAGAATAACATATTACTTATAAACCAAACGAAAAGTTTAAGGCTAACAGAAAACACTTTCTAGAAAATAAACATGGCATTCAACAAATTAATTAACCTTCACTTAACACACTTAATTCAATATTGCAAAGAGCGGAAATAGCATCCAAATCATGGCAGTATCACAAGCAAATAGAAAACATAGTAGACAAACTATAATTAAATAGACCAAACAAAACATAGCATAACCATTAACAATTATCAAAACAGATATCATAAGCTAAACCAGCCAAATCAAATCCTAACATCGCAGAGTTTAAACATGGCAGTCACATATGCATAAAAACACTAACGATAGGCAAAGTTCACAAAATTAACTGAACAAATTATACATACTAAACTTATAGAATACTCACTTTCACACTAGCACATTCATCTCACGATCAACGATTCACGTAAAGATAAACTAACATGACATCGATGACAAGCATGTAATCATATTTAAACATATAATCATATAACATAGCATAGTAGACGGTAGTCACATAAACATACAAAAGCATAACCACATATAATAACATATAATAAGCCGAGCACATAATTATTAACACTTGAACATACCTAATCATAATCAGAATACTTAACATAGAAATAACAGATAAAGATTTAGTTAACTACCACGAGCCCGCATATATCATATGAAACATCATACATATACGTGAATAATCTTATAAAATAATTTGAGTAGCTAGCTAGTTGTGAAGACGCTGTGACAGTAACACCGACATCATTCACTAGACAAATCATATCGAATAAAGATCGTGATCTAGGATGCATCCATACTTCCACAAAACATATATTGGCCATATAATATAACTTGATTTCATACTAGATAATGATAAGGGACGGGCAGAACTTCACTCTACTGCCCTAGAGTCATGTCAGAGGTGCATCACCCACACCCACATGGAAACCCCATGACTAGTTATTATTTTGGCTCAGGTGTCAAACTAACTTAGGTCAAACAGTTTGTCGTAAATGACACAGATCATAATCAAACACAAAGTTCAACAGATAACATATCAGATAACTCATATCATAAGATTCATATTCAAATATTCTAAGTCAAAAGTTCATATAACAGTCACAAATCATACATTCATAATTAGAAGTTCATAATTAAACATAGTAGAGTTCAACAAACGTGCATATCAAAGTCTTCCTAACATAAGGTTCAAATCAGACATTGCATGGTTCAATAAAACAGGTGTTTTCAAACAAGCAACAGATCAAACAATCAGAAAGGGTTCATAGCAATGGCATCGGAAACCCTAATAAGTAAAATAGGAAAGCTAACGAAAAGATCATCATAAGGAACCTTTACTGAAAAGGTCAATATCTCTACCTTAAAGCAATTGGGAGGGAAAACAAACGAACGAGTGAATCACGAAGATGTAACGTCGCGTCTTCTTCAAACGAATCTACACGGATTAGGATTTGTTTAATACTTATTAGCATCATTAAAGCTATGACGGATTAATCGCATTAACATTCTTAGAGTTATAAGTATATTCTCATTTTATAAGCTTCTTATGCATTTGTAAGTGTGTTACCTATTGATATCATATTTTATCTTTTTCGCTTCTTAAACTCATATTCGGACCAGACTTTAGCGATTTTTTATAAAATACTTACTTAGCTCAAATGAAATCAAGCAAAATCCCAGGGGTTCCTATATGAGTTAAAAGACTCTCCAAAAATTGGTGGGTTCTATCTCTATGCCAAATGGCCTATGGAAAATCACAAGTCCAGACCTGTCCAGAAAGTAATCAGAAAATACACCTTAAAAGTTTACACTTATTGGACCTGTTTAGACACCTTGGAAAAATTCCCAAAACTCCCAGAAATTCATTTATATCCTAAATGTCAATCCTGTAAAAGGAGAGCTCCCAATTCCTTATGGTTTGCAAATGAAAAATCAAACAATCCAACTAAATTTCAGACCCGTTTTCTCAGCTTTGACACTTGATCTTGTAAAATTCAAAAATACGACTTAGACAACTCCAAATTCGACCAAACCACTTGGAAAACTTAACTAAGACATAAAATAAACTTTTCCCACAAAAACCCAGATTATTACACTTATAAAATTGGATCTATAACACACACAAATTCGACATATGATGCTGTCCAGTTTTAGGGTTTAGTAAAACCAATATAAGCACATGTTTAACCTACCCAAACTCACGCATGACCCATGTAAGCCACACAACCTTATTTAATATCATCATATCAAGTTTACCCTTCCATATTTTCTGTCTTACAAAAATTATATACACCCTTTAAACAACCCATGCGACACATTAATTAACCAAACGAAACCCTAGTTTTTACAAAAATCTCATACGCCCCATTTATAATTTTCCTAGGGTTCCTAGGCTTTGTTTCTTGGTTTAATGACATGATAAATGTTCGATTATGGTTAAATAATACGGATCGATACAAATGATACGCCAAAACAGATTCTATATAGTTTTTACGCTTTGCATGTAACATTCGAGACGAAGGAAGAGTTTGTTATACCTTAGCTTAGGCTATCAAAACCAACACCACGAAACCAAGGTTTGCAGCCGATCGGATGGAGAAGGGAGGAAAAGAGAATGAGCCGTGACTTAATAAAACTAGGGTTCCAAATTTTGTGTTATGTGTTTGATTATATAGTAGTACCGATCGGTTTAGGGCTTGGTGTGTGGGCTTCGGCTCAATAGCCCAACCAAACAAAAACCATGGCCCAAGGTCTTAGACTCGCGACTCGAAAACCCAACCGGATCCAAAGCTAACTAGCTGCCCAAAGTTGATTACAAATAACGAAGAATGAAGCCAAAACTTATATTGTGTGACATTTAACTTTTCGTCGTAACAAATGTAAATTTCTTAATTATGTTCGTTAGGTTTTTAATTATTCATAAGTTCGATTTTAATTTCGTTAAATAAATCTTCAATGTATTTTACGTATTTAATAAATTTTGATTCTAAGGATATTTTAGTCTTTTAACACGTTTCGTATTTTTAGGGTTTTACAAAATTGCTAAGAAAGTAGTAGAGTACAAGGAAGTACCTAGGGAACAGATGAAAAGATATATATACCTAGGGGCAATCAGAGAAACTTTAATGGCCTAATATCTAACAGGTTAGGTGATGAGTTTCAATGTGTCAAGAAAGCTTGTTATAACTGTGGTAGTTTTGAGCACTTACAGAGAAATTGTTATAAAAGTAGACCACAAGTTTGGAATCATTGGAGGAGGGTAAATCACCAAAACTTTTCAAAGAAAACAAACCCTCATCCTAACAGAAACATGATTCCTAGAGCAGTGTTAATGAGGAATGGGAAGACAAAATCAATTGTCACTGCTTCTCCCAAATGGGTTCCAACCACTACTAAGCAAAGTGTAAACACAGCTAAGCAAAATCAAACCACTGCTAAGCCAAATATCACCACAGATAACAAAGAAGTTTTAAAAATTCCAAAGGTGATAACTGACACAGTGGTTGGAAATCATTTTTATGTTGTTAAGGCCTCAGCAAGTTGGCAATGGAAGCCTAAGACCAAGGTTTTACATGATGTCAACTGTGCATTAATGGACCTAACCAAATTTGATTATATTGATGTGACAGGCGCACCCAAGTCAAGATATTGACTTGGGTCCACAAAAGGAACTAATTTGTTTAATTTCATGTGCAGGGCAATCTACAAGATGAGCTAAAAGACAAAGGAGTTTTTGATAGTGGTTGCTCTGGGCACATGACTTGGAATGGGAGCAACCTAGAGGATTTTGAAGCTTTTGACGGAGGATATGTGGCATTTGGCAATGATCCAAAGGAAGGAAAGATACTTGGAAGAGGCACAATCAGAACAGGAAATTTAGACTTTGAAAAGGTCTATTTGGTACAGGGACTTAAGTATAATTTATTCAGTGTTTCTCAAATGTGTGATAAGAAAAACTGGGTACTTTTTGGTGAAACTGAGTGTGTGGTGTTGTCACCTGAATTTAAGATGCCTGATGAGAAGTATATACAGCTTAGGGTACCTAGGAAGGAAAATATATATTGTTTTGATCTTAAAGATATAATTCCTAATAGGTCCTTAACTTGTTTGTTTGCTAAAGCATCTGTGGATGAGTCAAAATTATGGCATAGAAGGTTAGGCCACCTCAATTACAAAACAATAAATAAACTGGTAAAAGGCAACTTAGTGAGAGGGTTACCTTCTAATGTTTTTGAGTGTAAGGAACTGTGTGTGGCTTGTCAAAAATGAAAACAACATAGAGCTTCTTGTAAGACCAAAACTGTCAACACCATTACACAACCACTGATTATGCTTCATATGGACTTATTTGGACCTACCTTTGTTAAAAGTTTGAACCATAAGCAGTATTGCCTAGTTATCACTGATAATTATAGTAGATTTTCTTGGGTTTACTTTTTGGCTGCTAAGAGTGAGACTAGTGAGATCCTCAAGAGTTTCATTACTAAGATAGAAAATCTAGTAAATCATAAGGTAAAGATAATCGATGTGATAATGGAACCGAAGTTTAAGAATGATGTAAGGAATCAGTTTTGTGTAGTTAAGGGTATAGAAAGACAGTTTAGTGTTGCTAGAACACCACAAAAGAATGGTGTAGCTGAAAGGAAAAATATGACACTAATTGAGGCTGCTAGGACAATGTTGTCAGAGTCTAAGTTACCAACTACCTGGGAATTGAAGCTGTAGGCACTGTATGTTATGTGCATAATAGAAGTAAGGTAGTGAAGCCTCATAACAAGACCCCTATGAGCTGTTACATGATAGGAAGCCAATGATTGCATTCCTAAAACCTTTTGGGTGTCCTGTTACTATCTTGAATACCATAGACTACCTAGGCAAGTTTCAAGAAAAAGCTGATGATGGATACTTTTTAGGCTATTCTACTAATAGTAAAGCCTTTAGAGTATACAATAGGAGGACTAGAATTGTTGAAGAGAACCTACATGTTCAATTTAGTGAAAAGACTCCTAGTGTTGAGACCAAAGGACCAGCTTGGCTGTTTAACATTGATATGCTAACCAAATCTATGAATTATGAGCCTATCATTGCAGGAACTTCCACTAATGTTGATGCAGGTACTCAAAAGGATTCTGATGCAGAAGCAATTTCTAAGGAAGCTGATTCTTCTCAAGAGTTCTATTTGTTTGAAAAGTGGAAAGCTAGTTCTGTCTCACCCATCATTAATAAGCAAGGTCCCACTGATGATGATGTCTTGAATACTGGAGGCAATGTTGATCATCATCAAGATAAGGATGAGTTGTAGAAAGATAACTCAGTGTCGGTAGAAGAAATTGAAAAGAAGAAAAGGCATTATGAAAGCACTGCTAAGCCAAATGAAAGCACGGATAGATATAATGAAAGCACTGCTAAGCCAACTTCTACCAATCCAAGTATAAGTGAAACCACAGTTGTAAGTACTGATAGTAGTACTTTCTTTGGACCAACTACAAAGCCATTATTTGGTGAAAAGGAGTATCCACATGATCATACTATGCCTGCTTTGAATGAGATTGATACTCCTACTGATGATGAAGACATGGATGATTTCTTCAATATTGATTTTACTAATTTGGAACATGTCATTCATGAAAGTCCTGTTACCTCAACAAGGATTCATAAGATTCATACTAAGGAACAAATACTTGGAAATTTGAACACCCCTGTTCAAACAAGAAGCAAGGTTCAGAATACAAAAACCTTTCCTGAACAAGGTTTCTTTGCAAGATCACTTCACAAAAGAAATAGTCATAAAGATCTGCAAAATTGCTTGTTTGCATGTTTTCTGTCTCAAAAGGAGCCCAAGAGAGTTGAAGAAGCATTATCTGAAGAAGGTTGGGTAGAATCAATGCAAGAGGAGCTTCTTCAGTTCAAGCTTTAAGAGGTTTGGACATTGGTTGATCTTCCAAATGGTAAGAGGGCAATTGGGACAAAATAGGTGTTCAGAAACAAAAGGGATGAAAGAGGTATTGTTGTGAGGAACAAGTCAAGGTTGGTTGCTCAAGGATACACAAACGAAGGCTTGGATTATTATGAAGTATTTGCTCCAGTTGCAAGAATTGAGGCTATTAGATTGTTTTTAGCTTATGCTTCATTCAAAAATTTTGTTATGTATCAGATGGATGTTAAAAGTGCATTTTTGTATGGCACAATTGATGAGGAGGTTTATGTTTGTCAACCTCCTGGTTTTGAAGATCCTGATCATCCTGACAAGGTATATAGGGTGAAGAAGGCTATGTATGGATTGCATCAAGCTCCTAGGGCATGGTATGAGTGCATGTCTACTTATTTCATGGACAATGGTTTTAAAAGAGGGCTGATTGATAAAACTTTGTTCATAAGGAAGCACAAGGATGATAGTTTACTGATTCAAGTTTATGTAGATGACATCATCTTTGGCTCAACAAACAAGGAGCTATGCAAGGATTTTGAGAAACTTATGTATGATAAGTTTCAGATGAGTTATATGGGAGAACTCACTTTCTTTTTGGGGCTACAGGTTCAACAAAGGACAGATGGTATCTTCATCAGTCAAGACAAGTATGTAGCAGATGTTTTGAAGAAGTTTGGGTTTCAAGATATGAAGAGTGCTAGTACACCTATGGAGACTCAAAAACCACTGCTACTAGATGATGGAAGTTCCAAAGTTGATCAGAAGTTGTACAGGTCCATGATTGGATCTTTGATGTATCTAACTGCATCTAGGCCAGATATAATGTTCTCAGTTTGTGTGTGTGCAAGATTTCAAGTCACACCTAATACAACACACATGAATGCTGTTAAGAGAATATTTAGATATCTTAAAGGTCATCCTAAACTGGGCCTTTGGTATTCTAAGGATTCTCCGTTTGATTTGGTGGCCTACACAGATAGTGACTATGTTGGTGCTAGTTTGGATAGGAAGTCTACAACTGGAGGATGTCAGTTTTTGGGAAGCAGACTTATTTCATGGCAGTGTGAAAAGCAAACTATTGTGGCTAATTCTACAACTAAAGCTGAATATGTGGCTGCTGCTAGTTTTTGTGGTCAAGTTCTTTGGATTCAGAATCAATTGTTGGATTTTGGGTATAATTTTATGCATACTAAGATTTACATTGATAATAACAGTACAATATGCATCATTAAAAATCCTGTTTTACATTCTAGAACTAAACATATTGAGATAAGGCATCATTTTATTAGAGATTGTAATGAGAAAAGACTGATTCAAATGGTAAAAATCCATACTGATTTCAATGTTGCTGATCTTCACTAAAGCTTTTGATGTGGGGAGGTTTCAGTATCTTGTTGTTAGTATTGGAATGATTAATCTCTAAATCTCAACTTGTTTTGTAAAAGTTTGTATAAGACTTGGACTGTTATTATGTAATCTTAGTATTGCTATTTTTGTTTCTAACCACTGATAGTTTTGTTCAAACCACTGTTTGTTGCTCTGTGTTTCCATTAACCATTTTGCAGATAAAAGAAAGTTCATTATAGAAAAAAGAGGAGTACTGAAGTTAAATTGTTCATTCATTCAAGAAACAGCTTACAGCTTACAGCTTACAATGAAACTTCAAGTGCAAATTAAAAGACTAGTTCTATACATGATTTCCTACTACTATCCTAGCTCATATCAGCTGTTGGATATGCATGACAAGCTAAGGATCAAAATGGGAAGGATGGATTAAGGAAACCGAAGATGATGAAGATGAATACAGTAGATGAATTTGTGATTTGACATTGTCCTTTGTACTTCATCTACTGGTTTCACCAAAAAGCAATCACTCCATCTTCCTTTTACCCTTCCCCTTTACGATATGTGAAGAAGCACCACAACCTGGTGCAGGAAGACCAAGAACCACCTCTCTGTCCTTTGGGAGTGGTGGATTTCTTGCTCGTGGTCTTGGTTGGGGTTGGGATGATGAAGGTTGGGGGTTTGAAGTTCTCTTCCTAGAGGACTCATCAGAGTCATCAGAAGACTCACTTGGATTCACCACACTATCATCTTTAGATGATGGGAGAAAGGGGGATTTTCTTGGTCGTGGTTCTTGTGGAGGGATGTAAAGACGCCATGGGTCAGACTCTTCACTTGATGATGATGATGAGGAGGAGGAGGAGGATGTTCGATCAATAACTTCTGGTTTATTCTAACTAGGGTTCCACATGGTGATTGAGGTTGATTGTGGATTTTGGAGAAATTAGGGTTTTGGTTTTAATTGATGTGTGTGATATGAGATTTGGGTTCTTTTTATAAGCAGAGATATGGTTTATGTAAGTAAATGAGGGGCAGGTTAAATGTGGTTGAGGAGTTAATGAGATCATTGGGATTTGGACTAATGTTAATCCTGGAAGTTGACCATATTTACTTATCTTTGCTAACCACTGATAGGTCATTTGGAACCACTGCTTGCTTTTTCTAACCACTGATAACAATAACTTTCTTCTCTGTGTTTGGTTTGTGTTTTTGTCTTGCAGGTATGAAGGATAAGTGTACATTGGAGCTGGTGATTTATTAGCTGCTAATGTTAGTTTTAAAAAAAAAATTGTGAGAATCCTTCATCTTTTTGTGAGATATACTTTGTTTTGACACAGATTTGCTTGCCATATCTCTATGTGAGATATTCTTTGACAGATATCTCTTGGTTAACTGATTGGAGTGACAAATTTGTATCCACTGATAGTGTGTTTCAAATCGCGGATAGTAGTTCTGAAACCTCGGATAGCATGCTGCTTATTTTTGGATACTACAGGGGCTGTTTGGTAACTTTGGTGAAAGTATCTTTATCTCCCCAAATCAAGGATGGATCATTTGTTTTATCTTCAATTCACTTCAAATTGGCGCTCAACATTAAACCTAATCACTTCCTTTGCATAATTCACATACCCACATCATACCCATCATCAATCACAATGGCAACCCAGTACTCCCACACACATAACCTTGTTGCTAACCTCATAAAAAACAATCGATCTGAAGGTTTTCATCAAATGATTGATTTCCTTTTTCACAGTCCTATTCACTATGCCTTGACAGTTACACCAACCATACTTAGAGCCTACATACATCAGTTCTGGAGGAATGCTAAGCTTGAAGAGGTTGATGGAGTAGAAGTGTTTAGCACTGTTGTGGATGAGAATGCTATATCTGTTAATGAGGAGATTATTCGGAAAGTTTTAAAGTTTGATGATGCTGATGGTATTATAAACCTTTCAGATGCTGAGATAGTTGCTGGTTTGGAAAGGTTAGGATATACACACAGGGGTGATAAGGTACAATTTTTTAAGAGTTTGTTTTCAAAACAATGGAAATTTTTGATTCACACCTTGTTGATGTGTCTGAGTAATAAGACCACTAGGTTTAATGACTTTCCTTCAAAAATTGCTACTGCAATTATTTGTTTGTCTGATGGAAGGAAGTTTAATTGGTCTAGGATGATATATGAGGGGCTAGTACAAAACATTAGGAAGAAGGGTAAATACTATTTATATCCTAGGTTTGTTCAACTGATTGTGGAAAGTCAAATAGAGGAACCTGTTGAGCATACTAGGGAGTATGCAGTACATCATATGCTTCCTAAGGTTTTTGCACATATGAGGAATCAGCCACAAAATGTACAAATTAGAGATGTTCCTTTATTTCCTCATATGCTTACTTTGCCTGCTGATCCTGAGTTTGATGAAGGTTTTGGATCTGAATCTTTAGTCACTGAACCCACTGCTAGTGAACCTCAAACCCCTTGTAATCACTGATAGTACAACTCAACCTACTTCTAGTCAAACCCAAATCACTGGTCAACCAATTGTATGGACTAGGAGACAGAAGGGCACTAAGCTACCTCAGGCTAGTGCTAGTGGTGTTGCTAATGAGGCTGTCACAGGTGGTGGAGGTGACATGATTGGAAGGGCTTCCACTACTTATTCATGCTTAGATGCTGATCAGGATAGTGGAAACATCATTAAGACCCAACCTTTGGCAACTTCTACTGTGGAGAGTTCCTTGGAACTTAACACAGGTGGAGGAATCCCTAGCTAATTGGCTAATATAGGGTGCATAGCTGTTCAGGCTAGGTCTGATGCTATGTTTTCTATATCCAAGGATTCACCTCTCGAAGCAGTTAACACAGCTCGAAGTGATGAGGATAGTTTGGAACACGAAACTGAATTGACGGATCCTAAGTTGGTACATGATGACTTTTCCAATGAACCACCTATCAGACCAGTTAACACAGGTCGAAGTGGGGAGGATATTCTTGAACGACTAAATTAATTGACGGTTCAATGTACCATGATGGAGAAAACAATCTCAAGCCTTCAGGAGTTGTCTGTGTTTCAGGGTAAAAATATTAGGAGATTGAAGCACAGGGTATTGGTTTTGGAAAAGATGAGAAGGCCTGGGGTTGCTGCTTTAAGGCAACTAAGGAGAAAGAAAAAGAAGGTGGACTTCTCTCCAGCTCTGAATGTGGAGAATGTATCCAAACAGGGGAGGAGTGATGGCATGAATTCAGGGGAGGCTGTAGATGTACCTATGGAAGAAAATGTTGATAGTGGAGATCAAGAATTTTTGGTATCTGATAAAGTTGGGAATGAGGCTGTTCTTGAAAATTTGAAGAATGTGGTAGAAGATGAAGTGATGCAGAACACAACCACTGCTAGTGTGTCTGCAACCATGGATAGTTTTCTTGAAACCACTGCTGCAGTTTCAGAAATGGCTATTGTACCCACTGCTATTCTAACTACTTCCACTATTGTCACAACCCTCTCTGTATCACCACCTAAATATAAAGAAGTTGAGAAAGAAGCTGCAAGTGCATTGATAAATCTAAGCAAAACCTCATCTATTTCTACACCTATGATTGCACCTGTTTTATCTATTGAATCTGCTGCACCTAAACCTAGAAGTAAAAGTTTGATTATTGGTGATCCATTAAAGAAGAAAGTGGTTCAACAAGATGTTGGTAAAGGTAAAGGGATTGCAGAGCCAGAGTTGAAATTTAAAAGTAAAGAAGAACAGGTTGCTTATGATGCAGAGTATGTAAAAAACATGTTAGCTGAAGAACAAGCAGCTTTAGAGAAAAGGAAGCAAGAAGAAGAGGAAGCTAGTCAGAGATGGTTAGCTACATGGTATGAATCACAAAATTATCTTCAAGCTTTTCAACTGATAAATGATGAGTATACTGCACAAGAATGGGATTTGTTGGATGATGAGGAAAAAGCTAGACTTTTGGGTGAATGGGCAAGGAAGGTCAGTAAAGAAAGGAAACAAGTTATTAAAAAGAAACCTCCTACCATTGCACAGATGAGGAATGTATTGATGAAGATTATTAAGAATTGAGGCATACATATTCCTGATAATCTTAATAAGTGTTCATTTGAAAGAATTTTAGAGATTTATAGGAGATGTATTAAGATTAATAATGATGATTTCTGTCCAATGAATTCTAAGAAGGAAGAAGAGTGGATTCAAAAGGAAGAAGAGTGGATTCAAAGTAAACAAAAGAGAAAATCTGAGATTCAGGAGACATCTGATTCTAAAAGACTGAAAGTAGTTGAAGATGTTAATCAAATTGTTTCTTATGAGTTTAAGCTTAAAGTTGGAAGTGAAGGAGTTTGGAAAATTCAAAGACTCAACAATGAAGTTTATGAGTATAATAAATTTTCACAGATGCTTCAGTATTTTGAAAGAGATGATTTGATGAATCTTTAGATACTTTACAAGAATAAGTTTGGTGAAGTACATCCAAATGATTATCATGAGAGATTGGTTTATCATAATTTGAAGATTTTATTTGAACCAACTCATGATGAACCTTAATGGAAAGGACTCTACAATGGTAATGTAACAAGATGGTTTTTATATCAAACTTGTGGAGTTCATGTTTTAACTGTTTCTGGAGAAGTTATTCATATGCTTGTAGAAGGTGATTATCCTCAATTGAAAAAGTATCCAGGAGTTATTGCTCAGATGTTGAAGCCTGGTATTATCAAGATGTTGTTACCCTATGATGGTCAAGCTTACAATTTGTTACTGAAGTATGAGAAAATTCTTAAATCTAGTAAGTTTTTGGCTACATCCTCCAATTCAGATGTTTTGAGCTTAAAGGAAACTTGAGAATTCTGTTTGAATGTATCAAGTTTAGGGGAGGATTGTTGGGTTTTTGGTTCCTTGAATCAAGAATTATTCTAAGTACTGGAACTACGGATAGAGTTGATAAAACCACGGACAGAAGAATGGAACCGCTGATGAAGACAAACCGCAGCTAGTAGTTTTGTATAACCACTGATAATGTAATGAAACCACTGCTAGTCTTGTATAGTCGGTTTAGTGTTATGTATTAGATAAATATGCAAAATATATTTATCTTGTAGGTTACATATTGTATTATGTATAGGACTCCTTAGCCTATAAAAGGAGGTCCTAGGTTAGATTAGATATACATATGTTTTATATCTAAGGTCGATACACTTCAAGGTTGTAAAACCCTAATACTGGTTAGAGTATTCGTATTAATAATAATATTGAGGTGTTGAATGTTTATTGATCTTCTTCTTAAGATTAAGTATTAAATTCCGCGTGATACTTAATAAGTTCTAGTTTAAAGTCAGTTTCTATATTAGATCGTTTGCTCAACTGGGATCAACAACCAATTTCTGTTCCATGACATAACCGTCTAACACGTTCCCACATATCGAAAGCAGTTTCATAGCTGTCTACAGCAGCAAAGATGTCTCTTGGTAAACCCAGTTGGACAATGTGTATTGCCATGTCATCTGCATCGACTTGCTTCTGATCCTCTTCAGTGTATTTTGATTCAGTTTGAGTATGAAAAGATGGTGGGACGGGAGGTGTTGCATCAGGATTTCCAGGGTCTTGGACTTGTCGAGGCTTGAAGGGTCCATTCGTAATGGATTGAATCATGAGTTTGCCATTAGGTTTGGTCTTGATGTAGCGTAGCATACGACTTGTCCATTGAAGATAACCACCTTTTTCCAACATAGGAGGACGTTTTTCGGTACCAGCTGCTTGAATGTCTTGTTGAGTTGCCATTGATGAAGGTATTGATAAACTTGATGTTGGATCGATTCACCGATAAAGGAGTTGTGTTTAATAAAGATTAAGCTCGGTTGTTGTAGTGAAAATTTGCTCTAAAAACTTAAAAACCTCAATAACTTCTGTTCTGAGCATTTTTAGGACTTGAAGGTTGACCCCGATGAACTTTAGTTTATTCGGCGTGTCATTCTCCTCGTTCTATTGGTGCTTATGCGTAGGATTTGCTTAGGCGTAAGTGTTGTTCCTTAGGCGTAAGTTTTGAACCTTAGGCGTAAAATAGTAACCTTACGCGTAATAATTAATTCTTATGCGTAAAAATATCCTTATGCGTAAGATGTTAGTCTTAGGCGTAAAAAATATCTTAGTCGTAAGATTTAATGCTTATGCGTAAATCACAGTCTTAGGCGTAAGATTTAAATCTTATACGTAAAAACTCTCTAACTTATCCAAGCTAGTGAGATGTCACAAGCCGAAGTGTTCCACAAACTTATCCAAGTGAGGGAAGCACTGAGTAACCGTTGTAGCACTAAGATCGTTCACCAAAAACTTATGCGTAAAACTCAATTCTTACGCGTAAAACCTTACGCGTAGAAAACTAGGGTTTTGACTTTTCTTACGCGTAAAAAGAGGGTTTTGACCAAAAGATGCTTACGCGTAAAAACTGCCCAGAAATGCAAAAACATGAATTTTTCACCCAAAAACACGTTTCCAAACGATTTCTTTTGCACAAACTTCTTTCAAAACACTTAATGATCAATAAAGTCTACAACTTTAAGCTTAAAAACACGTAAAAATCAAAACTTTATGCAAAAAGCCCACGTTTATAGAGAAAAAACGCAACTTTCTTTGTAAAGCTTTAATAAAAACGTAACACAAACACTCCTAAACCATTGTTAGGCGATTGATACCAATTGTAGGACCTCGTTTTTACATCAACCTTACGCGTATACCAACCTTTATCACAAGATGAACACACGTAAACCAAACTCACGTTATGCGTAGAATAAGAAGAAAGATTAGAAGGTGGTGACTTGAAGATATATGTTATGCGTATGAAATAGAGAGAAATAAGATGAAAAGGAAACTTATTACTTGAAAGAAAAACACACACAAACACACTTTCAAGCACACCCCTCAAAATGAGAATTTGAGGGGTATTTATAGTACAAGTAACTAGATGCCCTAAGGCTTGGCCATGGGCCGTGAGATGGGCTTGGACATGGATTGGGTTACATGAACTTACACAAGGCTAGCTTAACTAAACTAATACCCATTTAGCTTAGCTCAATCCACGAGCCCGTTGACTATTCTAGTACGATATCTAACACATGTTACAAAGTTCCTAAATGTGAATGACCATCACTTGTAATAAAAATGTTACGGCTAACAAGTGTTGTTTGGAAAATACATCGTTTGATATAATAAAACATTCAGAGTTTACAAAAGATAGGTCCCAAAAGGTATTCAACATTTGCGGAAACAAGTGTGTTACAATCCAAACGATGTTTTAAAGTGCATAAAATCCATGTGAGATGCGTCGTCACCGCGACTCTATGATAAGTCGACATGAATGCCATGAAGTATATGCCTTAGATACCTGAAAATACATTGCTAAAAGTGTCAACACAAAAGTTGAGTGAGTTCATAGAGTTTATGAAAATGTTTAATACGACTACCACAAGTATAGGCCATGTATGACAGATATGTCACATAAAAATGTTACAATTGCTATAAGCACATGACACCGAAGCTAGACTGTTCTTGATGTTCGCCCCAACAGTCTTTTGCCAAAAAAAACTCAAATAATGATATTAAATAAAATGCATCCGTTTGACCAGTTGGGACCACCAACCCGGATGGAGGAGTCACCCTCAATAGATCTATTCACTCACTCTCGCTTCTTCCGGAATTAACGGTTCATGATTATGAAATGGGGACATTCAATTGGCAATGAGGTAACTTGAGCAATGTAATGAATTTGATATACTTGGTATCGTAATAAAAATGATATGCAATGTATTCTCCCCCGTAGGTTTGAAAATAAGTATAAACATGTATAACGGGGCTATGAAAACTCACTTGGTAAAATGATGCGATGGCAAAAGTGAGTACACTGAAATGAAGCAAAAATCTCTAACCGTGACCTATTATGAATGATATGATCTATAATAAGTTATGATGTAATGTTATGCCACTACTACAAAAATTGGCATAGAGCCCTGTTCAAAACTGCCATAGAGCCCGGTTTTGCCTACGGACACAAAAGGAGGAGGACTCTATTCAGAAACCAAATAGAGCCCGGTTAGAAAAACGGGGTCTATTAAGAGTTATAGAGCCCGGTTTTATCTTACTGAACATGGCTTTATGTGAAAAACAAAATAAAAAAAAATAAATATTTTTTTGGGAAGAATTCAGTCAATAAATCAAATTTTGATTAGCAAATAAAATCCAGATACATTATTCCTAACTTTCATTATAAGAAATCCTAGCTATCAAATCTTCATCTTTACTTCTATCTTTAGTCCAGCCTTCAAACCGCGACTCATCTTGCTCTTGAGCTTTCGTTTTAGCCGACTCATTATATATATACCATAGCAACTTTGTTCAGCAACCCAAATCCCAGTTTTTCAATTGCCTTGAGTTTTCTTTCTCGTAACTCTGGTATAAACTTTACCGTCTTTTTCTTTAGGACACCAAGAGGAACGGTGCATAACACCATGTCTGCTTGGATTGTCTGATCACCGGCAATCACCTCAACACCATCATTACCATACGGAATTGTTTCAACAGTCTTGTTATAGAAAATCGGAACCCCTTCACACAATGCTTCAATTAACCTCCAATTCCCACCTGCAAGAAAGCAATGATCACCACTCATTTCGTAGGGGTCATCTTGATCCCAATAGACAGCAGAGAGATGTGAAAGGCAACCCGCATTTGCATATTCTAAATTTGCAAAGTGCCAATCGAGTAATTGTTTTTCCTCAGGCTTTGTGGCCACTGTATATGTCTGTCTAAGCCTTTCGAGAACTGAACCCAAAGATATATCAGCAGCTGATTTATGTTATTTACTCATGGAGAGACCAAAGTGACCCATTTTGATCCGGAATTATTTGATGTTTGAACCCAGTTCTCAACCTGCCTCACCCATCCATTTTGAAACTTATACCCTGAAATATATTTTTATGTGTTTTATATGTGATAAATACTGGCATTGTATTTTTCATGAATCCCTAATACCTGTCACCAATTTAAGATACAAATTCAATAACTTTCATGGTTCCTACCCATCACCGATTTAGATACAGTGTAGCAACTTTTTACATATAATAAGACTGAAAATGCATGATTACAGTAGCTATTTATGAAGGCTATTAAAGACCCGTTTGACCCCATTATAAATTATACAAGCTAGAAATGCTATGAACAAAAAATAGATGCTATCAAACCAGCTATCAAACCAAAACTGCCTTTTCTAATGGGTCAAATGGGCTGTGTAGTTCAAATATACATGATTACAGTAGCTATAATTTATAATGACCCATTTTAGTCCCTTTCATGTCGTGATCAATCAAAGCAATTGGGTAAGCCAATACGTAACAACCTCATTCATTGACTTCCTATACCAATTATATGTCTTTTGATTTTAATCGAAACCAACTTATAGTAATCCAGATCCCTATATATTCAAACCATGTGTAACTGCTCCACAGCGTTACAAGAACTACTAGTAATTCAGATCCCTATATTTGTGTTTGACTGTTTTAAAAAGCCTAGTTCTCTTAAAACAAAATCAATGTAATAAACACAAAAAAATTTAAAAAGGTTACAATAATACAAGCACCTAGTCATATAAATTAATGTTTTACAAGTGTTTTTCTCTATATGCGTTTAATAAAAAAAAATCAGTCCATTTAGTATTAAAGTAAAAAAAATTAACCAGTGGACCTACTTTTTATTAGTTATTACCAGTGAATTCATTAACCTTTAAATACTAACTAAAAAAGCGTTATGTGTGGTATGATCTCGTAACAGTGTTGTATCTAGTAGTGTATCTGGTCAATAAACAAGTATTTAACATTAAGTGCGGTTAAACAACTACCAGGTTTCTTAACTACTTCAGGTATATGGTTACCAAACTGATTAAAAAATTTACTTACGTATAACCTCTCGTTTTCCTTAGTCTGGAACACGTCGTCTTTATCCGTATGAGTGGGCCTCCAAGTCTCGACCAAGTCCTCATGTTGCTTTTCTTTTATGAACTATAAACAAAACAATATAAACACAAACTATATATAAACGCATATTCACAAATTTATATCCAAATTCAAATATCATTCAAATACCATTCCGACACCAAATACATTACTAATCAAACGCAAAAATCAAAATAGTTAAATTATATACGATGAACAAATAAAAAATAATTGAATAAAAAAAACATACTAGGGTCATGGCTGAAATAGAGGATGAGAGGATGAAAAGAAGAAAGGAAGAGAAGTAGTGTTGGTTCGACTGCACAAAATCAAACACAAACATAAACACAATCAAACAAAAACATTCATTAACAACCTATAAACACCCCACTATTTTACTACCTTAACCTCAACATCTTAACTAGCTTACTACGTACTACATACCTTAAACAATCTACATACATTAACCTCGACATCTTAGCTTGTACTACCTTAACCTCAACATCTTAAAATTCATCAACAACCTACACATTAACCTTAAAACAAATACAGTATGTAAATAATAAAAATACATACACAAGAGATGGGTACGACACGAAACAAGAAGGCAGCGGCAAGACAGCAGGTGGCGGTACTACCCAAATCAAACACAAAACTTAAACAAATTAAAATTAAAACATAAACATAAACAAAAAATAAACAAACTAAAATTAAAAGTTAAAAACACAAACCTTTAATGAGTGGTGGTGATCGGCGGTGGTGGTCGGCAGACGAGATGGCAGCAGGTGGTGGTGACCGGCGAGCGGTGGTACTACACAACCACAAACAAAATTTAACAAACACAAACACAAATCTATATAAACAATAAACTTAAAAATATATAAATTAAACAAAAGAATATTAAAATTAAAATTAAAACACAAACCTTTAATCTAAATGTATTTTGGTTCACAATCGTGATGGTGGTGGTCTGCTGTGAAGGTGGAGGTACGACATGTGATTGTGGTGGTTAATTTCAATGTGTGGTGGTTAATTTCGTGTGTGGTGCTGTGGTGGTGTTTGTGTTTTTAGATCTAGCTTTTCACTAATTGGGAAGATGGAAGATGAAGTGAGGAGGGAATTGAATAGCAAAGATTTTGATAAGATTTTAGGTTTTGGCGGATTAAAGTAAAACTGTTGGAGGAGAAATGAAAATTTGAAAGAAGAAATCAAAGTGAAAAAAAAAGAGAAGGGGGGAGAAATCCCGCTCAAAAGGAAAAAGAATGAAACAAATAAAGCCGGGTTTTATTTATTAAACAGGGCTCTATTTTATGGCCCTATTAGACCCCGGTTTTTTAAATTCATAACCGGGCTTTATGTCTTTGTTTTTTATGGGAGCCCTTATAGAACCCGGTTTTTGTATTAAGTGGGCTCTTTGGAGGGGGCTCTATTCCCAAATTTGTAGTAGTGTGCATGCAAGTCGTATGATATCTATACCACTTGTGAATTTTTGAAAATAAAGTTTATCGTCGAAAAATAAGTTTATAACGTATTGTCAAGTAATAAATTACTTTACAAGTATTTATGTTGAAATGATATCCTACGACAGTCATTTAGTGATTTATTATGAAATTATAGCTTTTCGTCGTAAAACAATATAATTTGACAATTCATGAAAGTGACTAAATGGCCTCGAAAAGCTAGTCGTAAAATAGTGAATATCGAGTGTTAGGAAACAAACTCAATGGTTTTGGAAAGCTTGTAGCATTATCTCAAAGTCTTAGCTTTTAAATTTTTATCATAGAGGTCTCGATGATGGAGAAAAACATAGGTAAAGTAGGGTACTTGTACCAAAAGTATTGTTTAAGGGTAGTTTTCGGCAAAGTTTGAGTGACCGTATTTTATTCGTTACAACTCCGTTTGACGAACGGTTGAACATTTTGGAAAATAGGCTAGGTGAACTTACTTTTACTAGAAGACATCGTTTTCTAAAAACTATTCTAGCGATGTTAAAAACGTCTCTCAACATGGTCTCTCGCGACAATAATTTTTGTCTAATAGGAAAAATATATGTGTTTTATACTTGTATAAAAAGTTACGATAACATTGTTTAAAATGTGAATAACTTAGTCGTTATAAGTCCGTTTTCTACGTTTTATATATCCTTAGCTTCGTGTTAAAGTATACTAATATATTTTTGATAAATCGACTCATTTATAAAACGCTTAAGACTCATTTTTTACCCTTAAAAATCTGGACAGCATGCTGTTTTTCCGGAAAATGTAGTTTTAGTCGTTAAACTTGAAAATAGCATAACTTCATCGTTATAAATCCGTTTTAACCCGTTCAAGCGACCACGTTTTCGTTTTAAAGTATATTTTCTGAATATCTAGCCCAAAATATTTTATCTCCTGTCGAAATTTCCAGACTTAGCAAAAATGATCAGACCTTATATTATAGTTGTCGAAAGTGATTTTTCTCGCGTAATACTTATTCTAACCACTTCAAATCAACACCAAATCTATTCTAAACCTACCATACACCTTCTTAGGGTGTCATGAGTTCCTAAACATCATAAAAAATGATATGTTTCAAGGGATTAATTATAGGATAGTATATACTAATTATAAGTACTAAAAACATTAAAAGTGATATAGATACTCATATAACTTGCATGTTTTCTTCAAGCATGATAAAAATAACCAAAGTATGAATATGAAAGATTAAAAATGATCATGAAATGCTTACTAGTATGATGATGAGGTTTATGGAACAAGGTTGTTCCTAAATACCCTAGGTTTTTATTGCAAAACCTTAATTAAGAGTATACTAGAGTGTATAATTTAACTTGTTCTTGAAAATTTTTGCCTTCCTTCTTGTCTTTCTTCCTTGGCCGGTTTATAAGAGAGAAAATGGGGAGAGTGTTTTTGATTTTCACCTAAGTAATGTGTATGTATGCGTTTATGTAAGTATTATAACTAGAAATAATACATGTGGTAGTCTATTAGTGTATAAGTGTAAGAGCTAGTAAGATTTTTATTGTAAAACCTTGTGAGTCATGGTCTTTTGGTCGACAAGAGGTAAAAAAAAAAAAAGGTGATGTGTTTTTGTTGAGTAAGTGTAATAATGTGTAAGTATAGTTTGTAAGTTGTAAGTTAAAATAGGTATTTGAGGTAGCGTTAGCTAGAAATAAATTTTTACGGAACAAAATAAAATATATCAAAGTCATAAAAATTATAAAAATACATTTCTTACAAAAATTGAGTGAAATAATAGTTATCGAGTAGTATTTACGAAAACCGTCGTAAATATATATATATATATATATATATATATATATATATATATATATATATATATATATATATATATATATTTATATAACAATTTATATACAAAATAAATTTAAAACCTCGGGTAAACTAATAATATAATTTTTATAGTCTTAAAATGAGTATAAAATTATATTGGGATAAATTTTGGAAGTGTCGGATCAAATATTCAAAATAAATGATTATGCGATAGCGTTTATTTAATAGGAAAATATACGTTAAGGAAAAATGCAAATCCATGCATGAACTAATATGATGATGATATTACTGATGATATGTAGACTAACTCTAGTCTATATGAAATGTTTTCACTGATATTTCATGAATACGCAGCTAAACCCTTAAGGTTACGCGTATTTGATACTCGTAAACCTAGTTTACGAAAAATGATGAATAGTGATTTTTCTCCGGGAATGAATAGTGTTTCGTGAATAGCAAAATTTTGAAATAACCTTTCAAAATATCAAATCGACTTCAAAAAAGATGAATAGTAAAATGATGAATAGTAAAATTTTCAAAGTTTGTAAAATGACCTGAAATTACGAGTTGTCACACTTACAACCAACCATGACTTCTCAGAGATTATAAATCTCGAAGAGCTAAATCTTGAAGGTTGTGTGAATTTAAATACATTTCATTCATCCATTAGAATACTTAATAGGCTTGTTGTCATAAATTTGAGATATTGCAAACGCATTAGGAGTTTTCATTCTAATTTAAAAATGTACAAACTGCCTGATGACTCGGGCGGACAAAATCAAAACCTTAGTAGAGCTTCATATAGATGGAACTGCTATCACATAACGTCCTGGATGGTCCTCTCAGTCTTTTGTCAGTCAAGATGGTGGACTGCATCCCAAAAATTTAAATGATGGACCCTTGCACGTTGGTGAGAACCCTGCATGGAGGTGGAAATATGATGCTTTCGTAAGTTTTAGAGGTCAAGATATCCGAAAAATTGTCATGGATAATATGTTCAACGACGTTAAGCAAAAAGGGATTCATGCTTTTAGAGATGACATAGAGTTGCCTAAAGGAGAAAAGATATCTCCTCATCTCTACAAAGCCATTGAAGAATCGAGATTCTTGATAGTTGTCTTCTCCAAGAATTACGCTTCTTCAACATGGTGTGTGGGGGAACTTATCAAAATACTCGAGTGCAAGCAGATTAAAGGTCCCAAACATGAGGTTCGGATTATCTTTTATGATGCCAAGCCTGATGTTGTGAGGAAACAAAAAAGGAGTTACGCAAAAACGTTTTCCAAACATGATGTATTAAATAAAACAGGTGACTGAAATATTAAGTAATAAAACTGATGATGTCTTGCATTAAGTTATCTTTTAATTAAACATGACTTAATTAAAAAATCTAACAAACAATCCTTAATGTCACGGACTTGTCTCTACAAGGTCTCCCGTGCGGCACTTAGTCTCGACTAAGCTCAGCCTTGCTCGAATACTCAACGATGTATACAACGAAAGTAAACTTCAAAGAATGGAACAAGTGGAATGTAAAGGAATACTTTGTATTACTTAGATCTTTACAAGAGAGCTTTACAAAAGAAGTTCTATGGATGCCATTTACAAATGAGGCTACACCTATTTATACTACTTCATACAAGTTTCTACAAGGTTCTTTGGGAAGCTTCTAGCTTATGAGATTTCCATAAGCTTCAAGTAAGTTTCTAGAACTTCCACTTATTCTAATATCTTCCAAAAGCTTCCAAGATTATCCACCATCTTTCATGGGCTTCTAAAGTCTTCCAAGCTTATCTAAGACCTTTTATGAGAAGTGTAGAATAATCCGGAATCCCGAACATACTTGTAAAAGATAGGCGGTTCGTGACATCCTCCCCCACCTAAGCTCGCGACGTCCTCATCGTTCCATCCTCGTGATACTTCTTGATCTTGTCCGCAAATTGCCACAACAAGTCTTCGGCTTCCCAACTTGCTTCACTATCGGGCAAATTACGCCACTTAATCAAGTACTCCTTATAGCTCGGCACTCCTTGTCTCCGTATCGTACGATCCGACAAGATCTCATCAACCTCTCGATCGTACGAAGTAACAACCGTTGTTGGTGCCCGCTTGGACACCCCTCGTTCCGAGTCTTCCTCGTCCTCATGATAAGGCTTGAGAAGGCTAACGTGGAAGACCGGATGAATCTTCAACTTGGGCGATAGTTGAAGTCGATAAGAAACCTTTCCAACACGTCCAATCACCGGGAAAGGGCCTTCATACCTCCGTATTAAGCCTTTGTGCACCTTCCTTAGTGATTTGAATTGTTGAGGCAAGAGCTTCACCATCACTTGATCTCCGACCTCGAACTCGACGTGTCTCCTTTTCTCATCCGCCCACTTCTTCATCTTTTTAGCCGCTTTGTCCAACGAATCCCGGGCCAAGTCCGCTTGCTCGTGCCATTCTTTCATCGTCTTGTAAGCGGCCGGGCTACTCCCCTCGTATTATGCGGCTAAGGCATTCGGAGTCAATGGTTGGCGTCCCGTGACCAACTCAAAAGGACTCTTCCCCGTGGCTTCACTCCTTTGCATGTTGTATGAGAATTGAGCAACGTCAAGGAGTTTAGCCCAATCATGTTGGTTGGCACTCACGTAGTGCCGAAGATAGAGCTCCAATAATGCGTTCACCCTCTCCGTTTGCCCGTCCGTTTGGGGATGGAAACTCGTAGAGAAGTTCAAATCCGTTCCCATGATCTTGAACAACTCCGTCCAAAAGCGCCCCGTGAATCTTGGATCTCGATCACTAACGATCACATGTGGCACTCCCCAATACTTCACCACATTTCTAAAGAAAAGCTTAGCCGTCTCTTCCGCGGTAACATCGGGTGGTGCGGCAATGAAAGTTCCATACTTAGAAAATCGATCGACCACCACAACAATACTCCCATTTCCTTCTGACTTCGGCAAGCATGTGATAAAGTCCATGGAAACGCTTTCCCATGGTCCCTTGGGCTTTGATAGAGGCTCCAACAATCCTCCAGACTTCTTTTGCTGTATCTTGTCTTGTTGGAAAATAAGGCGTTCAAGCATCGAATGTCTCTACATCGTCTTCCATCCCTGGCCAATAATAAGTGCCTTCGACCAATGCCAACGTCCTCTTGATTCCCGGATGACCGGACCACTTCGAATCATGACACTCTTTCAAGATTGCACGACTAAGATCACCCCAGTTAGGTATGTAAAGCCGATCTCCTTTCGTGAACAACATGTCTCCTTTAAGCCAAAATCTTTGAGTCTTTCCATCTCTGGCTAGGGCCACGAGCTTCTTGGCAAAAGGGTCATGTTCCAATCCTTCCTTGTTTCGATCTTAGAGGAAGAATTGTGCTTGGGTGATTGCCGCAAACTCCGCTTTGCGACTCAATGCGCCGGCTACCACATTAGCCTTCCCCGGCTTATACTCCATGTGATAGTCGAACTCGGCTAGGAAGTCTTGCCACCGAGCATGCTTAGGACTTAACTTCTTTTGGGTTTAGAAGTAACTCGTAGCAACATTGTCTGTCTTGATCACAAATCTCGAACCCAATAAGTAATGCCTCCAAGTCCGTAAGCAATGAACGATCGCCGTCATTTCTTTCTCTTGCACGGTGTACTTCCTTTCCGTTTCAATTAGTTTCTGACTCTCGAATGCGATCGGATGTCCTTTTTGCATTAGCACTCCTCAAATAGAAAAGTCTGATGCATCCGTATGTAACTCGAAAGGTACGGTTACATCCGGTAGTCTCAACACCGGTTCCTCCATAACCGCCTTCTTCAAACTTTCGAACGCTACTTGGCACTTTTCGTCCCATTTCCAAGCATTGTTCTTCTTCAATAGGTCCGTCAAGGGAGATGCTATCGCCGAGTATCCCATGATAAACCTTCGGTAATAGTTCACCAAGCCAAGAAAAGATCGTAACTCCGTCACCTTGGTTGGTGGTTCCCATTCTTGGATAGCTTTTACCTTTGCCCCGTCCATCATCAATCTACCGTTTTTGATCTTGTGTCCCAAGAACTCGACTTCATCTTGGGCGAAAGAGCATTTCTCCAACTTTACATAAAGCTCGTTTTCTCGTAACACTTGAAACACCTGCTTCAAATGCAAGACATGCTCTTCCAAGGTATGACTATAAACAACAATATCATCCAAGTATACCACCACAAATTTATCAAGAAACAGATGAAATAACTTGTTCATGAGGGTGCAAAATGTAGCGGGAGCATTAGTCAAGCCAAAAGGCATTACTAAGAACTTGTAAGAACCATACCTCGTGACACACATCGTCTTCGCTTTGTCTCCCTCCGCTATCCGTACTTGGTAGTAACCCGATCTCAAGTCTAACTTGGAGAAGTATCTCGCCTTTCCAAGTTGATCAAACAAATCCGCAATAAGAGGAATAGGGTACTTGTTCTTAATCGTTACCTTGTTAAGTGCCCGGTAGTCTATGCACATCCGTAAGGATCCGTCCTTTTTCCTTTGAAATAGCACCGGCGCACCACATGGGGCTTTTGAGGGTCGAACATAGCCCGCATCCAATAGATCCATGATTTGTTTACGCAACTCCTCCAACTCGGGTGGTGGCATTCGGTAAGGGGCTTTGGCGGATGGCTTGGAACCCGGTTCCAACTCGATGGTATGATCCACCTCCCTCCTAGGTGGTAGTTTCTTGGGCAACTCCTTGGGCATCACATCCTTGAACTCATCAAGAACCTTCTTGATCTCCTTCAGTATCTCTACTTTGCCCGACTCGCCATCCGTCTCTAGCCTTGTTACCGCCAAATAGCAAGGCTCGCTCTTGTTGTACCCTTTCTTGAATTGCATGGCCGAAAGGGTCTTCGCTCCACACTTGGAATCCCGCTCCGTGCTAACCATGCAAGTCTTTCCACCATCTAGGATACATAAAGAATTAGCAAATGGCATAGGAAAAGCTCGTACCTTATCGAGGAACTCCAACCCAAGAACACATCGAATCATCCATCGGGACCATCGACAAGTCAACCGTCCCTTCCCATTCTCCAATCTTGGCTCGAACATCCTTGGCCACTCCTTCTATAAGCTTGGCCTTCGAGTTTACCGGCTTGAACGTTCCACGCCCTTTCGTAGTGCTAATCCTTAGCCGCTTGGCTTCATCCACCGACACGAAATTATGAGTGGCACCGGAATCTACTAGAGCACGTACCTTGGTTCCATTGATGGTTGCTTCCACAAATTGCACTCCTTTCCCTACAACTTTTGGCACCTCCGTCTTGGCCTTGATTGCATTCAAAATCCTCATCGAGCTCATGCATCCACCATCACTTGGGCCTTCGTCTTCATGAGCCATCATTCCATTAAGGCTTGCTTTCTTGGGGCAATCTCGAGCTCTATGAGGTCCGTCACATATGAAGCATCCACCACTCTTGAAGGCCGTCTTTATTTCCTTGTTCTTTCTGGTGGGTGGTTTACGTGTATTATCGGGCTTTGCTTGAGCGACTTTCTCTCCCCCACCTTTATCATGGCTCACCTTTCGATCATTTGGCTTAGACGTTTCCCTTCTCGTACTAAAGTCAATCAAGCCCTGGCATGGGCGATATAGCGTAGCAAGGTCTTGAACTCTACGTCTCTCTAACTCCGTCTTAGCCCATCCTTGCAAACCATCGAGGAAATAAAAGAGAGTCTTGTTCCGGAATCTCCAAGGTTAGTGTAGTAAATTCCTTAACATAATCTCGGATCGTTCCGAAATGCTTAAGTTTACGAAGCCGACTCTTTGCTTCGTTCTTAGCATTCTCGGGATAAAATTGCTTCTTAAGTTCCGTAACAAAATCAGCCCAAGTATCGATACTACACGTACCTCGCTCGATATCTCCATATCGACGTCTCCACCATAACGCCGCGGTATCCTTCAAGTATCAGGTCGCCATCTTGATCTTGGTGTCATCCTCCGTAATGTTGACGCCCTCCAAGTATTGCTCCATCTCCCATAAGAAATCATCAACCGCCCTAGCTTCTCGCTTTCCCATGAACGTTGATGGTTTTGGAACATCGATCTTCGGAGCATTATTACCAACGTTGCCACCTCCATTCACCATGGATCGCTTGCATAACACTACATCGGCTTGCAAGTCTTCGATGGTCTTTTCAATGTTGGAGATTTTGCCTACGAACAACTCTTTTAGGCCATTGATTTCACGCTTAAATTCACCGCTAAGCGTATTGATGACCTCCCGAAAGTCATCCTTCATGGTCATAAACTCGGTGTCTAGACCATCCAAGCCCTCAACTTGGGTCTTTAACTCTGACATGGATGTCTCAACACCGCTAATCTCTTATCAAAGCTCGACATAACGTCCTTAGACGCACCTCTCTTCTTCGGGTCTTGACACTTATCATCGCGACCTTGCCTCGTCGATGGAGCATTTCCATTGGCACTAATCTTCTCGGTCTCGTTTGCCATCTCCTTGAATCAACGCTCGCTCTGATACCACTTGTTACGGACTTGTCTCTACAAGGTTTCCCGTGTGGCACTTAGTCTCGACTAAGCTCAGCCTTGCTCGAATACTCAACGATGTATGCAACGAAAGTAAACTTCAAAGAATGGAACAAGTGGAATGTAAAGGAATACTTTGTATTACTTAGAGCTTTACAAGAGAGCTTTACAAATGAAGTTCTATGGATGCCATTTACAAATGAGGCTACATCTATTTACACTACTTCATACAAGTTTCTACAAGGTTCTTTGGGAAGCTTCTAGCTTATGAGATTTCCATAAGCTTCTAGTAAGTTTCTAGAACTTCCACTTATTCTAATATCTTCCAAAAGCATCCAAGATTATCCACCATCTTCCATGGGCTTCTAAAGTCTTCCAAGCTTATCCAAGACCTTTCATGAGAAGTGTAGAATAATCCAGAATCCCAAACATACTTGTAAAAGATAGGCGAGTCGTGACATTAGTGTAACATCTTTTATATAATACAAGAATTACATCATTTCGGAGTGATTTTGCAAAACCCTTCTTATTGAAAAAAAAATTGGACCAATAAGAGAGCTTGATTTTGCCACGTAAGCAAAATCGAGAAACATGACTGGTTAATAAAAAGTAAAAATTAAATTGATTTGGGTCAAAATTTATAAATCGTGTAGAAGGAAAAATTTTACCACAAAAACATATGTGTCAAAAATGTAAAAGAAAAAACATAAAAAATGCGGAATAAATATTTAAAACCTCAAGGACCTTAATGTAAACACACAAAATCCTACCCTTAACCCATCAGTCAACCACAAAAAAAACGTATTCCCACCTCCACCTCCACCTCTCCCTCCAACCCTAACATTCCTCCAATTGCGCCTTCTATCACCATCCGACCACCACCAGTCGTGGACACATATGTGGATCTAAAAATTTGTTTTATGTTTGTACAGATGGCAATCACAATGGGAAAACGGGATTGTTTGTTCATCAAAGGTACGTTTTAAATTTATATCTGCAAGTAAGCTATAATAGATGTAGGGTTTTTTTTTAGGTAATTGAGTTGCGGGTTTATGTTTTTGTGTTTTCATTGATGATTTAGGTGTGTTAGATGGTAAAGTTCAACATATGTCATGAGTAATTTGGGATTTATTACACCTGTTTGATGAGTTTATTTTGAGACCAAACTAATCATATGTTGTGCACTAGGAATCCTTAAGGGGAACACAACCAACATTGATGTTAAGTCTACCATGCTACTATTGTGCATGAGGATGTCGAAATAACATTGGTCATCCACGGGCTAAACCACTCAAAGGTTACAGAACCCTTGAGATACATTACAAAAGGAAGCATACGATCAAGCCTTTTATGTGCAAGAAATGTGGCAAGGCTTTTGTTGTGAGAGGAGATAGACAAACACACAAAAATAATTTTGTTAAGCCTACATTTGACACATAATGCCAAGGACGTAGAGTATTGTTTGCAATGGATATTAAATTAACCATGGCACCTTATTGATATGAGTTTTTACTTGCAGAGTCTTGGAGGGAGCGGACAAAGAACAAGGAGGTACCCTGCGATATCGGAAGAGAACTGTCACGGTGGTCGGAGCAGTGTGCTAAAATAAAATGTACCATGATAAGAAAATCACTTGTTTCATCTTCGTTTTAGCTATTTGAAACTTGGAACAGGTACATATTCTTTGATTGTTGTGGGTGTTTTTAGTTGTGGTTCTAAGGTATGATTTTTATTTAAAAGAAGTTATTTTTTTTATTAGTTGTATGATTTTGTTTCTTGATAAATTAGGAAGTTTGATGTTTTGATTTATGAAGTGGGAATGTAAAATATTGGATTTCACATACACATCAA
>OU343224.1:40747673-40900693 GCA_910596185.1 Chrysanthemum makinoi | reverse complement strand
GGGTTCGACCATTGTATCGTTAATCGAATCACGAGGACGTTATTCCACTGCATGTAAAGAATGTCACAATTTCATTTTCCTCGTCATTTCTCATACTTCATATACATCATATTAGTTCATTCATGGCATTTCATTTCACATTTAACGCTGTAATTTTTTTATTTAATAAACGTATCGCGAGTTATTATTTTTAATATTTAACTGCTACTTCTAAAATGATCCCGTATATTTTATATTTACATTTAGTTTATAAAAACTATACTTTGAGTTTACCTAGTGTTTTAAATTTATTTCGTATATAAATCGTTAAATTTATATTGTTACGACGTTTTTCTTAAAAACTACTCGGTGATTATTTTATCACTCAAATTTCACAAGGAATGTATTTTTACAATTTTTATAAAATCATTATACTCTATTTTGATCTATTAAAAATTTACTTGTACCAAAAAGTTACCATTTACCTTACAAGTTACCTTTTTACCTACACCTTTCACTTAAATCTTTTAACAACTATACAAGTATATACTTACACTTTATAAAGAGAAAAAAAAATAAATAATTGGTGAGGTACATCCCCCCCCCAAAACCGGTTCTAGGGGGGGAGGGTATGCAATAAATGTTTGGCAATATTTTCTTCTAACTTGATTATATATATACTTACACTCCAACACATACAATTCATTTTGATAAGGTGTGAAAGTTTTTCTTTCTCTTTCTCTTTGCATATGAACCGGCCTCCCTAGGGGTGTTAGAGGGATCATCAATTTTTCAAGCTCAAGTGTTTTATCAATCTAGATCACACTCTTTATTAGGTTTTGAAATAAAAACCAAGAGTGTTTAGGTTTAACCTTGTTCTTTGCACCTCATCATATTAACTTGTGTTTGTATTTCATTTTTCATGTTTTCTTATCATCTCATATGTATCTTTTCATTTTTGGAGCAACATGCAAGACATATGTGATTTATACCATTTTTACTTGATTTTAGAGTATATATATATATATGGTCATCCTATAAATATCCCCTTGGTATTCTTTGGTCTTGATGGTGTCTAGGAACCCTGACACCTAAGAAGGTGTATGGTAGGATTAGATTAGCTTTGGAGTTGATTTGAAGGGAGAATAGGTTTTGTCCGAGAAAAAAAACTATTTTCGACAAGTATAAATTATGTTCTGTCCTTGTTTCGATTTTCTGGAAAATCCGACTATAGCCAATGACATTTTGGCCTTGATAATTAGAAAATATACTTAAAAACTAATCCGCGGTCGCTTGAACGGATAAAAACGGAGTTATAACGAAGTCGGGTGAATTTTAAAGTTTGGCTGACTAAAAATATACTTTTCAGAAAATTCAGACACTATTTTTACATTGTTGGTAAAACGAGCCTTAAGCTTCACTATTTCGACTTGTCAAAAATATATTAGTATACTTTGATCTGGCTAAGGACGATTATAATGTAGAAAACGGATTTGAAACGACAAATATATGCACGCTTTCATAAAATTGCCGTGAACTATTATTCTCTCTAAAAACTATATTATTTCTACTATACAAGTGTTACTTAGTCGTAACGCCCATGTAGAGGGTCAAGTTTTAACCATGATGCAAAACGCTAGAATCCAATTGTCTTCTAATAAAATCAAGTTCACCGCCATATTTTCAAAACGACAAACTGTTCGTAAAGCGGAGTTGTAGTAAATTATTTACGGATGTTCAAACTTTAAAACTCATTTTCTGCACTACAATTAGCCAAAATCACTATCTTTAACCCTTAATATCTTTATGATCGAACCTTTGGACTAAAAACCCTGAACTGAAACTCTAGATATCGATGCAAACTTTCCAAAACCGTCGAAGTTCGCTCTCTAACGACGACGTACAATCGCTTTTAACGACTAGTTTCCAAAGCCATTTTTGTCACTTTCATGAAATTTCCGACGCACATTGTTTTATGATTTAAAAGTGAAAAATTTCACAATAAATCATTATAAAACCATTGTAGGATGACATTTTGACGAAATACTTGTGGCGTAATTTTGAATGGTCAAGACGCCAAAAGAGTATTTTTTGACGAGCAAGTATATGTTCAAAACTCGCAAATGGTAAATAACATAAATACAAATGCATGCATAACATTACATTGCAACTCATTGCATATCATATCATTCATAATAGGTCGGCCAGATTTCCGCTACATTTTGTAAAAATCCACTTTTGTCGTCACATCTATTCATCAAGTGATATTCACGTTGACTTCTTTTAAATGCTTTAAATTGTTTTGTGCGTAATGCATGATTTATACTTGAACTAAACTATCTAAGTTTTATGAACTTATTGAACATTTTATGCTTGTGAAGAAATCACACCCCCTTTTTACCATCAGTTTTACTATATATTTTTAAGCTGAATGCATGAACCAAGTACTTGAATTAAATTGACTTACTAGGAACTCTTTTGACTAGAACTTGTGAACTCGACTTAAATCTTGAACTTTCAAATATAAACTTATGACTTGTTTGAACTTATTGAATCAGACGTGTTATGACCTTGTCCTAAAGTCTCCCATGTTCTAGAGCATCACTACAAAGTTCCTCATGTTCTGAGCATCAACTTAAAGCCTCCCCGGCCCGGAGCAAAATGTCTCCTAATGGAAAGCATTTTCAATTAAAGTCTCCCTGCTCGGAGAGCGGGAAGGCAAAGTCTCCCATGTTCGAAAGCATCAACTTAAGTCTCCCTGCTCTAGCAAAGTGCAAAGTCTCCCATGTTATGAGCATCTTTAAATTATTATATACTTGGTACTATATTGTGAACTATTTTGACCACTTGATACGCTATTTTTGTGTGCAATGTTGTGTGTACACAGGTTGCAAGTTTTGTATGGGCGGAACTTGAACTGAAAGTGGATATACAATGCCTTGCTTTTGAACTATTATGACCGCTACACTTGACTACTTGACGACTATATTTTTGTAAGGGTTGTGTACACACGCGCAAGTTTTTATGGCTGAACTTCGAACTGAGTGGATACACAATGCCTTTTTTTTTGTGGATCATTTTCGTTGACCGAAAGTTTTAAATATTTCTTAGTACGAGTTCTTATTTTGCTAATCGTGTTTACTCACCAACTATTTTCATAGTTGACCCGTTTTTCTCTCATGCATTTCGTGTGATCGTTAATAAGCTTTTCTATCAAGTCTTGCATAAAGAAGTTTTCACTTGTCGCTACTAGTCGTATGTAATAAAACTCAATATTTTGGAATCTAAACTTTGTAATATATTTGCCGATGACGGCTAAACTAGTATTGTAATGGGGTATTATTTTTTTTAATCTTAACGTTGGTATGTTCTATTATCTTGTGCTTATGTTCCTCCTACACTCAGATTTCAGCCTCTCATGAGGGTGACACAATCTTGTTAAGATCCTGATCGTTTTTTGTGTGTAGGATCGTAGGATCGTACGATCTTACGAGCAGGATCACGATTTTGACAACCATGGTTGTGACATCCCATTAAATACAAAGTTGTAACAGCCCATTAAATGTGAAGTTGTAACAACACATTTAGTAAAAAATCTAACAATTACTTACCTTCTTTTTATCGGCTTCCATTGATAGGGAATTGTTATATCTAATGTACATTATCACGCGTACAAGTGTTTCTACCATCCCCACCTCGATGGCTATAGTCGAGCGGTATTAAATTTTTAATGTAGTTGTAACGACCCACTAAATGTGTTTTAGATCTATATTTACACAATGTTTGGAATCTTTAAAAAATAAACACACCCAACAAATAAAACACACACCTGCCTCTTTTCTCTCACTCTACTAGGGTACTCATCGGCAAAAACCGGACTTGACGGGACCAATCTCGGAAAAACCTCTAGACCGAGACCGAGAGATCGAATGAGGTCGGTCCGGCCCAACAACAAGGCTAAATTCGTTTGTGGAACCCAAAGACCGAATTTGCCAAAAATCCGGAGACCAAGACCCACCACGTCCATCGGTTCCGTCGATTTTGGTACGGTCCATTGCTTTGTCGTACGGCCCGTCCATCCGGTCCGTTTGCTCACCCTTACACTCTGCTATTACCATAAACTGGTGACGCCATCAACCGCCGGTGCCTATCACGCTAATAACCACAACCGCCGCCGCTATATGCCAAATAAGAAAGGTTTAAATGAAAACAATTTTCGTCACAAAATAGTTACGCCGCATCACTTCACATTGCGCTAATATCCTTCTATACTCCATAATAACTCAAGAGTAATAATGATATTGAGCGTGACTTATACTTTCACTCTTTATGTGAGTGTAAGAAAACGGTATTAGATTTTAAATATAAGACTTAGTTTTCAAAAGTAATCTAAATACATAAAACTAAAGTTTATTCACAAAACTAAACCAAAATACCTTCGTAGATTAATATCAAAATCAACAAAGTTCAAAAAAGAGCTTCTACCCTAATTGAATTTACAACCCGCCATTACAAGGGTTCATGTTCGCCAAAACACGCGGCGTAAAATATTCTACATCTCCCTTACCTTGCTTAAACATCGGGAATAAAGTAAAATACACCATTATTCCCTAAACTCGTAAGTAAAAACATCATTTGGTCGACTGACCTTCGCCATTGGGATTCCTTTTTCCACAGGTTTGGTATCAAATGATTCTCTTATCTTGTTAGTTTTTCACCAACTCCCTTATCTATTGGCAACTCTCATTATGCGAACGACTATTTTACCATCGTCTTCTTCTCACTCTCATTTTATTTTACCTCACTCACCCACACCACCATTAACTCAATCACCTTCACCGCCTTCTTGTCATGACCGCTATCACCATCATCAATCTCAAAATTCATTCCCAAATATCATCAAACACAAAACTATTAGATTAATAAACACAATTGAAATTCCAAGAAATCAACAACACACTTTCTAGAACAACATAAAATCACATCAAACCTTTTGGCTGTGTTGGAAGATGAACTGAACATAAGCGAGCAAACTTATTATTCCCTGAAACACACTTTCTTCTCACTAAACTCTTTAACTCTCTCTCTCTCCTGGGTCGACCACCACCAACCATCACATATCGTCTTCACCATCTGCACACAACCACCGAATAAATGGCTATCACCACTCAACATCCGTTGGATATGTCACAGTCACCATCGAAAACCACCAACAGGTTAGTGCGGCCATGCTAGTTTTGTTGTCGTCACATATTTACCGGTGCAACGTATACATAGAAATGTGGGTCTCTCATCTAAATTTAAGGTTTGTATGCGTCTCATGGATATATTGAGGAAGCACACCAAGTGTTTGATCGCATGTCTGAGAGAAATATGTCTCCCTTGCTTGAAATTCACTTATATCGGGCTATTCTGAAATGGGTTTGTTTGAGGATGGGCTTGCATTATTTTCAAATGGTGGAAGAGGGGCGAAACGAGATGAGTTCTACGTTTCCCCGTGTTCTTAAAGCTTGTGGTGGCATTGGGATGATTCACTTCGGTGAGCAAGTTCATCGTGAGATAAATCGTTGGGAGTATGCGAACGATGGGCTTGTGCTTAATAGGCTGGTGGACACGTATGCAAATTTTGGTGGCATTGTGAGGGCATGCGCGTAAAGTGTTCAATAAAATTGCGTCCAAAGACATAGTTTCTGGAACATAATGCTACGTTATGTTAAACATAAGATTTTGTTCATGCATTGTTTATTTTCGACGATACCATTTCCAATTCTCACACCCTGAGCCACCACTGGCCACCAAAGACTACAAGAATTAAGCGTAATTGAAGACAAAATATTGCCGACGCATACATCGGTTGGCAATATACGCGAAACCAAAAAGTGCTTGACCGGGGTCGTGGTGCTTGATTTGTTTGCTTAAAATAAGCGACGCATTGTATGCGTCACATCATCATACCAAATTGACTTTAGATTTTCACCAATTTTGGCGTTCTTTTCTAAATATCTCTTCGCACTGCGTTGGCCGGAAGAAAAGTTAACTAACATCTTGGAAGATTAGTGCTTGATTACTTAGCTCGTTATAATCTTGACGCCCCATCGTCGGGAAGAAAATGATAATATTAGAGTTTTACTATGCACGACTACACGGCGCCGACATTATTATCCCGCAAAAAAATTTTGACTAACTCGTCCCGCCAAAGTTTTACTTATATATAACCTAACCGATCATCCTCAATTCGGAGAAAACACACACTACTACAAAAATGGGCATAGAGCCCTGTTCAAAAGTGCCATAGAGCCCGGTTTTGCTTACGGGCACAAAAGGAGGAGGACTCTATTCAGAAACCAAATAGAGCTGGTTAGAAAAACTGGGTCTATTAAGAGTTATAGAGCCCGTTTTATCTTACGAACATGGCTTTTATGTGAAAACAAAATAAAAAATAAATATTTTTTGGGAAGAATTAATAAATCAAATTTTGAATAGCAAATAAGATACATTATTCCTAACTTTCATTATAAGAAATCCTAGCTATCAAATCTTCATCTTTACTTCTATCTTTAGTCCAGCCTTCAAACCGCGACTATCTGCTTTGAGCTTTCAAGCATTTACTCATTATATATATACCATAGCAACTTTGTTCAAAGAACCCAACCTTTCAATTGCCTTGAGTTTCTTTCTTTTCTGTATAAACTTTACCTTTTTTCTAGGACACCAAGAGGAACCGTGCATAACACCATGTCGTTTTGGATTGTCTGATCACCAATCACCTCACCACCATCATTACCATACGGAATTGTTTCAACCTTTGTTATAGAAAATCGGAACCCCTTCACACAATGCTTCAATTAACCTCCAATTCCCACCTGCAAGAAAGCAATGATCACCACTCATTTCGTAGGGGTCATCTTGATCCCAATGAAGCAGAGAAGAGATGGAAACCCGCATTTGTATATTCTAAATTTGTAAAGTGCCAGTCGAAGTAATTGTTTTTCCTCGTGCTGTGGCCATCATATGTCTGCCTAAGCCTTTCAGAACAGAACCCAAAGATATATCAGAAATGATTTATGTTATTTACTCATGGAGAGACCAAAGTGACCCATTTTGATCCGGAATTATTTGATGTTTGAACCCAGCCTCACACCTCTCACCCATCCATTTTGAAACTTATACTCAAATAATATATTTTTATGTTTTTATATGTGATAAATACGGCATTGTATTTTTCATGAATCCCCTACACTGCCACCAATTTAAGATACAAATTCAATAACTTTCATGGTTCCTACCCATCACTTAGATACAAGTAGCAACTTTTACATATAATAAGACTGAAATGCATGATTACAGAAGCTATTTATGAAGGCTATTAAAGACCCATTTGACCATTTATAAATTATACAAGCTAGAGATGCTATGAACGAAAAATAGATGCTATCAAACCAAAACTGCCTTTTCTAATGGGTCAAATGGGCTGTGTAGTTCAAATATACATGATTACAGTAGCTATAATTTATAATGACCCATTTTAGTCCCTTTCATGTCGTGATCAATCAAAGCAATTGGGTAAGCCAATACGTAACAACCTCATTCATTGACTTCTATACACAATTATATGTCTTTGATTTTAATTGAAACCAACTTATAGTAATCCAGATCCCTATATATTCAAACCATGTGTAACTGCTCCACAGCGTTACAAGAACTACTAGTAATTCAGATCCCTATATTTGTGTTTGACTGTTTTAAACAAAATCAATGTAACAAACACAAAAAATTTAAAAGGTTACAATAATACAAGCACCTAGTCATCTAAATTAATGTTTTACAAGTGTTTTCTCTATATGCTTAATAAAAAAATCAGTCCATTTAGTATTTAGAAGTAAAAATTAACTAGTTGGACCTACTTTTATTAGTTATTACCAGTGAATTCATTAACCTTTAAATACTAACTAAAAAGCATTATGTGGTATGATCTCGAATGTTGTTGTATCTAGTAGTGTATCCGGTCAATAAACAAGTATTTAACATTGGCGCGGTTAAACAACTACCAAGTTTTTAACTACTTCGGTATATGGTTAGCAACCGATAAAAAAATTTACTTACGATAAACCTCGCTTTTCCTAGTCCGGAACACGTCAGTTTTATCCTCGCATGATTGGCCTCCAAGTCTCGACCAAGTCCTCATGATGCTTTTCTTTTATGAACTATAAACAAAACAATATAAACACAAACTATATATAAACGCATATTCACAAATTTATATCCAAATTCAAATATCATTCAAATACCATTCCGACACCAAATACATTACTAATCAAACGCAAAAATCAAAATAGTTAAATTATATACAATGAACAAATAAAAAATAATTGAATAAAAAAAACATACTAGTGTCACGGCTGAAATAGAGGATGAGAGGATGAAAAGAAGAAAGGAAGAGAAGTAGTGTTGGTTCGACTGCACAAACATAAACACAATCAAACATAAAAAATCAAACAAAAACATTCATTAACAACCTACAAACACCCCACTATTTTGCTACCTTAACCTCAACATCTTAACTAGCTTACTACGACTCACTATATTCCTAAACAATCATACATTAACCCCGACATCTTAGCTTGTACTACCTTAACCTCAACATCTTAAAATTCATCAACAACCTACACATTAACCTTAAAACAAATACAAGTATGTAAATAATAAAAATACATACACAAGAGATGGGTACGACAGGAGACGGGAAGGCGGGGCAAGACAAATAGCCATGGTATCTACCCAAATCAAACACAAAATAAAAACAAATTAAAATTAAAACATAAACATAAACAAACTAAAATTAAGTTAAAAAACACAAACCTTTAATGAGTGGTGGTCGCAGATTCAGACGGCAAGCAGGGTGTGACCGGCGGTGGTGGTCGGGTGACGAGACGATCGAGTGGTGGTACAACCACACAAACAAAATTTAACAACACAAAACACAAACACAAATCTATATAAACAATAAACTTAAAATATATAAATAAACAAAAAACACAAAGAATATTAAAATTAAAACACAAACCTTAATCTAAATATTTGGTTCACAATCGTGATGGTGGGTCTCATGTTGGTATATGTGATTGTAGGAACTTAATGTGGGTGATTAAGGAAGGTGTGTGGTGGATTTGGTTTTCAAATGGAATGGAAGATGAAGTGAGGAATTGAATGAAAAGATTTTAGTTTGGATTAAAGTAAACTTGGAGGAATGAAAAGAAAGAAGAAAAAAGAAGGGGGGAGAAATCCCGCCTAAAAGGAAAAAGGAAAGAATGAAACAAATAAAGCCGGGTTTCATTTATTAAACAGGGCTCTATTTTATGGCTCTATTAGACCCCAGTTTTTTTAATTTATAACCGGTTTAAGGTTCTTGTTTTTATGAGAGCCCTTATAGAACCCGGTTTTTGTATTAAGTGGGCTCTTTGGAGGGGGCTCTATTCCCAAATTTGTAGTAGTGACAAATAACCTAATCGTCAATTCTCACAAAACACAAATAACAATGGCTGATTATATCCGAAAAAGGAATGGTCAATGGTTTTATCGTCGATGTATCTCTTTAATGAAGTTCTTAATACATATGCTCTGAAATTTATAATTTACATGATTCTTATAAGAATATTAGCCAGGGATGAGAGACCAGATTCTGGAATAGTTGAGGAAAAGCCATACTAAAGAGAGTTTTGGACACCAAGCCGATGATATTGGAGGAGAAACACATTGGAGGAGAAAGCACGTTGGAAAACCAAACTTGATGATCGTGGAAATAGGGTTTTCCATAAGATCATAAGATTCAGTTCATTTTAATAGTGTACCACTTTCACTTGTTTATAAATGAGTTCTATTTTATTGGTGTAAAATGAATATGATGGAGACCAGGAAAGAAAAACACAATGATACATAGGCAAAAGTTTAATATAGAACCAAAATTTACCATAGATCCAATTAACCAATAATAGTCATTCATTTTTTTATTATGATAAACTTTCACCTTTTTTTAAAAAATTAAATATCTCGCAAACCATTAATCGTTACGCGATAAAAATTATACCATCGTGACTAGAATTAAATTATCTTTCTATAGATATGCACTACTATATATTTTTAACAACTTTTTTTTTCAAAATTTCGTTCAACAAAAATCATATATGATTTGTGAAAATCATATATGATTCGATTTTTTATTAATCACATATGATTTTTGAGAATCATATATGATTGTAAAATCATATATGATTTAGAAAACGAATCATACATGATTTTTAAAATCATATATGATTCAAAAATCATATATGATTTTTCGACTTTAATTTTGAAAAAATTTTGTCGAAAATATTTAAAAGTGCATATCTATAGAAAGATAATTTAATTCTCAGCCAATAGCAGGTATTTTTATATTTTGAAGATTTACCGCTTGTTGATATATTGTTTAAAAAAAAAAAAGGAAAATGATTTTTTATTAATTTAGATAAAATTATAGGGTTATGATTGGTTTATTTGTTTCATTGACAAATATGAGTTTATATTGATTCCCAACTCAGATACATATTGTGAGGACATTTATATGTATCATAGTATATGTGAATTTAGTTTATGTATGTTAGCTTTTATATTCCTCGGTTTAAGTAGTTTTAACCAACTATGAATGCGATCGACAATTTTGAGTCATTAGTCATTATGGTTCGGTCATTTGTTACCGAATGTTTTGCCAAAATCGAAAATCAATTTCAAATCTTACATAAATGGAAGATTCATCTTTCTTCGAAGTTCGTCATTTATGTATATTATATGATTCTGACAATAAAAAATTGCGTTTTCACTTCTGTCAGTCTTTACTCTTAGGAGTTGGAATTGCTAAAGCATCGATTTGCACCCCAATCTTTGCATGATCTCAGACAATATAAAATGCGGTTTTTACAAAAACATTTATGGTTGTGGTGATGTTTGGAGATTAAGATGTATAAAGTAAAAAAAAAAATTATAATTATGATGGGTGGTGGTAGAAGGCGGTGGAGGTGAATGAGATGATGGTGGTGGTAGTGATGGTAGTGTGGGTGAGTGAGGTGATAGTGTTAACCTTTAGAGTAAATACACCGTGCGTCCCTAAGGTTGTACCACCAAAATAATTAATAAAGGTGAAAATGTCTATTATGCCCTCTTGTCAAAAAAATAAAATGGGTGTTGACCAAAAAAATAACAAAATAAGGGACTCATTTGATACTAAACCCTTGAAAAAAGGACTCCAATGACGAAGATGTCAAAATACGATCCCAAGTGATGGTTTTGCACAAGTTTAGAGACCAACAGTGTATTTTACTCTTCAGTATAGTTGTTTATAGTGTACTTGTTGATTTGTTTTTCTATAAAAAATCACCAAAATGCTTGAGGTCTAGCAAATCACGTGGTATGAAATGCTTCACAACCAAATGATCGAGTCCAACTATTAAATGTGTGTTATATAATTGTAGTTCGAGTAACTTATTTTTGCATTTTATAAAGTATATTATGTTATTGTTCTTGTTTTAATTTTTAAGAGAATTACATGTATAAACTCGCTAAAACTTGTACATTTACATGTTTACTTAAATTATGAGTTTCCAATACATATTGAACAAAGATTGAGATCCTATAAAGTTAATGTTAGGTCACTAGTTTTACAACACAAGCATCAAGAGAAGAAATAGAGAAGAAAGATTGGTTGAACAACGCACACAAACACTACGCTGAAGATTATTAAACCTATGCGTGAGGTAGTGAAGATGAATTGAACAACCAACCCCAAGTGAGGGTTATAACAAGGTATTTATAGAGGAGAAGCTAGGCAACACTCCTAGTTCCCATCCTTTCCTTATTGGACTAGGCCCATGTATGGACCTTCTACATAGCCTAAGGCTATAACTAACATAAAGGCCATAATTAAGCTAACTATTACATATGAATAACTAACACTTGAATTAGGTTTGATTCCAACAATCTCTCCCTAAGTGTTGGTGATGAATGAATATGAACGGTGAAGGCGTTGATGTAATAGTAGCTTTGACGTCTTCTGACATTCTTCTTTCTTGTGAGAAGAATTGCCTTGATTTGAACAACTTCTAGTGTAGAGAAATTGTTTTCTTTAAACGTTCCGCTTTGTCATCTTTACTTTTCTTTGTTCTTTGATCATTGTTCTTTGTGATGAAAGTGATAGTATGTTGTTGTTGTTCCATCAAGTCTCCTCCGGCCCCGCTGTCTGCTCCGGTGTCCACGTCATTCTTCAACATGCTCACATGCTCTTTGACGCTTGATTTCATGATCGATGAAGTTCTTTAAGTCTTTAACTTTGTAGATTCTTTGGTTTCGTCAAGAATCATTCACTTTTGTGTTGCTTTTACATAGAACTTCCATTAGTGATGATGTTGGCATGAGCATGTGAAGAATCTGCACGATCGCTCCGGCCTGCAGCTTCCATAAGAGGAAACATGAAAACAGCTTAGCATGCGGATATCGCACTCACAAGTTTGAACTTCGAGAGTGTTAACAGATAGTGTGAAAACACAACTCTAATTACACAAGGCTCCTGAACCGAGTCCCACAAGTGAGATAACACGATGTACCGGAAGTACATCTACGGTTCGATGAGTCCGAGGTACACCAAGCATCACCTCACGCATCAGACCGTTTGAGACACACCAAGCCGTAATCCACGGGAGTTACCGGGTGACATGTTGTCGTGGTTTGATGTTGACCGCGTGAGTTTCATTCAATCACGAGGATCACAGAACCTCATAAATGTTCTCGACACATTGCTAAGATCTGTGAAGGACTCGATAACGCACTCACCGATGTTCTTATTGTTTAACACCAAGTGATGAAATGTCAAGTGTACCCAAGAGATCTTTTGATGAATCTCGTGGCTCTAGACTCAATAGTGCGTTTTGGTTTTCCTGAGCGGAGACTAGGGAGAGGGTCTCCTTCTTCAATACCAGCAATCTCTAAGAGAAAGCCGATAGATTATGTAGGGTTCCCTGTGAGAATGAAACAAGCTTCGGTTGAGAGAAACTTGAGTGGCTAAGTAGGTTTAGTTATGCGCCACTGGGTCCGTGACGACTTTTAATCTTCAATACCGTGTCATCTAGTGACAACCAAGAGCATATGAATTGAACCCAAGTGTCTGCCCTAAGTTGAATAATCTGGAGGGCTATTTCTTTTCACCCTTTTCTTTGCTTTTCTTTTAAATTCTTCAACTCCTTCTTTCTCCGATTCTCATTTTCTCCTTTTAACAATCATACCTAAGGACTTTAATTCTAACTATTTGTATTGTAATAATTGATGGGTCACTATTCATTTTACTATTCACCGTTACTATTCACTTTTTACTATTCACTGAAATTTTTATTCACATTATCGTAAGATAAATTATTTTAGTAATGACCAGAATTCACAATCGTAGATCATTTTCGCAAAAGTTATTAAGAAAACATCGCTTTAAAGTTTCGCTTTGGACGGTCCACCGCTTTAAACATCACGCATAACGAAAATCAACTCGACAATTTTCCCCGATCGATAAATTTTAGATCACTCATGATTAATTTGAGAATTTTAAGATTTATTATTTTATGTTACCAAATAAGCCCAACAGAACAAAACTAAACTTACGCTTTAAACAATTCTACTTACATCCACTTAACGATTCCTCGACTGTGTTTCTAATATGTTTTTGACACTTTACATTTTTTGGAAAGTCAAACATATTTCCCTACTCCTTGACCATAAAGAAATTAAACTTGTAATGCTATACATTTTTATTAAATCGCGAACTTTTAAACTTCATTGTTAAGTCATATATCTCACGACGTAATTTAAAAACCAAAGTTTGAAATCTCATATCACTTTTAGACTAATTTTAGTCTACTCTAAATAAATCCACGGTCATTTCCTTAAAATTTCTTTTTTCTATAAACTGCATATTCACAATGCTTTTTGACCAGATTTCCAGCTTTTAAGTGCGCTTTTGCACCCAATGAGTCTTATCACCCATTTTATATTTTTAGATGGAGTATAATGATGAGTTTCATCATTCCTGCAAGTTTCATATTTTTACGATAACCCATTTTACCTTTTATGGCTTAGCATTTAACGGAATCAAAACTCACTCCGTAACCAAGATAATACCAAAACTATCCACCAAAGTCATCCTATCTTATCATGAACGAAATTAGGGAGGGGAGTCATCACCTTGGTGTCAAAATCCTAAGCATACTTCCTTTAGATCATTTACATGTGTAAATTTAACCATGGTTAGTTTTTAACCCAATATATAGTTAACCAAAATCTCTAGCCTATAAATACCAAGCAAATCCTTCATTTATTCTTGCACCACCCCTTCTTAAAACCTAAAGTCCTAAACCTAAGGCATTTCTTATAAATCTTGTAAGAACATTCATGTGTTCAAGAAAACTAGCGCTTAATCTTCGTTTTGGAAGTTTTCAAGAAAAGGTCGTTATAATCTTCAAACAACTTCAAGTCTCCAAAAGACGTCACAATCTTCTTTTCTTCTTCGGGTTCTCAAGAAGGCATTGTTATAATCTTCTAATAGCCTTAGGTTTTCAAAGATTGCAAATTCTACGTGAAGTCATCGCTAATATTTTATTTTTTCATAATACTCAAGCATTTTATTTTAAGGTAAGTATTTATAAAAACTCAGACTTATTTAAATACTTATAAACTTTGTTAGTTTATTTATTGTATTTATAAACTCTTAATATATTATATAATCAAGTAATAAAAAATACATGTTTTACGTATTGAGCACTACAATACTAGGGAACTTCATGTGAGGGGTTCATTTGGGTAAACGGATCGACGAAAGGTCGATTTACGATTTAAAGTGTCCTAGCTCCTCTAACGCTTATGCATGACCTCAATTATGATGGTCCGAACGGTAGTACGAGATATACAAACTAAAACCATTTCTATAAACAAACATACAAATATTATGTCATGATCAATATAATGGCATATATAGGCTCGTTCATGTTTTCTTAGGCATTATTCGGAACCTAAGAGTTGACATCATATTCTAGGTTATACGTAGAGACTTCCAGGGCTTATCCATCGATTCATTATAATGCTGTGATGTCATTTATTAAGGTGAGTTTGTAGCCCCACTTTTACTCGTTTAATTACTTTATAAACTTTTTGGGGGAGATACATGCTCAACTATTTTCATTTACTTTCACAAGTACTCTAAACTTTACCGACATCGTGAGTCATAGCCCCTACTCTTTTAATACTTGTTTTAAACTCTTTGGGGAGATACATGCTCAACTACTTGCTTTTACTTGCATAAATATTCAAAACATTATACTTGATTGCATTATACGTGATTGCATTATACTTGGTTGCATTATACTTGATTACGTTATACTGATTTCGCTTTTACATACTTGGAAATACTTAACTCGCTTAAATACATGAATTGTATTTACAAACCCGCATTAATACTCTATGCTGTCGGAGAGGTATTGATAGACTATAAGTCGGTATGCCCGGCACCATGGTACCCATTCATGACCATGGGATTAATATAGTACTATTTGGGAAGATGCCCCTTCCCATGGTACCCGATTCATGACCTTGGGTGAATATAATCCGTGTATTGCAAACTATATTTTGGCAAGTTTGGGTTGTGAACACAATGTGCAAGTTTTGTATGAGCAAAACTTGGAACTTAGTGGATTTACAATGCCTTTGCTGTGAAAACATTCTTTCAAGGATTTTACATGTTAAACAAACTCTATGAACTCACCAACCTTTGTGTTGACACTTTTTAGCATGTTTATCTCGGGTCTTACTGATAGCTAGAGTTTGAAGCATAGAGTCGCATCGACATATTTTGAAGACTTTATGCATTCAGATTTACCATTCAAACATTTTGTAAACATTTATATATTATACTTTGGGACCTCATTGTTTGTAACTCGGATTTCATAAATCGAATGGTAACTTTTCAAAACGTCTCATTTAGAGGTCGCTTTCTATAACTTGTACTTTGTATTATGAAGTAGCACCCCAATGACACAATCTTCCGCTGCGATATTTTGGGGGTGTTACAGGAGTGTCCTTGGGTAGATCCTCCCGCTCAAGTGGCGGATCATAGGATGATTATTCCTAACCTTAATCACCTTATAACTCCATTGCCATAAAACCATTTTCAAGAAAATCTCTCGTAGTGTTTGTGAATGAAAAACATTTTGAACCACTTTGAGAGTTTTATCTTTTAGCATAAATACTCCCCCTCCACACGTGCTTAAGTGTTAAGACAAATCCTTGTGAGAGAAGAGTGCGACTTTTGAATTGATTGACTCAAGATAGACACCCCCAGCGAGACACGGTTACGAGGAATAGTTAAAGAGTTACATTGTCAGCTTTTAGGTGACAACTAGCTCTAATAACTATCTTGAAGATGTGGACAAACCTTGAAAGGTTGTCAAACCCGTCAAAGATCATGTCTACCAAGAGTTTCTCGAATGGTACATTCTACTCGGACAAGTCCTTCACGTTTACATCACTAGCGAACTAGCTTGAAATTATTACCGTCGGAGTTACTAACTAAGATCTCGTCAATTCGTGGGTTAAGTCTATAGCAAAGATTCATTTATTAACAACATATTTCTTATCACATAAATTTCTCCCCTCAAAATTCTCCTATGGCATATAAGTGTTTTTTTGAAGAAATGTTGAGAATAAATATGACCATTTTGAGTTTTGTGGGAAGATGACCACTGTGAACAATTTGTGAACAAAGCTATAAAGTCAAATACTCCCCCTCAACAAGTGATATAAACGGTTGAGGTTTTGAAAATTATAAGGGTAAGTACTTGTCCTTTTGAGCAAAACCTTGAAAAGAGAAAGGTTTGATAGGTTTTACTCAAAAGTAAGAAGCTGGCCTCGCTCCTTGTATAGGATTGTGGCAATCAAGGCACCACATGGTCCTTTATTTACAAGTGCGGGTTGTACACCGTTATGTGCACAAGCCATAGACATATAAAACATCACACATCTAAAATATTATGAAATAGAGGCGCTCAAGGGGTACCGGAAGTCCATCAATGTTTCCAGAATGCTAATCGGGCGTTGATAGCCGCGAGAGCAATCCCGGACGCACCGCCTACAAAGCTTTCCGGTTCAATCGGCGATCCCTTCGATACAAACTTTCATCAATCATGGTGATGATCCTCTTCACATCCCTTCTTTCCTTAGAATTCCATCGCTTTTTAGACCCAATTCCTTCATGAATATCCTTCAACCTATAAGCTAATCCGTCCCTAACCTTCTTCAAAGTGTGATCCCCAAACTTGTGAAGATCTCTACACGCCATCAAGCCATGTAGTGTTTCACTAAGGTAAACCATCCAATGGTTGGTTGATGAGTGTGTATTGTGAAAGCTCGGTTAATTTCGTGAAGATCTAGAGGAGGTGGAGTGAAGTTGACACTCGGTCTGATATGATTCAACAAAGAAGCCGAGATCTTCTACACGCGTTCTCATGACTGTGCGTCGATGAAGATAAGCAAGGACTTGATGAATTCACGCTGTACTTCGCTTGAAATTGTCTCATGCGACCCTGTACTTTGGCAATACATGTCTTCAATGTCGTTGATAGACAAATTCTCAAAGTCCGCTTCAGAGAATGCATAATCCCTTTTTTCTTGCCTTTTGACCACAATATTCTTGACGAAAGTGTAGTCCCATTTAGACGAAAGATCAACATGTTTGATGGCAACGATACTCTTAGTAATCGAACACTTCATGTCGAGACTTCGAACCAGCGACCGTAGTAGATTCTTCCGCCCAGCCAATGGTGAATCCCATCTGGCATCATGGTCATACTCTTCCACTTTGTTGGAGAACATGTGGTTAGCTCTTTCCTCGATGGCTATACAGTTAGAGTATATGGCTGCCGGGAATGGAAGTGTCGGTGATGTAGCGTATTTCCTTGAACCATCGCCACCGTGAAGAAGAAATTCCAAGTCTTTGTTGAAGAAATATCCGAATGGAATCCTAGGTTGATCCGGTTGGCCAATTGTTGGTAGAGGTTTGGACCGGTCATGTAATATGGAGGATTGTCCCGTTTGGTGAAGTCGATGTTTGCTTCTGGGTTGAGCAAATCCATATTGTTAGACATGGCTCATGCTATATTATCAAGGTGATACTCGACTTCAATATCACTTTCCGAGCTATCTTTTAGCAGTTGAAATGCTTCATTCTTGATTCACTTCAACTCGGATTTCGTCATCTTTTCACACGGAATTTTCTTGCGAGAGTTTCAGCATGCTCCAATGTACTACATTCTCGTAACCTCTGACCTTCAGATGGGTGGGTAGGTGGAATCAACAAGCTTCGAGAACCATTCAAATTCAAGATCATCCTCGCCCGACCATGATAAGACGTAGTCATAGGCAGCTTTCTTTTCTTCTTTTTCTTTGGCCCGGTTGAAGATTCGGTTTCTTAGGTGTCGGAGAGATGGGTTGTTGTTGTGGTCGTGGGATTTCCTCATCGCCACCACGCGTATACTCAAAGTGATCACCGGTTTTGAAGTCGGGGTGGTGTCTCGAAATCCGAGGTTTTCGCCAAGAAATGCGAGGAGGGGATCGTTGTTGAAATGGAGTCCTTTGGGGTGGAGGCGATTGAATCGAATGGAGGATGATTCACCGACTTCTTCGTGCGCTTTGGGCTCGTTATCCTTATCCGATCTTTGTCTTCGTGCCTCGTGAACGTGCCTTTGCTTCTTCTCGAATGTGACATGAGTTGGTATTCCAAGAATGCTTCAAACAATTTAGCTTCGTGGAGAGGCAAACGCGGTGCAGCATTTCGACATTTGAGCTACTATCCGGTTCACCAATTCATCATCCGAGAAGATTGTGGATTCAACTGGATTGATGCTCAAATTCATTGGAGTTGATTTCATGGCTTGCTTGGCTAGGTGTAAGAGATTCGATAAAGTTGTCTCGGTATACATCTCCTTTGTCGGTTTAGGAACGACCTCCATGAGGAACTTGTAGAGTATCCTTTGATCATCTCGTCCATTTTCCGTGAAGATCATCTTCATGAGCTTCGGACATACTCCTTTCAACTTTCATCTCGCTCTTGCTCATCATGAAGATATCGGTGACCGTCGCAAAGAAAATCTAACTTCTTCTAGTAATATTTTTCTCTCCACCGCTTCTGTTTCCTTTTAACGATTCGTGACTTTGCATGAGACATCCGTGATGCTGTTGGCTTCTTCACTGATTTGGATGATGATTTGGTTGGTCCTTTTGATGGTGGTGGTGAAGAATGAGAAGAAGAATCGATGTGAAGAGACATGAGGAGACTCGGGTCCTTAGGAGGTTCCGAGGTTTTCTCCGGGACGTGTTGGACCGTCTAGAAGAAGCTTATCATAATCGCCATTGTCATCATCTTTCCACTTAGTAGTATCATCGTCTTTGTTTCATCACCGTCTGAAGTCTTTTTAGTCTTTTCCTTTCGGTTCTTCAAAGTCATACTACAAGAGTGTCCTCCACACGCGTTTGTTGTTGTACCAAAGTGGTGGTACAGATCCTTATCGGTCGATTAACGCGATCGGGATTTGGTGTAGGTTGAACTCCACCACTTGACCCTCTAGGGCCACCCATTTGATCTTTAGCAAATTCTTTTGCAACGTGTTGGAGTCTAAGGAATTTGAACTTCTTCTTGTATGATGTATCCGGTTGCTCTTCATCTGAGCTTTCTTCATAAGGCACTAGTAATCGGAGTCTTCCCTTTTCCTTGGTCACGAGAGGACTAGGAGGTTTAGATACCGTTGTAGTGTCATCTTTAGCAGTTTCAGAGTAGAAAGTCTCTTCATCCGCGCGCATGCACTCCACCCGAGTCTTTGTCCGTTAGCTTTCTATGGGTTCAGACTTAGGTACGGGAATAAGAACAGCCTTCGGAACTGTCCTCTTCGTGAGGATTCTCCCTGGAACTTCCTCGACTCTCAAGGCTTGCAAAGACTTCCTCAGCACTTCCTCTCACGTTTTCCTTAAGACGCACTGTAAGATTTTTCATCAAGAAATCCAACTTTGTTCTTCCACAAACAACCAAATATCTTTTATAAGAGTAGAGCTTTTGAGTTCATCCGAGAAGATGATCCGGCAACACACACCTTGTTTCTAGTCGTTGACCCTTAAATCTGACTTTTAGAGTGGGTTCACCAACATGTCATGATTGTCGGGGTCATTGATTCTTTGGGATGTCGGGTTGTACCCAGTGCTCTCTCGGATCAACAGCTTAGTATATCTCGATGTAGGGAATCTTTGAGCCAAGCTTTTTGAGGAATGTCATCATGTCATCCCAAATCGCATCTTCAACTTTGTGCTTCATGTTGATTAGAGCCCAAAAGATTTGCAGTTCCACGAGCTTGGGATACTCATAGCATAGTCACACGCACCGAAATGGATTTTGTGATGATGATATAAAGGGTTCTCCAAGGTGAGGAATGTTCTTCGATCCATGAGAATGTTTGATGATTACTCCCGAAGCTTCGCTGCATCCAATATAAATCAAGAATTGCAAGACAATCTCTTCAAGAGTAAATGAGAATTCAGTTGGTATGATGTCGAATGAGGAGAACCGCCCGTAAGTCTGCAGGAGTGATGGTGATCTGCTTGTGATTGAGCGGCCACCGTCACATCATTTTGACCTGACCATCCTGCATTGTGTTCCAATTGCGTATGTAGATCTCCCAACGAAGTGTGAGTGGGTGAGCATGTTCTGATAGGGATGATTCTTGAATATCCAACCGCAATGAGACAAGAAGATTCTCGAAAGCGTGAGAGTTTCAAAGTCAACTCGAGATTGTTCTTTCCAATCTTCATTGGATAGCCATCGCGGAAGATATCGCAATGGTGAGAACATTTGGTGCATCCATATTCATTTGAGCTTCCATGTCGCGATCTCAAACACATTTAGCCAAACGAACCAACATATCGAAAGACATAATGTTAGTCAATAGAAGGTTTTATTGTCTACTTATTGAATGATATATGACAATGATTGTTACGAGTCTAACGTCACTTGTTTGTTTAATAGTCCAATGATGTCGAGAGAAGTTTCGTGAGTTAGTTAACTTTAAGTTTTAAAGTTTATGTTATCACTTATTTTCACAACATATTAAACGTTTAAGTTTATTAGTGACATTTATTGGTTTCGTGACGTTATGATTTATTTATTTACAAGTTTGCACGCGTAACAATTCATAATGAAGGTTTGATCAAGGCTTAGGTGTAGAAATGGTAGCTTATGCGAACAGAGTTATACGCGTAGACACAAGCTTATGCGTGGAACCTTACCAGCGGAAGAAATATTACGCGTAGGAAAAGGAGACCTTATGCGAGAGCTTTACGCCGTAAGTATAACACCTATCTACGCCGTAAGGCTTTACTCAAAGAGTAGACCTTATGCGCGAATCAAGCACGCGTATCCTTCACAGGTGATACATAGTCCCTTTGTAGAACCTTACGCGAACGCTACGCTGAAGATTTCTCGCGCATAACCTTCTACGCGAAGGTGATCCTTATGCGTGAGAGTGCTAATGACCTTGATTCTGAATTTTTACGCGTAGCACACTAAATAAAGTCATCATAGCAACTATATTAACACATACATCCATTCTAAAACAGATCATGGCAAGAAAACTCATCATACAACACGCAAGAATACTTACGCGTAGACTTAAACCCTAAAGTTCAAAGATTACGCGTATGAAATCTAGCCATAGAATTAGCACCAAAGTGTTTTCTCGTAAGTCTTAGAGGCATAGTAAGTTGTTCTATTCAAGTTTTAACATCAAATTCAAGGCCAATCAAGAAATCCCAATTCGTATGAACTAGAACCCTAATTTTCAATTTATGAATCATTAGTGTTTCTGGGTAGTTTCTGGGCTTAGATATGATTAATTCAACTTGAAAACAACATTATACAACAATCTTTAACACAAAAAACATTCACATATGAAAACGCCCAAACCCACGCATAAACCCTAATTTCCAAAGTCCATCAATTCGTGTATCTGGGTGCATTTTGAGGATTAAAATGATGTTAGTGATGTAAAAGAAACGTTTTGACACAATCCTTTAAACCTCAAACACAAAACACCTTATCATGTTTTCTAACCCTTACGCGTAAAACACAAAAGTCATTGAATCTTGAGTTTTAACCGTTGGATTAACATGAAATTCAAAACCATTGTTTAAAAAGTTGTTAAGAACACAAAATCACTTACAAATTGAAGATCAGAACACCGAATTTGAAGATTGATTTGTATGAGTAGGATTAGTTAGGTTTGTGTAATAAATGTGAAGTGAAAGTGTTAGGTGGAGGAGTTTTATTAAAATGACTTTAAGCTTTTGGCATTTATAGTCCCTCCATCTTTTCCATTTTCATCCAAAGCCTTTTAACTTCCATTTTGGTTACCAAACGAAGAATATTTGGAAATAACTTTGACGACACTCCCCCTCGACTTAAGAAATAATGAAAGGTTATAAATTTTAGTCCGAGGAGTGTTAGTAAACCAGAAATGTGACCATCATTATTAAAAGAAACAACCGGGATAGGATAAGATGCAAGTACATAATTATTTTAAAACAGTTAAGTATTTATTTTCTCCCCCTCAACACTTGATCGGAAAATTACTGAATTTTGAAAGATTTGAGTGTTGACGAAGAGTCAGACTTGCCATGTTTGAACAAAGATAGATAGAAGAATATTTTTTGATGTTTTATCTGATTTTATATTTTTATATTTTGTTTTTGAAAAGTATTTACAAAAGAGGTTTTGGTGTTTGACCGGGTTTTAAGAGATGTTTTAAGAGTTCATCCAATTCCTCTTGAGTCAAACACCGCATACCAATCCAGTGGACCAACTCATTAAACCTAGCGGGAGGCAAGGCTTTGGTGAGTAGATCGCCAATTGGTATTCTCAGACCACGTATAATTAAACCGTACCTCGTTCCACGGGTCCTTCATGAAATGATATCAAGATCGATGTGCTTTGATTTCAATGTCGAACCGAAGTTGCACGAGATCGCAATAGCACCGATTGTCGCAGACATCGGGATTCTATCAAATACGTAACCATAGTCTTTGAGTTGTGTTCTCATCCACATGACTTGAGCACAACACGCCGACATGGCTACATATTCGCTTCGTTGATGATAGTGATGTACAATCCGCTTCTTCGATTGCCAGACACCAGCTTTATCACCAAGAAATTGTAGAGCTCTGAAGTACTTTTCCGTGAATCTAAGCATCCGCGTGGTCGTCTAAAAGAGATTAGTTCAAAACCAGAATCCTTCGGATACCGGATCCCCAAATTAATGGTTCCCTTGATGTATCGGAGGATTCTTTTAGCCTCGAAGAGGTGGGTTTCAGTTGGTCGCGACTGATATCGGGAGCAAAGATAAACGACAAAGACAATATCAGGTCTGCTGGCCGTTAGATACATGAGAGACCCAATAATACTACGGTATTTGGTAGGGTCAACCAATTTCCCATGCAAATCGGCGTCCAGATTCTTGGTATGTGCCATTGGAGTGGCATAGGTGTCCTGTATTCATTCCAAATTTGTTTAACAATTCAAGGGCATATTTGGATCGACTCAAGAAAATACTAATCAGGGGTGATTGATGAACTTACAGTCCTAGAAAGAACGTAAGTTCACCCATCATGGACATTTCAAAATTTTCTTCATTAGTTTTGCAAAAGCGATTGAGTACTTTTTATGTGTAGACCCAAAATGATGTCATCCACGTAAATTTGAACAATTAAGATATGTGCCCGTGATATTGTATGAAAAGAGTAGGGTCAACCGAACCTTTGGTGAAATTATTGGCAATGAGGAAAGATGATAGCTTATCGCACCATGCCCGAGGAGCTTGTTTGAGACCATACAGAGCTTTGTTCGGTTTGTAGACATGGTTCGGGAACACGGGATCAACGAATCCTTCGGTTATCGACATAAACCGTTTCTTTTAGTTGTCCATTTAGAAACGCAGCTTTGACATCCATCCGAAAAGACCGCCATATTCATATGAGCCGCCATCGCGAGAAATATCCGACCAGCCTCAAGACGAGCAACCGGAGCAAAAGATTCTTCAAAGTCAATACCCTCTTCCTGACGATAACCCTTAGCCACCGACGCGACTTATTTCTCGACATTACGCTTCAAAGATCCAATTTGTTTTTCCAAATCCATTTGAGACCAATGACGTAGACTCCAGTTGGTCTTTCAACCAGTTCCCATACTTCAAGACGTTTGAATTAGTTGAGTTCTTCTTGCATGGATTCGATCCGCTTGTCTTTGTCATTGCATCTTTGATGTTTTTAGGTTCAGATTGGCAGACAGTGAGTGCATAAATGCAATGTTCACCATCTCGGAGTGAAGACGTTGTCTTGTAACGACGGGTTGATTCGGTTGCCAATAATATTTTCCAGAGAGGATGGTCTTTGTCCATCGATGTGTGTAGGGTTGATGTTGGTATATGTTGTGCATAGTTGAGGATTCAAATGGCTTGTTGATGATTCCGCGACATCGAGGTGCGCAGCTTTCATTAGCAAACGGGTTAAAGAACGCATTTGGATGAAAATCTGCAGGTTGGGGTACTTCATTCCAACATCATCACCGGTTCATCATTGTTGGAAGCGGTTTGTTCAACTGTTGTGGTGGAGTCAACTGGTGGTGCTTCTTCAACCGAAGTTGTTGTAGAAGGTGTATCGTATAAGAGTAGTATCGCCTGAAAGCCGGAAATACGCGGATACACCGGAGCACGCTCATCAATATCGTCACTAAAACGCGGAGGAGCAAATACACTTTCCATTTGTTGACGAGTAAGCCGAGGGCTTGTATTCACCGATGATGGGGTTTGGGGAAGTTTAAGCTGTTGTGACCGGTTCCAAGTCTTATACTCGAAGCCATTTCCGTAAGTTCATCAAAATGAGGATGAATCGCTTCCATAACCTCCTTTGTTCGACGATTCCAGATTCATAAACCTTTAGAATTATCACAATATCCAATAAAGACTCCAATGTCAACTTTGGCTTTGAGCTTTCCAAAGTCATCACGATCATTATTCGGATAGCAAAGAGATCCAAATACATGAAAGTGTTTGAGATTCGTTTTCTGTTGTGGACAAGCTCAAAAGGTGTTTTGTTGTGCTTTTGTAATCATAGACCGGTTTGAGTATAGCATGCAGAGATACAGCTTCGCCCACAAGTAACTGGAAGTTTAGCATTGATTAACATTGTTCTTGCAGCTTCCACTAACGCTCGGTTTCGTCTTTCGACAACTCCGTTTTGTTCGTATGCAATAGATGTCCGACAGTCAATCCCCACTTTCTCATAAAGTCACGAAGAGTTTTGTTAACAAATTCAGCCCCTTGTCTGTTCTGATTTATCTCATCTGTTTCTGGAGTTTGAACTTGTATTTTCGTGAGAAAGGTGATGATCATATGTGGAGCTTGTTCTTTGCTTCGAAGAAAGTAGACCCAAGTCCAGCGTGAATAGTCATCAACAATTACTAAGATGTAGCGCTTGCCATTGATCGTTTGCACGCGCATTGGGCCACACAAATCCATGTGAAGAAGATGAAGCACATGCTGAGATCCGTGTTCCACTTTTGAAGGAAAATGAGCACGAGTGCTTTTCCCTTGTTCACAAGTTGAGCAAAGGTGATCTTTTGAATACCGAAATCGTGGGAGTCCTTCAACTAGTTTGTGTCGAGCAAGATTGGTTATAGTTTGAAAGTTTAAGTGTGATAGACGACGGTGCCATAGCCATGATTTTGTTGATGTTGCCTTTGAAAGTAAGCAGATGGGAGATGAAGCAACCATGTATTGCATAGATATAGTGTAAGACTTGAATTACGCGAGCCGCACATAAGGTCGTTTCCTTTTAGATCATGAATGAAACAAGATTTCTCCCTGAAAGCAACCTCCAAATCTCCATCACAGAATGACCCATCGAAAACAGATTGTGACCGAGGCCTTCCACATAATAAACCCCGCTAATTTCGATGTTCCCATTGATATAGTCTCCGTAGCCCATGATAGCTGCGAAGTGATCATTCAATCCGGCTGCCAATGAACTTTGTAACAAAGTTTGATAACAGTTTAAGGTTGCATGTCATGTGTCGGGAACATCCGCTATCAACAATCCAGAATGATCTCAGACACCCGCATTATACCTGATACCATACGGATGGAATAGAAGTAGATGTGGAACCCAAATGTTAGAGGGTTCCTGAAGCGATAGGACATACACATCAATAGCTTTTGGTATCCATTTAAATCCTAGTGTGTTATATATCCATTTATGCCATCTCCAACTAGTATTTGCTTTAGTCTTAGTGAATGCACTAGTTGGTACTACATTCCTAGGAGGTGAAACTGGAGCTATAGAGACAACAATGCGTTTCTTAGAATCTAAAGAGGGCCTACCAAGCTACGACTTAGAATGATTATTGGCCCTAGAGGTATTCCGATTCTTAGGATTCCTTAAACGAGAGATGATAGCTTTAGCAACACATTTGTCATGACAATCGGAATTCATACTTTTACGACAAATAACACAAGGTGCATCGGACTGAATATCAAAAGTACTTAAAGGTTTAGCATTTGTTACATCACTATTTCTATTACATTTGCGGGCCGCATCAATATCTATAGTGGAAACAACGTGAGTCTTATTCATAGTCCTAGGGTGTTCTTCTACTTTAGCATTCCTTATTGATCTTTTCTTAGGTCAGCAACTTCCTATTCTTCGATGTAGTGCTCCTAGGCGTGAAGTGCGGACGCTTTGGAAAAGACGCAACTATTCTGTTCAGTAGAAGGAAGCATGTTAGCAACTTGTGATTTGGCGTAGGGATTCTAGGTTCGATTACTAAGTGTTACTCGGGCTATTCTCTTAATCACGGTAGGCAGAAGTTGTTCATACTTTCCTAACATTTCTCTTAACTTAAAGATAGTGTGAATCGAATCTTGATTTTCAGAACGAATATTTCCAGCAACATGCATAACTTCTTTAGTGTGTGCAAGATAATGATCAAGTTCGTTAGATGCTTCATCACGAGTTTGTTTAAGTAAATCAAATATGACACCATATTCCTTTTTAACTTTTGCAAGTTCTTGTTCATATTTTGAGATTTGACACTTCATCATTCCAAGTTCCTTATGAAAGTCCCGTTCCCAAGACAATGCACAATTTTTCAAATTTTTAACATTTGGTAAAAGATTTTTCTGAAAAATGTCTCTTTATTCTAGCGCCAGAGGCGATTGAAAATGTTGAACTTTGATTTCAGAATGATATTCTATCTCATGTTGTAAAGTTTTGAGGTCGGCCATGAAAAGGTCAAAATATCTAAGAATTTTGCGATTTTCAGGTTTTGAGTTTACTTCAGTGATGGAAGGTAAAGGACCATAAGTTTGTGCATAATCTGGTTTGGGATTAACATTAGAAGACTCGATGTTTTTATGATAATCCTGGTGTGTTAGAAGAATCCGCTGGTGTGACGAAAGTGGCCGCTTTTGAATAGTTAAAAGGTTTGTTGTAAACAACTTTTTCTAATTTTGATCGACTCTCGCCTTTACTCTGATCTAATTCCTCTTGACGATGATATTCAACAACACTCATAACAGAATCATCAATTTTATATTCTCGACTTGCGGAAACTTGATTTGGTTTGAATGCTTTGGTTGAAAGCTTAGGTTTGTAATGTCGCAAGATTCGGTCCATAGCCATTTGGATTTGGTTTTAAAGTAAACTTTTCAATAGATGTGACCGACTCACCATGTTTGTAAACAACAGTTTTAAACTCTTTAAGTTTGTTTTGCAAGCGATGATTTCTTCAAGATGATCATCTATTAGCTTTCGTTGAATGCTTTTGTATGCAGAGAACTCTTGACAAGTTAACAACTCAGCCTTAGCTTTTGATTTTCCAAGGTGAGAGCGTTAATTTGCTTTTTATGTTCATGTTTGATTGTTCTATTTGGATAGCAAAGCATTCTTGGCGGCTAGATCACATCTGTCTCTCTAAATATTTTTCGTTTTGATGAGATTTAGCAAAGGCGCTTCAAAACCTTTTTCACGTTTTTCTTGAGTTTTGAAAAAGTTGAGTTGCTTTTGTAAACATTCAAAATCCTTGGCTAACAGTGCATTTTTACTTTTCAAGTCCCGATTAATTGCACGACATTCTTCCACTATGGTTTGTTGGTCTTGTATTAAACGAGCAAAATCCGGATGAGGCAAAAGTTCGGCGTGTTCAACGTGAGTCACAACATGATCATTACTTAGATCCTCAAGTATAACCCGGAGTCAATTTGATTATCAAGGAAACCATAAGGTCATCTTGATCGTCAAATATAACTACTGGGTCTAGTTGAAAATCGTCGGAATGAGATGTGGACGACTCATTTTGAACATTCCGAGCCTGCGGATTCCGGATGTTGGCGGAGATATTAGATCGAGAGATGAATATGGTTTGTTCGGTACCGAGACAAGCCATCGGTGTCATACCCCGGCCTGTCACTCATATGTAACTCATGCATGTTAGCCATCAACATAACAGCTACATTGACCTGCAAGTCCTCCATATCATCATCTGAGTCTGCATTTGCCATAAAACTTTGTTCCTTGTCTGTGAGAGTTCCACCAGCTTCATCCTTAAGAGCCAAAAGTAAAGCCTCCTTGTAATAAGCGCCCCCTAGTCCTCGGCTTTAGGCATGCATTAGCCAGGTGTCCCTTCTCATTGCAATTGTAGCATCGAAGACCATTCAACCCATTTTGAGCATTTCCCTGTTCTGCCATGATTCCTCCCGAACTACCTTCTTTTATTTCTCCGTCACACTTATCAACCGCTTGTGAACGGTCAACCGTAACAGATGATAAAAGGGCGACAGCCCGGGAGAAAATGCAAGTTTACCAAGGATTAAAATATCCTTGGATCGTTTATGTCCTGGTGAGGCGTGATATTCTGAATATAATGACTTGTGAATTGTTGAAAATAATATTAGTATAGGAAAACAGAAATCTGATTGACTAACACTAGGAATGTGAATAGTAATAGCTCTGTCACAGCTACGTCAATAAAACGCAATCGAAACCTAAAAATATTAAAGTATTTACAAACATACGTTTAAGTTTAAATAAACGTAAATGTAACGAATAAAACAAAACTATTTATAACTATAGTAGGGATTTGCATGTCTTAGCGACTTAAATGCAAATTAAAGAAAATAAAAGTTAAAATCTATTAAATAAACGCTATCACTATTTTTACAGATCGATGAGCGTTTATTTTATAAAACAAAATAACTTAAATAAACTATCTTAACTAAAACGTAAACTTGAATTACTTAAAAACGTTGTTTAAAATGGAAAGCGGCGTTATTTACGAAAATGGCTGGAGGCAGCCAAGATAAAACGTAAATTTTATGAAATAAAAGGCCTAAGAATGTAAAACTAATTTTCTTACGTACTATATGATAAAAGAAAATTTTACAAAAAGAATTATATTTTTTAGATTATTATTTTATTTATTATGAATTAAATACCTTTTTACACTAATTAAATGATAAAAAAAATACTAAAACTATTTGGAAAAATCTAAAACTTTTTATAAAAATACTTTATAACAATACTAAACTAAGAAAATTGAAAAAGATGAAAAGCTATTTGAATAAGTGGAAATAAGCTCTTAAGCTCGTATAAGCTTATCTGCCTAGGAAGAGTTAAGTATTAAATGGTGCGTGATATAACAGTCAAAGACCCAAAGGCACCCAGCTGGCTATACAGTGTACATACTAAGCGCTCCCAAAGGGGAGGTCTCGGTTCGAGTTAGCCTTGCCCTTTTTGCCAAACATTTAATTTTTTGATTTTCTTTTTACAAAACTACTTATTAAGCTAAAATATGGAACTTTAATAAAGACAACTTTTTCAAAACTTGAAATAAGCTCTGGGAGCTTATTTCCACAATTGCTAAATAAGCCATAAGCTTCCACATAGAAGCTAGCACTTATGGTTTAAAAGGTCTTTTTGGTTTTTTCTATTTATGAAACTAAATATATACAGATAATATACATATAAGATGAAAATAGAACTTATAAAACCTACAAATAAGCCAAGGCGTGGGCTTATTACCCACACATTGAGCTTTTGGCTCTAAGTGGAGTAATAAGCTCATGATAAGCTTGAAAAAGCTATACACAAGAAACAAAAGGGTAAAATAATGTATGCACAAGTATATTAGTCATATATATATACAAGCATGTGAACTGAGAATCACTAATAAGCTCTAATAAGCTCATAAGCTCTTCAGCTTTCATACAGAATCCAAACACCCTTGCATCCATTTGGTTTGGCAATTTAAGCTTGTCAAACAAACTTAAAAGATCAAAATAAATGTGAAAGTGCAAGATGGTCCGGTAGGCTTTTCAAAAAGCCCAAGCTTACCTAGTGAGGTCCACTAGTGAGTTTGTAGGAAGCTCATGAAAAGTCATCCAAGTGATGTGCGACTGGGTCTCGCCAGTTTACACTATCAATATGGGACAAACTAAAAGCCCATTGCACCACCTGTTGAATAAGCTACAATATGAAAATTAAGTGCAGGATCTAAAGTGGGTAGCTAGGCTTCCTAAAAAGCCAAGCTACAAAGGCTAATGATCACTAAGGAGCTTGTGAGAGGCTTGTGGAAATGGTGTAATACCCCGATTGCTCGGGGGCATGTTGTGAGTGGGCAAACATCAAGCCTCATTTGAACCTATCAAATAAGCCTCAACAAGCTCAACTTATATTGAGGCATTGAGATGGACTGCTTAGCTTCTTACAAAGCCAAGAATCACAAGCTCAAGCTCATTAAGGAGCTTGTTAAGAGCTTTAGAATATCAGCACTTCTTGTTGCTTCAGTGAAGTGAGCTTGGTGGGACAAAAAGATTGAGGAAATTAAGCTATGCAAATAAGCTAAAAATGTAAAGACAATCATACCAATAATAAAAAGGCCACAAGGGTTACACAAAACAGTAAAATTCACAAGCTATGGTCAAATCCACAAGCTTCTGCAAGCTCATGAATTTGACAAAGATAACGTGGTGCGGCATGTATTTAGACAAGGGACTCAAACTAAGCTAAAAATTAAGCATTTAAAAAGCTAAATGAAAGTAAGCTATTATTTTTACAATTAAGATAAGCAACAATATTTTAATATCCTAGAAGGTTTAAAGCTAAAACTCACTAATGAGCACACAATAAAATTCTAGATTTTATTCAAAAACAGACTTTAAGAAAATTTGACTTTTTACAAGAACATAAAGTTTGACTAAAGTGAATTAAGAAATTAAACTACTGATTAAACATGATATATTAAGCTATATTGAAACTAAATTAAGCTAGATAAACAACATATGCATCACTGTGATGAAAATTTGCATCTAAAATCCTAACAGTGCATTGCCTAATGAAGATTAAACATGATTTTGACTTTGTAATAAATAAGGACAGTATTTAATACTAGAACTAAGCTATATTGAACTAGTATTATGTAAAACAACAACAATATAACAACAAACCAACACTGGACTGGGGTATATCACAAATCCAAACATACTTTAAAAGAGATTGTTTTGAGGTTTTCATAACATCATTTGTGTAATCATGATTTTTCAAATCCAGAGGTTTTAGTGTGTCAAACCAAACCTTTTTCAACCTAAACAAGTAGTCACAAGAGTCTAAGTCTAGGATTTTCAAAAGCAAGTATTTTGGCAGTTTAATGAAATTACAAACTACAATCCAATTCCAAAGCATAAACACCTAATATTAAGCTATAACATGATAAATTAATAACATAGAAACATGAAAACATGAAAATCAAAGCAGCTAAAACAAGAAAACATACATTGCAAAAATTAAGGAAAATTGCTTACAAGATGAATCAAACTGAGAAACATGGAACCAAGGACAAGGTTACACCTATTAGCTTTCCAATAAGCTCCTAATACCCATAGCACTCCAAATTCACTCTGGCTTCATCATCTTCTTCATGATCACACTATTTTTTACTTTTCAACTATTTTCTCTATTTTTTTAGTGATTTTCTATTTTTAAGTGATTATTGCTGATTAACTAAATCCACAAGCTTATATAGCTTACTGAGAACTACATAGTGTTTGTTGGAGTCTTTTAAACAACATTCATCAACAGGAAAGTAAATTACATGAAATAAAATGGGACACATTGAATTTACTGAAAATTAAAGATAGATTGATTAACTGAATTAACCAAGTATGTTATTACACTTAGCAAAGGTAATTAACAACTTTGAAACAGAAATTTAAAGTTACACTACTAGTGACAACTAAGTTAATTTAAGCTACAGTGATCACAACCTAAGTCTACATTGTGATAGATTTCTTCTCCTTCTCTCTTCTGTATTTATTGACTTGAAACACTCCAACTTACTCAAATATCTTTTCCCACTTCATCTTAGCCCTTGAAAGAGTCAAATTCATCCAAACCGTTTAAATCCATTTTGGCGCCAAAACGAGCCACGTGGTACTGAAGCAGTTCTGATACAATTAAGGATTCTTGTTGCATTGTGGAGGTGTAGGGGACACGTTTGATGTAATTTTGGCCAAGTTGGGGCATATGGAAGAAAAGAGGATGGGGTGAGGTTTGGAGTGAAAAGGGTGTGGGGATGCATTAATTGGTGATGTGGGATAAGTTTGAGAGGTGTAAGGGAGTAGGTTGTGAGTGTGAAGGGCAAGGTGGAGGAAGTGGCATGAAAACCACCCTGGTATGGTGACTGAGTGGTTTGGGGGGGATGATGAATAGTGTTGGTGGTTTTAGGCGGGGTCAACGGGGTCAAACTCCCGTTTGTTATTAAAAGAGGGTGTGGGCTGGTTTGTTTGTTTGGGCCAAAGGATGGGCTTGGGTAATATATAGGTCCGTTTGTTTTTTTTTTTTTAGCTAGTAACACACAAGGACCATTCTTGTAACTTTCTGAAAGTTAAGGGACTGAACTAGTAACTTTTCCAAAGCTAATCAAAGGGCCAAACCTGCCATATAATAATAACACAAGGACCAATGTTGATAAATTTAACATTTAAAACTTTAAAAGGACCTTAATTGTCATTTTTGGATTTTGAGGGACTAAAAGTGTAATTTCCCAAAAGTTTATCATAAGGACCAATATTTGCCATTTATAAATAGTATAAGGTTTATTTTGATCAATTTCCAATTTTTAAAACCTTAAGGACTATTTTTGATACTTTTGCAAAGTTGAGGGACCAAAGTTGATATTTTTATGATTTTAAACTTCAAAGGATTATTTTTAACAACTTGTGAATCTCAAGGACCTATGTTGATATTTCATTCATTTAAAACATTTAGGGACTAGTTTTGACAATTTGTGTAACTCAGGGACTGAACGACAATTGTTGTGAAATTGATCATTTTCACTTGTTTTTCAATCTTTTGTACCTGAATCACATAAAAACACATTTTTATGAATTTGTATCATTTTGAGAGTCATTTGTGTGTTTTTGGTTGTTTTGTGGGTTTATATAATACAAATATATGTGTATTTAGACACATATCAAATCCCCCACACTAAACTATTGCTAGTCCCTAGCAATCTTTTATTTAAAACTTAATGGATTTGAAAAAACTCTTTACCAAAAGCCATCACTTCTGGAATAGCCAAATGTTTCAGTTCAAGTAAGAACCTTGGTACAATGATAACCAAATGATTTTGAGCAAATCATAAGTCAGTAAACGGATTTGATTTGTCTTTACCGGCCGTTTATCGGACTAGCCAACTCTAAGATAAATTATCAGGATTATCTTTGGTGAGCTGAATACCAATTATGGATTTTCAACTGCCTTTACCACAAGCCATAAACTTGCCGGCTAGCCAACTTTTCACTAATTAAAGATATGGTGAGCTGAACACCATACAATTTTGGGCAAATTGCAAGCCATAAACGGATTTGAGATATCTTTACCAAGAGCCGTTTGCTCCTGGATTAGCCAATCCTTATGTGGGTTAGACATGGTGGACTGATTACCATTTGTTGTGTTTAGTACATAGTACTTCCACTAAAAAAAAAAAAAAAAAAAATAAAATTTGGCCATTTTGGGGAAAAAGGGACTAAAAGGGTACATTTTATGATCAAATTCGCCAGAATTTCCCCCCCACACTTAGAAATGAATATTGTCCTCAATATTCAAAACTAAGTGGGGTAAACACAACAATTATTTTATTTTTTAATATATACAATTTTCTCAACGTTTTATAAATCTATGTACAAAATGTGGGGCACACCCCCACACTTAGGTGTTAGAAATAGGTTAGAAAAGTGAAAATGATTTGACGAGAAATTGGAGTGGGGTTCACTCACAGAATTATGAAGATAAAGGTAGGGAGAATCTTTTTGGGTTTTTTTATAATATAAACAGAAACGAAAAATGTTTTTGTATTTTTTTAACTTTTATATATATATACAAAGAAATGGCTAAAAAGGAAACCTAAATGAGATTTTTAATACATGATACTGATTTAAACCTAATCTATCACATTCCAGGAATTATACTAAGCACAGTAAATCCTTTTTAGTGTAAACATGGTGTTTAGCCAAAATTTAGACCTAGGAATATCAAGATTAGGAAAATTGACAGTCAAATGCAAATCAAAGCACAGATAGATTTTAACCATAAAATCTTTTTGTATTTTATATTGTTTATATGAAATGAAGTATATGTAATTTACATACAAGGATAGGTATTTCAACAAAGTATAAAATACAAGTCATAATACGCAGCTAGCCTCCCCGGCAAAGTGGCGCCAAAATTTGACTCCTCCCGAACTACCTTCTTTTATTTCTCCGTCACACTTATCAACCGCTTGTGAACGGTCAACCGTAACAGAGATGATAAAAGGCTTACGGAGGAGAAAATGCAAGTTTACCAAGGATTAAAATATCCTTGGATCGTTTATGTCCGGTGAGGATGATATTCAATATAATGACTTGTGAATTGTTGAAAATAATAGTATAGGAAAATGCAAACTGATTGACTAACACTAGGAATGTGAATAGTAATAGCTCACATCCACGCCAATAAAAACGTACAATCAGAAACCTAAAAATATTAAAGTATTTACAAACATACGTTTAAGTTTAAATAAACGTAAATGTAACGAATAAAACAAAACTATTTATAACTATAGTAGGGATTTGCATGTCTTAGCGACTTAAATGCAAATTAAAGAAAATAAAAGTTAAAATCTATTAAATAAACGCTATCACTATTTTTACAGATCGATGAACGTTTATGATTTATAAAACAAAATAACTTAAATAAACTATCTTAACTAAAACGTAAACTTGAATTACTTAAAAACGTTGTTTAAAATGGAAACGAGCGTTATTTACGAAAATGGCGCTGGAGCGCAAGATAAAACGTAAATTTTATGAAATAAAAGGCCTAAGAATGTAAAACTAATTTTCTTACGTACTATATGATAAAAGAAAATTTTACAAAAAAGAATTATATTTTTTAGATTATTATTTTATTTATTATGAATTAAATACCTTTTTACACTAATTAAATGATAAAAAAAATACTAAAACTATTTGGAAAAATCTAAAACTTTTTATAAAAATACTTTATAACAATACTAAACTAAGAAAATTGAAAAAGATGAAAAAGCTATTTGAATAAGTGGAAATAAGCTCTTAAGCTCGTATAAGCTTATCTGCCTAGGAAGAGTTAAGTATTAAATGGTGCGTGATATAACCATCAAAGACCCAAGGAATGGCAACCTGGCTATACAGGTACACACTAACGCTCCAAAGGGGGAGGTCTGAGTTCGAGCCTGCTGCCCCTTTTGCCAAACATTTAATTTTTTTGATTTTCTTTTTACAAAACTACTTATTAAACTAAAATATGGAACTTTAATAAAGACAACTTTTTTCAAAACTTGGAAATAAGCTCTGTGGGAGCTTATTTCCACAGTCAGCTATTAATAAGCCATAAGCTTCCATAGAAGCTAGCACTTATGGTTTAAAAGGTCTTTTGGTTTTTCTATTTATGAAACTAAATATATACAGATAATATACATATAAGATGAAAATAGAACTTATAAAACCTACAAATAAGCCAAACGTGGGCTTATTACCCACATTGAGCTTTTTTGGCTCTAAGTGGATTAATAAGCTCATGATAAGCTTGAAAAAGCTATACACAAGAAACAAAAGGGTAAAATAATGTATGCACAAGTATATTAGTCATATATATATACAAGCATGTGAACTGAGAATCACTAATAAGCTCTAATAAGCTCATAAGCTCTTCTCGGTTTCATACAGATCAAACACCCTTGCATCCATTTGGTTTGGCAATTTAAGCTTGTCAAACAAACTTAAAAGATCAAAATAAATGTGAAAGTTTAAGATGGTTCCGTAGGCTTTTCAAAAAGCCCAAGCTTACCTAGTGAGGTCCACTAGTGAGTTTGTAGGAAGCTCATGAAAAGTCATCCAAGTGACTGTATGTGACTGGGTCTCAGTTTACACTATCAATATGTGTCACACCCCCAAATTACGTGTTTTGCAGCGGAATGGAATACCTTGGGGAGGACTGTCATAGCATCAAAGTTACAGTTATATCGAACGACCTAAAGTGTCGTTTAGAAAATACATCGTTTGATTAAGTAAAATAATCGAGAGTTTACAAAATGTAGGTCCCAAATGAAAAATCAATGTATGCGGAAATAGGTTTGATACAAGCCAAACGATGTTTTTAAAGTGTATAAATCCCATGTGAGACGCGTCGTCCCCACGACTCTATGATGTGCCCATATGCATGCCACGAAGTGAATGCCTTAAATACCTGAGATAAAACATGCTAAAAGTGTCAACACAAAGGTTGGTGAGTTCATAGAGTTTGGTTAACAAGTAAAACCTTAAAAGAGTGTTTATGTAACAAAGGCAAAGTTTTTGGTCAAATAGAATAGTTCACAAAGCAAAGGCATCGTAAATCCACTCGGTTCCAAGTCCCGCCCATACAAAACTTGCAACCTGTGTGTTTACAACCCGCTACTAAAATAGTATGTCAATCTTGTATGTATATATCATAGTAGTTAAAAGTATAAATGTCACCACAAGGGTCTTCCAACACGCGTGTTGGGATGTTCCTCCAACGCCACGCAATTAGAACGTATCCATAAAATGGCCTTCCAACATATAGATTTTGGGATGTTCCTCCAACGACTCACGTTGGGCTGTATCCAAATAAATGGCCTTCCAACATATAAATATTGGGATGTTTGTAAATTAATAGCCTTCCAACAACTTAATTTGGAGCCACTAATTCTTGTATGTTTGTTCCAAATATGCATATGAAATCAAGTATAACCCAATCAAGAATATAACGCAATCAAGTGTAGAGTATAAGTAACGTTGTTTGGCAAAAGAGTTTAAATGTTTGGATAAATAAGCATATATCTCGCCCCAAATAGCTTATAAGAATTTAAATGAGTAGAAGCGGGGTATGAACTCACAGTAGTATGTAAAAGTTTAGAGTACTTGTGAAAGTAAATGAAAATAGTTTGAGCATGTATCTCCCCAAAAGTAATTGAAAATGAATAAAAGTAGGGGCTATGAAACTCAAAGTAATATGTCAAAGTTTAGAATATTTGTGATAGTGAAAGTAAGTAGTTGAGCATGTATCTCCCCAAAGAGTTTGTAAGACAAATACGTAATAGAAAGTGGGGCTACGAACTCACCTGTGTGATTGATATGCTAACAAAATGAAGTGCAAGAAAATGAGGCTCGGAAACGATCCGCGACCTAAAATGAATGATATGATATGATACTCAATGAGTTATGATGTAATGTTATGCATGCATTTCGTATGTTATTTATACCATTTGCGAGTTTTGAAAATAATACTTATCGTCGAAAAATACTCTTTTGACGTCCTGACCATTCTTAAATTACTTTACAAGTATTTACGTCAAAATGTCATCCTACAATAGTTTCGTAATGATTTATCGCGGAAATTATCACTTTTCGTAATAAAACAATGTCGGAAATTTCATGAAATTAACAAAATGGCTTGAAAAACTAGTCGTAAAATAGTGTACGTCGAACGTTAGAGAAACGAACTTCGACGGTTTTGGAAAGTTTGTATCGAAATCTATAAGTTTCAGTTCAGGAGTTTTCGTCATAAAGGTCTCGAACATAAAGATAATAAGGGTTAAAGATGGTGATTTTGGCTAAAATGTTGGTTAAAATGAGTTTCGGCCAAGTTTAAACATCCATAAATAATTTATTACAACTCCGCTATACAAACGGTTGATCGTTTTGAAAAATATGCTTGGTGATCTTGATTTTATTAGAAGACATTTCGTTCCAAAAGTTCTACATCATGGTTAAAAACAGCCTCCAACATGGTCGCGTTTTAGTTACGTAACACTTTGTCTGTAAAAATAATATAGTTTTTAGGAAAATAATAGTTACGGCAATTTTATGAAAACGTGCATATCTTAGACGTTTCAAATCCGTTTTCTCGTATATAATACGTCCTTAGCTTTGTATCAAAGTATACTAATATATTTTTGATAAGTCGAAATAATTTGTAAAGCTTAGGACTCGTTTTTGATTCGAATAAAGTAATAATAGTATGCTGAAATTTCAGAAAAATATATATTTAAATCGTCAAACTTGTAAAATCCATAACTTCTTCGTTATAACTCCGTTTTAATCCGTTCAAGCGACCACGGATTCGTTTTAAAGTATATTTTCTAAATATCAAGGCCAAAATTTCGTGTCAACTGTCGGATTTTCCAGAAAAACAAAATAAGGACAGACCACTTTATATACTTGTCGAAAATAGTTTTTCTCGTACTAAACTTATTCCAATCCCTTCAAATCAACTCCAAAGCTAATCTATTCCTACCATACACCTTCTTAGGGTGTCATGGGTTCCTAAACATCATCAAGACCAATATATAACAAGGGGATAATTATAGGATGACCTTTATATATAGAACTCTTAAAATCAATGTAAAAATGGTATAAACAACACAAGTCTTGCATGTTTTTGCTCAAAATGATGAGATGAGTATGAAATGAATATGTAAGATGAAAAATAAATATGAGATGCTTACAAGTGATATGATGAGGTGATTAGAACAAGGGTTAACCTAAACACCCTAGGTTTTTATTTCAAAACCTTAATAAGAGTATTATCTAGATTGTGTTAACACTTGAGCTTGCAAAATTTTGTGATTCTTTGCTATCTCCTATAGAGAACCGGTCATGGAGGTTGAACAAAGAGGAGAAAAACTTTTACTTACACTTGAATTATTGAAGTGAAATTATGAAATGAATGAAGTTGAAAATATTACATGGAGTGTAGTTATGTACAATCAAAGAGAAATTTTGCACCAAACCAATAAATGCATACATCCCCCCCCTAGAACCGGTTTTGGGGGGATATTGTTCCTCAAAGATATATTTTTTTTTTATAATGTATATATATATATAAATGTGTATGAAAATGAAAGTAAGTAAAGGATAACTTGTAACTTTGTATATACATTAGTGTATTTAAGGAAATTTTAGGTGAAAGTAACTTTTAATAGATCAAAATAGAGTATAATGATATTATAAAAATTGTAAAAATACATTCCTTGTAAAAATTGAGTGATATAATAATTAATTGTGAGTGTAGTTTTTTAAGAAAACCGTCGTAATAATATAAATTTAACGATTTATATACAAAATAAATTTAGAACACTAGGTAAACTCAAAATATAGTTTTATAAACTAAATGTAGGTATAAAAATATCTGGGATCATTTTTGGAAGTAACGATTAAATGTTCAAAATAATAACTCACGCGATAACGTTTATTAAATATAAAATTTACGCGATTAATGTGAAATGAAATGTCATGAATGAACTAGCATGATGCAAATGATGTTAATGAAATGTAGACTAAACTTAGTTCATACGAAATGTTCGTGATGATATGATCATGAATTGGCAGCTAAACCATAAAGATTACGCGAATTTGGAACACGCAAAACTAGTTTACGATAAATGATGAAATTGTGAAACGTGAATTGTTTTGAGAGATGACCAAAATTTGAGAATTGTGACATTCTTCCCATGTCGGAGGAATCACGTCCTCGTGATTCAATCGATGATACTATGGTTCGAACCTCGACAAGGGTTCTAAAAGTTTATGCTCGTGTATGGTCTAAATGATTATGTCAATGCTCATGCATATGAGTTACTCGTCCCACAAGATAATGTTCTGTGCTATCGTGAGTAAGTCCCATCCTAAATACATGCTTTCTTATGATTAGGCTCGATGAGACAAGCTTTCCATTCTCAAGCAAAATTTTTAAAAGACTTTTTGGTAACCGATTTTTGCTTAATCCCACAACTCATCAAACAAGAACTGCCATACGATTAGGCTAAATCGGTTTAGGTAACGACTTGTTTCTAGCTCGATCTTTGCAACTCATCAAACAAGAAGCATCACTGGATCAAACTGAAACAAGTGGTTTGAAGAAAATCTTTTGAAAATTTGGCTTGATTACGTAATTGCTTACACATATGAGACTACTACTCCCTTCATTGCATGATTCTTCCGAAATTAGACATAGGTGATCAGGCTATGTATAATTTAGGAGTAACTATGCAATGCTTGGACTAATCGACTCATATGATGTTTGGTGTTGAGTCATAAGTCCGCATGTATAAAGAATGTGCACTTATAATGATGTGATGAGATGCTATGATGATGTAGTTATAGTCTAGGGTCAATGATGCAACCTAGTTCTCTATAACCGATGCTCGGATACCAATCTGTCACACCCCAAATTACGTGTTTTCAGTGGAATGGAATACCTTGGGGAGGACCCATGCATAGCCTCAAAGTTACTGAGGTTATATCGAACGACCTAAAGTGTCGTTTAGAAAATACATCGTTTGATTAAGTAAAATAATCGAGTTTACAAAATGTAGGTCCCAAATGAAAAATCAATGTATCGCGAAATAGGTTTGATACAAGCTAAACGATGTTTTTAAAGTGTATAAATCCCATGTGAGACGCGTCGTCACCACGACTCTATGATGTGCCCATATGCATGCCCGCGAAGTGAATGCCTTAAATACTGAGATAAAACATGCTCAAAAGTGTCAACACAAAGGTTGGTGAGTTCATAGAGTTTGGTTAACAAGTAAAGCCTTAAAAGAGTGTTTATGTAACAAAGGCAAAGTTTTGGTCAAATAGAATAGTTCACAAACAAAGGCATCATTAATCCACTCGGTTCAAGTCCGCCCATACAAAACTTGCAACACTGTGTTTTACAACCCATCGCTAAAATAGTATGTCAATCTTGTATGTATATATCATAGTAGTTAAAAGTATAAATGTCACCACAAGGGTCTTCCAACACACGTGTTGGGATGTTCCTCCAACGCTACGTTGAAACATCCATAAAATGGCCTTCCAACATATAAATCTTTGGGATGTTCCTCCAACGACTCACGTTGGGCAGTATCCAAATAAATGGCCTTCCAACATATAAATATTGGGATGTTTGTAAATTAATAGCCTTCCAACAACTTAATTTGTAGCCACTAATTCTTGTATGTTTGTTCCAAATATGCATATGAAATCAAGTATAACCCAATCAAGAATATAACGCAATCAAGTGTAGAGTATAAGTAACGTTGTTTGGCAAAAGAGTTTAAATGTTTGGATAAATAAGCATATATCTCTTGCCCAAATAGCTTATAAGAATTTAAATGAGTAGAAGCGGGGTATGAACTCCAACTGAGAGTATGTAAAAGTTTAAAATACTTGTGAAAGTAAATGAAAATAGTTTGAGCATGTATCTCCCCCAAAAGTAATTGAAAATGAATAAAAGTAGGGGCTATGAAACTCACAGTAATATGTCAAAGTTTAGAATATTTGTGATAGTGAAAGTAAGTAGTTGAGCATGTATCTCCCCCAAAGAGTTTGTAAGACAAATACGTAATAGAAAGTGGGGCTACTAACTCACCTGGTGTGATTGATATGCTAACAAAATGAAGTGCAAGAAAATGAGGCTCGGAAACGATCCGCGACCTAAAATGAATGATATGATATGATACTCAATGAGTTATGATGTAATGTTATGCATGCATTTCGTATGTTATTTATACCATTTGCGAGTTTTGAAAATAATACTTATCGTTGAAAAATACTCTTTTGACGTCTTGACCATTCTTAAATTACTTTACAAGTATTTACGTCAAAATGTCATCCTACAATAGTTTCAGAATGATTTATCGTGAAATTATCACTTTTAAATTAGTAAAACAATGTCGTAGGAAATTTCATGAAATTAACAAAAATGGCTTGAAAAACTAGTCGTAAAATAGTGTACGTCGAACGTTAGAGAACGAATTCGACGGTTTTGGAAAGTTTGTATCGAAATCTATAAGTTTCAGTTCAGGAGTTTTCGTCATAAAGGTCTCGAACATAAAGATAATAAGGGTTAAAGATGGTGATTTTGGCTAAAATGTTGGTTAAAATGAGTTTCGGCCAAGTTTAAACATCCATAAATAATTTATTACAACTCCGCTATACAAACGGTTGATCGTTTTGAAAAATATGCTTGGTGATCTTGATTTTATTAGAAGACATTTCGTTCCAAAAAGTTCTACATCATGGTTAAAAATAGCCTCCAACATGGTCGTTTTAGTTACAGTAACACTTTGTCTCATTAAAAATAATATAGTTTTTTTTCAGAAAATAATAGTTACGGCAATTTTATGAAAACGTGCATATCATTGTCGTTTCAAATCCGTTTTCTACGTATAATACGTCCTTAGCTTCGTATCAAAGTATACTAATATATTTTTGATAAGTCGAAATAATTTGTAAAGCTTAGGACTCGTTTTTGATTCGAATAAAGTAATAATAGTATGCTGAAATTTCAGAAAAATATATATTTCGTCGTCAAACTTGTAAAATCCATAACTTCTTCATTATAACTCCGTTTTAATCCGTTCAAGCGGCCACGGATTCGTTTTAAAGTATATTTTCTAAATATCAAGGCCAAAATTTCGTGTCAACTGTCGGATTTTCCAGAAAAACAAAATAAGGACAGACCACTTTATATACTTGTCGAAAAATAGTTTTTCTCGTACTAAACCTATTCCAATCCCTTCAAATCAACTCCAAAGCTAATCTATTCCTACCATACACCTTCTTAGGGTGTCATGGGTTCCTAAACATCATCAAGACCAATATATAACAAGGGGATAATTATAGGATGACCTTTATATATAGAACTCTTAAAATCAATGTAAAATGGTATAAACAACACAAGTCTTGCATGTTTTTGCTCAAAAATGATGAGATGAGTATGAAATGAATATGTAAGATGAAAAATAAATATGAGATGCTTACAAGTGATATGATGAGGTGATTAGAACAAGGGTTAACCTAAACACCCTAGGTTTTTATTTCAAAACCTTAATAAGAGTATTATCTAGATTGTGTTAACACTTGAGCTTGCAAAATTTTGTGATTCTTTGCTATCTCCTATAGAGAACCGGTCATGGAGGTTGAACAAAGAGGAGAGAAAAACTTTTTACTTACACTTAGAATTATTGAAGTGAAATTATGAAATGAATGAAGTTGAAAATATTACATGGAGTGTAGTTATGTACAATCAAAGAGAAATTTTGCACCAAACCAATAAATGCATACATCCCCCCCCTAGAACCGGTTTTGGGGGGATATTGTTCCTCAAAGATATATTTTTTTTTTCTATAATGTATATATATATATAAATGTGTATGAAAATGAAAGTAAGTAAAGGATAACTTGTAACTTTGTATATACATTAGTGTATTTAAGGAAATTTTAGGTGAAAGTAACTTAATAGATCAAATAGAGTATAATGATATTATAAAATTGTAAAATACATTCCTTGTAAAAATTGAGTGATATAATAATTTATCGTGTAGTTTTAAGAAAAGTGTAAGTAATAATATAAATTTAACGATTTATATACAAAATAAATTTAGAACACTAGGTAACTTCAAAATATAGTTTTTATAAACTAAATGTAGGTATAAAAATATCTCGGGATCATTTTTGGAAGTAACGGATTAAATGTTCAAAATAATAACTCACGCTGATAGCGTTTATTAAATATAAAATTTCTGCGATTAATGTGAAATGAAATGTCATGAATGAACTAGCATGATGCAAATGATGTTAATGAAATGTAGACTAAACTTAGTTCATACGAAATGTTCGTGATGATATGATCATGAATTAGCAGCTAAACCATAAAATTGCGAATTTGGAACCATAAAGCTAGTTCGATAAATGATGAAATTGTGAAACGTGAATTGTTTTGAGAGATGACCAAAAATTGAGAATTGTGACAATATGGGACAAACTAAAAGCCCATTGCAGCCCTGTTGAATAAGCTACAATATGAAAATTAAGTGCAGGATCTAAAAGCTGGGTAGCTAGGCTTCCTAAAAAGCCAAGCTACAAAGGCTAATGATCACTAAGGAGCTTGTGAGAGGCTTGTGGAAATGGTGTAATACCCCTGATTGCTCAGGGGTATGTTGTGAGTGGGCAAACACAAGCCTCATTTGAACCTATCAAATAAGCCTCAACAAGCTCAACTTATATTGAGGCATTGAGATGGACTGCTTAGCTTCTTACAAAGCCAAGAATCACAAGCTCAAGCTCATTAAGGAGCTTGTTAAGAGCTTTAGAATATCAGCTCACTTCACTTTTGCTTCAGTGAAGTGAGCTTGGTGGGACAAAAAGATTTGGATGATTAAGCTATCTAGATAAGTTAAAAATGTAAAAACAATCATACCAATAATAAAAAGGCCACAAGGGCTACACAAAACAGTAAAATGCACAAGCTATGGTCAAATCCACAAGCTTCGCAAAGCTCATGAATTTGACATAAGCTGTGGTGCAGGGCATGTATTTAGACAAGGGATTCAAACTAAGCTAAAAATTAAGCATTTAAAAAGCTAAATGAAAGTAAGCTATTATTTTTACAATTAAGATAATCAACAATATTTTAATATCCTAGAAGGTTTAAAGCTAAAACTCACTAATGAGCACACAATAAAATTCTAGATTTTATTCAAAAACAGACCTTAAGAAAATTTGACTTTTTACAAGAACATAAAGTTTGACTAAAGTGAATTAAGAAATTAAACTACTGATTAAACATGATATATTAGGCTATATTGAAACTAAATTAAGCTAGATAAACAACATATGCATCACTGTGATGAAAATTTGCATCTAAAATCCTAACAGTGCATTGCCTAATGAAGATTAAACATGATTTTGACTTTGTAATAAATAAGGACAGTATTTAATACTAGAACTAAGCTATATTGAACTAGTATTATGTAAAACAACAACAATATAACAACAAACCAACACTGGACTGCTGGTATATCAGCAAATCCAAACATACTTTAAAAGAGATTGTTTTGAGGTTTTCATAACATCATTTGTGTAATCATGATTTATCAAATCCAGAGGTTTTAGTGTGTCAAACCAAACCTTTTTCAACCTAAACAAGTAGTCACAAGAGTCTAAGTCTAGGATTTTCAAAAGCAAGTATTTTGGCAGTTTAATGAAATTACAAACTACAATCCAATTCCAAAGCATAAACACCTAATATTAAGCTATAACATGATAAATTAATAACATAGAAACATGAAAACATGAAAATCAAAGCAGCTAAAACAGTAAAACAGTACATTGCAAAAATTAAGGAAAATTGCTTACAAGATGAATCAAACTGAGAAACATGGAACCAAGGACAAGGTTACACCTATTAGCTTTCCAATAAGCTCCTAATACCCATAGCACTCCAAATTCACTCTGGCTTCATCATCTTCTTCATGATCACACTATTTTTTACTTTTCAACTATTTTCTCTATTTTTTTAGTGATTTTCTATTTTTAAGTGATTATTGCTGATTAACTAAATCCACAAGCTTATATAGCTTACTGAGAACTACATAGTGTTTGTTGGAGTCTTTTAAACAACATTCATCAACAGGAAAGTAAATTACATGAAATAAAATGGGACACATTGAATTTACTGAAAATTAAAGATAGATTGATTAACTGAATTAACCAAGTATGTTATTACTCTTAGCAAAGGTAATTAACAACTTTGAAACAGAAATTTAAAGTTACACTACTAGTGACAACTAAGTTAATTTAAGCTACAGTGATCACAACCTAAGTCTACATTGTGATAGATTTCTTCTCCTTCTCTCTTCTGTATTTATTGACTTGAAACACTCCAACTTACTCAAATATCTTTTCCCACTTCATCTTAGCCCTTGAAAGAGTCAAATTCATCCAAACCGTTTAAATCCATTTTGGCGCCAAAACGAGCCACGTGGTACTGAAGCAGTTCTGATACAATTAAGGATTCTTGTTGCATTGTGGAGGTGTAGGGGACACGTTTGATGTAATTTTGGCCAAGTTGGGGCAGTATGGAAGAAAACAGAGGATGGGGTGAGGTTTGGAGTGAAAAGGGTGTGGGGATGCATTAATTGGTGATGTGGGATAAGTTTGAGAGGTGTAAGGGAGTAGGTTGTGGTTTGTGAAGCACACAGGGTGGAGGTGGCATGAAAACCACCCGGTATGGTAATTGTGAGTGGTTTGGGGGAGATGATGAATAGTGTTGGTGGTTTTAAGCGGGGTCAATGAGGTCAAACTCCGTTTGTTATTAAAAAGAGGGTGTGGGTTTGTTTGGGGCCAAAGGATGGGCTTGGGTAATATATAGGTCCGTTTGGTTTTTTTTTTAGCTAGTAACACACAAGGACCATTCTTGTAACTTTCTGAAAGTTAAGGGACTGAACTAGTAACTTTTCCAAAGCTAATCAAAGGGCCAAACCTGCCATATAATAATAACACAAGGACCAATGTTGATAAATTTAACATTTAAAACTTTAAAAGGACCTTAATTGTCATTTTTGGATTTTGAGGGACTAAAAGTGTAATTTCCCAAAAGTTTATCATAAGGACCAATATTTGCCATTTATAAATAGTATAAGGTTTATTTTGATCAATTTCCAATTTTAAAACCTTAAGGACTATTTTGATACTTTTGCAAAGTTGAGGGACCAAAGTTGATATTTTTATGATTTTAAACTTCAAAGGATTATTTTTAACAACTTGTGAATCTCAAGGACCTATGTTGATATTTCATTCATTTAAAACATTTAGGGACTAGTTTTGACAATTTGTGTAACCAGTGAAAACGACAATTGTTGTGAAATTGATCATTTTCACTTGTTTTTCAATCTTTTGTACCTGAATCACATAAAAAACACATTTTTATGAATTTGTATCATTTTGAGAGTCATTTGTGTGTTTTTGGTTGTTTTGTGGGTTTATATAATACAAATATATGTGTATTTAGACACATATCAAATCCCCTTTACTAAACTATTGCTAGTCCATAGCAATCTTTTATTTAAAACTTAATGGATTTGAAAAACTCTTTACAAAAGCCATCACTTAGGAATAGCCATGTTTCAGTTCAAGTAAGAACTTTGGCACAATGATAACCAAATGATTTTGAGCAAATCATAAGTTGTATGATTTGATTTGTCTTTCTAGAAGCCGTTTATACGGACTAGCCACTCTTAGATAAATTATCGGATTATCTTTGGTGAGTGAATACCAATTATGGATTTTCAACCCTTTACCACAAATAACGACTTGTAACTTTTCACTAATTAAAAGATATGGTGATTTGAGCACCATACAATTTTGGGAAATTGCAAGCATAAGCGGTTGAGATATCTTTACCAAGAGGTTTGGATCATCCTATGTAGGTTAGACATGGTGGGTGATTACCATTTGTTGTGTTTAGTACATAGTACTACTAAAAAAATTTAAAATTGGCCATTTTGGGAAAAAGGGACTAAAAGGGTACATTTTATGATCAAATTCGTAGAATTTCCCAACATTAGAAATGAATATTGTCCTCAATATTCAAAACTAAGTGGGTAACCACAACAATTATTTTATTTTTAATATTTACAATTTTCTCAACGTTTTATAAATCTATGTACAAAATGTGGGGCACATCCCCACACTTAGGTGTTAGAAATAGGTTAGAAAAGTGAAAATGATTTGACGAGAAATTGGAGTGGGGTTCACTCACAGAATTATGAAGATAAAGGTAGGGAGAATCTTTTGGGTTTTATATTATAAACGAAACGAAAATGTTTTTGTATTTTTAACTTTTATATATATATACAAAGAAATGGCTAAAAAGGAAACCTAAATGAGATTTTTATACATGATCTGATTTAAACCTAATCTATCACATTCGGGAATTATACTAAGCACAGTAAATCCTTTTTAGTGTAAACATGGTGTTTAGCCAAAATTTAGACCTAGGAATATCAAGATTAGGAAAATTGACAGTCAAATGCAAATCAAAGCACAGATAGATTTTAACCATAAAATCTTTTTGTATTTTATATTGTTTATATGAAATGAAGTATATGTAATTTACATACAAGGATAGGTATTTCAACAAAGTATAAAATACAAGTCATAATACGGCTAGAACTCCGGCGTGGCGTAAATTGATTCCTCGAACTACCTTCTTTTTCTCGTCACACTTATCAACCGTTTGTGAACGGTCAACCGTAACAGATGATAAAAGGGCGACAGCCCGGGAGAAAATGCAAGTTTACCAAGGATTAAAATATCCTTGGATCGTTTATGTCCTGGTGAGGCGTGATATTCTGAATATAATGACTTGTGAATTGTTGAAAATAATATTAGTATAGGGCAATGCGATTGACTACTAACACTAGGAATGTGAATAGTAATAGCTCAATCAATTACGTCAATAAAAGCATAATCAGAAACCTAAAAATATTAAAGTATTTACAAACATACGTTTAAGTTTAAATAAACGTAAATGTAACGAATAAAACAAAACTATTTATAACTATAGTAGGGATTTGCATGTCTTAGCGACTTAAATGCAAATTAAAGAAAATAAAAGTTAAAATCTATTAAATAAACGCTATCACTATTTTTACAGATCGATGAACGTTTATGATTTATAAAACAAAATAACTTAAATAAACTATCTTAACTAAAACGTAAACTTGAATTACTTAAAAACGTTGTTTAAAATGGAAACGGCGTTATTTCACGAAAATGGCTGCGGAGCGCAGATAAAACGTAAATTTTATGAAATAAAAGGCCTAAGAATGTAAAACTAATTTTCTTACGTACTATATGATAAAAGAAAATTTTACAAAAAATTATATTTTTAGATTATTATTTTATTTATTATGAATTAAATACCTTTTTACACTAATTAAATGATAAAAAATACTAAAACTATTTGGAAAATCTAAAACTTTTTATAAAAATACTTTATAACAATACTAAACTAAGAAAATTGAAAAAGATGAAAAAGCTATTTCGAATAAGCTGGAAATAAGCTCTTAAGCTCGTATAAGCTTATCCATAGGAAGAGTTAAGTATTAAATGGTGCGTGATATAACCAGTCAAAGACCCAAGGGCAACTGGCTATACAGGTACACACTACTTAGCTCCAAAGGGGGAGGTCTCAGTTCGAGCTGCTGCCCCTTTTGCCAAACATTTAATTTTTTTGATTTTCTTTTTACAAAACTACTTATTAAACTAAAATATGGAACTTTAATAAAGACAACTTTTTTCAAAACTTGGAAATAAGCTCTGTGGGCTTATTTCCACAAATTGGCTAAATAAGCCATAAGCTTCCACATAGAAGCTAGCACTTATGGTTTAAAAGGTCTTTTTGGTTTTCTATTTATGAAACTAAATATATACAGATAATATACATATAAGATGAAAATAGAACTTATAAAACCTACAATAAGCCAAACGCGTGGGCTTATTACCCACATTGAGCTTTTGGCTCTAAGTGGAGTAATAAGCTCATGATAAGCTTGAAAAAGCTATACACAAGAAACAAAAGGGTAAAATAATGTATGCACAAGTATATTAGTCATATATATATACAAGCATGTGGCGAGAATCACTAATAAGCTCTAATAAGCTCATAAGCTCTTCTCAGTTTCATACAGATCCAAACACCCTTGCATCCATTTGGTTTGGCAATTTAAGCTTGTCAAACAAACTTAAAAGATCAAAATAAATGTGAAAGTGCAAGATGGTCCGGTAGGCTTTTCAAAAACCCAAGCACCTAGTGAGGTCCACTAGTGAGTTTGTAGGAAGCTCATGAAAAGTCATCCAAGTGAATGTATGTGATGGGTCTCCATTTACACTATCAATATGGGACAAACTAAAGCCCATTGCGTGTTGAATAAGCTACAATATGAAAATTAAGTGCGAGGATCTAAAGCTGGGTAGCTAGGCTTCCAAAAAGCCAAGCTACAAGGCTAATGATCACTAAGGAGCTTGTGAGCTTGTGGAAATGGTGTAATACCCACGATTGCTCGGGGTATGTTGTGAGTGGGCAAACACAAGCCTCATTTGAACCTATCAAATAAGCCTCAACAAGCTCAACTTATATTGAGGCATTGAGATGGGCTAGCTTCTTACAAAGCCAAGAATCACAAGCTCAAGCTCATTAAGGAGCTTGTTAAGAGCTTTAGAATCACTCACTTCACTTTTGCTTCAGTGAAGTGAGCTTGGTGGGACAAAAAGATTTGGATGATTAAGCTATCTAGATAAGTTAAAAATGTAAAAACAATCATACCAATAATAAAAAGGCCACAAGGGCTACACAAAACATAAAATGCACAAGTATGGTCAAATCCACAACGTAAGCTCATGAATTTGACAGACATAAGCTGGTCGTGAGGCATGTATTTAGACAAGGGACTCAAACTAAGCTAAAAATTAAGCATTTAAAAAGCTAAATGAAAGTAAGCTATTATTTTTACAATTAAGATAAGCAACAATATTTTAATATCCTAGAAGGTTTAAAGCTAAAAACTCACTGAGCACACAATAAAATTCTAGATTTTATTCAAAAACAGACTTTAAGAAAATTTGACTTTTTACAAGAACATAAAGTTTGACTAAAGTGAATTAAGAAATTAAACTACTGATTAAACATGATATATTAAGCTATATTGAAACTAAATTAAGCTAGATAAACAACATATGCATCCTTTGTGATGAAAATTTGCATCTAAAATCCTAACAGTGCATTGCCTAATGAAGATTAAACATGATTTTGACTTTGTAATAAATAAGGACAGTATTTAATACTAGAACTAAGCTATATTGAACTAGTATTATGTAAAACAACAACAATATAACAACAAACCAACCTGGAATGCTGGTATATCAGCAAATCCAAACATACTTTAAAAGAGATTGTTTTGAGGTTTTCATAACATCTGACTGTGTAATCATGATTTATCAAATCCAGAGGTTTTAGTGTGTCAAACCAAACCTTTTTAACCTAAACAAGTAGTCACAAGAGTCTAAGTCTAGGATTTTCAAAAGCAAGTATTTTGGCAGTTTAATGAAATTACAAACTACAATCCAATTCCAAAGCATAAACACCTAATATTAAGCTATAACATGATAAATTAATAACATAGAAACATGAAAACATGAAAATCAAAGCAGCTAAAACAGGTAAAACGAGTACATTGCAAAAATTAAGGAAAATTGCTTACAAGATGAATCAACGAGAAACATGGAACCAAGGACAAGGTTACACCTATTAGCTTTCCAATAAGCTCCTAATACCCATAGCACTCCAAATTCACTCTGGCTTCATCATCTTCTTCATGATCACACTATTTTTGACTTTTCAACTATTTTCTCTATTTTTTTAGTGATTTTCTATTTTAAGTGATTATTGCTGATTAACTAAATCCACAAGCTTATATAGCTTACTAAGAACTACATAGTGTTTGTTGGAGTCTTTTAAACAACATTCATCAACAGGAAAGTAAATTACATGAAATAAAATGGGACACATTGAATTTACTGAAAATTAAAGATAGATTGATTAAGCTGATTAACCAAGTATGTTATTACACTTAGCAAAGGTAATTAACAACTTTGAAACAGAAATTTAAAGTTACACTACTAGTGACAACTAAGTTAATTTAAGCTACAGTGATCACAACCTAAGTCTACATTGTGATAGATTTCTTCTCTCTTCTCTCTTACGTATTTATTGACTTGAAACACTCCAACTTACTCAAATATCTTTTCCCACTTCATCTTAGCCCTTGAAAGAGTCAAATTCATCCAAACCGTTTAAATCCATTTTGGCAAAGCGAGCCGTGGTGCTAGGCGGTTCAGATACAATTAAGGATTCTTGTTGCATTGTGGAGGTGTAGGGGACACGTTTGATGTAATTTTGGCCAAGTTGGGGCAGTATGGAAGAAAACAGAGGATGGGGTGAGGTTTGGAGTGAAAAGGGTGTGGGGATGCATTAATTGGTGATGTGGGATAAGTTTGAGAGGTGTAAGGGAGTAGGTTGTGAGCTATATGAAGGGCAGGGGAGGTGGCATGAAAACCACCCAGTATGGTGAGTGGTTTGGGGGGGATGATGAATAGTGTTGGTGGTTTTAGGCGGGGTCAACGGGGTCAAACTCCCGTTTGTTATTAAAAGAGGGTGTGGGATGGTTTGTTTGTTTGGGCCAAAGGATGGGCTTGGGTAATATATAAGGTTTGTTGTTTTTTAGCTAGTAACACAGGACCATTCTTGTAACTTCGAAAGTTAAGGGCGAACTAGTAACTTTTCCAAAGCTAATCAAAGGGCAAACCGCCATATAATAATAACTCAAGGACCAATGTTGATAAATTTAACATTTAAAACTTTAAAAGGACCTTAATTGTCATTTTTGGATTTTGAGGGACTAAAAGTGTAATTTCCCAAAAGTTTATCATAAGGACCAATATTTGCCATTTATAAATAGTATAAGGTTTATTTTGATCAATTTCCAATTTTAAAACCTTAAGGACTATTTTGATACTTTTGCAAAGTTGAGGGACCAAAGTTGATATTTTTATGATTTTAAACTTCAAAGGATTATTTTTAACAACTTGTGAATCTCAAGGACCTATGTTGATATTTCATTCATTTAAAACATTTAGGGACTAGTTTTGACAATTTGTGTAACCGGGGGTAGAAACGACAATTGTTGTAAAATTGATCATTTTTCACTTGTTTTTCAATCTTTTGTACCTGAATCACATAAAAACACATTTTTATGAATTTGTATCATTTTGAGAGTCATTTGTGTGTTTTTGGTTGTTTTTGTGGGTTTATATAATACAAATATATGTGTATTTAGACACATATGCCACTTGAGCTCTGTTGTTATTCCTACCCATAGCATTAAACCCTTGACCACCGCCCATCTGACGACCATAACTACGATTCTGAACTTCAATTCTTCCATTGTTCACAACAGCTTGATTCCGTGTGTTAGATGAGAGAACAAATCGATTATTGGATTTGTTTGTGTAACGGCTAAAAGCATTAGCAATCATAACAAATCCTTGTTGCAATGCTTGAAACGGATCAGATTCCTCATTAGCTTCACTGACAAGTGCTTGAGCATTGTTGTTGTTGTATGAAACCAATTGAGTTTGAGATTGTTCTTTGTGAAGGATCATATGGTGTGATTGTAGAGTTGGTTGAGTTGGTTGAGGAGGATAATTGTTTTGAGCATACAAGGCAAGTTGTTGATTTTCCGGATGTGAAGGTGAAGCAATTTGAGCACGGAGAATCCTTTTCCTATCAACTTCCTTTTCATGAGGCTTCAAGTAATCGTACAACAATCCGTATGTAGAATGATGCATGTTCTTCGCTTGACGGAGAAAAATGACATACTTCTCCCATTCGGACCAAGACTACTCAGGAACTTAGTATTAACTGCAATTCTTAGCATGATGATGTTGTGTTTATCAAATCATTTATGATAGAATCGATGATGAGACTCTACTCTAGGTTCAATCATGAAGTGTTAATAAGTAAGTAAATTTTGGATTCCATATCCTCTGATTGAGTCTGAGATCCTTCCATAAGAAGATGAATATGTTCCCCATTGCCTTTGCGGTCTTTTGAGCATCAACACTTAGAAGAATTGGGTTAGGTAATCCTAAGAGGATATATTGCATTGCAAGCTCATCATTCATAGTGTAGAAGTTCCTCTGCATTCGGTGCTGCAAGATATCAATGTTTGATTGTTCATCTCTTGGTGGATTAGCATTTGGATCGACCAGTGCGATGGCAGGTAGGCATCGAAATGGACCTTCAAGATAACATTCTTTAAGAACTTTGCATGTGGCTTCTTCGGATCACAAAACCTAAAGAACCTAATCACCCATTGATCGTAGTTTCACAGGTGAGCATTGGAGGTCTATCAAGTGATCCAACCTCATGAATTGATTGTTGGTTGCTTAAAGCTTCACACATCTTTGCAAACCAAGTGGGTTCCTTCATAGTGTTCCTTGATGGATGTTGATTGAATTCATTTGTGTAGGGTTGAACTTGAAGACTTGGTGGTGGTTGAACCATTTGAGGTTGTGGAATTGCGACAAGTTGTGGAGTATGTTGTTGATTAAATTATTGTTGATTAATTGCTTGTTGTTGATTCCATTGTTGATGTTGTGGACTTAGTTGTTGTTGACGTTGAGAATAAGTGTAAGGAAATAGTTGGGAGTATGGTGGTTGTAACATGTTGAAAACTTGTGTTGGTAAAATGGATCTTTGTAGTCGAATGAACCTTTGTTGATGAAGTATCCTTCGGCGTAGAAATCACAATAAACCAAGTAGCACTTATGCGTAAAAAACACCAAAGTTACGCGTAACGACAAGATTACGCGTGGGTTTAGCTACGCGTAAGGAAGGAAAAAACCTAAAGTTATGCGTAAAACAAGAAGTTGGTAGAACTTGGAAGTTTAGGATTACCTTATGCGTAAGACTAAGCTTAGGTGTAAGATAAATCTTATGCGTAGGATTTTCTACGCGTAAGCTTTATGCTTATGCGTAATTTTAGGGTTTAGCCCAAATGATCTTTTACACTATCACGGTCAAAATATCCAAAGTCGACGTATTTTAGAGCTTATCAAGCAAGAAAACACGGAGTAAACCTGGCGAAGATCAAACCAAGGATAAAGTTACGCGTAAAACTAGGGTTTGGATACGCGTAGCTTTACTAAATAAAATGATTTTGCCCAAAGATGTTTCTAAACCGGATTTTTGTGATGAGATAGCTTCAATATCACCAAAATAACACAAAAGTATGAAACTTGATGAACCAAAACGTCCTAAACAGTTACAGCGTAGGACGAAACCCTCAAACAAAAACTAGCTTAAAACGTAGATCCAGCGTAAAGTTTGAAACTTTTTGCAAAAACAGTTATTTTAACCCTTTAAAACAGTTTGTGTGAAAGGACAAAAAATCTTGGATGAAAAAGTGGAAAAACAACGTGTTTTTAAGCGAACCAAAGTATCAATACCGAGCGGATGTTCTACGCGTAGGACCAAAAAACCCACTTCAAGAAACAATACGTTCACCCAACTAGTAGGCGATATGATCCCACTGTTAGGGCACTAGTTTTACAACACAGCTCAAGAGAAGAACGATGGGTTTGAAACAAGCGCACACACAAACACTACGCGTAAGATTATTAAACCGGTTATGCGTGAGGTAGTGAAAGAGAAAATGAATTGAACAACCAACCCTCAAGTGAGGGTTATAACAAGGTATTTATAGGAGGGAAGCTAGGGCAACACTCCTAGTTCCAATCCTTTTCCTTATTGGACTAGGCCTAGGCTCATGGGCCTTCTACATAAGCCTAAGGCTAATAACTAACATAAAGGCCATATTAAACTAACTATTACATATGAGTCACTAACACTTGAATTAGGTTTAGGAGTGATTCCAACAGTTAATATGAACATAACTGATAGTGTTCTCCCACAATTCAAAAGAAAATTAGATTTTTCAGTAGGCCTCATTGTTTTGTTTATGAGGGAACATTATCGGTTATATTGTTATCAACTTGACATGATCCCAGTACATTTACAATGACTAGATGAATACCCGCGCAAAACGACTATGTATAGCGACACATAATTATATTTGTGAAATCATGATTTTGGTTTGATGCAAAACTTACATGTTTAATTTGTAATTATTAGGAGAAAAGAATCTGTGAATTAAAAATATATAAAATTTTAAGGATAAAATCATATTTAAAATATTAATTTTAAGGATAATAGTTTATCTAAGGCTATGTTTGGCGCGCAATATTTTAGAGCTTTTTGGGGCAATGAGCGGTGAGCAATGAGCTTTTTGATTTTCTGTTCGTTTGAAAGAGCGGTGAGCTTTGCAATTTTTTAGGAAAGCTCATTTTTCCAATGCTTCTTTAAGAAGCTGTGAGCGATGAGCTGTGAGCTGTGGCTACTGCTCACAGCTACGGCTCACAGCTCACAGCTACTGCTCACTGCTACTTTTTCCAAACATACCCTAAGACTACTCAATTCTAATTTTTTTAAGTTTTCAAAAAATGTGATTCACTGTTGTTTATAGATAGTAAAGATATTCAATCATTTTCAGAGTAAATACTTGACTTGCAAGTTATAAATAGTAAAGATATTCAATCATATTTAGTGTAAAATACTTGAATCGCAAGTTTTCACGAATAAATAATCGCATAATTTCATTTGGGCTTTTTCAGTGACAGCCCAACTTACACACACCCTCAAACGACAAACCTTGATGTATTAAAGCATCGTCACCCCCATTTTCAACAATTGGCAAAAGGGTTTATATTCTCTCCCCATACAGACAGGGCTTTATAAATCCACACACACTAAAAACACACACATACACTCTTTTTATTTAATAAAAGATGGTGGAAGCAATTGAGTTGTTTTTGAAGATTGGATTAGATGAACGAACTGCTAAAAATACAATCGCTAATAATAAAGTTACTGCCAATCTTCTCGCTGTCATCAATGAGGTACACTTTTTTTTTTTTTTTTTTTTAATTGTAATAAATATCTGTTGCATGTGATTGATTTTTGTGAATTTGAGGTGTTTATGTTTCATGTAGTTACAATAATTAGTTTATTACTGTCATATTTAATTATTTGCTTGATTTATGTAGCACTTTGAAAACTGCTTATTTTTAAAGCAGATTGGTAGTTTTGAAGTGTTTGTCTTATTTAAACTGCTTATTTTGAAGTGATTATTTAAAAGGCTTAGAGGATTGGTTGGTTACTTATATGTTTATTTGTAAGCAGATAATTGGTTTAAAGTTTTGAACTGCTTTTGTGTAGTTGCTTATTTTGAGTTAAATAAGCAGTTTACAATAAGCAATTATTGCTTATTTCAAAGGGCTTATTTGAGAATTGTTTATTTACTATCATCTATACCTTAAACGTTTATATAAATGGTTTCGATTGAAATTATCTAACAATTTGTTGTTTTGTTAGAGTACTGTAGCATTTTTCAGAAATTAAGCAAATGTAAATGATATTTCCTTGAAGTGCTTAATTTAAAGCAGCTTATAAGCAAAAATAAGCAATTCTGACACCCTTTAAATTAAAGTATGTACTTGAAGACATGGCTAAAGCTTATTCTAGCTGTTTGGTGAAACTGGAGGCTGGCTTTGGCTTTGTCATGTCATGTCACGAAGTCTGTGCCATTGCTGATAACAAATCGGGATTTCGTTTAATAGAACACTAAGCTTCGGAAATGTTTCAACACTATTTTCATTAACATACTCATATCTTCCCTATATTCATCTGGTTGTTCATGATGCTTATTGGGTCATTTTCTTTATCAAGTATTTCTTTGTATATTCTATTCTTGACTTCCTATTAATGATTAAGGTGTATTTTCTTTTTTATCAACATTCTAGCTATTTGTTGATTGTAAGTAGTGGAAATTAGAATACTCCAAAACAAATTCTTCAAGTAGATTCTCGTAGGGTACGTGGGCTAGCGGTTGTAGCTCAAATCAAAAGATATATACTGTTGGTTTGGATTTGAACTTATAACCATGATGGTAGAAATTTGTGGATTTTTGTTGTGTTCGTTTTTTCCACGCGCCTTAGGTTGATCAACTTGGCGAATCTGTTTTGGGAGTAAATTGATTGCCAAGAAGAAGTATGATTTATAAGATTTAGAATGTTGCAAGAAATCAATCTTAATATCAACATTTGGGGATTTGAAGAAGTGCTAGATTAAGGACACGCCAAAGAAGCACCATTTACATATTAGTATAGGTATAATGATAAGAATGTTGATGCGAATGGTGTTGGAAACATCCTAAACAGAGAAGGTTTGTATCCTATATTTTAATAGGCAACGAGGTTATTAAAAAAGTAGATAAGCAGGAAAAAAAATAAGGAATGAAACACCCTTTAAATTCAAGTACATAATGTATCAGTGAAGGCATATGTCAGCTTTAATAGTATTAGCTTGAAGCATGTTAGTGTTAGAAGCTGCATTTGCTTTTGCTTCAACTTTGCTTTGGAGAAAATTTTGACTTTTTTATACCTTTGATGAAATTACTTTGAAAAATACTGTAGATAGATAAAACATGTTAGGGGTGTATTTATTAGTAAGGGGTTGTTTACTAAATTAAGTGGTTAGGAGATATTACTAGATTACTCACTTAATTGAGAGAGAGAGAGAGATAGGTATTTTTGGACCTCCCCATTAAAATGAAACAAGAGTTTGGGCCCACTCATTAAGTGGAAAAGAAACACCCCCTTAAGACTAAAATGAATGTCCAGATGTTTGCAAACAGGAATTAAGGAAACAAAAAATATGTGAATTTAAAATTTGAGGCTGAGGTTTTGTCAGGAAGTTATTATGCCGTCACTGATAACAAACTGGGATTTTGTCAAAGTAAACACTGAACGCTAACATCATTATATCACTATACTCCTTATATTCTTTCTTGTTCATGATGCTTATTGGGACCGTAATCAAGTACTTCTGTGGATATTTCATTCTTGACTTCCTATTTATGATTAAGATATTTATCATCGGATTTACGAATCTTTTAGATCTTACTTCTAGTAAATTAGACTACTCCAAAACCAGTACGTCAAGTCTGTCCTTTTTCCACGTGGGCTAGCGGAGGTTATTCAAATACAAACATGTTATTGTCAGTTTGGATCTTGAACCTATAATCATGATGGTAGAAATTTGTGTGTTTATAATGTGTTCATTTATGCATGTGGTTGAGCTGGATTAACTTGACAAGTTTGGTTTTGGGGTTGTATTGATTACCGAGAATTATGATTTAAAAGATTCATAGTGCTGTAGGAAATAGATCTTAATCATGAGATGGTAGTCAATATTATTTGATCCATATTGATGCAATGCGGCCAGATGAAGAAGACTGGCGCCTACTAAAAGAAAGGGGAGTAAATGATGAAGACTAAAAAAAAAAGATTTAAGGTGGCATTGTCCACGGAGAAACCACCCCAAAGCCAAGTCACTATGGTATCTCCTACTATAGGTATGGCTTTTCTCTTGCAGATAAAAGAAATGGATTTCTTCTGGCTAGCTCGAATAGAGAAAGAGTGCCTCGAGAATCTTTTTGATTTTTACCAAGCAGAGGAAGCAATCGATGCATCATAAAAAAAATGGATTCGAACCAGCACCTCTAGGAGCAAAAGACAAGCACAGCGAACTGCACCTGTACGGCTACTGCTGCTAAGTGCCTGGCAGGAAGGGTGCTTTCCCGTGGCAACAATGCCCCTCTTGTACGCTAACGTTCTAGGATGGCTGGGTTGGTAAAACTCTCCTTGATAAATTGAGTATTCCTTCTTCGATCTGAAGGTGTGTTAAGGATATAGTCATTGTGGTTACAGACGGGTTCTGTTTCCGATTAGACTAAGAACCTTCCGTCTAAGAAACCTGCCTGCCCTTTCTAATAAAGAATTCTGGCTCGGCCCGGGAAAGCGCTGGCAACAACAGAAGGAAGGGGTCCATATAGCTGCTGCGCCCGCCCCCCACTTAGTCAATGGGGCAGCAGGTTCGGCATCTAATACAAAAGAGAGAATCCACTTCAGATAACCACGCCTCTGCTAGGCAGCGTGTGGAATGGCCGAGAACGGACTTTATTGGATATATAATCCAAGTAAAGAGTAGAGTTACGGGAACAACAGTCTGATGGAAAACGATTTCACGTTCGGTTCAGAGAGCACTTTTTTCGTTGAGAATTCCTCGTTCCCTCTCGATAGATCAGCGGCGAATTCTAAACTTGTGGGGCCCTATCTATTCCATCTCTCGACCCCAGAAGAGAACCGCCCTCCCCTTCGGATTCTATACCTCTTTTGACTCTATATATATGGGCACCTGATATCTATGAGGGTTCACCCACCCTTGCGCCTAAAATCTCGGGATCTTAAGAAGTTCTAGATGAAAAAGCATTCTAGAAGCATCATTAAGAAGAAAAATATGGCTAAAATGATAAGAATGTTTGCACCATATTTGTTTGTGTGTGTGTGTGTTTGCACGGTCCATCACATATGGTGCAATATTTTTGGAGGTGGCGAGTTGTAATATTAGGAATTAGGAGGGGAGTTTGGATTTGGAAATTATGATTCAACCAAGCTATTCACTCGATTGTATAACTTATAGAGTCAAAGTGCATCTCTTTTATCCATGTGGTCAGGGTGTAGTTATTATGTATTCAATATATCAAGCCTTGATCTCTTCGTTTTCAGCATCTCTTAGCTTCGATTTGAATTGTGTGACGAGACTCTTACTTCAATATCATATATAAAATAGACATTCTTGTATTTATATATACTTGATACTATCTGTGCAGGCAGCTGTCACTGATGGATGTGACCGATCTACCGGCAACCTTCTTTATACGGTTGCTACAAAGTTTCCTGCCAATGCCCTTGTGCATCGTCCCAAGTTGCTCGAATACATTGTTTCGGCTAAGGTGTGGAACTCAGACTTGCGGGCCCTTGATTTTACTTTATGCAACCACTATCGATAGGTGTTTATTCTTAAAATCAGTATTTAAGATTAAAAATATTTACAATTTTTTGCAGATAAAGACTCCTGCTCAGTTAGAAGCTGCTTTCACATTTGTTACCGTCACTGGTTCAGATAATCTTGATATTAATAAATTTGAAGAAGCTTGTGGCGTTGGTATACTTTGCTTCTTCTATTTCTCATATTTTTTTGAAATTTTTTAATGCTCAGGAGTATTAGAACTGACACGCATGTCTGGTAACAGGGATTGAGGTCTCCCTTGAAGATATGGAACACGCTGTTGATGAAATATTTGAAGAAAAGAAGAGTGCGATCATTGAGCAGCGCTACCGATCAAATGGTAATTTTGAATTTCTTAATATATTTAAGGCTATATTGTCTGTTGTGAACTTAATGTGTAATCTTATCATTGGCTACAGTTGGTGATCTATTTGCCCATGTACGGAAGAAGCTGCCCTGGGCAGATCCAAAGATTGTCAAGGTAAATACTCATTCTTGTTTTGTTATTATCTAGTCAAAGTAAGCTAATTTAGTAATTTTAATTATCTTTATTTGATTACAAAATGTTTACCGTCTTTCATATGTGTCTCATCAGCAACTTATAGATTCAAAGCTTTATGCGCTACTTGGTGAAAAGACTGCAGCAGATAATGAGAAGCCAGTAAAAAAGAAGAAAGAGAAACCTGCTAAAGTAGAGGTCGGTATGAGTACAATACGAATATAATTAATTGAACATAACTCCTTTGCGTGTTTAATGTGTATACCTTTTACAGGATAAAGGCACTACTAAAGAAGCTCCTGAAGCGGTACCATCTGAAGAAGAACTTAATCCGTATTCAATATTTCCTGCACCAGAGGAAAACTATAAGGTTCAATTCTTTTTCCTTCTCACCTTCCTAAGTGTGAGTTATTGCTTTTTGATTTTTTTCCCTTAATTTGTGTATCGTGATCTCATAGGTGCACACAGAAGTATTTTTTAGTGATAGACCTGTCCTAAGAGCTTGCAACTCCAAAGCAATATTGGAAAAACATCTGAAGACAACGGGAGGAATGGTTCTTACCCGTTTTCCTCCAGAACCAAATGGATATCTGCATATAGGTCATGCCAAGGTAAGTGGCTATAGTCGTTGACCTATAAGTCTTTAGATTTTTGTTTCTAATATTGCTGTCTATCTGCAGGCCATGTTTGTCGACTTTGGCCTTGCAAAAGATAGAGGTGGTGGCTGCTACCTGAGGTAGGATTACTCGATTACTACACTTGAATGATTATCTTATTTATGCTTAACTAGATCTAGACTTGCTATAGATATTTAAGAACAAAATTCTTTAACCTGATGTCTGTTTCCCCATTATTAAATATCTTTATTTTCATTTATGCATTTATACTCTATATTTAAGCTCAATGGTTGTAATAAAGGAAATTCACTATCTGCCAAAATTTACTTTAGTTCATTTATAATGTATTATTAACCTGAATTAGGCTAAATAATATTGTGCATGATTCTTTGTGTTAATTCATGCTTTTTTCCGTCAAATATAAACAGTAGAAGATAAGCTCTTTGTGTGCACGCTAAACAAAAACTAGTTGAAATAAAATACAGGGATCAGAAGGTAGATTGATAGAAGAAGTTATGGCTAAATAGTACTATATCTAAACTATTTGTTGGAGTATTTATTAGTAGGATCCTAACTAATTATCTTAGCTTGTTTTTACTCATGACAATAAACAAAGTATACAAGAGGTATGTTTCATCGGAAAAAAATCTTCATTATTCCAGTTATTGTGACAATATAAAGTTGGTGACAGAAACAGTAAACATAATCTACAGATAGTAGTAATTGAGGAAAATAAGGAGTATTAAGAATTCATTATGCATAATCTATAAAATTTCTTTATGTGCCTCCAAATTCAGTGATAGAGATAAGAGTATGTAATATTCAGACAAAAATGTTTAGCTTGCTATTCTACCATTATTCTATTACAAGTGTGGTTAGAATTGCCAAAGCCAACTGGCTAAAAGTTGATCTTTCATAATTGCCGTGAGTACACTTTTAACATGTTGCTAAAATATTTAACTTGTAGGTTTGATGATACAAACCCTGAAGCCGAGAAAAAAGAATATATTGACCATATTGAAGAAATTGTGGGTTGGATGGGTTGGAAACCTTTTAAGGTAAAGTATTTTGTACTTCTGAACTAAGTCAACCCTGTTTCTTCATGGTCCACAACTTTTAATGAAATTTGATTTTTGCAGATCACATACACCAGTGATTATTTCCAAGACCTGTATGATTTAGCAGTTGAGCTCATACGTAGGGGCTGTGCTTATGTTGATCACCAGGTTTATATTTTTGTTATTGGTCTGTTACATCTTTTGATTTTATCTCCATGGAATAATAACCTGATTTTGCGCGCGTGTGTGTAGACTGGTGATGAAATAAAGGAGTATAGAGAGAAAAAGATGAACAGCCCCTGGAGAGATAGACCAATCTCAGAATCACTTAAACTTTTTAATGATATGAAGGAAGGTAGGATTGATGAGGGAAAAGCTACACTTCGCATGAAACAAGACATGCAGAGTGACAATGGTAATATGTACGACCTCATTGCGTATAGGATCAAGGCAAGTATTCTAACACTGATATATGTTTCAGTAGATTTAATTCAGCATTAACTGATGCTCCTTTTTGTATGGATCCTCAGTTCACTCCTCATCCACATGCTGGAGACAAGTGGTGTATCTATCCCAGTTATGATTATGCACATTGCATTGTGGATTCTCTTGAAAATATCACACATTCGGTATGTTTTCTTTACATTTGTTCATATTTGCTAAACATTAGTAAGAGTAGGATATATCCTAAGCTGCAAGGTCGGATCATTTTCACATCATTGATAGCTGATCATAAAAAATACATACTTGTTAACACATCAGCAATCTTTCATGATTCTCTCATCTTCAATTTTGATGAGACCTGTTCTTTTTTCTAAACTGATATAGTTATTTACCATTTACTATGTATTTTGTAGCTATGCACACTTGAGTTTGAGACACGACGTGCTTCATACTACTGGTTGCTGGATGCACTGAGCCTTTACCAGCCTTATGTGTGGGAGTATTCACGCCTGAATATAACCAACACCGTTATGTCAAAACGTAAGGTATGTTATAAATTCAATTTATAAATGAAGGTATAATCACATCTACCATGCACTTTACTTACCTTTGTTACCATTGTTCACTCTCAGACCTTTTCTCTCAACTTGGTATATATCATAAGCAAGTAACATGAGTATAATTGCACTCTTATATTAGCTGCTTTCTATTTTGCAGTTAAATCGGCTTGTGACTGAGAATTATGTGGATGGATGGGATGATCCTCGTTTGATGACGCTAGCTGGCTTGAGGTGTAGGGGTGTCACTTCCACAGCAATTAACTCGTTTGTTAGAGGAATCGGTATCACTAGAAGGTTGTCATTTGTTATTTATTTTTAAGTAGGATAGTCAAGGGTAAATAAAAAGACAAATATCCGTGAGAAGCATAAAAAGGTTTCAAAAAAGTAAAAAGTGATTTTAAAATTCCCCAAAAATTCCACAAGATAGGGGACGTTGGTGGTAAAAAAGTTGTGAAAGTTTTTCTAGAAGTGTATAGTTTTGATGCAAATAAAATGTAAAAAAAGAAATTTTGTGAAACGGCATTTTGTGCATCAAAAATTCAATTTTGTGAAACGGCATTTTGTGCATCAAAAATTCGTTTTTGCATCCCAACTTCTTTTAGTTATGTATCAAAATTTTATTGTGCATCAAAATATAATAAGTTGAAAATTGAGCGTTAAAATTTCGTTTTTTGTGCATTAAATAAAACGTATAAAAACTCAAAATTAGAAAAACTTTCTTCTTAGCATTTATATGCACCAACATTCTCTATCTTGTAGAAAAATTTCAAAATTTTTCGAGAAGTTTTTATTTTTATCAAGTCTTTTTACTCTTCTCACAAATGTTTGTCTTTTTATTTGATCTCTTCCCGGAAATATGTGTGTGTAGTTATTTTCATTGGTGGAGGACTAATTACTCTGTATGTGCTGTGCAGTGATGGTAGTATGATACGCTTAGAACGCCTTGAATACCATGTACGGGAAGAGTTAAATAAAACAGCTTCACGAACGATGGTGGTGCTCCATCCGCTTAAGGTCTCCATATTTCGTGATATCTGTCACATTGTTTTATTATTTGTTATTCAAGCATAAAGTTTATAGTTGTATATGTTCTATGTTTCCATTACTAATTTTTAAGCCTTTTTGCCTATAGGTTTTTATTACCAATCTTGAGTCCAGTTCAGTAATAGACCTTGATGCAAAGAAATGGCCTGATGCTCCAAATGACGACGCATCTTCTTACTACAAGGTTGAGTTTTGGTACAAGTATCAATTTTATATGTATCTGTAGTTTTATATGTGATCCCTTTCATATGGTTGATGTTATTGTTAGTAGTAAATATTTTATGCATGGTGAGGTCAAATTTTATTGCTGCCAACTCATTTTGGGAATAAAATAGAATATTTTTTATTAAGTACATTGTTTTCCTTTCTTTTTTTCTCAGGTCCCTTTTTCAAATGTTGTCTACATTGAGCAAACTGACTTTAGATTGAAAGATTCAAAAGACTACTATGGGCTTGCTCCTGGAAAGACTGTCCTACTCAGGTGCGTAATCTGATATAATATCGTCTCGATGCATTTACTTATCAAACTTATGAAAAAAACTGCCCAAGAGGAGAACGGTCAACTAAAGTCTATTTTGAATGCAGAAGATTTAACTTTAGAGTTTTATTTTAATTCTAACCATATGTGATGCAGATATGCATTTCCTATCAAGTGCACCGAAGTGGTGCTTTCTGAAGACAAAACAACTATTGCTGAGATACGCGCCGAATATGATCCTGATAAGAAGACTAAACCAAAGGCAAGTTGAAGTTAAACTGACATAGCTTGACTTAAAAAAAAGTATCTTCGATTAGCATTTAGCAACATAATCAATTACTTTTTAAACATGAACTTTGTTATGCAGGGGGTTCTTCATTGGGTTGCAGAGCCATCTCCTGGGGTTGATCCGTTGAAGGTAGAAGTCAGACTGTTTGACAAATTGTTTAAATCAGAGGTTGGTGATTTTTATTTAGTGACCATTTGTTTTATACCAGTTAATGAAACCGTTGAATTGATCAATTGATACAATGAAATCAGAATCCTGGAGAACTTGATAACTGGCTTGATGATTTGAACCCCGAGTCCAAAGTGGTTATACCATGTGCATATGGTGTACCCTCTCTCAAATTTGCTGAGGTTGAAGACAAGTTCCAGTTTGAAAGGCTTGGTGAGTTCTATAATGTTCTCACTTTCGCATAAACGCCTCTTTAATGGATATACTTTTCTTAATCTTTTTTATTTTATTTTATGGCAGGCTATTTTGTGGCTGACAAGGATTCAACATCTGAAAAGCTCATATTCAACCGCATTGTTACATTGCGAGACACGTACAAGCCTGGAAGCAAGTGAGTCTGTTCCAGCATAACTCATAAAAGGAGCATAAATACACTTTAGTCATACGCAAAGCTTGTGTATGATATGTGATCTCATATTTTTGATCAGAAAATGCAAAACAAACAGGGAAAAGCTTCTATCTTTTAATTGAAAATGTAGGACTTAACTTTTGTACATCACATGCAATATCAAACTCAGTGATGTTTATGTATTATGCATTTTTTGTGTGTATTCTCTGAACCATAGGAAAGCAGCCAGTCGTCCGTGGTTATATGGATAGGTAAATAACCCTGTTTGAAAGGTCATGTCTTTAGAAAAGACCGAGTTCGATTTGAACTTTTCATAGTTTGGAGGTTGCTTATATAGATTTTTGGACTGGAGTTTAGTTGCTACATGTTACTGATAGTGGTGATGGCGATGTGAGAAGTGAGGGGTGACAGGATGGGAACTTGAATAGGTGTAATCATATATGACTTGAACTTTTGCATTTCACACCTTCTATCGTAAGAAACAAATGTCGACATGCCGTGAGGGGATATATGCTTAAATATCAATAATCCTTATAGACTTGAGATTGATTGTTTTGTGGTGTGGGTGAGTGCACAATAGTTATTTTGTGTCGCCTTGAGTTTTCCATTTGCCTTGTGAAAGAAAAAGATTGGTATTCTGATTCCATTTGACTTGCGGGATCAATTCAAGATGATTAAAGATTGTATAAATAAATCTTTCATTACATGTTGTAGATACATATACGTCACCAACACATGATACACATCAAGACCCAAATGATCAACGATGATAAAGAGTGTGATATGTTATGGTTCTTTTAGTGTCATGTAGTTTCCCGTAATTCAATAAGTGTGTAAGAAGTGTGTTTGACTAAGGATGTAATTGGGAAAGAAACTCTTTTTATATAGCAAAGGAAGAATTGGACAAATCTAATACGGATTAGCACGATTTTGTCATATGACAAAGTTGAATCATCTGAGTGAGTGATCAATAAAAGTCAAAATTAGATACTATGTTGGTCAAAACTTGCACAAATTTACTGTTTGTTGTTATTTTTTTTTTTTTAATTTTTGTAAGGCAATAATTTATATATATACTAAATACCGGGGAGGAAAACAGTAACCAAGCACGCATTAATTGCCAACTTTCACAACTTGGCAAAAACAGCTCCTGAGGTTCAAGTGTCGTTTCAAAGCAAGTCCTTTAGCATTAATTATCTTTGGAAACTTGGCAAAAACAGCCCCTGAGGTTTAAGTGTTGTTGCAAAGTAAGTCCTTTAGCATTAATTGCTATCTGTTGCAATTTGGCAAAAATAGTCCCTAAGGTTTAAGTGTCGTTACAAAGTAAGTCCTTTATAGCCGCGAAAATAGTCCCTAAGGTTTTAATTGTATTTGCAAAGCCGGTCCAAACAAATTTTCCGGTCATTCATCAGTTCCAAATTCACGTCTACAAAAGCAATCCCGCTGCAACGCGCGGGTTTTCCTCACTCGTTTATACTAATGTTAAAATGCTAACAAGAAGCTAGAACAATAATTACGCTAAATGATAATTCCATGACCCTAAAACATACAACGACCCAACCAATACAATTCAACCAAAACAACCATAGAAACTGACATCGACAGTATGCAATCCACAATAAATAAATAAATAAATAAATAAATAAAGAAAAAAAAGCCAATCAAACCTACAAAACATTTGACCACTTAAGGACATCACCTTGCAGAAAGTATGAAATTAGGTGAAAACTTAGCATGACCCACAACTACAAATGATACTAAACCCATTGAAAATTCAACTAAACAGTTTCGTCAACACAATCAACCCAAGTGGTGCTATGATGAAATGTAGGTGACAAAGAAGATACTCCTATGTCCAGATTGTAGGACCACTAAATGCCAAACTCTTGTCGACCGATAAACCTTGAACCGTGCTGAAACCTCTTTTTGACCCTTGCCGACCCAAAAACCGTTAACCTTGACCCTTGTTGAGCCTGATATAATAAGCTCTTTTAGATACGCTTCTCCGCAATGGCTTCTTAAAAAGAGCTTGTTTGAACCCAATAAGCTGTTAAGCCATAAAATGTTTGCTTACCTAATACAACTTATTGTATTATGATTCTGCAATACTTTATTTTCAAATATATCATAATTGGCATAAAGGTAACATGCAATTAATGGTAAAATATTATCAAACGGCAACAAATTAACATAGACACAGATATATTCATTACACTGCTGCGTGTACCAATACCAATGAATACATAAGCTTTTAACCAACACACACCTGCTGCTTGTTGAAAAATGTTGATTCTCGATGTTAATGTTTTTATTCGATAAGAAAAAAAGATATTCTCTTAGGTCATTTGTAAACTAAAGGTTAAAAAACAACCACCCATACAAAATGCTATTGAAACATACGTGTCCTACAAGGAACTTATCATCCAACGCAGACTAAGAGACCTACTCCCCAGTCAAACTTACTAAATCTAAGTGTCAAAACTTAATCCCTGCCGATTAGAATACGCAGTAAAAATAGTTTTTTGGTCACTGCACTATGACTATTATTTACATGGCCCTTATATTACGCTTTCTGATAACCTTTTGCTCACTGATATTGCTTTCCAGGCTAAGATGAGATTGCCTTGACTAATTTGTTTTCCATAACTTCTGTTACCCGTCTACCTGATACCCGAATAATGCAAAGTAGTTATACTTCATTTGTTTCTCACTGTAAAATGAATACACGAATGCAAAAAAGTCATAATTCGTGATTAAGAACTATCCATTCAAATTAGCATAATACGAATTTCTGGTCGAGGTGACAATTTCTACCCATTTACTCATCAACGGGTCTGTGTATATATCTCAAACCGGTCTAATAAAAAACTTGACTAAAGGGAGAATAGGTCAAATGGGTTGAAAGTTCAAAGTTCGCCAAAGTTGTAATCTTTAAGGCTAATCATGTCTAATGCAGATATGCATATCCTATCAAGTTTACTGAAGTGGTGCTTTGAGACAAAAAGACTGTTGTTGAGATACATACCAATAGCCAAGTATGACCCATTCAAGAAATCTAAACCAATGGCAAGTCAAGCATCCATACTTTGACCTTTTTTTCAATGTATCGACATTTAGAGACATTATTAATTCAGTTTCTCTTAAGTGAAGCACATGTTATCAAGGGAGTTTTTTCAATGGGTATACTTGCTTAATCTCTCAGTTTGTGGAACAGGCTATTTTGTGGCTGACAAGGAATCAACACCCGAGAAGCTCATATTTAAACAATCGCTACATTACAGGAAAGTTATGAAAATTAACGCCTAGAAGTAGGAGAATTTGGCAGAAGTTATAAGAGTAACAACAACATAGTTCAACCATATACATGGTCTGTGACATTTTACTTCACATACTGATTAGGAATAGGGTAAAAAACAAGGAAATGCATTCATCTTTAAGTTAAAAACGTTGGACTCAACTTGTCTACATCACTTGCATTCATACATAGATGCATACTAAAACTGAGTGATGTTTATATCTTATGGATTTTAGTGTGTATTCTCTGAACCACAGGTTAGCACCGTAGCAGCCATATCATTTAGCTGCCACTATCGCTGTCAATCAAATTATGAATAGGTGAAAGAACCCTCTTGGAAAGGTCATTTTGTTAGAAAAGGCCGAATTTGATATGAATTGATCCTAGTTTTTGTAGTATACTAAAATTGATGTTTGGAATAGAGTTTAGTCGCTACACGTATATTTCTTCTAAAAGTGACATGGTGCGAAGTGAGGGGATGATTGGATAGGAACTTGAGAGGGTGTAATCAACACTTGACTTTTAAATATTGAACTTTCCCATTTCTCACTTTCACTCGAAAAGAAACAAAGGTCTGAAGTTGACATGCTTGATTCTAAGATCTTATATCGTGGGAAGGATATCAACACTAGAATTTTCTGATATCTTGTATATCTTTAGCGATTGATTGCTGTCTTGTCAGCTGGGTTGCTCGAGTGTGATAATATTATTGGCTTGTAGCGAGAATTTCTAAGTCTGGTATCCACCAACACGAACTTCTGCAACTTGGAACAAAATTGTAAAACTGAGCCAGAACCACAACGGCACAATGTGCTGAACCTGAGCTGGCGTACTAAAACTTTCTTTAGTTCAGTTAAATGCCACCTTACGTATATTTTGAGCTAGGTTCAAATCACTAGCCCAAAGTTTGAGCTCCGTTATTGAAACTGTAGTATGTAAGCTCCTACTTTCAATAATTTCAATTTGGTTCTCTTTTGATTTTGCACTGTTGCACTTGCACTCCATCACACCAACTTACTAGGGACCAATAGAAAATAACTTTTATTTACTTTCAATTTGGTTCTGTTTTATTTACTTTGATTTTGCATTGTTATGGCCATTTGTAGCATGTCAGTTTCGTAGCAGCTTTCCAATAGGTTGTAGATAATTAATGGTACCAGATATCACTTGAAATCGTGTAATCACTTTTCATAGAAACTATTCGACCCTAATGTCTGAGTTATACGAATATCTTTATGGGATAAGACCAAGTGTTATGTTCTTGTTTTAGACATAAAGCAAGAACGTGTTAACTTCATGCAAAATATGTGTTCCTATTTACAGGATACTCAAAGCTCATAATGTAACTATGATAATTAACCGGCCCATTAATTACATCATAATGTTCCTCCATAACATTATAGGAAATAGTGGTTACATGATCGTTAATCATGGCCATTAAATTTATGATTGCCTTTGAATAGGTCACAACAGTTACAATCTAAGTTTGAATTCAGTCCAGTGAGTTATGCTTACTGATGAGTTTGCCTCTGAAAAGGTAGCTCCCTGAGTGTGCTCACTGAGAGGTTCACTCATTGATGACATGAACCCTTTGACGAGACAATGAGATCTTCCAGCCGAAAGTGAACTCATCAGCCTGATGAATACCACTCAGAGTCACACTTTCAGAGGAGTAGACTCCCTGAACTTCAACAGCTACTGAATCATACTTTACCACTATCAGAGTCAAGGTGATCAGAGACCTGATGGGTGTATACTCCGTACCTCCTGACCCATTACCAGGTGTGATCAGAGACCCTCAATTGAACTAAATTTCTAACAATCCTCCCCATTTTAGTACAATTCCTTAGCATGAAAATAAGCATAAAATAAAACTAGTGCATAAATGAAAATATCTTGAAGATTGAATTTTTATCTTAGTACATTACAAGTTCAAACATTCTGAACCATTCAACCCATTTGAATACCTGAAGATAACATTCACACAAGTTTTCAAACACTTAAACGCTCTTAACACTATACAAGCCATGTGTCTATATCAAATTCATAAATGCTGTAAGAGCCAAAAGTCTAAAGCTCCCTAAAGCGGCAAAACCTCAACATATATAGGCGGTTCATTTTTATTCATGCTCCTGCCAAGCGTTTTTTCAAAGAATTTAACTATTAAGAAGTAAAAGACTTCATCATCCTTTTCAGCAGGTTCAAGCACAGCCTTAGGATGTATTATAAAACATGTGCTCCAGCATCTGATTCATTAAGCTTTCCCCATTGAATTCAGCTCCAAAGTTTCCATCAGAGGAAATTGGGTGTCTGAATGCTCAACGACTATGTTGGATTTTAAACACATCCCTTTAGCAGACTTTAGAAACAATTCTCTGGCCAAACCCTTTGTCAAGTGATCAACAAAATTTTGTTGAGACCTAACAAACTCTATAGATACCACTCCATTAATAACAAACTCACGAATCATGCTATGTCTGACACCCAAGTGTCTAGACTTTCTATTGTGTTAGTGCAAATACTACGATATTTAATCTATACAGTCTCGTTTGTTTTGATTAATGACAAACATGTAACTTGATACATAATGTAAAATGTATAAGTTACTCGTAATCATATTTTGTCTCAACATACATTCAACACCTCTCGATGCCTCAAGTCCTTGTATGCTACAACACACGTTCGTACATGTTTGTTATGTGGCATTATGATCAAAACCCTTAATTAAAATACTTTTAGAGCCTTTAAGCATTTTATAGGTTTATTATGATATTTCGAACCTCATATTACATTTTGCATTCACAAGTATTTTATACAACTACATCTTTTATAAAATGTCTAACAAATATATACTTTTATTTGTACAAGTAAACTAATTATAATTCTCATACAAACACTAAAGTTTACTTACAATTGACAAAAAATATTTTATTTTGACAAACACTCAACTAGATATTTTATCTTAAAAAAGGTTACTTACATTTTTTTATATACAAGTAACTTACATTTTTAAGTTAGTATATACATTTGTTTAAATATATGTTTCATAAAATGAAAAACATTTTTTTATTATCTCATGCATAGTGTCATAAAATCTATCAAATCTCTGCAAATATCCTTTGGAAAGATCTTGTGTTGATTTGGAAAGATTGTGTGCAAATTCCAAGAAAATCTGTCAGTCCTCAAGGAACCTTTTTTTATAAAGGAAGGAACCTTTTTTTTGGTTCCGTGGGATCCATGGGTTACTGACCTTGTTTGCCTATACATAAAGCCCATTGTTCACTCACTAACTCACTACTTGAACATATATTCTCTCTACCATTTTACATACATTTAGATCAGTAGATAACAATGCAGTAACATACATTAATTACCCTCACCATCACTTGATCATAATGCTTCTAACATTCATTTTTGTTGTAAGCATATTTTCATCCTGAGCCACCAAAGAAAGCTTGAAGATCTTGCCATCCTCATCCACCAAAGCATATCAACATATGAAGATTCAAGGGCACTTTTCATCCTCATTGATTGAAGACTTCTTATTTAAGAAGATCATTTAGATTAGGCATTTATATCCATTAGATATTTATGTCTTGGATCATCACTGTACATTTGTAACACTCATTCCATTTCACAAGGGTTATAGGTTTGGTGTGTTTTAGTTGTAAAAAACCAAGTTGGTCGGTTTGTTATGTTGGGCCTGAAAACATAACGGGAGTGGTTGTACCCGAGAAAGAACTTGACATCTAGCTTAGTGTCGGAAATATTGTATAGGCGACGTCAGGTTGGTTCTACCTCGAACTAGAACCCAATATTTAGCTTTGTACAGGAAAAAGTGTAAGCGACATTTGTAAGGTTTTCTCCGCCGAGAAGTGAGCTTGTTGATTTAGTGAAGTAACTCTCGAGTTAGGTACTCGGGGAGTGGAGTAGGGCGGAAAGGAGCTCCGTGACCGAACCACTATAAATAATCGTGTTCGGTTTGCACTTTCTTTTACTTACTGCTTTACTTTTATACTTCCACTATATTATTGCTTACGTTGTGACTTGATGGTTATGCCTGTATGAGAACTTGTTTTACCGTATGCTTATATTAGTCATAGTCATATACTATAATTGGCATTCTTAATATTACAACAAGCTTGATCAGATATTTGATACAACAAGTAATAAGATTTTAAAACGGTAACGTATTCACCCCCCTACATTTTCATAATTGGTATCAGAGCCTCGTGGCTCTTATTTTCAAAACAAATCGTTTTTAAAATGGAGTACGATCCATGCATCAAATTACCATTAAAGCGGAATATAATATGAAAAATGTTTCGCTAATTATGCTTAGAAATGTTGTTGTTAAATGTAACTTTGTATAAAAGATTGAAGGTTTTCTTGAAAAATAAAAGAAAATGTTTCTTAAAAGAGTTTGTAAGTATCAAGTTATGTGCTCATAGCAAATTTACGAAAAATGCGGTTTTGAAAGGAGCGTTTGGGATAACTATAAATTTAGTTGAAAAATCACCTCCATAAATGTTTAGATAAGTCACATAAGTAGAGATGTTAAATATGTATATTATATGTTTACTATCTAATCTAGTAAGTCCTACACGTTTTCTTTATGTCAAAATACGAGTTTTTGTGAATTTGTTACATAGATCGGTGGAACCCTTTTTTACAATGGGCGGGACCCTAAAATTGGTTCCTTGAAATCCGTCTGTATAATATGTAGTTTTTGGCCAACTAAAAAAATTCATAACTAATTAACCGTAAGTCCGTAGGAGTCGTGTTACCTATCATTTTAAAGGGAAATTAGTCTAATTAAAAAAAAAAAAAACCCCTTATGGCCTAAATCTAATTTGAAGTGAGTAGAATAAACCAAATACTACAGTGTCTCCAATATATTAAGTTTCGTTTTGACATAAAACCTCAAACTTTTGAGTTAGGCAATTTAAGTTGGCATTCCTTGAACATTGATATAATTTATATTGAAACTAAAGAATTTGGTGATATTTATAAAAGAAACTAATCAATCTTGGTATATATCGTCATATTTAAACGCAAAGTGACGAAAAGTATCTTTTTTTATGCTATGCTAAATGATTACTTGTTTTTGTTTATGTTGGTTGCATATATGTTGCTTACTTATTGAAAATTTGTAAAAAACTAGAAGGGGGGTTGAATAGTTTACCAATTAAAAACTTTGTTTTGAAACTTATTGAAAGATCAATTGATATTGATCTTTGGATATGTTGATGAAATATGCAAGTAATATGTAAAGAGTAAATAAGGAAAGAAATGATCAAACCACAACAAGTTGTTTATAGTGGTTCGGTCTACAAGGACTCTTTTTCCTTGCCCTACTCCACTCCCCGAGTCTCACACTCGAGAGTTTAACTTCACTAGTCAACAAGCTCCTTTCACCGGCAGAGAAAACCTTTACACTTCGCTTACACTATTTCCGACACTAAGCTAGATGTCGAGTTCTTTCAAAGGGTACAACTACTCCCACACACAATGTATTTTGAGGACTAAAATACTAACCACTCACACTCACAAGATTATGATGGTTTAATACAACAATGAAGTATGAATCAACACTAGATCATACAACACTAAACAAACAAGACTTCCAACTTCTCGTTGATGCTTGAATGTGACTTGATCTTCTTTGCTACAAAAGAGATCACTAATATGATATGAAACTGAGTTAGAAAGGTTAGAGAGAAGATATGTATGAGAGTATAGTAGAAAGGGATAAGAAACTACTTGGCTTGGCATTGCTATTTATAGCCAAAATGGACAGGAGCGTCCACGGACCGCGGAACCCTTTTAAGGGTTCCGCCCGTGTACCATTTTGGTACCGCCGGGTCTGACAGCCAAGATATCAAATCTTGCCAAAGTCAACTCTATCTAAGTGAGATTGTGCAAGATATGAAGAGTACAAATCCACACAAAATATCTAATGAAATCTTCCAATGATTTCCATGATGCATCACATGATGTCATATGTTGTATTTCTATTTTTAGAAATATGCAAGTACTTAAGTAGTGTTTGGTTTTAAGAACCTAACACATTCTAAAAACTACTATCATACATAATGATTAGAGTCATATCAAGATGTCACTAATCATAAATGTAAATGCTTGAATGATGAATATATTGTTTGAAAAAGCTAGTTTAAATATCTATTAAACTTGACAAGCTTTAAGCTTTTATAAATTAAATTTACTTTTGTCGTTAACAAAACTTAGGTAAAGATCAAAAATATAAATAACGTTTAATGACGATATTTGTATTAACAATCTCCCCCTTTTTGTTGAGGACAAAATATAAATTTTATTTTTATAAAAGATACAAAGTTTGTGCAAGAGTTATAAAAATATTAGTTTTAGAACTTGAAAAGAGAATGATAATGCAAGTGTATGATGTTTGACTTTTTCTGAAAGTCAAAGTATTCACTAGTTGATGCATGATGTTGACTTTTTCAGAAAGTCAAAGTATGCAGTTGACTTTTTAAGAAAAGTCAAGTATTATCAATGATGTATCCTATTTGACTTTTTCAGAAAGTCAATGTCAGTTTGACTTTTTCAGAAAAGTCAAAATATAATCAAGTTCTATATTTTCTCCCCCTTTTTGTCTCAACAAAAAGAAGAGGCGATGCAGAATGTAATGAGCCCGAGCCATTATCTCCCCCTAAATTGGGTGCTTAATGGGAAGATACATGGATTGTGAAAATAAAGCTACAAAAAAAATGTTAGTAATAATGATCATTGATGAGTGTCTAAATACTCATCATTTTTGTACCATCTAGACTGCAAAAACATCTGAAAACACTCAGAAATGCATCAAAATGATGAAAATATCACAAATAAGTGTTTTATGTGTTTTAAATGCAAAAATATCAAAATCAGATGAAAAACGTATCAAGTTTGCATAATTGGCAGTTTTAGTCCCCCAAGTTTCAAAAGTTGTCAAATTTAGTCCCTGGTAAATCAAAATAAAGAAAAATGTTATTTAAAGTCCCTAGGGATTCATGAGTTGTCAAAATTGATCTTTGAAATTTAAAATTGCAAAATGACAACTTTGGTCCCTCAACTTTGAAAATTGTCAAATAAGGTCCTTGGATACTTAAAAATGGGAAATTATCAAATATGGTCCTTATACTATTCACATTTGGCAGGATTGGTCCTTGTGAGAACTTTGGAAAATGGACAGGTTCAGTCCCTTAACTTTGCATAAATTGCAAAAATGGTCCTTGTGCTTAATTAATACCAAACGGACCCCTTTTGTATTTTGATCCCCAGCCAAGCCACTTGACCCCTGCCAATTAACCCTGTGGACCCCCATTTTGACCCCTCCACTTATAATATCCCACGGTCAAATATGGTCAACGCGCGCCTAAAACCAGAACTACTGTTCTTCTCCTTCACCTCACCTGTAAATCAAAACCAGGTGGTTGCACCACCTTTCCACCTCACCCCAGCTATCTAAAAACACTCATCACCATCCCCTTTCCACCTATACACCAGCCCACAACCAATTAATGCATCCCCACCATGAACCTTTTACTGTTACACACACAAAACTGGTTTTTGCTTTCCAAATCATCCCCAGCCCCATACCTACTATCTGAATTGTCCCTTACACCTCTACTATACTCCAAACTTCCTTAATTAGATTAAAACTGCCCCAAGCAGCCTATTGGACTTTTGGCGCCAAAAACAGTTTAAACGGATGAGATGAGTTTGACTGAATCAATGGCCAAGATTGTTGATGGGATATGATCAGAAGCATGTGGGGAGTATCTCAATGCTATAAAGAAAGAGGAGAAGCAGAGGAGTAATCTATCTAGAGTAATTTAGTTTATCTTATGTCGTTTTAGCTTAAATTCAAATTCCAGTGTATGCTTTAGCTTTCAAGCTTTGTATTTCAAGTTTTCAGTGTATTATAAACTTTTTTTTAATTATCAATTTCAAGTTTCAAGTTCTGTTTTCAGTTTATGCATTTTCAAGTTCAAAATTTCAAAATGTTCTAATGTTGTTGTTAGTTGTTATTAAGGACTGAGTAGACCACATAAGCTCCTAGATAGCTTATTTAAGCTATTAGAAACTCTTAAAATTCAGTTTAGAAGCAAAAAGCAATAATTCATAAAAATCAAGAAAAATCAGTCAATAATCAAAAATCACAAGTAATGAAGATCAAGACGAGCAGTGGTGATATATGGAATGCTCTTGGTTTAGAAGCTTATTGGGAAGCTTTAGGTTGTGGTCTTGTACTTCAGTACTCAGTTTTGAGCTTGGATCCAAGTTGTAAGCCTTTTGACCCATTTTGGCATTTCACTGTTAGAGTTGCTCATTAGCCTAAATTTCTGTTTGTTCATGTTTATTAGTTATAATTAAGTATATTTAAGCATTAAAAACAAGTTGTTTGTTCATTAAAATTTGTAGTTGTTAAAAATCATAGTTTAACAGTTAATATAGCATTAGTGTCATTCTAGAGTTTTATGTTGTTAATGTTGTTGTTTTACACTTATTTAGTCTTCATATATGATATTATAAAGTCTGTAATCAAGTGCATGGTTTAAATCTTTGAAAGTCTTTGAAAAGTCTCAAATCAGTCTGATAAAGGCTTGTTTGGTTTTGTTAATTAAACTGTGTTATAGATTGTTTGTGTTGTTGCTTATTGTTGTTTTGTGTCACATGTACATCTAATAACTCAAACAAACCAGAAAATCAGTCCTCATTAGTGTAAAAGTCAAATTAGCCTTTGATCAAATCTTGTTAACTCACTGTTGGAATTTCATAATCCATGATTTTGTTTTCATGTTTATAAGTTGATAAAATTGATCAAATCATTCTTATTACAGCTTAATACATCATAATCAGTCCATAGAATTGATTCAAAGTTCATCAAAGTCAACCTTAGTGTTTAATATAAAAGTCAAAATTTTCCATTTGGTCGTTTTTGAATAAAATAGATTATTTTATATAGGGCTTAACTTTGAGTTTTATGTTTTGAGCTTTTGGGATATCAAAATCTAGTTGCTCATCTTCATCACTGTATTTTTTATATTTTCTAGTTCAGCTTTTTAATATCTTATTATTTAGCTTCTTTGGAACCCCTTGTCAAAAAGTGTGCCCTGTGCACAGTTTTGCTACCAAATTCACAAGCTTGTCACAAGCTCATAATTAAACCTCAGCTTGTGAATTTTAGTTCTTTGGAAAGCTAACCAAGCCATCTCAAGGGTCCAAGCTTAATTTTCTAATTTGTAGCTTATTTACTAAGCCTGCTAGTGGCTTATTGTTTTGTCCATTTTAACTAAGTACAAAAACCAATCAGTGTTTACCAGCTTTTTCATAAGCTCATATCAAGCTCTCTAGTGAACACTACAGTTAGAATTTTAGCTTTTTAAGAAGCTCAGTTGGTCAACTTGTTAGTCCAAGTGTTTATTTTCAATTCTTAGCTTATTACAGTGCTTAAAAATCAGCTTAAAAGTGCCTAGGAAACCCAAAAGTGTCCTGTGCATACTAGTTTATCTAAGTGCTTATTTAGAAGCTATTTAGTGCTTATTTCTTAGTAATCTTGCTTATTCAGTTGTTACACTAGCTTATTAGCAGTTACTTAGCTTATTTCAGTTTATCCTTTGCTTATTTTCTAGCTTATAAGTCATTTTAGCTTAATCTTGTTCTTATTCAAATTTTTTGTTCACTGTTGAGAAAAATAAGCTCAAACTGAGCTTATTAGTGGTTTTCATAAAAAGTTGTAGTTTTGAAAATTGCTTATCTCAGTTAGCTTAATAAGTTTGTAAAAGAAAATTCCAAAAATAAAATAGTTTGCAAAAAGCCATTGCTGGGTTCGAACCCTTGCCACCCAGCTCACCACACAACACACTCACCAACTGCCCTTGGGACTTTGACTGGTTGTATATTGCAAAGTTTAATATATAACCCTTCTTGTCTATTTAAGCTTATACGAGCTTATTAGCTTATTTTCAGCTTATTTAATCTAGCTTTTTCAACTTTTGTATTTTTCTTAACTTTGTATTAGTATAAAGTAATTTATAAAAAAGTTTCAGATTTTTCTAAATAGTTTTAGTATTTTTAATCATTTATTTAGTCTAAATTAGTATTTAATTCATAATAAAAAATATGAAAGTCAAAAAAATATAAATCTTTTTTCTAAAATTTTCTTTTGTCATATAGTAGGTAAGAAAATTGTTTTTACACTCGTAGGACTTTTATTTGAAAAATTTTACGTTTTTGCTTGCGCACTCGCGTAATTTTTATACATAACGTACGTTTTCATTTTAAGTCACATTTTTAGATAATTTAAGTTTACTTTTTAATTAAAATAGTTTATTTAAGTTATTTTATTTTATAAATCAGAAAAACATCATTTTAAAAATAGTGATAGCGTTTATTTAATATATTTTAGCTTTTTAATTTTCTTTAATTTGCATTTAAGCCCCTGTAATTTACAAACTTTCTTTTTAGGTGTAATTATCATTCAAAATCCTTACTGATCACTATCCTTAGTGATTATTCGACATCTGTCTGTGTTAAACACCATTCATCCTCCGTGGGACTTAACGACCCAGGGAAACACTAAACTCCTCTGATCTTAATTGCATTTGCTTTCTGAGCTGTTTTAAGTTTATTACGGTTGACCATTCACAAGTGGTCAGCTTGTGTGATTAAACTTGACTGTTCAGGAGCGAATCAATCATTCACAAGCATTTCCAAACATTATGTAAAAGTACCAACACTATAATAAAAATACCATTCATTAGTTAAAATTTTCATGAACAAAGATCATGAAAGGAGAACACAATGATGTGTTTTAGTACAATAAAAGAAAAGAAAATAAAATCCTAGGAAAAGAAGAACTAGAATGCTAATCTATGACCATCCTAGTTAGATGGTGGATGAGAAAGAGTGTTGAGGCGCTCAAGGATATGATTGAGGATGAACCTCATTTCCTCTTGGAAGTCATGGACCATAACCCGGGTCCTTTCCACGGTTTGGGCCGTTTGCTCACAAGTTGAGCAACCATGCCTAGGAGGGTAGAATGTTTGGGGAGGTTGTGGTGGTGGAATGGTAGATGTGTTGGGGTGGTCATGATGGATGCAAGCAAAGCATTTTGCATTTGCATAGTCTAACTTAAGTGAGAATCCACCATGCCTTTGAATTGGTGGAGGTTGTGGAGTTCCGCTTGAATCTCCTCTCTAGTGGGATTGGCATCCCACATACACTCCTCAATGTCCTCAAGATGAGGGGACATTGATGGGGGGAGTGGATGGTCCCCATACAAAGGACCATGAATGTCTTTGTGAATGGGGTGGAAGAGAAGAGGTTTAGGCCCTAATGGGGCGTTTGGGTCAATAGATGACCGAGGTGACTCATGAGCAATCCGCTCAATTGTGCCAAATGATGGCAATGGTGGTGGATGATTTGGCCTAGGAGGCAAGTCATCCAAGTCCTCCAAGAAAGGATTTGGTGAAGTTGGTGGAGTGGAAAATAACTCCATAGGAATGAGAGTTGGAGACCTTGGTGGTGAAGGTGGTGAGGGTGTTTTGGATGTTTGGATGGGTGCCGGTGGAGGTGAAGTTGGTGTTTTGTTGGTGGTGGAGTGGTGATCACAATGTGTGATTGATTGGGTGTAGCCAAGGTAAGACTTGTATCATCTCGGATGGGAGATGAGATTGTGAGTAGAGAAGACTCGGATGAGGAGCTAAGATTAACGAAGCAACAAGGCCTCACACTAATTCTAGCGGTCTTCTTGCAAGGTTTTGGAGATGATTTTGTCATTTTTGACTTGGGTTTTGCTTTGCTAGATAATAGTAAGAATGAAGAAGGTGTGAGGATGATCATGGTAAAACCTCTCAATTTATAGAAGTGAAAAATTGTGGAGAAATGTGTTTGATTTGATGTTGAACCATTGAAGAGATGAGGTTCCTAATGATTTGAAAGTGGGTTGAATGCTAGTCATATCACCCAAGTCAATCCATACAAGAGAGATGGAGTGAGGAAGAAAAGATTTGCAATAAATGTGTTCTAATGAGTGGAATTTCCTAATAATCAGATCACCCACGGATTTGAAGGTACCAAAAATTTGGTTCCTTCCTTTATGCCAAAGGGCTCCTTGGGTGGATTTTTCAAATTTTTGAATTTTGGTGGGAAATGGATTTCTTATATACCTAAGTAAATTATACTAGTTCTAATAAGAGTATAAACTAGTTAAGATTGATTTATAAGTGATGGATGGTAATTTGGAATCACGAAAGAGTCGAAATTCAGAAAATTACCTGGAGGATCCACGGCACCAAAATCATACACGGCCGAAACCCTAAAAAGGGTGTCGTATGGTCCGCCTATACAGGTACGGCGGTACCAATTTACATAACGGACGGTACCAAATTTATGGTGACGTCTGATCCGTGAAGTGCAGAAAAGTGGACAGAGTACGTTTTTAGGTGTCGGGGACTTTTCCGAAACCTGAAATTTTTCTCAAAACTAGTGACACTAAACATTTCTAGTTAGGAAAAGTAAACAACACATGTATAAACATAGTGGAGCATAGATTTTGAGCAAGGCTTTTTGATTTTCACATTATAGTGAAAATGGGTAAAATTTGATAGCATACTTGTGCTATCCCCCAGCATAAGATTGTTAGCATACACCATTGTTTTAAGTTATATTATCATCCTACATAATAAAAGCAACTAAATTGTATCAAACATTAACGATAATGTATTGTTCCAAACACTCCTTAATGGACTCTCATTTGTCCAACTTCTTGTAGATCTTGTTCATCATCCTACCAAGGCACTTGAACATTCCCTTAGTTTGCTTGAATTCCGCTGATTCATTCTCGATCTCGGGAAGAGACGCATAATACTCATGAGGTGGAAGACGAGAGCTAGGAAGACCATCCTCGGAGCTATTTGATGATGATGATGATGGAGTTGGAGGTTTTGCTCTTTTGCCTTTTGTCTTAGCAACTCGTTCATCACTCAAAGGTACAAAGATGTGAGGGATGAGCTCATAGTGAAGGTGCATCCCTTTTGGGGTTGGTGGAATTGGTGCAAAATTTCTATAGAGACGGGTGAGAAGCATCCCGTATGGAAGAGCAACCGATCCTTGAGTTGGAATATCAATCATTCTCCTAGCGATGTAGTAAGCTAAATTGAATGGTTGGCGGGTGGACAAGTTGTAGAGCATGTGGCAAAGGCAAGCGTTGATGTGATCCCTATTTCCTATGGTGCTAATGACGTTGGCTCTAAGTAACTCCTCCCATTTCTTAAATTCGGGCTTAATTTCATTTATCTCCATTCCATATGGATCTCGGTTTACCTCTTTTCCCTTTCGGGTAACTCGGGTTGTATCACCCTAGGGTTAAATAGGTGTTCACGGATGACATCCTTATCGGCCAAACGGGTTTGGTAGGGTAGAGAGCGGTCATTGATTGCATCAAGAGCGGTGAGTGACCATTTATCCGAGTAGACACAAGTTCCTCGGTTGGGAATTCCTAGCACTTGAGCAAAGTTGGCTAAGGTGATGGTGTAGTCGTTTTGATTGATTCTAAACCTAAGACAAAATTCATCATCGTCTTCATCACTAAAGCCGGTCACACTAGCATAGAATTCTAACACAAACCTAGGACAAATTGGTTCATCGATGTCAAGAAGACAATCGAATTGAATGGCGGCTAGTTCTTCACGAAGATTGGTATTTTCAAGGAAGGATGAGTGAATGGTTCTACCCTCATGGAAATACCTTGATTCTAGACCCCTAAATATTTCTACTTGTTCCTTGGTAAGTCCTTTGGTTTTGTGGTGTTTGGGAATGTAGTTAAGGGTGTCTTTGTGATCATAGAATCTTGCGGCTACCATGGTTATTCCTAAGGACAAGAATTAATATGTTAAAAATGAGAATAAATTTTAACGTTTTTGGTTCTAGTGTGTGCCTATATGAAAACAATTTGGAGTTGCGGTTATCTCGACTCATTTTATGCACAAAAATGGTTTTAGTGGGGTGTTTGGCAAATACCATGAGATAACCCAAATGCTCCTAATTCAATGTGGCTTCATTTGAATATACCCGGGAATGCATATTAGTTATGCAATACCTTTAGTATTCAAGAGCATGCAAGTGATGAAAATTTAACGTTTCTATTTGTATTAGCAATGAAAAAATTGTTTTCCTACAAGTGAGAAGCTTTTCAAAACCTTTGACATGGGGTGTTTGGTTGTTTGAATAAGGCCTTATATTCATTATCTATCAATTAGTGGGAAGCATGATTTGTTTATGCAATATGATAATGTAGTACCTAATTTCAATGACTAGTTATGCATTTTGCCAATTGAATTCATATTTGGTATAAAAGCATACATAAAACCCCATGTAATGATTTGTGATAGTTTTGTGCATAAATAAGAATCCTAGACTCGGAATTAAGAGATAAAATGTAGTTAGGATACTTACAATGATGTTATCTTCGGTGATTAGTGAGTGGGAAGGTGTCAATAATGAGCTTGGTTTAATTTTTACACGTTTTGGTAAAGTGGGTTGTGAGGAAGAGGATGTTTTGTATGTAGCGGTTTTGTACTGTAGACACCACGGACCAAACGGTACCAAATTTTTGGTTCTGTCCGTGTTGTCGTTTGGTGCCGTGGCTACAGTAGCAGGTACAAAACAAAATTGTTTAGTTTTGATTATTCTAATGTTTTGGCTATGTTTGTCCTACATGTTTGGTTCCATTAACCCTAAACCAAGTCTAAGAAGATTAAAAGGTTCTCGTTTAAGAGGCTTAGTTAATATGTCGGCAATGTTGTCTTCTGAGGATACTTTCTCGATTGAAATGTTTCCTTTTTGAACATTGTCGCGAAGAAAGTGATGGCGGATTTCAATATGCTTTGTACGAGCATGTTGAACGGGATTCTTGCTGAGATCGATGGCTCCTTTGTTGTCGCAAAGTATCACAATGTCGTTGAGATGAATTCGGTAATCTACGAGAGCTTGCTTCATCCAAAGAGCTTGTTGACATGCTTTTCCGGTGAGACGTACTCGGCTTCAGTAGTTGAGATGGCTAAAGCCGTTTGCTTCTTTGCAAACCATGAGGTGAGACAATGTCCAACAAAAGTGCAAATACCACTTGTACTTTTTCTATCGACATAATCACCGCATGATCCGAGTCGGCATACACTATGGTTTATATACCCGTTCCTTTGGGATACCATAATCCTAAACACGTTGTTCCCTTAATGTATCTAAAATCCTTTTTAAGGCTTCTAAGTGTGATGCCTTTGGGTTTTCTTGAAAGCGAGCACATAGACAAACACTAAACATAATGTCGGGTCTACTAGCCGTAAGATAGAGTAGGCTACCAATCATTCCTCTATATTTAGTGTTATCTACGGATTCACCTTCTTCATCCTTGGTGAGTTTAGTGTCCGAGGACATGGGTGTTTTAGTTGGTTTGGAATCTTCAAGACCAAATTTCTTAAGCATGTCTTTTATATATTTAGATTGGTTAAAGAAAATGCCATCTTCTAGTTGTTTAATTTGAAGTCCTAGAAAGAAGTTTAATTCACCCATCATACTCATTTCAAACTCGTCATGCATGATTTTAGAGAAATCATCACATAATTCTTGACAAGTTGATCCGAATATAATGTCATCAACATATATTTGAACAATGATAATTTGTGATTCCTTTTTCTTGGTAAAAAGAGTATTATCTACTAATCCCATAGTGTACTTGTTATTAATAAGAAAAGTCTTAAGTCGGTCGTACCAAGCTTTTGGTGCTTGTTTAAGGCCGTATAATGCTTTCTTGAGTTTGAAGACATGATGTGGTTTCTCAAAGTCGGTAAAACCGGAGGTTGAGCAACATACACTTCTTCGTTAATAAACCCATTAAGGAAAGCACTTTTAACATCCATTTGAAATAATTTAAAGTCATAGGCACATGCATAAGCAAGTAATATTCTAATAGATTCAAGTCTAGCTACCGGTGCATAAGTTTCATCATAGTCAATCCCTTCTTGTTGATTATAACCTTGTGCAACAAGCCTAGCTTTGTTTCTAGATACTACACCATTTTCATCCATTTTATTTCGAAGAACCCATTTTGTTCCAATTATAGTTTGATCTTTAGGTTTTGGAACTAATTTCCAAACATCATTTCTAACAAATTGGTTTAATTCTTCTTGCATGGCAATTACCCATGATTCATCTTTTATTGCTTCATTTATGGTTTTGGGTTCAATGGTGGATACAAAACAAAAATAATTACTTTGATTTTGGGCTTGTGACCTTAAGGTTCTTTGATTAAGTTGTCCTATGACCTTTTCTAAAGGATGACTTTTAGATTCTTTAATGTTTATAATTTCCTTATTTAATGGTTCATCTTCCTTGTTATTATTAATTTGACTTTCAACTAAGTCATCATCTACCAAAGGTGATGTCTTAGAGGGAGGTGGACTTTCGTCAAATGTTATGTTCAACGATTCCTCGACTATCATTGTTTCTTTATTTAGGACAATGTAAGCTTTACTAGTTTGAGAGTAACCAAGAAATACACCTTCATAAGACTTTGGGTCAAACTTGGTGAGATAATCCTTAGTATTAAGAATAAAGCATTTACAACCAAAGACTCTAAAATATCCTAACGTTGGCTTTTTACCTTTATAAAGTTCATATGGTGTTTTGTTTAAGAAAGGACGTATTAAGACTCTATTTAAAATATATGTAGAAGTGTCAACAGCGTTACACCAAAACTTTTGAGGAATGTTTTGTTCATTAAGCATTGTTCTACTCATTTCTTGAATTGTTCTATTTTTACGTTCTACTATTCCATTTGATTGAGGTGTTCGTGGAGCAGAAAAGTTATGTGTTATACCATTTGTATCACAAAAGTTTCCAAATTGAGTTTCGTTGTCAAATTCACGACCATGATCCGTTTGGATCGACACAATTTTGACACCTAGAAGATTTTGAATTTTCTTGCTAAGAATTTCAAATTTATCAAAAGCTTCATTTTTGGTTTTCAAAAACAATGTCCAAGTAAACCTTGAGTAATCATCTACTATGACCAAAGTGTATAAGTTGCCTCTGTAGCTTCTTATAGCGGATGGTCCAAACAAGTCCATATGTAATAATTCTAGACACTTAGATGTGGACACCATATTTTTAGATTTGTGACTACTATGGGTTTGTTTACCAATTTTGCAAGCGTCGCAAAAGTGTTGGTCATATTTTAGTTTTGGTAAATTCCTAACTAACTCTTTTGAAGATAGGTTTTGTATAAGTCTCATATTAGCGTGACCTAAGCGTCTATGCCAAAGAGATGAGCTATCGTCTAATGTTGTTAGGCAAAGTTTGTCATTATATGTTTTATCTATTTTCATGACGTATATGTTATTTTTCCTAACTCCTTTAGCTATGGTGATACCATCTTTTAGTATTTTACTACCATTTTCATCAAATAGTACTTTATACTTTTTATCACATAATTGGCTAATACTAAGTAGATTAAATCCTAACCTATCCACATGAGCAACATTTTCAATAGTTAGGGAGTTATGAGCAATCGTACCTTTGCCAATAATTTTGCTTTTGAGATTGCTACCAAAGGTGACATTACCTCCGTCATACTCTTGGTATGATGAGAAGAGACTTTTGTTGCTCGTCATGTGTCGTGAGCATCCACTATCTTTTATCCATTCATCAGGTTCCAATCCAACTTTCAAGCATACCTAAGAAGCAAATAACTCAAGCATTTGGTCCCCAATATCTCATGGGTCCGTTTGGGTTAAACATACCATTTATTTGATTCATGTATGGAAACGATGGGTAAGAGTTCCATGGCATGTAATCTGGAGTTTGATATGGTCTAGTAAAGTTTTGATTCCAACCGTTGTGTTGGTAGTTGGGTTGTACGTTGTGGTTGCTCTTAGGAAAGGGGCATTTGGCAAAAGGAGTTTTATATCGTTGTTGAGTAGTTTTTTATCTAAATTCATTTTTGACAAGTCCTACTCCTGATGTAACAAATGGTTTTAGTTTAACCTATCATTGGTTTTCTTTGTTACTTTAACAAATTCAGATGCGGTCCGTATTGCGAACATTACGTTTCTCTGAAGTACCCACGGTACCATTTTGCACAACGGACGGAACCCTTATTTTGGTTCCGTCTCGTCCGTGCTGTACTGCAGCAATTTTGACAGAATGTTCGTCCTTTTCGGCCGTTTTGTTTTGACTCTTTGGAATTAATACTTCATTAAAACCTAGCCCATTCATGTCTCCTGGTGTTTTATGGATTTTAACTATTTCATCGGCAAGAGCGATGTTTTGTTAAACCTTTTAAACTTAGAATTATTTTCGATTAGAACCTCTTGTGTGAGCTTTAGTTTTTCTATTTCAAGATTAAGCTCTTGACATGATTTACAATCATCGTCATTTGCTTTTCCTTTTTCAAGTCGTTTTGCTTTTTCTTTCAACTCATATACTTCATTTTCCAAAAATTCCTTTTTGGTTTTAAAAATTTATTTTTAGTTATGATTTTTAGACTTAGCTCACACAATTGATTATATTGTTTTTGCAAAGTGTCATCATCTATAGAAGAATAAGAAGAGTCGGAAAGTACCTCGTTTGACTCATGTGCCATTAGAGCGATCTCTTCCTTGCTTGATTCTTCATCGTCTTCACTATCACTCCAAGCACCACTTACAAAAGCTCGTTGAGTTTTGTTTTTAGGTGGCTTGGGACATTCTCCTATGAGATGACTTGCATCACCACATCTAAAACACTTTCTTTCACTTTTACCCTTTTGTCATCCCGATCTTTTCGAATGGCTTCTTTTCTTCTCGAGGTTGTCTTACAAACTTTCCTCTTCTTCTAAAGAACTTCTTAAAATCTCTAACGGCCATGGCATACTCCTCATCTTCACTACCGGAGCAAGATTCATCATCATCGCTTGATTCCGCCTTTGCTTTTAGAGCAACGGATTTGATCTTCTCCTTTCTTCCTTTGATGATCTCCGAATCTTTCTCCATTACCATTTCGTGAACTTTGAGGTTGCCAATTAGCTCGTCTAGTGACATTTTTGAGAGATCTTTTGATTCTTCAATAGCGGTCACTTTAGCTCTCCATTTGGGATGGAGTGCTCTAAGAAATTTCATGACAAAGTTCTTACTACGAAAAGATTCATCAAGTGCTTTAAGTGATGTAATAATAGTGTTAAAGCGAGCAAAGCCACAATCAATGGTTTCATCTTAAGGGATAACAAATTGTTCATATTGTTGAACAAGAAGATCAATTTTGTTATCCTTGACTTGTGAATTACCTTGATGTGTAACAATCAAAGATTCCCAAATATCTTTGGCGGTTTCACACATAAAAATTCTTTCATATTCTTTTCTAGGTAAAGCATTATAAAGCATCATTTTAGCTTCATTATTTTTAGCAACTAATTTCTTTTGTTCATCAACGGAAATATCCTTTGTTGTAGAACTAAAATCCCCTTTAACAATAATAAACCAAAGATCTATATCTTTTGATTTTACATATGTTTCAAAACGGTTTTTCCAATAGATAAATCCATTGGTTTCAAAGAGTGGTGGTCTTTGCATAGATTGCCCTTCTTTAAAGTTTTCGAATCCATGGATCGTTTCAAGTTTATAAAATACAAGTTATTTTAGAAATTCTTGAGCAACGAGGCTCTGGTACCAATTGTAGAAAACTAGAAGGGGGTTGAATAGTTTACCAATTAAAAACTTTGTTTTGAAACTTATTGAAAGATCAATTGATATTGATCTTTGGATATGTTGAAGAAATATGCAAGTAATATGTAAAGAGTAAATAAGGAAAGAAATGATCAAACCACAATAAGTTGTTTATAGTGGTTCGGTCTACAAGGACTCTTTTTCCTTGACCTACTCCACTCCTCGAGTCTCACACTCGAGAGTTTAACTTCACTAGTCAACAAGCTCCTTTCACCGGCGGAGAAAACCTTTACACTTACACTATTTCCGACACTAAGCTAGATGTCGAGTTCTTTCCAAGGGTACAACTACTCCCACACACAATGTATTTTGAGGACTAAAATACTAACCACTCACACTCACAAGATTATGATGGTTTAATACAACAATGAAGTATGAATCAACACTAGATCATACAACACTAAACAAACAAGACTTCCAACTTCTCGTTGAAGCTTGAATGTGACTTGATCTTCTTTGCTACAAAAGAGATCACTAATATGATATGAAACTGAGTTAGAAAGGTTAGAGAGAAGATATGTATGAGTAGTAGTAGAAAGGGATAAAAACTAATTGGCTTGGCATTGCTATTTATAGCCAAAATGGACAGGAGCGTCCATGGACCACGGAACCCTTTTAAGGGTTCCGCCCGTGTACCATTTTGGTACCGCCGGTCTGACAGCCAAGATATCAAATCTTGCCAAAGTCAACTCTATCTAAGTGAGATTGTGCAAGATATGAAGAGTACAAATCCACACAAAATATCTAATGAAATCTTCCAATGATTTCCATGATGCATCACATGATGTCATATGTTGTATTTCTATTTTTAGAAATATGCAAGTACTTAAGTAGTGTTTGGTTTTAAGAACCTAACACATTCTAAAAACTACTATCATACATAATGATTAGAGTCATATCAAGATGTCACTAATCATAAATGTAAATGCTTGAATAATGAATATCTTCGCATATGTTATATTAAAATCTTGCATAACTCACTTAGGAATGAGTACTAAGTAAACTATTCAAGTACTTTGAAAAATGTTGTTTTGCACAATCTCCCGAATATAAGTTCAAGTGTTAAAATGTGTCACTACTTATAGTCTAAAACATTTAGTATCTTTGCAAAAGGTGTTTTTGGTACAATAACTAACAATGAGGTATGAACTATTATGTGCTTTATGGGATGATAATTTTGCTACTAATCTATCATGTAAACTAACGGTTTATCTTGCAGGTAGATAACATCGTTATGTTATCAATTTTCATTTTTCACGTTTTGTTGAAATTTCTATAGTTTGCCTTTAGATTATCTATGCGTTTGTGAATATATGTTATAGAGCCTGATTCTCACTCACAAACAATTATTTCACTCCTTATAGTTCATTCCACGGGATTAGAATAGGTCAAGATAGGCTATATCTCTCCTTGGTAAAAACCTCAGTAAGCCACAGATTGGACATAACCAAAATTTTGGGTCCGCCCCTTAAAATTTTTGGTTCCGCCAGTCTATTATGTTAAACACACATTTGCCGCTCAAACCCCACACTCTAATTTACCCATGTCTTATCATTTATACTCTTTTCACTTATATTTGAACATATTAGGATCTCTTAACTTCATTTGCACCAATAGGATAAGAATTTCTCATCAAAATTTGAAAATTCAGAAAACCACCCAAGGTACCTTTCTTTATAAAGGAAGGAACTCTAAAATTGGTTCCTTGCAATCCATGGACCACTGTTTACAAAAATGTTGTAATTATTACACACATTAACTGCATTCTTCCATCCTTTACTCATCCTTCACCTTGAGACATGGTATATTTAGAATAGGACTATCCGAATCAACCAACACTTCTATGAATTTCTTAGATCTTACTCAACTTTACTAGCTTATTTTCTATACCCACTTCCACTTCAAACACGTTTTGAAATTCTCATTTCAAATATTCTAGCTTCAAATCTTCATTTAGGACAACATGATGTTTTGGAAGACACTATGCCTAAGAAATCATGTGTTAAGTATTTCTCTCGTAAAAGGGTGATAAAGGATAATATATATCCTATGCATCATTCTTGCGACATAAACGATTGTGTTACAAGTATTTCATTACACATCATTGGCTAAATAGTCTTGAAAAAATTTCTACAAGTTCTATGAACTAGTATATAACCTTTATCTAGTCATACTTATTTTCATAAGCATTATAACTTTATCCCATGGTATAATCTTACTTGTTGAAAGATACTATATGTATCTATTTCCTTTCATGCGTGCATCATAACCAAACCTTGCTCATAATCTAGTTCAAGTCTCACACACATCTAAGGTTAAAACATGCACATCTTTAGAGAATACATCTATTGAGTTAAGTAACCTTACTTAGATTCTTGTTGAAAAACATTCCAAAGAGCATCTTAAGAACGTTCTTAATTTAACATATTGTCACACGCAAACACATCTCTTAGTTGTAGATGATCAAATCATAGTTAAAGTACACACTTCAACCCAACATAAAAGATGTCATCCATTAAGCTATCTAAACTAAACAATTCATAAATCAAAAACACAAGATTGAAGCTTTCTCTTTTAATTCACTAGATTTTGACGCATCATTGGTAGAATCTTGTGTATAACATAACATCCACTTTACCAATTTTCATAATGCATTCTATTAAGTCTTTTTAGGCCAAGTATTGGTGAACAATCATCTTTTATATACTTCATTAGGAAAAAATAAGAATTCCAATCTTTTTAACATGAGAATGACTACTGGAGAACCTATTACACTAGAAAATTAATTTGACCTTCTTCTAGGAGAGAAGTTGGGTATGTGGAACCACCGATAAAAATGGTCGTGTTTAGCCTTAATTGAGAACCGCTAGTAATAGTATCCTATTCATTATCCAACTTGAAAAATCTGTATTCCTATACTTGCCTAAAGTAAGTGTTAAAATAGTGATAGTTTGCCTCGCCTTAGGAATACTAATCAAACAAGTAGTAGATATGACTTTTCTTTTTTTTAGTTTATTAAAACCACTTGCATTACACACATACATGTGTTGATTACATGTTCTTGTTTAAAATGTTCATATGTCTTGACATTATCTTGGTGTTTAATATCTACTTGATTAATTGTAAAATGTGTAAACCCTAGAAAGGTTTTGTCTTTATGATGCTTTATGCTACTTAATGTTAAGCTTAAACATGGTTTGCATGATATTTACAGTTGAAGCAATTATGTCCTTTGTATGATGTTTCGCATGATTAACATGTTACTTGTGAACTCATAATATGTCATCTGTTATGGATGTATCCATGTTTAAAAGCTATTGTATTTTGTTGGCATTCCTTAAGATCTATGCAATAAGATAGTCTAAATGATACATGCTCCTAAATGTTATAATTTAAACATGGCTTGCATGAGTCTCTCGTCTTGCTTCTTTTGCGTCTTTGTCACACTATTTTTTTTGCTACGTGTGCACTTATAATTTCTCGAAGTGCTTTTGGTATGATAAACTTTTAAAAGTCTTTTTATCCTACAAATTAATCACATAGATTGTCTTATTTACTTATAGCTAAGTATGCTTAAACGTCTAAGCCTAATGACAAAATAATCTAAAAATAAAATGTCTTGAATAATGTCGTATTCTTGCATAATATGATTGTTTGTCTTGATGCTATCTTGTTGTGTCGTGATTTCTTGTCCAATAGTGGAATAGGTTGTTTGTATAGGACGTTATCTTTTGATTCCTATCATGTTGACATCTTTTGTTACTAAAATTTTTATTTTGTAGGTTGATAACAATTCATTTGTTATCTCATTTTGTTTTAACCTTTATATGCTCATTTCACATAATTGTAATCCCTTTATTGCTACGTTGATTAGTAATATGTTTTATTGGACCCCTACACTTGCATATAGTTTTAAAGCATATAGAATTAAGTTTTAGAGGCTTGGCTTTGCATTTTTGTATCTTTCAACTGACCTATTTCCAAATCTCATTATTGCTTCCGCCTTCCAAAAATCACCTCCATCACTATTTAGTTATAACAATACTCTAATCCTCTACATTTCCTATGAGGAAACCACATGCCTCGTCATGCGATCATCTCGCATTGATAGAGAAGAGCTATGCGACTTCAAGGATGAAGCTCCTTGTATGCTAACCAACATCCGCAAAACAATTACTAAGCTCATCGCTTTCATTAACTTGCAACTACTAAACAATTTATCATCATTCTTTATTCGATCCATTACACATTATGTTGGATTTCAACCGATTAAGGCGAAGAGAAATTCATTCACTTAATTGTATTTTTTCAAACTGTATTAAAGAACACTTACTCATGTTTCTTACACCCTAAAATACCAACACATAGGTACATACCATTTAGTTAAAATTGGTTCACAAAACCACACGTGTTTTAAGCCATTTTAACTCAACATCACAAGTTTGCACCAATACCTCATCAAGTGAAAAACACATCTTGTGTTTGACAAACCTCTTCATCTCCATAACCAAAAACTTGGGCAAATTGACTTCTAACCTCAAGGTACCCTTCTACAACAAGGACGAAACATTAAAAAGGGGTCAAATAAACATATTGCTTAAAACAAACAATCCTCTCACAACCAATGAGTCTAGGATTTTTTAACCAGAACCTCACAACTTCATTGTATAGAAAACCATCATAGGATCTCATCCTTTTATTCGTTGACACATATCAGGCACATCATTATCAGTGCAAATGATATATTAATCAAAACCGTCATTCCTAACACTTTCTCAACACGTTGGTCTATCTAACTCTCTCTCATCATATGCTGTCATTCTCATCCTGATATAGGTACTTATTATTAGGTTTTTTTTGTACATACTGTCTTCACTTCTTTTCAATCATATATTATGACATGATACATCATCTTCGGTAGATGATAATGTCATAATTGTTCATGTCGGTCAAAACCATGTTAATACTCTCTCTCCCATTGTCACCTAGAATAGGTCATTTTTATAATTTGTGTCAATTAATGAATGAATTTCGTTCTTGTTAGCGTCAGAAATATCATTCAAATGGTAACCCTTATGCATTACGAGAGTCATATTCTTTTCTTATCCCCTAAATTGTGAATTTTAGATAAGGATTGCATGAGTCCATATTTTCTATTTTTATAGAATTTGCTATACACACATGTTTCTAATTCTTTAATAGTTGTCTACGTTATTACCACCACCTTCCATTACCACTTTCACTAATCATCACCACCATGGATTAGCGAAAACTTACTTTTATAAATCTTGAGTCATCTACCGAGTTATCACCACATGAATCCTACTAGTAAACCGACACCAACACTAGCACCACTCACTTTAACTCTTAATATTCCTACTTCACTTCATATCTTCTTTCTAGGCATTTTTTGGTAGGCTCTTATTATATTATATCCTCGTTTTTCTTATGATTGTAATTCTTATTAGAATACTACACTTCATGAGATAATTGATTATATCATTTATATATCGCATATATACATCTTATCTTTCTTTGTCATAAAGATGAAATTTATTGCACTAACTCTTTCATTGTAGGTTCATCATCATATACACTCGGTTGTATATAACTTACTCATCTAAGGATGAAGTTTGCATCAATTATTTTCCTTATTTTAGGTGCTTCTTGACACCCTCGAACAAGGAGGAATATCCATCAAGCACTCATATTGCATCTTTTATACACTTGGTTATATATGACATATTTTTCTAAAAACAAAGCTTCAATTAAACTAATATTTGTTTGGTAGATTCATCTTGACACCCTAGAGCAAGGGGAGCTTCCATCAAGCATTTATATAATGCATCTTATACACAATTTGTTGTATATCACATACTCGTCCAACGACAATTATAGTTTTACAATAATATTTGTTTTGTAGCTTTCTAATCATACCTTGACGCCTCGATCAAGGGGGAGCAACCGTCAAGGGGGAGCATGCACGCATTCATAATCATTCTTATTCTTCAACACACCTTTGTGTTTCGACAAAAAGGAGGAGAAGATTGTCTAACATAGCTTACCCACGTGTATCGTTTAATACGTGCATTTTCATCATCATGAATTTCTCATATATATTTTTTATGTTGCACAAAACTAACATTGATGTAGCTTAAGAGTCTAATTTGTTTCATGAATCCTCTACCAAACAAGGGCAATAACCTAGGGGACGCAACAACCATATGGGGTTCGAGTAGACAATTTAACTTCATTATGGATGATTCAAGTCGCCTTTTCGGGAGAAATGAAGTTTAAAACTCCAAGGACACACCCTTTTTGTTTCGACAAAAGGGGAAGAAGAGTGTAAATGGAGAAGGTAATGTAGAAGGTAATACTAACACAAGTAACTTTTTACATTTTACTATCTATCATGTTTACATATTTCGTCATCATCAAAAAGAGGGAGATTGTTAGTGCAAATATTACGATATTTAATCTATACAGTCTCGTTTGTTTTGATTGATGACAAACATGTAACTTGATACATAATGTAAAATGTATAAGTTACTCGTAATCATATTTTGTCTCAACATACATTCAACACTTCTCGGTGTCTCAAGTCCTTGTATGCTACAACACAGGTTTGTACATGTTTGTTATGTGGCATTATGATCAAACCCCTTAACAAACCATTTATAATGTTTAAACTAATTTTAGAGCCTTTAAGTATTTTATTGGTTTATCATTATATTTCGAACCTCACTTTACATTTTGCATTCACAAGTATTTTATACAACTACAACTTTTGTAAAATGTTTAACAAATATATACTTTTATTTGTACAAGTAAACTAATTATATTTCTCATACAAGCACTAAAGTTTACTTACAATTGACAAAATACATTTTATTTTGACAAGCACTCAACTAGATATTTTATTTTAAAAAAGGTTACTTACATTTTTTTATATACAAGTAACTTACTTTTTTAAGTTAGTATATACATTTGTTTAAATGTATTTTTCATAAAATGAAAAACACTTTTTTATTACCTCATGCATAGTGTCATAAAATCCATCAAATATCTGAAAATATCCTTTGAAAAGATCTCGTATTGATTTGGAAAGATTGTGTGCAAAATCCAAGAAAATCTGTCAGGCCCCAAGGAACCCTTTTTTTGGTTCTGTGGGATCCATGGGTCACTGACCTTGTTTGCCTATAAATAGAAGTCCATTATTTAGTCATTAACTCACCACTTGAACATGTATTCTCTCTACCCTTTTGCATACATTTAGATCAGTAGATAACAATGTAGTAATATACATTAATCACCCTTATCATCACTTGATCGTATGCTTCTAACAATCATTTTTGTTGTAAGCATATTTTACATCCTGATCCACCAAAGAAAGCTTGGAGATCTTGCCATCCTCATCCACCAAAGTATATCAACATATGCAGATTCAAGGGCACTTATCATCCTCATTGATTTAATACTTCTTATTCAAGAATATCATTTAGATTAGGCATTTATATTCATTAGAAATTTATCTCTTGGATCATCACTGTACGTTTGTAACACTCATTCCATTTCACAAGGGTTATAGGTTTGGTGTGTTTTAGTTGTAAAACACCAAGTTGGTCGGTTTGTTATGTTGGGCCTGAAAACATAACATGAGTGGTTGTACCCGAGAAAGAACTCTACATCTAGCTTAGTGTCGGAAATATTGTATAGGCGACGCCAGGTTGGTTTACCTCGAACTAGAACCCGGTATTTAGCTTTTTACTAGAAAAAGTGTAAGCGACGTTTGTAAGGTTTTCTTCGCCGAGAAGTGAGCTTTTTGAATTAGTGAAGTAGCTCTTGAGTTGGGTACTCGGGGAGTGGAGTAGGGCGGAGAGGAGCTCCGTGACCGAACCACTATAAATAATCGTGTTCGGTTTGCACTTTCTTTTACTTACTGCTTTACTTTTATACTTTCACTATATTATTGCTTACATTGTGACTTGATGGTTATTCCTGTAAGACAACTTGTTTTGCTATATGTTTATATTAGTCATAGACTATAATTGGCATTCTTCATATTACAACAAGCTTAATCAGATATTTTATACAACAAGTACTAAGATTTTAAAACGGTAATGTATTCACCCCCATACGTTTTCACATATTGTACATCTGGCTATACGCCTTTGCCCATGTAGCTGCACTAGCACATCTGATAGAAATAAGTGCTATAGGTTTAAGCCACAATGGAATCTCAAGAAGCAAGTTTTCAACCATTCAGCTTCTTTACTAGCAGCTGCCAAGGCAACCAATTAAGATTTCATAGTTGAACTGGTGATGCAAGTTTACTTTTTGGATGCCCAAGAAATTGCACCTCCACCAAGTAGGAATACCCAGCCACTGGTAGACGAATTGTCTTCAATGTTACTGATCCAACTTGCATTTGTGTACCCTTCTAATACTGAAGAATAATCAGTATATGAGAGACTATAATCCATAGTTCTCTTCAGATACTTTAGTACCCTCTGAATGCTTGACAGCGATGAGCACTAGGATTGATAGTGTACCTGCTCATTTCACCCACTATAAATGCAATATCAGGCCTTATACAAGTCATGACATATATCAAGTAGCTAATCACCCTAGAATACTAAAGCTGAGATACAACCTTGCCAGTATTGGGCATTAGCTTCTCACTTGTATCCATAGGAGTAGTCACAGGAGTACAATCAGAGTCGTTGAATTTCTTTAGTACCTTCTCAATATGATGAGACTAAGTGATAGAAACTCCCTTACTCTCATTTTTTATCCTTATGCCAAGGATAACATTAGCCTCCCCCATGCCCCTCATGGAGAACCTTGATGACAAAAATTCTTTTATTAGGTCAACCTGATCTTGGTCAGTGCCAAAGATCGGCATGTCATCAACATATAGACAAATGATGACTCCTTTACTAGATTCATCAAATTTGCTATATACACATGTGTCAGATTGGTTAAGAACATAACCAATGGACAAAACCACCTCATCAAATTTTTGATGCCATTGTTTAGGTGTCTGCTTAAGTATATACATAGACTTAATCAGCTTACACACTTTTTTTTCATTACCAGGAATGATGAAGCCCTGAGGTTGGTTCATATAAACCTCCTTATAATTTACCATTTAAGAAAGCTGTCTTCACATTCATCAGATGAATAATCAGATTGTGAATTGATGCCAAATCAATCAACAGTCATATAATACTGATACGTGCCATAGGAGCATAAGTACAAAGTAGTTTATCCCTGAATTTTGTTTAAAGCTCTGAATCACCAACCTTGCCTTGAACTTTTCGATAGTTCCATTTATCTCCATTTTCTTTTTGAAAATCCATTTGCAACCCAGAGGTTTGCAACCAGGTGGTAGATCAGCCAACACCCAAGTGTTGTTGCCTATGAAGGAACCATCTCATCATTAATTGCTTCTTTCTAGAAAGCACATCTTGGGACTTCATTGCTTCATTAAATATTTTCGGGTCATCCTCAATAATAAAGCAATAGGAGTAGTGGTTAGAGAGCTCATCCACTGTTCCTTAAATTAAGTATAATCCAAATTCAGGTCCAAATGACTTTGGAGTCCTGACCCTTTTGCTCTTCTTGAGCTCAGGTTCAGGTTGCTGAGTCACAACTTCATCAGGGACCTCATCCGAGACCTCTAAAACACCAATGTCATCAGTTCTATTTGGAATCCTATGACTTGGTCTAGGGATACATGGTAATCTGTTCTCATCAAAGATTGCATCACTTGATTAAATTATTGAGTTAATTGAAACATATTCGTTAGGTTCAACGACATAGAACGTAAATGCCTTGGAATGCTCAACATATCCAACAAAGATGACTTCAATGCCTCTTTCACCCAAAATTTTCAGCTTTGGATCAGGGAGCCTTACAACTTCCCTACAAACCCATACCCTAAGATAGTTTAGGTTGGGTTTCCTTTTAGTCAAGAGTTCATAAGGGGTAACCTTGGTCCTTTTGTTGGGAACTCTATTTAATAAATAGCAAGCTGTTAACAAGCTTCACCCCAGAACCCCTGACTCAGTCCTGAATAAGACAACATGAAATTAACCATCTCCTTCAGTACACTGTTTTTCATTTCAGAGATACCATTTTGTTGAGGAGTATAGGGAGCAGTTGTTTCATGTATAATATCAACATATTGAAAATACAGAGTATCCATGTACTCACCTTCCCTATCAGACCTGAATCTCTTCATCCGAGACCCTTATTGCAATTCAACTTCAGTTTTAAATATAAATTTATCTAATCCTTCATCCTTAGTATGTAATAAATACACATAGCAAAACTTAGGAAAATCATCAATAAAAGTCACAAAGTATTTCTTATTCCCTAATGAGGGAGTAGCGTGCAAATCACACATATCACTGTGTATCAGCTCCAAGAGCTCAGTTTCACGTTTAACACTCTAAAAAGGCTTCTTAGTTATTTTGGTCAACATGCAAGTCTTACACTTATTAGTATCCATGTCAAATGCTAGGATTAACCCATCCTTATACATATCTTGCATCCTTTTATAGTGTACATTGCCAAGTCTAGCATGCCAGAGGGTAGAGTCGTTCAGTTTAGAGATAGACATAAATGTTGAATTAACATAATCATTAATAACGTTCAACCTAAACATCTAATTACACAAATATCCAAAACCAAGAAACAAAACATTCTTATATAAAACAAATTTATAAGATTCAATAACATGTTTAAAACAATGATTTTCCAAAACACTCTTGAAACCAAGTTCTTCCTTCTATTAGGAACATGAATAACATTAGGCAAAGTTACAATCTTCCTAGAACTAAAACTAAGATCTACACAACCACGTCCATGCACCAGACTTGTTGACTCATTTCCCATATGAAGAATAGAACCATCATTCAGCGACTCATAAGTCTGAACCAACGTCTATCTTTACATACATGAATAGTTGCTCCAGAGTCAACCCACCACGCAACATCATCATTCTACACATAGTTAGATTCAGATACATATGTAACATATTAAACCTGAAAAGATTTATTAAACATATTCTAACCTTTCAAAGGATTGGTAGAACCACCACTCCATGATCCACTTGTTTATGATCCATTGGTTTTACCACAAACCTTAACACCTTTGCAATCCCTTTTAATGTGACCAATTTTGCCACATTTCCAACAAGTTTGGTTAGCCTTCTTGTTAGGGTCAGCCCTTGTGTTATTATTATGTTTACGTTTGCCCTTGTTGTCATTGTGCCTGGTGGAGCTGTTATGATCCACCATATTGACAACTGATGGACCAGTAGCATTGCTACTCTTTCACTTGTCATTGTCATGCACTCTGAGTGATTCCCCAATGCGCAAATGACTGCCCAACTCAACAAGAGTTAATTCCTCCTTTTTATGTTTTAACATATGCTTGAAATCTTTTAAAGAAGAAGAGAGTTAATCAATGACACAAGAGACTGAACTAGCCTCATCCAAGTTCATTTTGTGTTGTGTGAATCTACCAAGCATACTAAGAAGTTTATTGTATTGTTCCATGGCAGGTCTAGAATAGATCATTTTATAATTGTTAAAATTGCTTACAAGAAACTTCTTACTTGATGCATCCTTAGCCATTTGGCTTCTAAAGAATCCCATAGTTCTTTACCAGATTCGACATTTTGATAAATATCTAATAAGGGATCAGACATACCATTTAGGATTAAACCTCTGCAAATGTAATCATCATTCTCCCATTTGCTCATTTTCCTTATATCCTCCACGGTAGCATCATCCCCATCATCTAGAATAGGAGTGCTCAGGACATACACCACACTCACACTTGACAATAAGAAGTGCATCTTCTTTTGCCACCTTCTGAAGTCAACACCTGCAAAATTTTCTAATTTGGAGAAATTAGCAGCCATATGCTTCATAGCAGCAGCCACTGATTATAACTAAATAGTTTCTATTGATTGTTAGTTTCGTAGCAGCTTCTTAGTAGGGTGTAGATAATCAATGGTACCGAATATCACTTGAAATCATGTAACCACTTTCCAATAGAAACTATTCGACCCTAATGCCTGGGTTACACGAATATCTCTATGGGATAAAGACCAAGTGTTATGTTCTTATTTTAGGCATAAAGCAAGAACCCTTTCGCTTTCAAGTGTTTATATTTTTAGTGTCCATCCATGCAAAATATGTGTTCCTATTTATAGGATACTCAAAGCCCATAATGGAATTATGATAATTAACTAGCCCATTAATAACATCATAATGTTCCTCCATTATAGGAAATAGTGGTTTGATAACCGTTAATCATGGCCATTAAATTGCAGTTATAATTGCAGTTGGTCCGATATTTTTGTGCAAAATCATGAAACGTATGAACAATAGTTTGAGCAAATGAAAATAACAGATGAACATTAGAAATTGAAGCATGTTTACACAATCTTGACTTGCTACTACTAATAATACCCATTTGTAACATTACGACTGTATCAGTTTGACTTAGAGGTTAAGGTGAAGGCTTTTACGAGGGATAGTTGCGGAATATTATCCCTAGCAATGACAAATGATGCTTTTCAAATTATTAAGAGGAAGACCCCACTTAAAAGAGGAAGAAGATTCTAGTGGCGGAGTTTGTTTCTTACTACTTCTAACATCCTCCCTTTATATACTAGGGAGATACACTGTTAGTAGTTACGAGATAATAGTAATTTGTAAACTAGAAGCAAACTGGAAGTCAGGTGAACGTGCCCTTGTGTGGCTAGGGTTTCATTACTGTGTTGACAAACTTTATGCATGTAGTATATGCAAGTTGCTTTCCCAGCTATCGATGATATCTTATCTTCCCAAGGATTTTCCCACTTTGCTTATCTTGAATTAATCTCGCCTAATTGTGACTGAGAAATTCAACCAGATCCTTCTTCATATTTAGCAAATAACTTTCAAGTATTTTCTAAGTATCTCTGATCATCTGATCAATGTTTAACTAGTCCGGTTGCATAGATCTTTAGGATGGTTTAAGTTGATAAGACTTTTCAGAGTCTTTAGAGAAATTTTTCATCCTCTTAGACTCTGGTTGTTTGTAACTTCTTGTATTTGATAGCCGACTCCGCATCAGGTCACAAAGTGTTTTGTTCAGTCTGGGCCTTGTCTTTTTTTAAGCTTGACTGTTTTCCCAAGAAGTATACAACATATCTGAGCTGTTTATACTATGATATGTGAAGATACTCAGAGAGTTCTTTTAGTCAGACCCGCTGTTCTTTGTAACGGTGGTTGATTATATCAAATGGTCTTGGACTTTAACTCTTCTGTGATTTGCTCGCTGAGGTGTATACCTTTGCGAGATAGATGATGGTGATCAACAATGCTAATTCTTTTCAGGGAGTAAACGTTGCTCATATTTTACATTTAGACTTACTCGAAGAGTGGACTAGCTCTATGATTTTATCAGCTAGTGACTTAGGCTGTAATTATGTGTCAAATAATTGGTGATGGAAAATTTGGTCAAATTTAGACTCAACAACTTCCTTTAAATACGTCAAAGTAGTTACAATCTAAGTTCAAATTCAGTCCAGTGAGTTATGCTCACTGATGAGCTTGCATCTGAAAAGGTAGCACCCTGAGTGTGCTTACTGAGAGGTTCACTCACTGATGACATAAACCCTCTGATGAGACAACTCCTTGATGATATCCTTTAGCCGAAACTGAACTCATCAGCCTGATGAATACCACTCAGAGTCACACTCCTTGAGGAGTAGACTCCCTGAACTTCATCAGCTAAAATTCCTAACATAGCATAGTATAGATATAGATAATGTTGTGAAAGAAAAAGGACTAGGAATTTTTATTCAGTAAACTTGATCTGGATCAACTCAAGATGATTGAAGAGTGGTATAAGTGAAATCATATTTTAGTAGATATTTACAATACGCCACTAACACATGGTAGACCCCTAGGAACAAAATAAAGTGATATAATACATGTACCTAGTACTCAGCATAACATGAGGCAAGAGATATTGATTGGAGTGGTCCTTGTGTATCAATCATTTGAGTGTGTCTTGAAATATTACTTAAACTTCCACTTAGTCACTGTCATCACCATCATCATCATCATCTTCATCTTTTTCACTTTAACCTATCGATCTCATCAATTATGATTGATTTTAATTTATCTTTTTGTTCAAGATTATCATCTTCATGAACTTTCTGCGTGTAATTCGAAAGTAATCATATCGCGTTGATTTGTAGTGTTGATGTGTAACTTATATGGCCTTTCAAGTTTTTGAAAGAGCACGTTCTTTTTATTTGTGTTCTATGCTTAAACATTCCCTCACTTGATGCAAACCCTGATGTGCCACGCAACTTTATCAAATAGGGGAGAGCATTACCTAGTTTGTGTTTCTAGCGGTTTGCTTAAACCATGTAGATTAGCCGACAAGAGGTCTGAAACCATCGTTACCCAATAGTCTTCTATCAATGTTAACAGATGATAAAATCGATTAAGAGAGTTTAATTTTTGGTTTATTATGCTGACTTTAGATTAGAATGGTTGTCGTTCATCATATTGGAATGATTCTTGTCAAGGAAATACATTACAGTTTGTTGAGCATTAATCTACTTCCCATGCATCGACAAGTTGTTTAACCTAATTATGAAAGTAGTTGGTTCCCTCCATCTTTTGTACACCAAGTCTGATAAAAATAAAATGCAAGATTTATATTGAACATTTAAACTATATAACACGTACGAGATACAATAGCAAAACCAAGTTCGTTTACAGTGAAAGGTTAAACTAAATATTGAAAGTTAAAAAGACGTTTAATGTCACTTTCAATTTAATGTCATATCATTACACGATCATCAATATAAAGGTAAAGAGTAAAATGATTCCATGTACACTAGTAATATAACTTGCAACATTAAAGTTTCTGGAGGACATATAATAGACTTAATTCTTTACCCTACTCATATATCCTCATAATAAGACTTGACACTTGGGGGTACTTCATTTTAATATGGCCCCCTTCACCTACATGTCAACACTTCAACCAAAATATCAGTAGCTAGAACATCTAGAAACTCCTAATAATTGTATCTGATATACCATCTTCTTATACTATTACATAATATACTTGAAAGAGATGGAGTTTTTACACTTTTGCTAATTTATAAAATATATATAGTATATTGAAAGTACTTCACTTCCTGAACTGCCACAACTCATCCATGTTCCAAAAAGTGTCATCTACTAACTCATTGTTCATCCAATCCACTTCGGCCAGTTGAAAATCTAAGGCTGACATATCACTATATCGCGATTCTTGCATGTTTAAGTGGTTGAAACTCATGGCATCAAAGTTATTGTTATCCACAAAGTAACCATTGCTTTGAATTGAACTTTCAGGCAAGTACGGTAGCACGATTTTTGTGGAATTTAAAGAACAGATGCTTGAGCTTGAATATGTGTTCTCCTTTAGCGTTTCGTTGCTTTGTGCTTGATGGCTCAAGTTCTTTTGATAAGCATCCATAGTTGTGGTAGAAGTAGAGGATGATGATGGTGAACTTTGCTCCACTTTTTCTAGCAGCCTTGGTAGCCAAAATTGTTTAAGCGCTTCGACAAATTTCTTGCTATTAGAGTCGATCTTAAGATAGCGAGCTTGCTTTTGTACCTTTGTTCTCCAATAGTTCTTGATCTCGTTATCAGTTCTTCCTGGCAATTGTTGTGCAATTTTTGACCACCTTGAACATAATAGATAGATAAATTTCAGAAGATGTATAATTTCATAATTATTAGTAATCATGCTGATATTAATATGTTAGAATTTTAAATAGTAATAACTTGAGAACTTTATGTGTCATCATAAATAGGCTCACCTATTGCCCCACTTGGAATGTAGTTCAAGGATCAACAGTTGTTCTTGAGGCGAAAGATTTCCATGTTTAACGTCTGGCTTTAGATAATTCAACCATCTTAACCTACAACTTTTCCCCGTCCTCTTTAATCCTGAAAAAAGAAGAGTTTAACATCGTAAAATAGCTCAAACATGATACAATGCACAATTTAGTTGTCTTTAATTTTTCAACAGTTTTTTCTCTTGGTTACCTGAAGATTTTGCTAGTGAGTTCCAACGCCCTTCTCCATGACAAGTGATGTATTGAATTAGAAGATTGTCTTCATCAAGTGTCCATGGTCCTCTTCTTAGCTCACCAACTTCTTGTTCATGGCAAGAGCTACTAATCTTCTTAGACACCCTCATGGAAGTGTGAAAGATTACAAGTAGTAGACAAAAGTGGGAGCAATTATGGAAGGTAGTATGTTGATATTTTGAGTTTAGACTTTAGACTTTAGAGTGCTTGAGGTAACAAGAAACCTAGTGGAGGTTTTATATGCATAATGAAGTGCAGATAAAACCAAGAGGGTTTTATTCTTAAAGTCGAAAAGAATATAGGGGAGTACATCCTCTTGATAAAGTTGCATCCCTACAAGAGATAATGGATTAATTTTAGGAGCCATCAATAATTTTGGATTATTCTATTCCACATATTTCCAAATAACCAATATACTTGTAGAAACATAAGGAAAAAAATAAATACATTTAGGTTAACAATAAAATAAAAAATTTAGTTGCCAGCTAAAGTTTTATACTATACTTTTACTTTTCCAATTAAGTTAATTACGTACAATTTCCAAAAAAAAAAAAAAATAATAAAAAAAATAAAAATAAAAAAAATGAAAGAAAAAAAAGTGGCAACTTTAGTGGTTGAAGTATTTAGCTTGGCGTTAAACACACACACCACATGTCTTTTCTAAAGGTCCAAATAAAGTCTCACATCTACAAGTACAAGTCTATAACAACTACGAGTTTTAGTATACATGCACATAGTATGTTTGACAAAGTTAGGGTGCGCATGCTATCCATCAAAGAATGAATTTTCATTCCGATTATGTATTTGTTTAAGATGTAAATCTTTCAAATACGAGAATTAAATATAAATATGTTTCATATTTCATACCACTCAAAAAAAGAAGGTATTGACCTTTCATTCCTGAGAGGCTCATGTTATACTTATATCCATACTAGTTGTGATTCATAGCAACATACCAAACGCACCTTTAACTAGTTGAATGTAACAACGAGCTATAACTTTTAGTTGAAGACGTGAGATGTACCTTTATTTATTTATTTATTTATTTTATTTTATTTTTTTTTTTTTTATACCAAGTTATATGATTATTGTGGATATAAACTCTATGATTCATTTGCAATAACTTAGAGCATGGGGTGTCGATTGTTTCGTTTCTCGCCGTTTCTAACGTGGCTACTCGCCAGTTTTTTCTTCTCCTCGTCACGACACCACGGCTACTCGCCAGTTAAGGTTTCGCCGGTCCAACGACATGGTAAACGACAAAAGGTTTTGCAGTGTTTGTGTTTGTTTCTTTTGTGTTTGTGATGTGTTTGTGAGGGTGGGTGGGACCCAAGTGAAGAGGTTTGTGTTAGTTGTGATTGAGGGGTATTTTTAAGTGAGTGTGTTGAAGTGATGTGGAGGTAATGTGACACATGTGGGGCTCAAATGAAGAGAAGTGGACAACCCACGACACCCCATGCTCTTAGAAGCACGGGTGTATTAATTATTCACTTCAAATGCAGTGTTCGTATCTAAGAATCTGAGCAACTTTAGTTTCATTACTTTTAGATCTACGGATAGCTACAAATAGAAGGCAAAAGGGAAATTTTCTAAGATAGAGATTTGTCATTATCCGTGAAGTATGCAGTTGAGTAAACTAATGAAAGTAGTGCTCTTTGTATGAACATTAAAAAAATGTGATTTTTACCAATTTTATAGAAACTCACACTTGCTGGCTGCACGCCTTTGCTCACTCCATCTTATCCTCACCAATACACAAAATTTATAATAGCAAATGTAAATTAAAGTGTTAAATACGCATCATTTTAGGATAAAATTAATGGACTAATTTTAGAATAAATTAAAGGGTTTATACATATGATTAATACGTGCAATGTTAGTATATTATAGAAATTTTGATTTGAATACTATACTTGTATGGTAACGAATTATTCTATATTTCTATAGCGAAAATAATACTCAGATATTTTGAAATTCTATCTAGTTCATGTCTAGTTTCCTATGAGAAGCCATTAAACAGGATATAATATTATAATATATTTGTCTTTTAAGTTTAGTATTGGCATTTTGAGAAGCGTAGATGTGTTCAGAATCTTACAAGTGTTGAGCATTTTGTAAAAAACGTTACAAATTATTGTTTCATAGTTCTTTTATGTGACTTGAAAGAACAAAGATGCGATAGGTTGTTTATATACTTGATGTGGCCATGTGGGAACACTTAAAAATACAAATTAGAACATAAAGAATAAATAGTATCATAAACAAATAACATAACCAAAATTTCAAGAATCTAAGAAGCAAGAAAACTCCTTGAAAATAGGGTGTATTGTAGAGAAAACCAAGAAATTCCCAAAGAGATGCAATAGGAAACACCCCCCTACTTCAACATTCGTTTTAACTGAATCTTTCAAGTTAATATTATTAAATTTGACATTTGTCATTCATATATTGTATTTCTCTAAAGTTGAAAAAGAAACACATTTCTTTCAATAACCAATCTTGCACCCATGATTTCATTATATTACAAATGCAACTCATGATAATAAGCTTCAAATTTAAAAATCATACACCATAAGTTATTCCAAATATGTTTCATGTCTTAAATAAATATATATATATACATATGCAGTTTTATAGGACTTTAGATTGGAATTATATGACTTAGAGATACACTGCACATTTAAAAGTAACCTTTCGGTGATTCCTAAGTACTAAGATTCCACTGTGCATTGCATGTGTTTTTTTAAGAATGTATAGGAAAGAGTCGTGCTTGACTAGATGTTCTATATACATAATATCATATTATCATCCAATCAAGCCTACAAATTTCAAAGATGCTTACAAGTTACACCATATTCCCATGTAAGTTACTAAAACTTTGGCCGGGTCACAACTCACACGAAGATGTTTCCTATGAAGTTACTCTTGTAGTGAAAATGAAATTGTCAACGATCTTGATCGAATATCCTATCTCTTTGTAATTATAACTCGATGATCTTCAAACGATACGAAATATATGAGTGTCGGCAATGTTTTTGTCGTTTTTCTTTATTCAAGGACAAAAACGGGGAACGCTAATAAACTAGATAAATTATGCGTTAAAGCGTTTCTATACTTTTGGAACGAACCAAATATGTGTTTTTGTCCTTATGGAAAGGAGGAAGGGTGTTTTAGGCCAATTCGATGTAATAGGAATATATATGTTGGTTCAAGAATTAGGTTCTTGAGAATCAAACTCAACCTTACACTACACGGGGTTACTTTAGCACCTTCATCCATGCATGCTTTTTAAGGTTGTCATGATTTTATCATCATCGAGTTTCATAAGCTTTACTGAAAGAGCATTTTTATATCCTCTTATCTCTTGTGTCTGTTTATCTTTTACTTACATAAAAATCTGACATTTGTATTTCACTTATTATCTATTCTCATTTAAACCATTAATTTTTTCAATTGTCAGAATCCTGTAAGTAAGAAAACTAGTAGGAACAAATATCATTTCTCTTAGTTAAATTTACCATAGCTATCGACTTTGTCAAGTCAATATAAACTATATTTCATATAAACTAGGGCCGTAAACGAATCGGACGAACACGAACGAAATCTTATTCTTGTTAGTTTAATTTTAACCAGACAAATAAACGGAACAAACGCTTAAATGGACGAACACGAACGAAGCCTTGTTCAGAAGCCTTGTTCATGTTCTTTTATTAAAAATATTAGTTGTTCAAGTTCGTTTATGGAACATATGTTTATTCATTAAGACACTAAACGAACTATAAACGAACATAAACGATCGAACATAAGTAAACGTAGAAAAACTAACATAAACTTTATTTTTTTAGAACGGCACCACACTTGAAATCCGACCCCCGAGCTAAACCATCCAAATGGATAGGCCTGGGGACCCGAACCACTAGGAAAGACCAGCGAAGGGAAACACCTAGAACTCACGGCTTCGCACTAAGAGGAAAATCCGGATTTTCATTATTTCTTGCAAGACTTGAACCTGGGTAAAACTCCTCCCCATGCTCAAGAAGGGACTCAGGTGGCCAACTGAGCTAAGTCAGTTGGTTTAACATAAACTTTATTATATTATGCATTTTTTTTTTGTTTTATAAGTGATGTTTTGTTTGAGCAAGCTAATTTTCAAAGTATACAATCAAACGAACGTTAATAAATGCATAATCGGACGTTCACGAACATAAATGAACGAACACCACATTTAACTAAACGAATGTAAAATATTATTCATGTTCGTTCATTTAATAAATAAACGAATATAATCGAAATTATTACCGAACGGTTCATGAAATGTTCACTGAACGTTTAGTTCGTTTACGACCTTAATATAGAATATCATCTTCAATGCTATAAACTTCATAAGTCTATAAATGAACAACAGTAACGTTTTGTGAACTCCTATAAGTGCATCTCTATTTCCTTTCATCATACTAATTATGCTCTAATGACTGTTTATGAGTATAAACTTTACATAGGATACATGTCATTATAGACACGCCTTATAAACCTAGGATGAAGATGCTCTTACTAGATACAATGGAGGGTGAGGCCTCACCCTCACCACTCTATCCCACGCGCCACTCCCTTTGTGACTCCCCCTATCTTAGGCGTGAACAAGTAAAAAGAAAAGAGAAGTGGTGACCACCCTAATTATTCAGTTTTTTTATTTTTATTTTTTTATTTTTTATATTTTTTGGGTCAAGTGTGTGGGGTATTTTGTAAGTTATGTTGCACTACAAGAAAAGGGGGTATTTGGGAGGGTGGAAAACCGTGCCAAATACTCAAAAAGCCGTGCCAAATGCTATTTGGCACACTTTTGGCACACTTTTGGCTCCGTCCTAAATATGAGGGTGCCAAATACATTTGGATCGGGTTAAAACCGTGCTAAATAGTATTTGGAACGGTTCTTGGGACGGTTTAACTTTGGGGTGCCATGAGAGAGGAATTTGGCACGACTAATAATCTTCCGTTCCAAATGAGCATTCGTCACACTTTTGTATCCCGTGCCAAATGCGTATTTGGTACTAATTTATTTCTTATACCGAATGCTTATTTGGTACAGTTTTTATTACCGTGCCAAAATTAACTAGGATGGTTTATCTACCGTGCCAAACGTATTTGGCATGGTTCCATTTTTTGTGCCAAACGTATTTGGCACATTTTTATCCACCTTGCCAAATAACATTTGGCACATTTTTTCTATCGTTATAAAAGTTATTTGGCGCGGTTTTGCATTCGTCAATTATAGTCATCGTATCAACCAACTATTCAATTTCTCAAAAATATAATTAAATCAAAAATAAATTGAACTCAATTTTTATTAATCATCAATAAAATCAAGTCGATAGTCACTTGAATACCATAAAGTAAAAAACAATACGTCCAACATCGTTATAAACCATGGTTTTTAGAATGAAAAAGCCATAACTAGAACTCAAAATAAATTACTAAGATGATTTATTACTAACGAAAACGAATAAAGCTTGTCGGATCACGTCTTCTTTATCATGTCTTCTTCATATACCCTACATATATAATTTTCCAACATTAGAAATATATATGAAACAAGAAAAACTTCGATATAGAAAATAGCAATGTAAAGATTATAAAAGAGTTATTTGCAGCCACAAATTAATGATCAGTAACAATGTCCAAAGCCACAACCTCACTTACCATGTGAGCTGAACTAATCAAGTGCAAACCCTAATACCAGTTACCCAAACAAATAAAGTAATAGCTTTACATTCTGAAATAGGTCTTGGTACTTTCATCAAGTAACAAGCTAAACCATGAATGTGTGCTGAACTAATCAAATGGAAACTCTACTACTAGTTGCCCAAACAAATAAAGGATAACCCTTACATTTTGTAACAGGTCTTGGTACTGTCATCAAGTAACAAGCCAAACCATGACTCTGTGCTAAACTAATCAAATGAAACTACTTTTAACCCCACCCCAACGGGGGAACCTCAAACCAACCAAAAGAAGACAATACTAAGTAGTACCTAAAATGAAACCTATCTCACAGGACTAAAAACAAACATAGGACAAAAAGACTTCAAATTCTGAAGCAAATTGGCAATAAGCCATACTCTAGCAAAGCCAAAAAGTGGACAAAGGCAAAAGTGAGAATTACTAGACAGACCTAAGATCAAACCACAACAAAATTCAAATGTACAATAGAGGCTAGAATACATTTTCAAATATATCTTAACTCTTTTATCAATTTTCATTTGATGTAGTTTGGACCTAAAAAATTCAGTTGATCATTTGATAGTTTGATGCAAGTTCAATAGACGCTAGAATACATTAGGAATAGCTAGTTAGAGATATACCTGATCATCGACACTTGATGCAGACCTAGTTGCCTGATGACCCGGTGGAGGTGGTAACTCCCTTCCTAGCAGTAATTCTAGTTTCTTAAACCACTCCATTTGCGCTTTTTCATAATTAGAAATATAAACTGATAATTTGGTCTCTATTTGTGCATCTTGTTCTGCTACTAGATCTGCTACTCGCTCAGCTACCTTAGTCTCTAACTGTGCATCTACTTGAGCTTGAACCATCCTTTCTATTGCATCTGAAGAGGTCGTATTTCTTAATGATGAGTGAGCCCCGAAAACATCACGAGTAGATACTCCTCCACCAAAAGTCTTGACACTTCCGTGTCCACCAGGGCCCACTAGATCAATGAAAACTTTTTCTTTAAATGAATCAGTTTGCTCTGATTGTGGTACCTCATTCAACTTCTGCTTCATTCGATCCTGAAAAAAACATGCATCTGTTAAAATAGAAACAAATACTCATTTATTATACATTGACTAATAATTCTAAGCTTTCAAGTAATATAACTTTAGGTGATATAAATGTAACTAAAGTACTTACAACCACTATCTGTGTATCTTCATCTGGTATAGTACCATTTTTCGTACTACGCGTTTTAATAAACATATTAGCACGACACACGTCCTCTTTGTTTGCTTTCATCTATAGATAAAGTTATAAATATATCTAGTTAGTATCTGGAAGTGGTAAAAATAATATAACATACAACTGAATGGATGTAGTATGTGTGTTTGTACCTCCTCTCGAACGTTGGCATGTGATGTTCTACCGGTCCTTGGTAAAAACTCCAGATTTTTTCGATTATTGGAATTTTTCAAGGATTGAGCCTGAAAAAATAGAATAAACTAAGTTAATAAATAAACTAAAACCTGTCATGGAATAGATTATAGTTATGTTGTATCTGTAATGGGGCACAAATATGTCAAACCTAAAATTTTGAACAAACATACTAACCAAAACGTTTTGAACTCGTGTTAAATATAAAGTAATTATTCATAGGAAATTGTCATTACCTGAACATCATCACATTGCCAATAGTTCACTAAATCTGGCCATTGTTCGGGGTTTACCCGAGTGTCTGAAGGAGAAGTTAAAAGTTTTTCTGGATCATCTTTGTTTGGAGTAAAGAAATTATGCTTTACTCTACTTTTCCATTTTTTCCAGTGATCACCGATCAACTTCAAACAAGTTTCTTTTAACCTTCTGGAGCATCTGTCTTATGCTGTGTGCAACAATTTTTTGTTATCCATAGTATAAATATAATTATCTGTGTTATACTTCATACTAACAACAATACATGAAAGGAGTATCTATATACATGATAATACCTTAACATCTCGCCACATTAATTCAAGATTGGTATCTGGCATTAACTTCCATGAAACAACATTAAGAGGAGCACGAGCCCCACATTTTGCAATTCAACCAAGTAAATTTGCTAGATCAGTACTACTATCCCCGATAGGCTGCATGTGCTCATTGAAAATAATATTGATTTTCTCTTTTCCTTGATAACCAAGTGCTGGTCCTCGACCCTTCTTGCGTACATCATTGCTCGTGCTAGAACCTATAACAATTCCAACCGAACCATATATTATGTCCTTGGCCCTTTTTAGGATACTGAATAATGAAAAAAAATAGGATATATTTTTTTACCAGATCCACTTGATGCTAAAGAAGACTGAACAGATCCATCAGTGTTATTGTTGTCGTTTAGTTCTTGTGACGAGTGAGTATCCTGGTTGTATTCCGCTGGAGTCTGAACAGAGACATCTGTGTCCACTTGATAACCAAATGTTGATCCTATAAACCGAACCATATGTTATGTGCTCGACCCTTCTAAGAATACTAAAAAATGAAAAAAGAGCATATATATTTTTACCAGATCTACGTGATCCTAAAGAAGACTGAGATGGTGAATCAGTGGTATTGTTGCGATTTAGTTCTTGTGACGAGTCTCCTAATTGTGTTGGTGCGGTATGAGTATCCTGATTGTGTTCCGTAGGAATCTGAAGAGAGACATTTGTGTCCACCTCTTGACTTTCGTTGTTTTCCCGAGTTTCTTGATGCATGAAAGTGTAGGTGCGTCGTCTCTTTCTTGCTACCATGATAAAACCTACAAAGAAATAAGAACTTTTAAGACCAATGACTTGAATAAAAAGAACAAGTATTATAATTTAGTATAACACATACTTAATGAACATCCACTGCTATATATTTTTACTGAGTTCTAGTACAAGTTTTAAAGATAATCACTTCTAAGATTGGTATACCACATACTTAAAGGACAACCCCTATACTTGTTTATTCTAAACTACAAAAAACTTTACTAAGAAATCCCAAAGAGTGTTTTAAAATTAGAACAAATAACCACATGTAACAAAAAAAAGCTGCAAATATAGTATCTAAATGGTTTGTATAATGCATACTAAAAGAACAACCCGTGTACTGCTATATTTGTTAGTGAGTTCTGGTAGAAGTTGTTAATATAAGCATGTATGATATTGGTATAACGCATACTTAAAGAATAGTCCTAATACTTATATGTTCTAAAACTATAACTAAATTTAATAAGCAATGTCAAACAGTATGTTAAGAATGAGAACATTTTGCCACGTGTAACAAAAACAAGCTGCAAATACAGTATCTAAATGGTTCATACAATGCATACTTAAAGAGCAGCCCCTGTACTCCTATATTTGTTCATACAACACATACTTAAAGAAAAGCCCCTGTACTGCTCCAGTTAGTGACTCAGTAAAGCTCATGGTTTACGCGTTCTACAACAAAGTTAATGTATTGTGGTGCTTGTTTGTTTTTCCATTATGTGAGTATAGATGCAGGTATGAAAAACGGGTATATTTTAGTGTTTTAGTGTGGTCTTTGATAATATGATTATAAGTGTTTGTGAGAATTTAATGGTGTCCTAGGTTCTACTCATTTTGGCTCATGTGCCTTAATTACATATCAATGCTTTTTGAATTTTCGATTAAACTCAACAAATTCTTTAGTATTACTGTGATATAAAGATACATATTTCTTGTTTCATACTCAGTAATAGTTTATATAGATATGCATAAGCAAGTACAATATAATATAGTGAATGCTTGTTATAGATTTTTTATTTGATCATATGTTAATGCATAAAGTCTATCACATTATTTAAATTACCATTGGGACTGGGACATGGTGATAGCATTAGATTTGGACAAGAATGTGTGGCATCAGGTGGCTGTTTTGGTCTAAATGAGTTATATGACCCATATGTTGGGTCTTTTGTATTGTTTTCTTTTTTGGTACTGTAAACCTATTTATAAAAAACAACTCAAAAACTAACCATGTAACGGTTTACTCATTTTCTTACCAAAACACCTTAAGTTACTGTCAAAAAACAAAATAAGTTACTGTCAAAATTTGTTTAGTGCTTGTAGATGTAGCGACTGCAACCATGATAAACTTAGAATTAAATTTGTTTTGTGCTTGTATAGCGACTGCAAAAGCTAGTGGGCATATAAAAATTTTGGAAAAGAATTTTTAGAAAATAAATTTCGGGTCTTATCGGGTTGACCCAATAACAAAAATAATTCAACCCTAACCCGACCCGATAACTATTCGTACTGTAACCAAGCAATGCCAAACCACAGAGACTAACCATGTAAAAGGTGTAAACGTAATAAAACTGATAGCTACTTATAAAACACCAATTCAAAAAATCTCATTCAGCGTTTCGGGATTATAGTTCACAAATAGCTAGAATATCATTCAAACAATATGTTATCATAAACATTTATGGTATTAAAATAATAAATCTACACATAGTTGATTAGAAGATACAAAAGCAACAATTTTAAGTATTTATAAGAACATCAAAATCGATGGAAGCTTACATCTTAACATCTCCGATAAGTATAAACATACATTTCATACAAATTATTGATTATCAAATACAACTATGTTAATTTAATTCACACATACAACATGCTTAATTAAAAAATCAAACTAATTTATAATAATTAAATAAATAAATCACTCAAGAGATCGATTTCAAATACAAAGAGCCACAAATAAATCACACTATCAATCAATTCAATAATAAACATGGTTGATTTCATACCTCAAACTATTAAACCCTAGATGCCCAATTACTTTTCCGTGTAACCTATGGTGATGGATAATTTTTGGGGAGATTCCCTGGCTTGAATCCAATATATAGTAATGAGATTTCATAGTAATTTTGGAATCACAGTTACGATTTGTGAGGAGTGAAACTCGGGATTGCATTGGGTTGGAGGGAAAAGTTTGGAGGAAATGAAAACAATAGAGGAAACGAAAATAATAGAGGGATTTTGTTAAAGAATTTATTTTATGTGTTTAAGATAATTTTTTTAAGTGAGTTCCAAAAACATATGTATTTGGCACGGTGACAATATTATGTCAGATAATCGAGCATGTCGGTTCGACTTTTTATATTTTTAATGTAATCGATTCGACTTCAAGAAATATCTTAATCACTTTTTATCATGAAAAACCAATAAACACTACAACAAACATGAGAACAGGTGACCAACTTTTGGCGAGGACACGTTTGTCCTCGGCAAAAGTCACTAAACGACAAAATTTTGCTAATCTGAAACACCTGAACAAGAAAGGTTCAACGCATGTCCTCGCCAAAAGTTTGTAAAAGTTTGACCAAAATTTTTATTAGCCCTTGCTAGCTAATTGCTCTCTCGTTTTTTTTTCGCCAACCCTTTTGGGTTGAACATGTCAAAAGTATTGATAGGTAGAAATTCATAGCAACCTTATAAAAAAAAGTATATGGTTACTATTTAAGTATCGATATACATAATATGAATAACCATAATCAAATAACTTAGTTGTAAGCCTCGATATAACTTTCTCGCAATATGTCTAGGATTCATACTTACTCGCTACACATTTGGGGGTTGGCCGAAAAATGTATCAAAAATGGTCAAGAGGTGCCTCGCAAGCCGCATAATTATCATACAAATTTATTTATGAATGAAGTGATTCTTAAACCTATTCGAGTTAAAAAAAAACATGGCTTGTCAGTATTGCTTATAGATCTCAAACCGCTGATTCGAAAGTTAAATTCCATAGAAATGCAACCATAATCATCTGATCCACTCGGTTAGACGCACCGTCACTTCCCGTTATAATTTCATACATTGTAAAAAAAAATTAAAAAGAAAAAAAAAATAATAAATAAATAAATAAATAAATAAAACTTAAGATTACTGTATGTATGTTTTATCCACACGTCTGATTTCCATCAAAATCTTATTTTTTTAACAAGATAATTATCTTTTTTTTTTCTTTAGTATTTATAGTTTACGCTCCAGTTTCAGCTTTCGTGATTTTATCGCTCGAATTGCGGATAAGTATTAGACGCGAAATAAATATAATCGGGCTCGGTCAAAGTGTAAATCGGTTCACTTCTAAAGATATACAAAAGAAAGATATACATAAGAAATTGAAACAATTTATAAAAATTGCCTCAAATATATTTTTATTTTCTGTATGTCATATAAAACTTATTCTAAATACAAAAGTATTTGATACTAGCACAAATCGATAGAAATTCCATGGGGATTGCCTTCCCTTCATGTATATATGTTTTTGAGTCATTATTAACATCCGAGAAAATGTCCCAAATACATATATGTATTTGGCACCGGTGGTACCAACCGTTCCAGATACATAAGTATTTGGAACCAACATTAAATAGCGTTCCGAATACATATACACATTTGGCACCAGTTGTGCCAACCATCCCAAATACATAAGTATTTGGCACCATTAACTCAAAGTGTTCCAAATACACATGTATTTGGCACCAATATTTGAAACCGCTCCAAATGTCTCACGATTTGGAACGCTTTTTTAATAGCCGTCCCAAATACCTATTTTTTTGGCACGCTTATGCAAGAAGTGCCAAATACGTGTATTTGGCACGATTCTTTGACTGTCTCAAAAAGTTTCATCCCAAAAACCACCTTTTCTTGTAGTGTTGGTATAAAATAAAGTATTTACTGAAGATGAGTAAAGTGACTATTATGTCTGAAAGGTTGAGGAGAGTGGTGACGTGTATGTTATATATTGTGGCTGTGAATGAGTCACCGTCTAGGCTTATATTCTTTGTTTAGAAGCGGAGATTATGAAGACTATGAAAAGAAACTACCTCAGGAATAAGTTCCTATATATTGTGTTCGCAGTCTACTTTATGCTACTGATTATTATCATGTGTAAATATAGATGTCAAAAAAAATAATTGAGTGGTGATTACTTATTTTAGGATCATACACTACTTAAGCTGACACATGACAAAAGTTATCTGATGACGTATATAAGTCAGTGTGGAAAACTAGAAGGCGGTTGAATAGTTTTACCGATTAAAACTTCATTTTAAAGTATTTAGATCGACCTATGTCAATCTATTTAGATTGTGTGTTGGATATTGATAGATGAACATATACGTAAGTAATGCAAGAGATAAAGAATAAAAGAACACAAAACCACGACACAAGTATTTATAGTGGTTCGGCTACAATGACACCTTCCTTGCCCTACTCCACTCCCCGAGTACCCCACTCGAGAGTTTCTAAGCACTACACAACATAAACTCCTTAATGTGGTGGAGAAGCCTTCACAACGTCGCCTACTCTTTATCCGGTACAGGGCTAGACACCGAGTTCTTCCACGAGGTAGAACCAAACCTATCACAACGTCGCCTACACTTTATCCGGTACAAGGCTAGATACCGAGTTCCATTACAAAAGAGGAACTACTACTCAACACTACACCACAACAAAAAACCCCAAAGGAGACACACTCCTTTTTACAACACTAAAAAGAATATCAACATCCTTTAACCCAAACCACACAACTTGTACATCGACGCACCATATCGATTGTACACCTTCGGCACCATTCACTAATGCCTTCAACACGACACTTCTATGGAGGGAGGAAAGAACTATCAACAAGATGCACTTTGGTGGTCTTGATGATGACAAAGCTTAGCAACTCATGACCTTGAGCTTGCACGTCTTCAAGAGGTGGTGATCTCGCCTTTAAGAGGAACCTAGAGAATTACACAAAGATAAAACTACATGGAATGATCATTTGGATCTGTGGTTAGAGATGTTAGAATACTAAGAGAAAGTATATCTAAAAGTGGTAGCGAGCAAGAGAGAAATGGCTCACTATTTATATGCAAAATGTGCCTACTGTCCCACGGTTCCGGCGAATCCCCCACCAAAGGGATCCGGCTAGTGCAAATGCTGGGATCCGGCTACTGGGTCAGTTTAGTCCAGATTTTGGGTTACAAACCGGGTTATGGGTTATGGACCATGGGTTATGAACATTGGATCATGGATACCCAACAAGATGCAATGTACCTATTCAATGGGTTATGGATTTTGGGTCACGGGTCATGGAATTTGGGTCATGGATCATGGATAATATCCAACATGACTTCATGCATGATATCATGCAATGGGTCATGGGTTATGGATCATGCTCCATCGGTATGGGCTATGGGCTATGGACTTTGGTTCTTACCCAACAAGATTCATTATACCTAGTCAATAGATCATGGGTCATGGGTTATGGACTTTGGTTTTTACCCATTACTTACCCCTTACAACATATACAGAGTGAATATACATTTCTATAAGATGTAAGTAAACAATATTACTTGTAAGTGTTTTATAAAAATGTCTTTGGTTTTATATAACTTATTTACTAAACATGTTTTCATGGTTTTAATATGTTTAGTAAAAGTGTGTTAGTAAACTATTGGCTCACATCTTTTACCTATTTTATTTATTTCGCTTAATATAATTTTACTTTTGTTATCTACTCGCGAGGACAGATCCGGGTTGGTTGGTCCGGAAAGTCATGGGAGAGGCAGGCTAAGTGAAATAATATATTGGTTCTACTATATAATCTTATGAGGCGACAAAATATTAGAAGATCGTAAAATATAAATAAACGTTTTTATGGTTTATTTATATTAAAAATCTCCCCTTTTTTGTTGATGACAAAACATAAGATTATTTTAAGAAGAAAATAAAATTTGTAAAAATTTGAATTGGAGTTTTTACTCTCTTCTCCCCCTTTTTGTCGAAACAAAAAGAGTGTCAAAAAGAAACTAACACAGATTGGAAAAATTGTTTTGAGAAAAACTTGTGAAAAGTAACAAAATGAGAAATAGTTAGAAAAAGAAAAGTAAAGAGAAGTAGTAAGATGAGAGAAAGATTCTCATCTTAGCTCCCCCTTGACGGATGCTTCCCTTTGTTGAGGGCGTCAAGTAATTAGGAAGGCTAAACGAGTGTTTTGCAAGTATTTTTGCAATGGTTTTATCTTTGACGAAATGCTCCCCCTTGATGAGTGCTCCCTTTTACTGAGGGCGTCAAGTAGTTAGAAAGCCTAAGTGAATGTATTGCAAGTGTTTTGTAATGCTATGCTTTGACGAAAAGCTCCCCCTTATTGAGGGTATCAAAGTCTTCATGTGCATTTTGAAAATCTATAAAACAAAGGTTAGAAAACAAGAATATGATGCGTTTTTTCCTGCAAATGAGCTTCAAATTAGCTCAAAACATATAATCTGTTTAGACGGTATGGCGGATCCTTCATCTGAGGGATCCGTCTAAGCAAATTCATGGGAACCGTGTACCTGTAACTAATTGGAAGCACTGTAGATATGAGTAGTGACATAAACGTCCAAATGAGTTATGTATTGTTGCACTAAACATATTCACATAACTATATATAGTATACAAACATGTAGGTTCATTTAATAAAATAAGAGAAATGATGCACATATCTCTAAAAACTAAGAAAATGATACAAACATGTATTAAAGAGAAAATTCCTAACAATTCTAAGTCATGCTTAAGACTAGAGGAGGGCACCACTTGTGCTTGTATTCATATGTTTTGGGACGATTAGATTTGTTGACTTGATCAAGTCGTTTAAGAAAGTGATGGAACATGAAACATAACTCATCACGTACTTCGTAGACTAACACTTTGATATGTTGACAATCAGAGCAATTATTGTCATTGTAGGACCTTAGATATATCAACCTTATCACAAACCCAACACGTTATGCTTAGAACGCGAACAACACAAACACAAACATATGCGTAAATAAAGAAGAAAAGATTAAGGTGATGGTGACTTGATATGTAAACCGTGTATGTGAAGAGAGAAAGATGAACACAATATGTTGTATTGCTCCAAAGAAAACACACACACACACACACACTCAAGCACACCCCTCAAATGACCATTTGAGGGGTATTTATAGTACAAGTGACTTAATGCCCTAAAGGCTTTCTATGGGCTTTCGTGGGCTTGGACATGGGTTGGATTGGATATTTGGCAAGCTTATCATAACTAGCACCCATTTAGCTTAGTCCAATCCACGAGCCCGTTGACTATTCTATCATGATATCTAACACACGTTACAAAGTTCCTAAAAGTGAATGACCATCACTTCTAATAAAAACTATTAAGGCTAACAATATCCCCCTAAGGGGTGGTCATTCAAATGATGCTCCACTTGATTAGGTCTTTACTTTTCTCGAGCTTGAACTTTGTGTGTAGATATGGAATAGTCTCGAATCTTTGTTCCTTCATGCTTTGTGATCAATTAATGTGGTTGTCTGCCGTTGTCAACTTCGTTGGTTTGGTGTCTCCACGTCTTTCTCCACCATGCTCACACTTCTATTTGTCTTTTGGTTACCAATGATGTAGTTCTCGAGTCTTTAAACTTTGTAGATTCTTTGACATTGACGAAGAATCATCTTTAACTTTGAGTAGCCTTTGATTTTGATGAGAACTTTCATGTATTGTTGGTATGAGCATGTGGAGAGTCTCAGACGATCAATCCGCTCCGGAGCTTCCATAAGAAGAAAACATAAAAACGGTTAGTAATAAGCGGATTCCGCACTTACAAGTTTGAATTTCGAGGGTGTTAACAAAGATAGTGTGAAAACACGTCTCTAACTCTCACAAGGGCCGCTCTCAACCGGAGTCCCACAAGTGAGATAACACGATATACCAAAGTACACCTACAGCTCAGATGAGTCACGAGGTACACCAAGCATCACCCCACGATCAGACCGCTTGAGACACACTGCGTAATCCACGGGAGTTACCGAAGTGACCTGCTGCCGTGGCTGCTTGATGTTGACTCTGGCAGGAGTTTCCATTCAATCACTAAAGATCACAGATGTGAAACTTCTCATAAATGTTCTGGCATATTGCTAAGATCTGCGTAGGACTCTAGAATATATCACTTGTGTCCTTATTGATGAACAACAAGCGATGTCATGTCATGTGTTCCTATGAGATCTTTTGATGAATCTCGCGGCTCTAGACTCAATAGTGCATTTTGGTTTTCCTTAGCGGAGACTAGGGAGAGGGTCTCCTTCTTCAATACCAACCAACTCTAAGAGAAGGTCAATAGATTATGTAGGGTTCCCAGTGAGAATGAAACAAATCATTTTAAGAGGAATTGAGTGGCTAGAAGGTTTAGTGCAGCAAGCATCACACTGGGTCCATGACGTCTTTGTCTTCAATACCGTGTCATCTAGTGACAACCAAGTAGCATGAATTGAACCCTTTCCGCCCTAAGGTTGAATTATGGAGGGCTATTTCTTTTCACCCTTTTTCATTACTTTTCTTTTTAATTCTTCAACCCCTTCTTTCTCCTTTCTCACATTACTCCTTTTTCCAATCATTCCTAAGGACTTCTAATACTAACTATTTGTGATGTCCTTGGGTAGATCCTCCCGCTCGCGGATCATAGAACTAATTTCCTATCCTTAGACACCTTATAACTCCATGACTGTCTTATTGTTGCCATAAAACCATTTTTCTTGAAAATCTCTCAGAGTGTTTATGATTGAAAACATGTTTGAGATACTCCAAGAGTTTTATATTTTCAGAAACACTCCCCCTTCACATGTGCTTATAAGTTTTGATAGAAATCTGCACATAGAGGGTAGAGTTCGAACCTTATGAATTGATCGACTCATGATAGACAATTCCCCACGAGACACGGTTTTGTTGCCTAGTTAAAGAGTTCCATTGTCAGATTTTAGGTGACAACTAGCTCTAATAACTAACTTGAAGTTGTAAACACTCCTTGAAAAGGAGGTTAGACCCATGAAGGTGCATATCTATCACAAGTTTCTCGAGATGGTACATTTACTAACATTGATTCCAGTCAATTCATTGGTTTCGTCTGAGTCGAGCTCATTTTGAGATTCAAACAACGATTTTGATCACATTTTAATCACGTCTCCTCCCCTCAAAAATAGCATATTCGTGATATTTTTGATATCAACGGATTAAACAACATTTTAGAATCTTTTGGGGAGACAAACGGATTTGATTTAAGCATGAATTTGGAACATTTTAGATTTATACTCCCCATTTAATAAAGCATAATCAATTAAAGGGTTTTAGAGGGAGTTATCTTGAGCACAAAATATTTTGAAAGATTTTGAAAATCTTTTGAACAATCTTGAAAAGGTGCTCAAGATGATGATGATTTCTCACCACTTTAAATGTAGTGCAATCAAGCGCATAATTTGGTTTTTTTTATAAAAGCACGAGTTTTGATTTGAAAAATAATCAAAAGTCATCATTTTAGTCCGGTTTCGTATCAAGTATAACGAAAGCCATTTTATTAAGAAATTTTGAGAAACGACATGTTTTAGAAAACATATAAAGAACTCTCGCCAAGCATCTGCATACCCGTATCATTGTTGAATGACATTTCTAGAAACGCATGTAATATCGATTATACGAGAGACATGTCGTGAGAAGAATATTTTTGGATTTTTATTTTATAATGTTTTTGTATTTTTTTGAAAGTTTTATATTTTTATATTTTGTTTTTGTTGGTTTTTCAAATTTTGTATTTTGTTTTTCAAAAATATTTACAAATGTAAGCTTTTGGAAAATCATTTTCAAGAAGATTCGAGAAGACGTTCTAACTCCTCGGGTTAGGCTTCGATTCCAATTCGTCGAACTAAATCGTCAAACCTTTCTTTGGAAGGGCTTTAGTAAATAGATCGGCGAGTTGGTAATCTGTCTTCACGAAGAATAATTCAACAAGCACCTATTTTCGACGTACTCTTTGATGAAGTGATAGCGGACTCTAATATGCTTAGTCTTTGAGTGATGAACATGATTGCATGATATGGCTATGGCACTTTTCGAGTCACAATACATAGGTATTTTATCGAAAGTAAAGCCATAATCTGTGAGTTGTGTTCTCATCCATAGAACTTGAGCACAACATGCATAGAGACACATACTCGATTCACGTTGAAAGTGCAAGCAATCTTGTTTCTTTGAAGACCAGCTTACTAACTTTTCACCAAAAAATTGTGCTCCTCCTTATGTACTTTTTGTCGTAACTGATCACTTGCATGGTCCGCGATCCAAAAAGCAATTAGATCAAATCCGATTCCTTCGATACCAAAGTCCCATGTGAATGGATGACTTTAGGTACCGAAATATCCTTTTAACCTCTTTGAGGTGCAGTCGGTAGGCTTTGCCCTCGAAACCGCTGCTAATAAGCAAACATCAAATGAATATCGGGTCGACTAGCAGTGAGGTACATGAGAGAACCAATCATGCTCCGATATTTCTCCGGATCAATAGGTTTCCCAAACAAATCGGCTCCAATTTTTGGTGAAGTTACCATTGGTGTTCCAACAGAGTCACAATTATCCATACCATGATTTTTCAAAATCTCATATGTGTATTTAGCTTGATTTATAAAAATTCCACGAGGGGACTGATGTACTTGTAAACCAAGAAAGAATTTTAGTTCCCCCATCATGGACATTTCAAATTTGCTTTTCATGAGTTTTTCAAAATGTTTTGAAAGATTCGGATTAGTGGACCCAAAGATGATGTCGTCCACATAAATCTGAACAATCAAAATGTCGTTTTTGCATTTTTGTGTAAACAAGGTAGGATCAATCGTCCTTTGGTGAAATTGTTTTGGATAAGGAAAGAGGACAAATGCTCGTCATACCACGCCTCTGAGCTTGTTTCAATCCATAGATTGCCTTTTGAGTTTTGTAGACGTAAGTCCGATGTTCCATTTCGATGAAGCCTTCGCCGACTCATCGCATACACTTCTTCTTTCGTGAGTTCCATTCAAGAACGCTGAAAGTAAGAGAGATATCCGTTTTGTGTTGTTCACAAGCTCATATGGGGTTTTATTGAATCTTGGATGGATAAGGGATCGGCTCTCGGTGAAAACAAGCAAAGGCAACAAAGATCGTTTCAAAGAAATAACGGCACTAGAATAAATTAGCATTGTGCGCAAAGCAGCCTTACCACAAGAGTAAATTTCTTCTTTCAACTACCCCATTTTGTCCGTGGAGTTCTAACAACCGATGTCCATGTGTGATTCCAACATCTTCAAAATAAGTTCTTAACTCCTCTGATTAGTGAATTCGTGCCGCTGTTCTGTTCTACAACCCTTACCGGAGTTTGAAGAAGTACTTGAATACGCTTCGTAAAGGTGATGATGATGCCCGGTGCTTCGCCTTTTGATCTCGTAAACTTAACCCATGTATATCTCGAATAATCATCGACGATGACAAGAATATACTTTTTCCCATTAAAGCTTTTAACTCTCATTGGGCCACATAAGTCCATGTGCAACATATGCAACTTTGCTTCCGAACTAGGTAAGGTTTTGGGTTTATATGATGCTCTTTTGCTTTTTCCTTGTTCGCATGATGGACATAAGTGATCCTTGGTGTATTTGAACTTTGGAAGTCCGCTGGACGATGTTATCTTTGGCAATTTTGTTGATGGTGTCGAAATTGAGATGGGATAACCGTCTGTGCCACAACCAGACTGTGTTCCGTGATGCTCGTGTCATAAAACATATTGGTGATGAAGAGGCCATTTGATTGATGTCGATAGCATACAAGTTTGTATCCCGATTCCCGCTAAGAGATCGCAAGCCATCCAAGTCTCTAACGGCAAGCATTTTTCCTAAAAGCAACCTCTAAATCATCACGAATCCGCCCGACCGAGAACAAATTGTGTCCCAACCCTTCGACATAGTAAACCCGAGTGATCAAATAATTTCCAAACGTTAGATCTCCATAACCCATGATAGCTGCTACATGATCATTTCCGAAACGAACGGTTCCCATGAATTTCCGATGAAATTGATCAAGAGCTTCGATTCCCGGTCATGTGCTTGGAGCAACCCGAGTCGACGATCCAAAGACAAATTTCGATAACCTACCAAGAATGTAAAAAGAATATTTTGGAAACCGTTTTGATTTTGGTTCCTTTGGGTTAGAGGTAAAATCCCGATCACACTCAAAGAGGTTTGCAAGGAGTTCGGTTTATCACTCATTTTACCATTCTCGAGTGTGAAAGTTCTACCTGTGGGTTTCCAAATATCATCCCTAAAGTAAACACTATGATTCTTGTCAAGAGTGAAAAGTCTAAGTTTTGCAACTAGTCTTCCTACTCGTTTAGCGTAAGATCTTTTGGAACGCTCTTCTTAACAGGCTTATCATTCACATTCTTAGAAACACAATCATCTTGATCATTAAGTAAAGATTTCTTGCAAGTTAAACAAAGAGATTCAACACATTCATTAGACTTAGCAAGTTTCATAGGTTCAAGACATCTCAGATGAAATGTCTTTCTTATTCAAAAGCGTAAATTCCTAGGGTGTTCTTCTACTTTCTTCTCTTTATTCAAGCTACTACTCTTAGAGGCAATCGAGACTCTATTGTTCCTTGTATTGCTCTTAGGCTTTAGTCTGCTGCTCCTAGAGGTGCTTTCTAGTCCTGTAGAAGGTAAGGCACACGCATTAGGATTCACATTTTATGAAGGGAGGTGGTTTCAGCTTTCCTAGTCTCTTTAGAGTCCTTATCTAAACTTATGTCATTTGTTCCATATGTTTTAGATGTGGAGGCAGACGCATTAGTGGTACTCATCTTAAAAAGGCCAGTTGCTAAAACTTTTGGTTTCTCGATAACCGCTTTTCCTTTATCAACATGTTGTTTAGGTAGGCCAGGTCGAGTGACTGGTTTTGATGAAACATTTTTCTCATTGACTTTTGGAGGAGGCATAGAAATGACATTTTGGTTTGGAAACCGGTTTGGGAATATTTGTTTTCTCCTCACCAATGGTTTTGCAAACTTAGTATCCATGTTTTCCTTTTGACATTCCAAATGATCCCTCAAAAGATCATATTTCACTTTCATGTCATTGTAGGCACGCTCATACGACAGTTTGTCATACTTGCATTCCTCGGTTTTTCGATCAAGTTGTTTAAAATATGAGACATTTTCTTTTCAAGTTTTTCAAGAGCTTTTTCATATTTTGAAACAATTTCGAGGTCTCAGATCGAGTCTATCATGATCTTCAACAGTAATATGTTTGTAAAATAATGGACATAATATCGGTAGTCGAACATCTTCAAGAGAGAATCATTTAAATTTTTCAAAACTTTGATGTGTTCAACACTTTCATTAGCTTGCTTTACCAGGGATTTATGGTCCTTGACAAAGTCACTGCTTTTCTCAAAAAGGCTTTTCAAAATGAATTACCCTTGAGTTGATGTTATTCAATTGAGGGGCAATTTGAGTTTCAAAGAACTTTTTATTTTCATTATCAAAACTATTAAACCAGATATTTGTTGTAATATTGGTTTTAGTTTTAACAATTCTGAAGATCCGCAATTCCAGTTTTCACATTTTCTAAAATACTTCGCGCATCACTTGTGTTAAAAGGATTGTTTGAAGACATTTGTTCAATGTTCGAAAGAGATTTGGAGACAACAACTGGTTTTGAAACCGGTGTTGACACTTTGTTTGAAACACTTGGTTTGGTGGAAAACGTTGATTGTTCTTTATGAGAAACAAACGAAATACCATTAATTTTGTTCCATTTGTTATAATCAATTGGTTTGATTTCCGGATGTTTTTGTTTCATTTTGATCTACTCTCCTCAGATAGTTCCAACGTTTCAAGAGAATCATGAACAATTATGGGTTCATGCAAAGGTTTTCCATTGTTCAACACATTCTGTTTTTTTTAGCTTTCTTGAGGAAACAAGGAGGTGTGTTGCCAAGAGCCATTTTATGCACATGTATGAAAAATCGATTTACTTGATTAGAAAGCATCTTGTTTGTTTTTATGAATGACCCGTTGTAAGAAGCAAATTTTCCAATTTTTTGATAGTTTCATTTTTATCCAGAATTTCATCAAGAAGAGAATCTTCTCGCTTTGAAAATCAGAATCAATCTTCTTTTCTTTTCAAGATCGAAAACAGTGTTTTTTTTTAGAAAGTTGGTCATTTAGTTCAGAAATTTCCTTGTTTAAAGATTTTATTTTCAAGTTCAAATTCACATCAAGTGTGTCATACTTGATTTGCAATTGTTTTTCTCTTAAAACGGAATCTCGATAACCAATTTCTAATTCTGATACTTTGTTTGTATGAAATTCAAAGGCTCTTTATTCTCTTTGTAGCTCTCAAGCTCAGCGGTCAATTTAGCATTCGCGGCCTTAATTTCGCGATTGACCGTTCTAACTTTCTCAATTTCAATGCCACACTTATTGATTAATGATTCAAAATAAGCACGTGTTTCCTCATCAGCCTCGATTTTGTGCCACACAGCCTCCACTAGGATCCAGAGTTTCGAGTTAGTATTGCTACAACTCGGATTGTCCGTATGTATCATAAGTAGGTGCTGGCGTCACGAATGCCGTTCGTCATGAGTAAACACATCAGATATGACATTGTTATAACATGGATCAATGATTGGTACCTCGATATCTGGCGTTGGCCATAGACGAGGAGGGCGTGAGTCGTGTCGTACTTAGTCTCTTGAAGATTTGCCATGAAGATGCAGTTTGCATTGAGTTCCTCGAGGTCTTCCAAATCATCCATAATAGCCATAAAGTCATGTTCCTCAGACTCAACCTAAGGCCTCGTTTTCCTTTTGTACCAACAAGATAGCTTTCTGAAGATACGCAAGATCCTTCTTTTTCAGCTTAGTAGGACAATTCCTTGCCATGTGACCCACTCCTTGACAGTTGTAACACTTAACCTGATATCCCTGATTCACATTTCCTTAATTCCCAACGACTGGAGCTGCAACATTCCCATTCGATTACCCATCGCTCTATTCCCAACATTCGTCCCATCCGATTTCCAACATTCTCGACCAAACTGATTACCCCGATACGGAACCGCCTGATTACCCATGCGAAATCCAGTAGCATACCCCTGCTGATTCCCAATAAATCTAACCATTTGACCTTGATTACCCATATTCAAACCCTACTGCAATTTTCTGCCTCATGTGAGTGTTTGATGAAATCTTTTGGTTGTTGTTAGTTGGTGTGGAATAGCGACTTCTGAATGCTTTACCCAAGAAAGAAAATGTCTCAGAACAAAGCATCTTCTTGTTCGTTTTAGGATCGTGATTCCTTGTTCCTGGTATTGTGGATACTGTTGTTGTTGTTGAATGACTTGTTGTTCCGGTGGATAGAATTGTTTTTGAGGGAAGATAGCTTGTGGTTGTGGAATGTATTGCTGCAAGTTGTTGTTGGTGGAAGATGATGAAGCTTGTTGTTGTGTATGCACTGAGGGTTGAGTCTTTGCAATTAATGCCAATGGATCATGATTCTTAGCCAATCTTTCTTCTTATGACTTCATTCACTTCAGATTGGTTTTGTTTCAAAAATCGCTTAGTTGATCAAAGTACACCTGATGTAAGTCTTTTGTTTGGTTGACAATAGTGACATATCGTCCCCATTCTTCTGGAAGATTGTTCAGAACTTGATATTTTGCACGATAGTTCTGGGTGCTAACTTGTTTTTGATAAGCTCATTCATCAAAGTACAAAACCTTCCATAGTAGGATTCAATGGATTCTCCCGAGTTGAAGTGAACTTTTCCCATTCGTTAGCGCTTTGTTCTCCATGTCTTGTTGACCAATTGCTCGTTCCATGACAAAGCCATCTAACACGCTCCCACATATCGAAAGCAGTTTCACAACTGTCTACAGCAGCAAAGATGTCTCTTGGTAAACCCAGTTGGACAATATGAATTGCCATATCATCCTGATCGACTTGTTTCTGATCCTCTTCAGTATTCTCGATTCGCTTTGAACACGATAGATGGTGGGAGGGAGGTGTTGCATCGGATCTCCGTGGACTTGGACTTGTCTAGGTATGAAGGGTCCATTCTTAATGGATTGAATCATCAATTTTCCATTAGGTTTGGTCTTGATGTAGCAAAGCATACGACTTGTCGATTGAAGATAACCACCTTTTTCCAACATAGGAGGACGGTTTTCGGCACCGGCTGCATGAATGTCTTGTTGAGTTGCCATTGATGAAGGTATTACTGATAAATTTGATGTAGGATCGATTCAACGATAAAGGAGTTGTGTTTAATAAGATATTGTCGTTTGAAGTTTTTCTGAAAGTCGTACTCGTGAACTTGGTTTTTAGGAGTACAAAATTTTCTCCCAAAATTTGAAATTCACTATAAAAAACAATTCTAAGGTCGTATGAAAAATTTGAGTTATGACAATTTTGACGCCAAATTTGACCGAAAAATTTGAATTTGGGGTCCAAAAATTTGAATTTTTGACCAAAATTTTCCAAGTTATACCAAAATTTGAATTTCGCGTAAAAATTTTCCAAGTTATACCAATTTTTTGAAGAGCTTAGAGTAGACCAAGAAGTTACGAGAAGGATCCTTAGGCGAGAGATTGTGCTTAGGCGTAGAGAGAACTTACGCAGTAATACCCAACTTACGCTAGAATAATAGAGTTATGCGTAGACTAAAAACTTAAACGTAGAATCCTTATGCGTAGGATTGACTTATGCGTAAGACAAGCTTAGGCGTAAGAAAATACTTATGCGTAGAAATTATACGCGAAGATTTAGCTTATGCGTAAATCTAGGGTTTTGCCCAAAAATCCTTTACACTATCAGAGTGTAAAAGATATCCAAAAGTCGAAGTGTTTCACAAACTTATCCAAGTGAGGGAAGCACTGAGTAATCGTTGAAGCTCAAGAATCTGCACCAAAAGCTTATGCGAAAACCTTATGCGTACGAAAAGGGTTTTGACTTTTCTTACGCGTAAGAATAGGGTTTTGACCTACGCGTAAAAATTTCCAGTGATTCAAACGATTTCTAATGCACAAACAGCTTCCAAAACACTCAAATCCCACGAAAGTTTTGACCTTTATCACCCAAAAAGCCTTTTATGCTTAAGCGTAGAAATGAACAACGAACCAAACACGAGTTTAAAAGTGAAGAAAAACACGTAAAGCTTCGAAGTTTTTGCAAAAAACTGAAACTTTAACACCAAATAAACCTTAAACCACAAGAATCTTGAATCTTTAAGTGTAAAAATCAAAGCTTTAAGCGTGGCAAAGATGTATAACGTGATCTTTACGCGTACAGTACCAAACCTTCAAAACAAACACAAACACTCCTAAACCATTGTTAGGCGATTGATACCAATTGTAGGACCTTAGATATATCAACCTTATCACAAACCCAACACGTTATGCTTAGAACGTGAACAACACAAACACAAACATATGCGTAAATAAAGAAGAAAAGATTAAGGTGATGGTGACTTGATATGTAAACCGTGTATGTGAAGAGAGAAAGATGAACACAATATGTTGTATTGCTCCAAAGAAAACACACACACACACACACACTCAAGCACACCCCTCAAATGACCATTTGAGGGGTATTTATAGTACAAGTGACTTAATGCCCTAAAGGCTTTCTATGGGCTTTCGTGGGCTTGGACATGGGTTGGATTGGATATTTGGCAAGCTTATCATAACTAGTAACCATTTAGCTTAGTCCAATCCACGAGCCCGTTGACTATTCTATCATGATATCTAACACACGTTACAAAGTTCCTAAAAGTGAATGACCATCACTTCTAATAAAAACTATTAAGGCTAACAGTCATGACTAGGAAATGGAGGTGGTGAGGATGGAGCAGTTTTGAGGTGGACGTTTGATGAGGAGGGAGGAGGTTCCACAAAGGATGGAGGGATTTGTGGAAGTAAGTTTGATGAAGTAGGATATGGTTCAACTAAGGATGAAGGTGGTGATATATGAGTTGGTGGTGGAGGTAAAGAAATATCTATTTCCATATGATCCGGTTTTTTAGATTGGTGATTCCTTGTACTTAAAGATGGACCATTTAATGGCGAAGGCGAGTAGGACACGGGTGTTGGTGATGTTCCAACATCAAGGTTTTGGTGAGAAGGTTGTTGTGGTGTCATTTTCTCAATTGATGAGAATGGTGGTGGATGAGAAGGCCTAGGTGGTGAGTCTTCTAAATGAGTAAAGGTTTGGATGTGAAAGAGGTGTGGTGAAGGAGTGTAATCTAGGTTCTAGAAATGAGGGTTTAGTTGCTTTATTGGAGCTAGGTGTGTTTGGTTTAGAGGTATGGTTGTGTTTGGCCAAGGTTTCTCCAACCCACAAGGCCGGATACTAATTCTAGCGGTTTTCCTAGCTTTGGTTTGTTGAGTTTGTTGAGAAGGAACTCTAATGTTTGAAGTTTTGACGGGTGATGACTCGGTAGAGGAAATTTCAGGAACAACACGAGCATTTTTCTTGAAAGATCCTTTGGTTGATGAGGTTGTATTGAATGCTTTTGTCATGGTGAAAAGTAGAAGGTGAGGAGTGTTTTAGCTACTGAGAATGAATGTTTGAATGGTGATTTGAAAACACAAACACAATTGGTTTATAAAGGATGAAATTAGGTGAGTGAATTAAAGCTTAGACCAATAAGGTTCTTCAAATTGCATGCACTAAAGTCATCTATAGTGTTGTTCTATCCTAGGGAGTCATTTAAAACGAAGTGGAGTGTTTAGATTACCAAAAAGAGTTTGAAATGAATGTGTCAAGTAAGATTTAGACATTCTGTGCAGCCGATTCTCACAGAACCCTTACTTTAGGGATTCGACTAGTTTAAATTCGGGGATTCGGCTCTCAGAAGCCAAAAAAAAGTGATGAGGTTCTACCAAGGTCTAGTACCTACATATCTTGAGTGTTTAAGTTTCCTCAGGTATCTTAAATGGTATAGGACTTAAATGTTCAAGCATAATGAGTGAGGATAGCAAATGATGACTTTTATGAAGGGATATGGAGTTTTTATGAGTACCAATGAGTGATCAAGAATGATACTAAGAATTTTGAGGATGATAAATGATCATAGAGACCAGATGGTGATCAAAGGGGAATTTAGAAAATTCCTCAAAAATCACAAGAAATGAAAAACTAGATTTTAGACCATTTTAAGATCAAGATGACTAAAATAAATTTGCTAAAATTGAGAGAAATATCAAACTAGGTGTTTTGAGATGGGAGAAACAATGTGTAAACATTGAAGCGGAAATATGGTGAGTTTTGAAGTAATGATAAATCAAAAACACCTTGAATGTGATCTTAAGTCATCCATGAGTGAATGTGGGATCAACTGAGCCTAGGGAAGACTTAAGTGATCCTAATGTTTCATGTTTAACTGGTCTAATAAGGTTGGAAGGTTGGATTGCTGCAAGGATGTTAAAATAGCACTCCTGTCCACCCGGATCCCACGGATCCTTCATTTGAGGGATCCGACTACTTATAACCCAAGGATCCAGCACCTGGGACAGTTTCCTTAACAGAATACGTGCAAGATTTTGCACTAGGTATCGAATTTTGAAACTAATGATTTCTACAACAAGCATTAATGTATGTAAGTAAAGCATAACAAGCATGACATGTAAAAGCAATATATGGGCATGTGACTAGGATGACGACCAACTTTTGAAAAGATCAAAAGTGGTAAAATTCCTATTAAGTTGGTCTAAGTTAAGATATCCATGTTTTTCACCATACTACGACATACTACTTAGTTCTACCAAATAAAAGTAACATTGTTTAAGACATACATCACATGTTTCAAGTAGGGATCATACGAATCACCTCCAATCACCTTCAAACTTCCATCTCATCTTCACCTTTTCTTCTTCCCCATGAGGAAATGAGCAATGCATTTGAACATACTTTTTGTTTATTGAAACTCTTGGGAAGGACTTGGAATGTCGGGCAATTGATCAATGTATGAGACGGGGTCGAAATGGTAGTTGTTGACGGGGTTGCTTGCTTCTCCTTCCGTTTCCTCGGATGAGTCGGTAGGTGGATGAGGCCTTTTCCCATCAACCATGAACGTTGATGTTCTTTCCACGGTGAGAGGTACCATGACCCGATTGCAAAACCGAAACCAAAAAAAATCGAAACCGGAAAAACCCGCTTATCACGGTTCGGTTTCGGGTTTTAGTTTTAGATATCTACGGTTAACCGAACCAAACCGTGTATATTATATATGAAGGTTTTTTAACAAAATATTCAGATAATTATACAAGTATTGATTTTATTATTCCACTATTTTTTATTGTATAACGACTTTTTACTCACAATGTAAACATTTACTAAATATTTTTGTGTGAAAATTGATTAATTTGATCTTAACATACATATACGTCGGATAAATACTTACGCTAATATGATACTTACATTTATTTGAATGCAAGTATTGTGATGAATCAATTTTAATATGACGTTAATCTATTTGATGCTATTTAGTTTTACTAAAATGACATTTTACAATTTAAATCATGTAACTGTTCATAAGGCCAAACTCGATTAAGCATCTAAAATGGTTAACCATGACCCGAATCGCGGGTAACTACTAATTTCGGTTACCTGAAAGTCCGGTTACCCGCCTAGTACAATTTGGTTTCGGGTAGTAAAATGAATTACCCGCCCTACGATGGATAGTTAAAATCTTTCAACTAATCTAACCGCCCTATGAACACACCTAATAAAAACGGACGAAAAAAACGAAAGCGTATAAAAACATATAAAAATGGACGAAAATGTAAAAAAACGAATAAAAACGTATAAAAACGGTTAAAACGTAAGAAAAATAGGCGAGAACATACAAAAACGTATGAAAATGAACGAAATCGTAATAAAATAAATTAGGAATTAAATTCGTGCTACATTACAAACCACATGGACCTTACGTTGAAGGGTATTTATGTCATTTCAGCCATCTAAAACAGTCAAACTAACGGAAATAGTGGTTTAGGGACCAAACCCGTTATGGTTCAAAACCACAAGGAGAGGATCCGGGAAAAAATAAGTTTAGGGGTCATTTCGTTTTACCCGACAAACCACAGAGACGCTTTAAGTAAATAACTCTAAAAAATGTCAAGTTAGACACATTTTTAGACAATTATCCCGATAATATAAAAATCCAACGCGTAATGATTTAAAATATCAAATATTTAATCGATGATTAATGATGATAAATCTTACAATATAAAAATCTATATATTTTACCCTTATAAAACATTTATAATTATCCACGCTTGCTAATTTTTTTACTTTAATAAAATTCAATCTTTTATAGTTGACTAGCAGAGTATCCACATGTTGCGGTGGCGGATACCTTGAAATAATTTTTTTTGATGAATCATGTATTTTAGATTATTGTGTTCTTTTTTATAATAAATTTACGGATATCAAGAATTTCATATGACGTATTTGAACTCTTTAACTAATGACATTGTTTTTCATTATACAATTGTGATAATAATATATTAGTGAACTATATTCTTTTGTCGTTCAAAATATCTATTTAATTCATATAAAGCTAAGTTTTATGCAACCCAAACTTCAAAATAGGGACTATCGTTGCACTTTCAAAGTTTTGGGAATCAAACCTACAATTTGGCCAAATCACAAGGACCAAAAATGCAATTAACTCTAAAACGTATTGTCGTGCCAAAAGTATTTGATATGAAAATATGGCTTACCATGTCACCTGATTTTGGAGTTGAACCATGCCATTTCGGTATAGCATGTACTTGCTTCACATAAGCTGCATTTGAACCAGTACCCAAAGTTACAGCAATGACAACCTTGGTTTAAAATTGCGTTTTGCGATCCAATGCGTTAAAGATCCCAAAAATCGATGCGTTATGCGTGTTGCAAATGCGACCGCATTTTGGACGCGATGCGTTTTGTATTAAAAAAAATTATTTAAATGTAGTATATTAAACAAAGTACCAAGTAAATGCAATCAGTTTATAAATAAGTCACTAAGATATAAAAAGTAGGCAAATAATCTATGTGTAAAATAAAGAAGTCACTAAGTCATGACACAAAATGCTTAGAAACAACATTATAAACTCCAACTAGAGATGACAACCTCCTCCTTTAGTTACTTTCGAACAGAACAAACATGTAATATTTCTAATTTTTGGATCTTGAATTCCATAATTTCTGTTTAGATCCTTGTTATCATTACCAGTCATTGCGGTTGAACGTGAATGACTAGATTCGAGTCTATACATATACATGATGACTTAGGTTATAAAGTATTAAATGTCCACTTATTAATTATACTCTTCGTTCATTCATAACTAAATCAATTGCAAAAGTCAAAACTACAAATTTTAGTTAAATTTGAATCACCCATATTATTTCTTGCTCAGTTTTTTAAACACATATGATTATGTATATTCAAAGAACAATATGAACTCTTGCACAACATAAAGCTAGAATATAAATATTGTTTGCGGGATTTCAAATTATGTTAATGATGCATGATCATGAACCGAAGGGTATTTTAGATGTAGGGTAATTTGGATGCCATTATTATGTTTGTTTTGGACGTCTTAAAACAATTTTATTTTTTAAAGTTGATTAACATATTTTAGATTCTTCTAAATGGTTTAATTTTTCTAGAATGACCTAAATTCCATATTGCGACAATTGCGACCGTTTCTAGCATTACAAAAATGCAGTAAATTGCGGTTTAATGCGAGCGCATTAGGTACCATGATGCGAAATCCTAAATGCAATGCAGCGATGCAAGCAATTTACGCAATGATGCGCGCATTTTTAAACCAAGATGACAACATCCTTAGAGCATTAGTTGCAGTACCTTAAGCCAACCTGTCATCTATGCACCACATCAGCCTTTTCCTTTTTCACTTATATCTCACTCACACACCCAAAAACACCCTCCCCAGTAACTTAAGCCACAACCCCACTTTTGGAACACACCATTTTATTTTCTTCTTCATTTTTTTTAAACCAACTAATTTTTAATTTATTAAAATAAAAATACCGATTACATAAACAAATATAAATAGAAAACAAATAAATTACAAAAAAATAAAAATTTACAATACACATCACTATGGATGAGCTCGGTACCAATCCCGTCGGACTTGTAGCCCATTAAAGTAATTAACGTTGGACCTTGGGCTACTGATGGACTCATTGAATGCAGCAACAAAAGAAAAAATTGGCCTGTTGGGCTTTTGGATCGTTGGAACACAGGAACACAAGGGACGGATGTAACACATGGACAATTTACAAATTACCAAAGGAACATATTGTTAAATACTAAACATGTTGGCCAAGGAAGATGTTGCATATAAATATGGATGGCACATAAATAAAAAAGGTGTGTTCAGTTTGTGGCTGTGGACGACGACAGAAGAAAAAGAAAAAGGTTTTACCCTTTTCTTGGCTCGAGTTTACGCGTTACTGGTTCCCGGAAGAGTTAATATCTCTATTAGCTAAACCCTTTCTTATTCTTACCTTGCCTTTGGACTCGTATTTTGTTCGTACACAATCAACGGAGGCCTCCCCGAGTATGCGAAGAAAGAAGAGAAGGTGGAGGGCACGAGAGGCGTTTGCCTCAAAGGTTATCATTATAATAACTTTAATTAATTATTCGGTTAGGGGGGTGGGAGTGACGTTTGGTACGACTGAATGATAAAGAATGGAAATAAAGCAAAGAATGAAAATGAAGCAGAGAATGGAATGACTGAGAAAGAGAATAAATCTATAGAAAGGAGATTGATTCACATGTTTGGCACTGTCAGAGAATCGACATATGAAAAATGTTTCTCATGTTTGTTTACGTAATGCACTAGAATGAGAAAATGTCTAATATAATGAAATAATAATTTTCAACCATCGATTACGTAAAACCATTTCATAAGTATTTTATATTTGGGGTCATCAATTGCAAATGCTATTGAAAAAACGCAACTTGTGCAAAAAAAAATTGCTTTGTTAAACTATGAAACTCAAATACAACATTATCACTGGTGGTGTTTTATTGAAGGTGACCACCTATATCACGTGCAAGACATCTGTAATTAAAACACAAATCATTTTATAAGTTAAGATTAAAATCATTCTATACTGTATTTGAGTATTAAACATCATTTTATATTTGAGCCTCTTGTTTATAAGAAAATTGCATCACAACACAACATCAGTTTAGAGTTACGTATAACATAAATTTGAAAGGAAAGTAAATGATTGAAAAAAACAAGCATAACATAATCAATAGAGACATTGTTTTTAAGATTAACATTATACAAGAGGAAAAAATAATAATGAAATGGAGATAGAATTTAGGCTTGACATTTTATCAAACATGTGGCATGCACCTCCAACATGAACAGACAACATGTTCTTTAGAGTTTAGACAAAACCAGAAATATGTGAAAGCATGCTAATAAACAAATCCAGTATTCAATTGATCATAAATAAATCAGAATCAAAATAAACACGTTCTTAAGAAATATGTATTTCTCAAACATAAAGTCAAAAAACTTGTGTAAAAACAATCAGCAGTTGCCAAGAGCATTCCGCGTGCAGAGATTAGATTCAACGATAAACTAGAACGAAGACCATAAATTTACCGATTTCATTAAGGAATCATTTTGATTTCGTGTAGAAAATCTGTGATTCGGTGCAGGAAGCTTACAAAGTTTCAAACGAGACATAAAAATTGGATGTGTGGACTTAATATTTGGGTTGAATGTGCATTGCACGTGAGCCGATCTATTTATACCTTTATTTTTGAATGAATATCCCCATTCTCAGTGAATAAGATGGCGGAATGAAGAGATGTACAAATTTTGTTTCTTGGCCATTCTCCTTTTTTTTAAGAGAATGAATAAGGTGGAATGAGAATAAGATTTCGATTCTTCATTTTCATTCCATGACACAAACAAACACTCGAAATGCTTCAGATTTCCTTTCTCCTCTTTCCATTTCATCATACCAAACATCCCCTAGGTGTTACATCACCTTTATCTAATAAAAACCCTACAACTCAAAACTACCCAATTTTACCCTAACACTACCCGATTTGGAGGGAGTGGTACCTTAGTACCCGATTTTTTTTTTATTTTATTTAGAAAAAAATATATATATATTAAAAACATATCATTTCATTAAAAATAAAAACATTACATATTTAGTAGGGCGCGTGAGACTCACCCTGCAAAGACTCGAGTACAGCTGACGTCAACACATACGTCATGTGCAGCAGAGGGACAAGTCAAACACACCGCCTAAGAAATGTTAGGATGACGCCGTCTATAGTCGAAGAGACAAAAGAGACGTGTTAAATCCCAAAGATAGCGAATAAACCCAAAAGGGATATTCCTTTACTTCCCATGCAAACATTGAATACTCATCTTCCCCAACTCATCTTAGAGACTTGATCGAGGAAAAAAGCCTACATCTAGTCATCATCAAAAAAAAAAAAAAAAGTTTGACAACAGCCTAGAAACAAAGTGCCTGAGAGTGAACCCTGATAGCGCAACATAGACTGGGGGACTCAGTTACAAAATTCTGGCATCATATCATCAGTGCTTGATCTAATACTAGAATAGGGGACTTAATAGCATATCAATATTAGCGGCCCAAGCCCACTAAATACACGCTCGAATCAAGCCCATTACCAACACCCATCAATAAACACTTGATATTGGCCTGACTTAAATCCCAGGCCATGCAGGGCCTGATAAAACTCTCCAGGCCATATTGAGCATGCAGTACTGCTGATCCCCAACTGTCACTAATGGTTAAGATGTACCATATGTCACGGTGGAGTGGAGACGCACAACAAGAACCACTTTATACGAGCGAAGGAGTACAAGAAACTTTTCATCCTTTCCTGTTATTTAGATGATCAACATCTGCCTCTCTCACAGCCATTGATCATCTCTAAAGGGTTTATCTTTAAACCCTACTCGCCTCTCTATAAATAGAAGGCAATTCATACAACTTCACAAGTTTCACACACTTGAGCAAATACTGCTTCACAACAGTAAAGTATGGTGTTTGTTTAAGTATTACCCGAGCTTCTTGATATTTATCAATCTCATCGGGTCCTTACCGTTCTACACGGGAAACCAAAAAACAAAATCATTCCCATCTCTTTTCCATGTAAAATTGGTATTAAATTCTATTTTATCGTTTTGGACCATTTCTCTCATTATTTGTGGGTATATCCTTTACGCAATAAATCTGATATTTTGCTAAATTTGTTGAATTTCGTTCTCTTGTAAAAACTCAATTTAATGCGGAAATTAAAGCTTTTCAGTATGACTATGGTGGTGATTTTGATAACACCATTTTCAATCAAATAGCATTACACACATTTCTCGTGTCCCCGTACTTCTCAACAAAATGGTTAATCCGAATGCATGATTCGGACCATTAACAACCTCGTTCATACTTTGCTTTTTCAAACTCACCTTTTACCTCATTTTTGGGTTGAAGCTCTTTGCATGGCAACCTATCTATTAAACATTCTACTTTCCACTGCCATCAACAATGACATACCTCACTTTTTCCTTTATAACACAACACCCAACTACACGTCCTTGCATGTTTTTTATTGCTTGTGTTATGCTCACCTTGACACCACTCGCAAACTTGGCCCACGCTTCACCCCTTGTATTTTCCTTGGCTACCCTTCTAACCACCGTGGTTTTCGTTGCTTGAACCTTTCCACTAACAAAATCATCATTTCACGACACGTAACCTTTGATGAGACCATTTTTCCTTACAGTTTCGTTACACCCAATGATGCACCAACATACAACTTTCTTGGCACCTCACCTAATATTATTGCTCGCAATCTCATCACTCACCCCAATGTTATCCTTCCATTAACTTCAACCATCCCAAGCCAACTTTAACCCATAACTGTCCACTCTCCAGAGCACACTCCAACCCAACCTGCACCCATTTTCGACCACTCTCAAACTTAATCTCTTAGCCCAAATACCATACCAAATCCAACTGGACCTATCCATATAATCATAACTCCTTCCGTCGAGCCCAACTAACCAATGACTAATCCAATCGAACCTCACACTCATCCTAACCTAACCTCAACTTACCCTATGGCCACTCGTTTTCGTGTTGGTACTAATAGAAAGAAGAGTTATGCTATTTAGACCTACAACACAAGCCTAAATATATACCTAATGCATAAATCATTTGTACAATTGCATTAAGTACTTTCTATCTTTAAATTTTCACCAATCAATTTTTTAAATCAACCAATCAAATCATTAGGTTCATTTGTAGGCAAGATTAGTAGGTCCAACAATCATTTTTCTAAAAAGAAACCGCGTTATAATTGTCATGTGTCAACCATTTCTCCCCTTTCTAAATCATACTCTTTAGCTATCAAAGATCTTAATTGTCAAAAAGTTATGTTTAACGAATATAATGCCTTGATTAAAAATAAAACTTAGGTTCTTGTGCCACGACCATCTGCTCGAACATTGTTTATTCAAAGTGGTTGTTTAAGCACAAGCATTTTGAAGATGGATTGTTAAGCATGTTTAAAACACGTCTTATTGCTAATGGGAACAGTCAACAACTTGGTGTTAACTATAATGATACATTTAGTCCGGTTGTTAAGCCAGAAACTAATTCGTACTCTCCTTAGTCTTGCTGCTTCTGGAAACTGACCAGTTCATCAGCTAGATGTCAAGAATGCCTTTCTCTATGGTACATTATCTGAGACTGTCAACATACATCAAACTTCTCGTTTTCGAGATCCGTAGCATCCCGGTCATGTTTGTCTCTTACAATGATCGCTATATGGTCTTAAGCAAGCACCTCATGTCTCGTTTCAGCAGTTTGCGAGTTATGCTACTCATGTTGGTTTTGTTCACAACAGATGCGATTCATCTCATTCATTTATAAACAGGGATCTGATGTTGCGTACTTATTACTGAATGTGGATGATATTTTGTTGACAGCTTCTTCTACAACATTTTTACAGCAGATTATAGCATTTTTATATCAGGAGTTTTCTATAACTGATCTTGGTCCTTTGAACTATTTTTTGGGCATCTTTGTCACATGTTCCTCCGAGGGGATGCTTCTAAGCTATAAAAAGAATGCATAAGAGATTCTCGAGCGCGCAAGTATAAGCAAATTTCATTCATGCAGGACACCAGTTGATACGGATTCCAAGTTGGGGGTAGATGGTTCACCAGTTTTTTATCCGACCCTTTTTAGGAGTCTTGTCGGGGCATTACAGTACCTCACCTTTACTAGACCTGATTTATTTTAAGCGGTTCGGTAGGCTTGTCTCTATATGTATGATCCTTGGGAGTCTCATTCAGTCACTCTTAAGAGGATACGATAAGTTTGCGGTACTTTGGATTATGGCCTTCAGCTATATACTTCCTTGACTTCTTCACGCTTGCTTATTCATATGCAGATTAGGCAGGTTGCCCGACTACTAGGCGTTCTACTTCAAGATATTGTGTTTTTCTTGGCAAAGTTTAGCCTTGATCATCTAAGAGGCAAATCACTTTGTCTCGCTCTAGTCCCATGAGTAGATGGTTCATTGATACGGATTCCAAGTCAGTAGATGGTTCACGCTATCCCACCCTTTTAGGAGTCTTGTCGGGCATTACAAGACCTCACCTTTACTAGACCTGATTTATTTTGCGGTTCTAGGTTGTCTCTATATGTATGATCCTTGGGAGTCTCATTCACCACTCTTAAGAGGATACGATAAGTTTGCGGTACTTTGGATTATGGCCTTCAGCTATATACTTCCTTGACTTCTTCACCAGTTGCTTATTCATATGCAGATTAGGCAGGTTGCCCGACTACTAGGCGTTCTACTTCAAGATATTGTGTTTTTCTTGGCAACAGTCTACTGTCTTGATCATCTAAGAGGCAAATCACTTTGTCTCGTTCTAGTCCTGAGGCTGAGTACCATTGTGTTGCCAACGTTGTGGCTGAGACTTCATGGTTGCCGAATCTCCTATGCTAGCTTCATTCTCATTTACATTCAGCTACCAATGTTTATTGTGATAATGTCAGTGCAGTATATTTGTCCTCTAACCCCGTGCAAGATCAACGCATATAACATATCGAGATTGAAATACATTTTGTTAGAGATCTTGTTGCACCTAGTCATGTTCATGTTTTATATGTTTCCTCTCGCTATCTATATGTCGACATCTTCATCAAACGTCATCCATTTATATTATTTAACGATTTTCGGTCCACTTGGAGCGTTTAACCTCCTCCTGCTCCAACTGCGGGGGGCTGTTAGCCAACTACATTTGTATTGTATTTATTTATATTCGTCCAAACCCATGAGTCAATTAGTGTTGTATTTATAATTTATTAATCCATTCATTTGAAATCAATAAAAAAAACACATTACACTTTATCATATACGTGTATTAATAGGAAGGGGCGCGTTATATGCAGTACCGATATTAGATGCAGTACTTTACAGTACTCATTTAGACCAATAAAAATTTAGTGTTATTAAACATTTTGTTTTAATTCTAAAGGTCATAATAGTAAAAACATATTTTCACTTTTTTTTTAATTATTTTAATTAAAAAACGTTTTTTAAAATCTCTTGAATTTAGGAATTAAAAAATAATTTAATATTTTGTTTTTTAATTTTTTTCGGATGCATATGTGTTTGTTTTTTAAATATGAATTTAGATTTTTTTACAATGTACAGTTGTTTAGCTTCTAATATGTTTTGTTAAAAAGAATAATTGCACATATGTTTCTTATATGTTTCTATCGTGCATTTCTTTAAAATCCAAATTTAGAACTAAGGGCATAAATAATATGCATAAATTAAAGATCATATGAAATACAATTCAAGTACAAATATCTAAGAGGAAAAAAAATTCAATTTATTGATTATACATGTGTGCACTAATGAAATTTAACACAATTGGATTTGGCGGTTTCCGTAAATGTACACGTTTTCTCCTCATTAAACAATCTCATGTTTTTTGTATGTACGTGTATTCACGTTCATCAATGCACTTGTTTCTCATTCTACACTCGTGTCTTTACATCTTTACCATGATCAACTTCTCTTTAGCATGTACTCTTTAAATTGGTCATGGTCTTCAAATCTTTATCAAACATGCTTAATGCCTGAAATTACCAACAATTGTTACTTTTATTTATTTTATATTTTTTATTATTTTTTTTTATCATAAAACAACTGACAAACACATGTGCACAATCTAAAACATATATGCAAATTTTTTTTTTTTGAATTTATACGTACACATATGCACATCACTTTCGTTGATGCTATACCAACTATAAAACATATATGCACCATTTGCTCATATCAAATTATGCAAACTTTTTAACATTACAACTAACATAACATATATGCACATTCTTTGGATTAATGCAAAAAGAATAGAACATTACTACCATAAAATTTAAAAGGATGCTCGCGTTGTATCAAGTATGAATATTGTGAAATTGTCATTATGTCATAATTTATAAAGAAACCAGTGTTGGCCCACATTTATATTTGGGGTAATTATGAGAATACATCTTTTGCTCAAGGTGTCAACACTTTTTAAGAAAAAAGTTGGGGTATTTCCAAATTAGACCTTGAGACTTGCGACTTTTTCCTTCCAATCTAAGAGTGTCAAGTGTCCTTCAACTTTTCAGAACTCAATCATTGAAAGTTGCTTTTCGTACCTATGTTTTCTAATCGACTTATATCCAAATAATTTTTAAGATTCGAAATAAATTCTTTTTTGTTATTTTCGAGAAAAAAGTCAAACTTTGGAAACTATTATTTTATTCCTTTAGCGTCTTCCCAATGCTGAGCGACTTAACCGAATTACTTTGAGCGCCTTTTTTAACTTTGTACATTTGTACTTTTATATTTTTTTTACATAACTTTTAATAATTTTTAAATTACAATGACTATTGTACCCTTGACTATTTTTACATGTTGTATTGCTAAATAGAGATTCGATCAACACTTTTAAGTAGTCGGCACAAGAAGGATCAGACCCAAATATCTGCAGCATGATCTCCATCAATTGCCATTCAGCATTAAAAGAAAGTTGAAACTTTTAAGGGTAAAATCATACCTTTATAACTTCACTTGACAGATATAAGAAACATGGTTGATGATGCTGTTTATCAACACCTTCACCTCCGGCATCAACACCTTCACCTCCGGCTATCAACACCTTCATCTCTCATCTCTGGTTATCTCACCATCTCCGGTCAATTCACCGTCGCCGAAGGTATTATTTCTCTAATTTTAATATACATATAATAATTAGGGTTTCATTTACACCAATTGTTGTGTAAATGAGCTTCGATTATCACCAATTGTTGTGTGGACTTAGTATGCAATAGTGCGAGTCCCATATTGATTAGAAGTTTAATTTCTTGAAGTTATTGATAGGAAAACTTATTCAACTTGCAAGAATCAAAACACAAGCAGTAGAATCAAAACAAGCTAGCAGTGGTAACGACAAGAAACTAGCAGTGGTTTCGAGAAACGTAGCAGTGGTTACCTAAATATACTAGCAAAGGGTTTAGTAACACTAGTATTGGAATAAAATAAAGTAGCAGTGGTTACCTAAATATACTAGCAGTGGTTTAGTAACACTAGCAGTGGAATAAAATAAAGTAGCAGTGGTCTGGTCTCATTTATTTCATCATAATAATATCACTTACGGATGAGGAAATGGTGCTATTTAAGCTGCAAGCTTCTTTGTGATTTCAGCTGATCAGTTTATCAAAATTCGTTGAATTAATATTTTATACATTTGTTAATTTGTCTTGCAAATGCATTTGAGGATAATGTTTTATGAATGTAGGTTAATCGTGGTTTATAAATTAGTGTACAAGGTTAATTTGTCTTGCAAATGCATTTAAGGATAATGTTTTATGAATGTAGGTTAATCGTGGTTTATAAATTAGTGAAAAATTAGGATTCTCGCGTTAGTTTATGGTCGTGGATAGAAATGATGAAAATCACAATGTATCTTTGTTTTGGGGCTCGCTAATTGCTCCAAGTAAAAAATCTACAAGTTTCTTCTCATCTTACAATTAGGAAATGTCGTGTTTGTTTTGACTATGATGGTATGTTCAGGAAAATGTCAAGACGAACCACCCTCAGCTGCTATACGAGTCAAAGCTATACAGGATTTTACAAGGAGGAAGTAAGTGGCTGCAATAAGATGTTTCTCTCAGTATTTTGATTAATCGTCATCACTATTTTAGACCCGTTTGATTGATGTTTGGCCATTGCAGCTGGTGTCCCAAATGTGAGATGGTTTGGCGTAGAGGGAAACTACAACATTCTAGTCATGGATTTGCTTGGACCTAGTCTCGAGGATTTATTCAATTTCTGTAGCAGGAAACTTTCTTTGAAAACCGTTCTAATGCTTGCTGATCAAATGGTAACTATTGCCCGTTTTATATCTTTGTGCATCTACTTGAGCTTCTAAAACACAGTATTCTCGACGACGAGGTTTGTGTCAGATAAAGCGTATTGAATTTGTTCAATCTAAGTCATTTCTACATCGTGACATCAAGCCGGATAATTTTCTTATGGGCTTGGGTCGCAGAGCAAATCAGGTAATGCAGTTGACCGTTCTTTTAGTTTCCGATTTGGAGCCTTAGGACTACCTTGTTAGCAGGTCTACATCATTGACTTTGGTCTAGAAAAAGATATCGGGATAACACTCACCAACACATTCCGTACAGGTAAGATTATTGACCAAACATTCTCTATATAGTGTGTGTATACTCATTATTTCCCTCATCGCTCCACAGAGAAAATAAAAACTTGACTGGAACTGCCCGATATGATTGGAAATTTCAGTTGGAGTACCAATTCCAACCATGGAGATGCGCGGGTTTAAGAATCCTTCTAATAGTTTTCGTGCAGATAGTGAGGAGCTCTTCAAAAACTGGCTCACAACGGGAGAAGTAAGATGTACTAATTTATAGCGTTCATAGTCTAACATCTGGCATGCCAAACTGCTTTAAAACAATTTCACCCAAAATTAATCGATAAGCGCTTTGGCTAATTGTCTTACAGACTCACAATTGCTTATCTAATGTATCAAACTCAAATAAGCACATAAGCAGTGTTTGGGAGTGCTTATTTCATACTGCTAAACTGCAGGTAAGCATTGAATTAAGCAATCCCAAACACCCTCTTGCCTCAAAGTTTTTCTTCGTCATAGTTTGCCATCGTAATTTTATTTAATCTCTATTAGTGTTATAATGTAGCTTCACTAATGTCATTATTGTCTTCTTATGTACTAACCTGCGATTTTGGTTGCTAGAATCAAGGCCATGATTCCAGGAGCTTAGTTCATAATCGTCCTCAACAACTATCAAGGTCAATTGATACTCCCTGCCTCATGTTTAATCAATAAAGCCAACATATCATAACAGGTAACAATTTTTTATAACTTAACATGTTACTTACTATATCGCCACACTACTTAATGCAGGATGCTTGCTGACCAAGTTAGTTTACCTAGCTACCAAAGCTCTTCAGAAGTTGGTGAATTATGTGGTACACATGAACATTCAATCAGGTAGTTATCAGTTGTAATTTAGATAGACAGTGAACTATGTGGCACACATGACACTCCTTACCGGGTCGGTTTGGTGTTTGTTTTTTGTAATGTCAGCTATGATAAATCATACTTTTTTTTATCTGTTATTAGAATTGCAGAAGAAAGGGGGTTGCAAGCTAGCAATTTGCATTTGACTAAGGTTTGTTTATTTAAGACTGTACAAATATATCGATCAGCGGTTCTTTGGGTGGTCTAAACTTTCAATTATGGATGCAGGCATGGTTTAGTAGTTCCCAACCGATGACCAGAAGTCGTTCATCTGAATTAAGGTAATATAGCTCTAAGAATCATGTAGAAAACTAGAGATTGCAATTTAGATTTTGTTACATCTAAAGGATCAATACGGGTTACGTTTGATGTATGATAGATCCAACAAATACAAAGGAAAAAAGGGTCAAATTCGAACAAACCCAACCCAACCCAACCCGTATTGGCTTGTACTAAGATAACCCGTTACACAACTCATTTGACCTGTCAATATTGTCACGTCCAGAATCATGTAACTCACATCTAAGACTTACTTCCTACGACCTCTACCTTTAATTAATTTATATGATGTTTACAGGAGGAAGTATGTTACAATGCAGAACTCAGAGACATTAATCGGTAAAGAAGCAATACATACCGGATCAACCTTTTCAATCAACCAATCGAAACAAGAGTTTGATATCCAAAATCAGTCTACTGATTTCATATCCACATCAAATTCATTATCATCTACTAATAACGACCCCCGCACTGATAACGTTTCTTCTGTTGTGAGCATTCTAAAGGATACATTAGAAAGCAAGAAACATGTAAACAACATTGAGAACTACTATTTAAATTCCAACCAAGTGCATGGACTTCATATTGATGATCCTGTTTTAATACAAGGACTTCAAGGAGCTATGAATGTTGACATGGAGGGTTTTGTTGTCCCCGAAAATTTAATGCGGATGAATGTTGTGTCTCGAGAAGGTTCACAAAGCGAATCTTCGGCTGCAGCACCTGTGTTTTCAACTGGTCTTGATGTGTCCAACAGACAAAGCAACTCGGGTCAATCACCAAGTGTTTGTGGGAGTCCGAAGAAGCTTGTTGTATGTGGAAAGTGTAGAAAAAACGGAAGTGTAGCTAATGGTACAGGTAAAGTTGATGTCAACTCTTTAGGTTTTTGGCTTAAGGACTGAAGTAGCTATTCAAGTACTTCTTGTTTATGGAACACTTTTTTTTCCCTTCTTCCTTACAATGTCTAGTTAATAAGAAATACACCTTATTTAACATAGTTTGTTACAACTATCTGAAGAAATTGATATTATGTAACCATTTATAATTTTCTTATCGAATGCAGGAGACAGAGGAGATCCCACGAAGAACCGCATGGTGGAAAGGTCAAAAAAGTAAGTACCACCAACTTCCACCTTTGGGCAGTACCTGATCTCCTTTTCGATATCCTTTATGAAAGTATTCCTTGTAAGTCATGTATAGACAAAAGATTCATGCTTTCGTTTCACTGATGTATGGTAATGTAGAATAGCAGAAGCAAAGGAAAAAACAAAAACTCCAGCAACTTCATCAGACATACAGTCCATTTTGAATCGTTGTGAAATTCTCGAAAAGGAAGTGCGGTCACTCAAACTTAACCTAGCTTTCATGAACAGGTACAAAGACACATTATATCACCGTATGCATACATGTTGAACTATCTACAAGCATATACAAGTGACACTTCTTAAGTAGCTATTATGTACTAATCATTTCAGGAAGGATTCAGAACAGACTAAGCAGATTGAAGAGCTCCAACAGCAGAACGAGGATATGGGAGATGAAAAGGAGCGTCTTTTAGAAGAGATCGAGAGGATCTTGTCTCGACAAAATAAACTGTGATCAAGCAATCATTGTGTGTCTTTCCAACTGTCATATGCCCCCGGACAAATTAGGTGCAACTTAACGATAAAATTTCTTTGACATAATTAAAAGTAGAGCAGAAACTAAAGGCGCTCATGCAGATTTTGGTTTACCATACAAAACACCATCCTTCTAGTTACTACAACAACAATACCTAATCCTTCCTAAAGCGAGGCATGGCAGAGGTGGGACGTAGACAATCATACCTCTATGACAATTGTGTTTTCTTTTTTCATTTGTGTTCTCAACATGTAATGTGGATGTGATTTGCCAATGAATCATGTCTGCAAATGACAGGATTGTAACCGAACTTGAATTTTACTAAGATCAGAATTTTAACTTTTGTCCATTCAATCATCAAATTAAAACAAGATCAACTCATATGTGGGACATTCTAAGAATGGTTTACGTTTGCAAACACTAAATTAGTTGATTAAACAATCAAACATAGCCCCACACCATAAGCAATAGCATGATGCTATGCCTTATGATCGTAGACAACAAACCCCACGCCTAGAGCAATATAGCATGATGATATGGCTTATGATCGTAGGAAACACTTGGTCAAAGGATCCTACGCTCAAGGTGTAGCTCCAGGCCCTAAACTTCGTGTCTTAGAAGGCGTAATGCTATGCCGCAAGGGCACTGGCTACCCTTAGTTGGTCACACATTACGCTCCCAAAAGCATAGCCTAATGTTTACTGGCTAACAATTTGTACACATCTTTCTGGTCTATTAGGCTCGATGCATATATAATCACTATTTGTATAGGTAACAAATCAATGTAAAATTGTAAACAAACCTACACCTTATTTTAAACCATGTATAATTATCATAATCAACCATACTGGTTCTACTTCTGTACAACAGACACCTGATTCTTCTGTGTTGATCCACAAAATATTGCACTTGAATTTTACATTTTAAAATGTGGAAAAAACTAACACTTCTACAAAAAAGACAAACGTTGCATATACCTTTTCTATGTATGAGCACGGATGATATCGAAGAGACCGAGCTTTTCCGAATACTGCATCGCTAACCAACAGACAATAGAAAAATATGCTACAAGGAAACAGGCTCGCCTCAAACGATTTAGATGGATGGCTTTGAATTGCATCCCCAACCGAGATTTCAGCAGATATAGCATTCTACCCAACGCAATTGTGAGTAATGAAGTCATAAACCCACTAATAGCTCCAGCTATGGCTTCCCATCTCACGTACCTGCCTTTTCGTCGACCAGTTTGAGAAAACCAAGACATTAACATGTCACTCGACCTACAAATCAAGGGGGGAAGCTGTTAAGTGTTTGTTTGTCTAAATTGGTTTCCTCTATTCCATTCCCTATTTTGTGGGTCACATATTATCCAATGGGACCCACAATCATATCTCAACTCTTGTCGCATCGGATAAACACATCCACAAAATGAAAATATCAGATGCAATGCCGCATACACAAAGGTAAAAGAGCTAGCCATTATGAAAAAAGCACAAGCATTTATATTCTGGATTACTAATTGACACGTCCAGTTTTCCCTTTTTACCATTAATTATTATTATCATCTAAGGTTTCAAAATCAATAGGTAAGGGTAAAATAGGCAGTTGACTACTGAAAAACCGCGTTAAAGGCACATATCTTAACTTGTGTTTTTTTTGGTGGAAAGATATTATGGGACAGACAGAGTAAATATCAAATAAAATATTGTGTATAATAGTATAAAAATAACTAATCAACTCACAGGATAAGATAGCGCTTAAGCATCTCCATCATATCTAGATTAGATTGTATAAACACAGATAACCAAAATAACTCTTTGATTGATAATAGGAAAATAGCTCAAAACCTATTACATGTTTATACAATACATTGTATGTGTTTGTGGTGTACTAAACTCAAAGGAAATGCTTCTATTTATAGGCTTCAACTCTTCACAAGTAGCAAGCAACTTGCTTATCTTCAACTTGCATAATCTGTATAAAATCTTGGATAAGATTCCATATCTTTCATAAGATTTCCTATCTTTTTCAAGTTGCATATCTTGGACAATATTGAGCCACTATTCAACATTCTTTACTTTTGACTTAGAATCCAACAATCACCCCCAATCTCTAAGTCCTTCTAGAGATATCTTTGATTCCAATCAAGCTCGCGATTTCCTTGAACTTGGTTCGTGCAATGGTTTTGTGAGAATGTCCGCCTTCTCGTTTCTAAATATACTCCACCTCCACCGCTCGCTTTTCAACACAATTAGTAATGAAATGAAACCCGTAGAATGTGGTTTACTTCTTCCTCGTGAAAACGGACTTTTGTTAGTTCGAGAAGCGTAATTTGCATCAACCCTAAGAACCACCTTTCGGCCTTGTTCTATAATTTCTCCAAGCAAACCCCTGCCATATTTGCTTGACAAGCAACCATGTAGTCGCCATATGAATCCCCGCCTCGCGAAGATGATAAAGCAAATCCAGATCTTGCTTTTATGAACACTGTTATCTGAGATAACCCATAGTAGAAAATGTGACCAGCGGTGCTTCTTCCATCATCCTGATCAACATTGTGACTACTATCACTAAAACCAATGATTGCTTTTGACCACCCTCGTGACTTAATTCAGATCCTAAGTTCCCCCGTATACCGTGAGAATGCTTAATTGCACGTATCATGCATTCTCTTGGACTTTGCATGTATCGGCTAATAACTTCAACCGAGTATGCCATATCGGGTCTTGTTTGCAAGAGATATCTAAGGCATCCTACCACCTTTCGATATTGTGTCGGTCCATTTCGGTTCATCTTCACTTCGACAATTTGGTTCCCGTCCATGGGAATGAGTTGATTGCGCCATGTAAACCAGCCTTCGTAACGCGCCGAGCATAGCTCTTTCTTGGTTTATCGTAATCCCCGCATTCT
>OU343224.1:40516062-40747573 GCA_910596185.1 Chrysanthemum makinoi | reverse complement strand
GATAGAGTTAGGAAGGTGGGGCGATAACAGCAGCAAATGCATTATTGGGGTGAAAATGGGAGCTTGGAAACCATAAGGGCGGGGAATGGGACCTTAAAACCATAAGGGTGGGGAGGGCGAGGAATAGGTGCAGGAAAGGAGCTAAAAATGGGCTTTGTGAGTTGTAGTGGGTGAAAACTTTTGAAGGTAAAATCCGATGTCCCAAGCTGCGGTTTGGGCCGGACGGCCTGTTCCCTATTTGCGTGAGCTTCGCACTCGGCGAGCCCGTTCTTGCGACCTTGGTTTCCCTCATCGCCTCGTCATATGCTCCTAGTAGCGTAATCTTGAGCAACATGCCCGTGGCAGAACTGCAAGAGGTTGAGCCACCACGGGTAACCTCACCTTGCACATGCATGTTACGGCGGTTGTCACTCGGAACTACAGCTGCAATATTTCTATGTTTACTCATGTATGGGATGACACCGGCTCGACTTGCTCTGAAGGGCCCTCATCTCATCCGCGTAATTTCAAAAAAAAAAAAAGAAAAAAGTAAGTTAGGAAAAAATAATAAATGAGAAGTAACTTAATATAATGACGATATTAAGAGATAAATTACTTATGTGGCGGCCTCGTTCTCCACAGTCTTAAATGTGCCATCTTTTTTTGAATGGCCCTTCCTCCAAGTTTCAATTAGGTCTTCATTTTGATTGTTATTGTTGACCCTCTATACATACAATATAAAATAAATTGATAACGAGGTAAATATAAACAATATAAAAACCTTTAAAATCACAAAAATTATAACGAGTCTTACATGATGGTTTAGATCCTTGAACGAGCAGTATGCGACCTTGGTGAGTTAAAATCTTGTTTTAGATCGATTTTACGCATTTTGGCGATCTTGCCATCCGTTTGGGTCTAACCACGGTCAACCAACATCTCCCATTCCTCTTGGGTTCTGCTTCGGCTGGCTTTGGGGTGTGGATGTGCCCTTCGTTGCTGGCGTCTCGTGGATATCAAAGTATTTAGACTTGAGCACGTGTTTGTATTTCGTTATAACATCCTCTGCGTAACCATAGCCCAAGTCCTACCCTTTCCCCACGTATAAAGATTATCTCCAACGGAATGTTTCTCATTATTCAACCAAGGCGGTTGAAATAGGTCGCAAAAATTATAATATTTAAACAAACACACAATTTAAATATAACAAGCATATCTAAGCGATTCATAACAATAAGAATAGAAATAAAATAAACAATAAATATAACTTTTGGTAGTGGGCATTATATGCCTTATAAGAATCAGGAATTTCTTCCCAATCGCAATCAAAGGGAAGTGGCCTCACTTGTTCAATAAGACTTTTCGCTGCGGTGCATAAGTGCCTACGGTGAGAAGGTGCTTGATCATCTAGGAATCAAAGCTTATAGGCAAAGGCATTCCGTTATTCTCTCCTAAAAGCCTCCTTAAGGCCGATTTGCGTCACCGATGATCATCGAACCTACAAATATAAGTTATTGAGTTGTGAAAATACATGTAAAAAATTCAGTTTTATCAATAAAAATTATATAAAAATAAAAATAAAATAAAAATAAAAAATCACAATTTCTTACCTATGCAATAGCCCGACATAGTAAATGAGGGCCGTTTGGGTGGATCACCATGGCATCCCCGGCTGTGATCTAGAACGTATGCATCGTAAAAGTAAAAGTACAAGAAACACATAATTTGCGGACCAATTAATACTAATATGCACATTCATATAAATATACACATTCATATAAACATATATTAACAATTTCATTCAAATTACAATTTAAAAACAATAATTGTCATAATCAAATTACAATTCAAAAACAATTAATTGTCATAATCGGAATCATCACTAGATAAAACTTCTCCAACAACAATAGTGGGTTCACTTCATCATCGCAACGCCAACAACATCATCATCATCAAGGACATGAGCAGCGCGTTATCTTCATTAGTAATAAAATCGGCATCTTCTTCACAACATCTCGGTGGGCGTTCCTTCGTTGATTCATCATTTACACTCAAATTCATCTGAAAACAGTCAAATAACAGACAATGCAACATCGATGAGCTGCGCCATGTATAACATCCTCGATCGAATCTACCACATCCCGATGCGGATCTTCCGATGATGAACATCTTGACTACCTTCCAATGAGGTGGTCAGGTCTGAGTCTTCAAGGTAGAAGACTTGTGTTGCTTGTGTCGCAAGAAGAATGTGGTTGATTCTATAAGCATCTCGTTGATCAAAATATGATGTATGCCATGTTCAATGTAAGAACGTCTGGGCGTGGCGTAGGGTTAGTAGGAGTTCGGGTGTCGAACCATATACATCGGAACAACACAACCTTATGGTTGCCCATATAAGTGAGCTCTAGAATTTCTTCCAGTTGACCATAATACATAGCTCCATCGAGGCCGAAGTGTTGAAACTCCACGCTTTGAGTGGTATGAAGTTTATCGCTATTGGTGCAAGAACTTCACACGTTCACTATGCATGCGGGTATGTACTTGCACTAGATGTAGGTCCATATGCCAAAGAGAGTAACTTCGGGACTACAACTTGGGTCTTTGCCTACGCTCTTTTCCGAATCTCTGAAAGAGATACAAACAGATTTAGATGAGCAATAACTCGGACTACAAGGTAATATATCGTTTACCTTGTGATTGATTGACCGAGGAGAAAACTTGTTTCCACGGTTTTGTTAGGAAATTCACTTTGCACAAAGGTAATGAATAAGTCATCAAACAAATAACTTAAGAAAAAAAAGTTCTTCAAAATATAAAAGAAGAAACATACTCTTTTTCGCCGGGATGTGCGTCTATTCGGAATTTGTTGTTAAGTATAAACCATACAATTTGCATAACATCTCTATTCAACCGAGCGGGCGTTCTCTACCCACGGTTTGCCTCTGGACTGGAACACTGGAATTTATTTGGTTGTTCGAATGGCGAGTCATCATTCTGCCAAGGCGATTAAATCTCGCCTCGACATCCTTAAGATAACGACGAAAAGTTAATGCTTTACGCAGCATAACCCTCGCTTATAGAACCTTCAGCTTGGCTTTATTTCGGACATAATTTTTTAGTTTTTCATGTATCTTTCAAATGGATACATCCTGTAGTAAAATGAGCCACCTAGAATAGCCTCTTGGTGTATGTATAACCAAATGAATCATTATATTATGTCAAAAAGCGAGGGAAATATTTGCTCTAAATTAATCATAACATCGATCATTTTTTGTTTAGCTTTCTTCATGTCCCTTTGCATCAAATTTGAGCACAAATCGCTTAAAGAATAAGCGAGCTCGATTAATAGGGTTGAAATGTCTTTAGGTAAGTATGTGCAAAATCCATAAGGAAGTAACATTTGCATCATTATGTAATGATCATGAGATTTTAGGCCCCATTATGTTGTTATCATGGTCACTTTTTCTTGAAGTTGGATCCAAACCCATCGTAGTATAACTCCTTTGATGAATTTACAAAAAGTTTTACGTTTCCGTGTGAAAGAGTATGTTGGATGAGGCTTATCGAACTTCTCGTTTCCTTTATCAACGAGCCACAACTCCTTTCGAACTCCCAAAGTTTTCAAGTCTTGCCTTGCCTTTAAGCGTGTCTTTGGATTTGTCGTTCATTAACAAGGTATTCAGCACACTCTCAAGCATGTTCTTTTCGATGTGCATGACATCGAGATTGTGTTTTAGTAGAAGAACGGGCCAATACTCCGGTTAAGTAGAAAATAGAACGCTTACTCCAATTCAATTCGATTTCTCGATTAGGTTTAGGGTTATTTTTAAAGTGTTTGGATGCTTCCACAGACACGTTTAAAGACTTTACTAATTTAAATCATGATTTCCTGATGGGTAAAGCTTTTAGGAGGATGGTTCCTTTCAGGTATACCATGGAATTCCTTATGTTTATTCCTTAGTGGATGCCTTACGCGTAAGAATCTTCTATACCCAACATAAGCGATTTTATGCTTCACAGGAAGCAATGAAGTGTGATTACATATGGGGCATGCATAGTAGCCTTGTCCAATCCACGGACAAACTACTTTGAAATGGAAAGTCATTGATGGTCCATAAAACCGCCCGCTTTCATTTTGAAATGAGTACCGATGGCGTGATCTAAAGTCCACTCTCTATCCACAACTCTTTGATTTCTTTGATCAAAGGTCGCAAGAAAACATCAATGTCCTTTGCGGTGATTTAGGGCCGAGAATTAACATCGTCCACATTAAAGAAGTCTCTTTCATACACATCCAAGGGGTGTGTTGTATGTTGTCAATATCAATGCCACTCTGTAACCTTGACTCATGTTGCCAAACAGTTGAAACCATCGGCCAACCTAATCGGACGTTTTAGGGTCACAAGAAAACTCCGGGTTTCATTATGTCAAAATTTTTCCGTGCTTGACCATCACACGGGTGATTCATCTTACCTTTTTCCTTAGACTCATCCAGTGGCATGCCAAGTCATCCACTTTGGGATGTCTTTGTGTTGAACATACATTGTAGTCTAGGTTTTACGGAAAAGCGCCAACACCTTGTTGGATACTTTCTTCCCCTTGAGTCTTTTGGTTTTTCCATCTACTCTCGTTGTAGGTTGGACAATTATTGAGACTTTTGTTCTCATCTGATCCCCAAAATAAAAAATAATCATTTATACAAGCATGGATCGATTCATATCCTAACCCGATATCTTTGTATGTCTTCTTGATTTCATAGTATGACGGTGGGAAATTGAATCCTTTACTAGGGGGACATGCCGTTTGCGAAAGAGCTAGAATCTTGTTAAACCCGACATCAGTTATTTTATGTAAGACCTTGATGTGCGGCTCGACGTAAAGCCCAATGTAGTCATATCACAACTTGGGTACAACTTTTTGGTGGACCTAGCAAGTAACTCTAGCGTGCACAGTAATGCTAGGATCATTGGTTTGAGTTGGTTGAGGACATGTTGTTTGATCCGTTGAAACCTGTTGTTTGAGATGGTGGAGTTGGGACATTATCGGTGAGAAATATCTTGGAAGAATGCATCCATGTCCATGTGTTCACGTGAAGGTGGTTGTGGTGTGTTGTGTACTCTGGTGGAGGAAGTGGTTCACCATGATATTTCCAAAGGGTATAATGTGTGTCAAACCCGTATTTAGATATGTGTGACTCAAGAGTTTTGAGCGTACCCAATTTAGTTCTTGTTACCTAACGAACACATGGGCAATGAATCATTTGAGATACCAATGACTTACAATGCTTGGATGAATGCAAAAAGACCATCTAAAAATTACGGGGAATTACGGTTGGATCTGATGGTCCAACTCTTATCAATTGTCATATGAACGTTGTAAAAACATATTCAAAAAAATGAATTTATATATATACATACATATGAAAATAAACACATTCAAACATGAAAAGGCGTAATTATGAGTTGTTCTATTTACATAGTGCAACTATGGAAGGCAATCCTAACCCACTCTTTGAATGTAGTCTCATATATGAATGTATATAGCTGATTTACTATTTGAAAAAATTCGGCAGCATTTCCCCTCAACTCCCCAAATATGTGCATTAAAAACATATTCGTAGGAGTGAAAGGAAATCTTGTCAAATTTCTCTCAAATAGTAAAACAGCTTATACATCCATATCTAAATGAGACAAAACATTCAAAAAGCAGTCCCAAACAAGTGACTTTCTGAAATTAATTTCTAATAAATTAATTTCGGACGGGTTTTCTATAGGATGATTAACTTTGGACGGGGAATTTCCAAAATTAATCACTAAAATCCTAAAAACAGTAACACAAGTTTAACAATCACAATATTACTAACCAAAGTATCATTTTCATTTTAACACGGTCACTTTAAGTATTACAAGTAACAATTAATAACATATCACATGACATTTTTTCCGATATCACATATCATTGTCATTTTAACACGGTCACTTTAAGTATTATAAGTAACAATTAATAACATATCACATGACATTTTTTCTGATATCACATATCATTTTCATTTTAACACGGTCACTTTAAGTATTATAAGTAACAATTAATAACATATCACATGACATTTTTTCCGATATCACATATCATTTTCATTTTAAGTATTATCGACAAAGTAATAAAAGTATATACATTATCGACAAAGTAGTAAAAGTATATATATATATATGTATGTATGTATATATATATATATATATATATATATATATATATATATATACCTATTTAATTTGAAATACAGGGAAGTGAAGAAAATAGAGAGAAAAAAGAGGTGGTCGCTTTCGACCCGACACTACAGCTGTCCCAAACACTCAGACGGTCCCGGTCCCAAACGCTACACATAAAACCATAATTAAACAAACTATCCGTCCCAAAACATTTGTCGTACCAAATTAATTAATAAAAGTTTTTAGGCGACATTTATGCATACCAAAAACATTAACAAAATTAATAAAAAAATCACTAACCAACACAAAAGGTGGTGGTGGTGGGCCTATGTTCTACGGTTGTTGGTGGTGGACTGTGGCGGTGGTTCACGGTGGTGGTGAGTTCTTTAAGTTGGACCATCTAACCAACACAAACACAACATAAAACCATTGTAAACAAACCATAATTAAAGAAATTAAATTAACAAACAAAATTTTAACCAAAAAAAATACCTTTAAACAAAACTAAATAGCAAAATTATACAAATTGTACACATGGTGTATTAAATTGATGGTTATGAGTGATAGTAGTGTTGTGGTGGTGTCGAATTGAAGAAAATTGCGTTTTTTTTTGGGTTTTTGACGGATTTTTTTTCTGTTTTTACGAGCAGTTGGGAGGTTTTTTGTTAAATTAAGTGTTGAAGAAAGAGGTGAAGAATTAGATCTGGTGAATTATTGAGCTATTTTTGGGATTTACAAAAGGTCGACATTGTCGTCGCATTTTTGTTATTTTAGACTGACACAAAAAGGTATGACAATGTCGTACCTTTTTGTTTTTTTTGCCAGAATTATTTGGCGGGTTATTTGATTTTGGTGAAAAATTTTGTTAAAAAAAGGGTACGACAATGTCGTCCTTTTTTTTTCCTTTAATTTATGTATATTAGAATGTCCTTAAATTATTTAATTAATAATAAATAAATTAAATTTGTTATAAACTTTTTAAATAATTTAAAAATTAATTAATTAGTTATAAAAAGTTTAAATAAATTAAAAATAATTTAAATTAGTTATAAGAAATTTAAATTAGTTATAAAATATTTAAATTGATTAAAAATGATTTAAAATTAATTATAAATTGTTTATATAAATTAAAACGGATGGCATGTTAAAACGAATGAATCGAGATTGTATGATATTTTATACATGAGATGATATCCTTATACATGAGATGATGTTAGACGAATGATTCTAAATGACATCGTTATACATGATATGTAACACTAACGAGTCTAGGTGATATCCTTATACTAACTCTTTAAATGACCGAGTATAGGTGCTATGGAATACGTATCATGTTAAACGACCGAGTATAGGTGCGCTATGGTTTACGTATCATGTTAAACGACCAAGTATAGGTGCTATGGTATACTTGGTGCTATGGTTTACGTATCATGTTAAACGACCAGGTATAGGTGCTATGGTATACGTATCGTGTTAAACGACCGAGTATAGGTGTGATTCTCGTTGAGGTTCAGGGGTATGTGTGTATGGATAAAACCACAATATCGATATCAAAAATAACCACAAGTAGTAATTTAAAATCCCTTTAGGAAAAGGATAATGAATCAAAACCCGTGAGTGATAGTGATACGGATTAGGAAATCCAGTGCGTTTCCCAACAGGTGTGAATGGGCAATGTCGTTATTGGTTCGTTATTAAAATGCTCGATGTGTTGGATTTATGATTATATTAAAACTACTGGAATGGGAAAGCAATTATGGAATTAAACTACGGAAATCTAAGTTACGCAAATGAAACGTAATAAAAATGCAACTACGTCTATTCTAAATCCTAAGAATAATCTAAAATTACTTTCTAACTACAAATGATATTTGAAAATTAACTAAGAATTAAAACTAATTTTTATGAATTTTAAAATTTATTAAAATTAAAAACTAATTATTAACTTTTAAAACTAAATTAAAATACTAAAAATTATGAAAATTAAGGGAAAATATGAAACTATTTTTATAAAATCTAAAATATCCTAAGAGAATTTTCAAAACTATTTTTTATTTTTCTGATTATTTTTCTATTTTCTACAAATTTAAAACTATATAAATCTAATTAAATGGCTAAAAATTACAAAATAAGCTAGGAAAAATAAAAATTATTTTTTGCTTTTTGTATTTATCTTAATCTGTGAAAATTGAAAAATTATTTTTTGGAACTTTTTCTTAATTATTTGCAATAAAAGCTATTTAAAAATGACTAAAAGCTTTTAAATAGAGAAAAATACTAAACAGTGACCAAAAATTATGAAAAACTCAGGAAAATTCTAAATTATTATTCTAGTTCTATGAAAAATATAAAATATGATGCTTATGTGTAAGATCAGAGAGTTAAATTCTAGCTATATAGCAAATAAGCACTTGAAAATAAGCAAATAAGCACAATAATCCACCAAACTTCTACAGAGACTAGATTATACTAAAATTAAATATTATCAACTAATTCTAGCTACCCCTAACCTCTAATAAGCAGTCTACTAAGTATTAAGCTAAGCTGACCTTTCTACCCAAACAGCCTCTGACCCTCTGCTTGAGCTTATCCACAGGCTTATCAGAGAAGCTAATGTGAAAACCAGATAGGTGGTCTTCAAGACCACCAAGCAAACTACAATAGGACCAAATTTGAGACCCTAATAAGTGTAAGAACCTTGTGCAAAGGCTGCAAGATTTGAAGAAATCTGGTTTAGACATGTTTTTGACTTTTGAAAACAGTTGGAAGTTTGACTTATTTGAGATTTAAAGGCAAATTAAGGGTTGATTAAGTTGAAATAAGATGTTAATAGATTAAATTAAGCTAAACCATCAATTTCTAAACCTAATATAAGCTCTTTTAACAAGCGAGACTTGTGACTTTCTACCTAGTTTGGTTTTAGAGCAACTTTGACTTTTCAATAGCAAGCAGTAGAATGAAGACTAGATGATTATATTATAACTAAACAAGGATGAGGCAATCAATATCTACCACTGATAAGCACTAAAACTTAATTTTAAAGCCTAATCCAAACACCCAATGTGTCTAAATAAGCGATTACACTACTACTCCTACTCCTACTTATGCAAACATTCAAACAAGTAACTTACTAAGATCCTAAGCTATATTAACTTGAATTAAACTCTAAGCATAATCCAAAGATGAACATGAGTATGAATGGCGTTTTAGCATAAAACTTACAAGAAGTCCGGCATTATTTTGGCGTATAACAATATTTAACCAATCAAACCTCACTAAACTAGACCCAATCCAAACTAGGAACCCATATCCATCTCTGAACCAAATGAGAGCACCAGTTGACTTTTGTTGACCAAGTATTTTTGTGAATGTAAATGAATGAAATGGAACAAGTAAACAACAAATAACAACAGCTTATATGAAGAGAATGGTGAGCTTATTTCAACCTTAAAAACACCTTTATTCAACATTAAAACGAAAATGCAAGATAAAAAGGGAAACTTGAAATTTTATTAAAGTTGAAATAGGAATACAATAAACTTTGAGATTACAATAAAACTTTAAAAGGAAATGACTAAATAAGACTACTGAAAACCATAAGCTTAATTGAATTTAAAGAAAATTAATGCACCAATTCAATGTGAGCTCAAGGGGTCCTTTTATAGGCTGAATCAGTCTTGGATCCTTGATTGGAAGAGCCTAGAACCCTTATCCACAGTCACAAATCATCCTCTGAGTCTCAATCACCAATCAAAATGCTCCAATTCACCAAATGAGGTGTTTAGTCAATGAGAGAGCTCAATTGGCCACGCTGGCAGTTTTGTGACACCCATGTGTGGGGCGTGTCGATAAGCCTTCTAGAAGGTTGTGAGATTCTTAGTACGAGGTTGGGGTCATTGGTAAATGGTGGTAATTGGGTAAACGGGTGATTTGGGTAAAGAGCGTTTGGATTTGTTTATAATATTTCAAGTCTTTGACCAGACGGTGGGTGGTTTGACCAGGGGTCAGAGGGTAAAACGGGTTGAGTATACCGGGTTTGAAATATTGGGCGGGTGTATTAAGTTTGGGCCGGTAGAGATTATTTTGGGCGTGGATATTGGACTTGGATCAAGGACATATGTTGAACCCATAAGACATATTAAGGACTAAAGATGTATATCTTTGAAATTTGAGGGACCATAAATGTGCATTCTAAAAATCTCTTTCAAGGGCCAAACTTGTCATTCTTAAATAGACCAAGGCTGAATTTGCAACTTTTGATTCTTCAGGGTCATTTTGCCAAAAGCAAACTTGAGGGGCCATTTTGCCAAATCTTCAAACTTGAATATATCTTCCAAAATCAAATCTCCTGAGAATAAAATCTTCATAAATGCTCAATTTTTATCTTCCAGCTCAGCTTAAGCTCTCTTAATCTCTCGTGTCTCGGTTTACGTCCGATTTGGCTCCTTTTTGTGTTTTACAAATGTACAGATGCACAACACAAACTCAAAAAAACAAATATTAGTAATAAGCTCTTTGGTTATTTTGGGTGGGTTTTGATAATGAGAAGATATGTGTTTAAGTACATATCAAAATACCCCAGACGAGACCATTGTCGTGTCCCACACAATGTACAATCAACTCACGCTTCTAAAACTAAGGATTTCAATCTCCATCTACTAAACCTATGAAGAAGTAGCAAAGATTTCTCAAAAGAGATTAAGAAAGCCTTAATTCTAAAAACGCCCCGTTTACCTTTTAATTCACATGTATAGATATTACGATTAAGCACATTCGGTTATGAGTGTGGTTTGTTGAACTTTCATGTCGATCAATAACTCCAACATTTTTCAAAAGACATTATTAGGATCACGGAGTAGAAAACACAACACAGTAGAAGTGACCATACGGATAGAATACATCGTTCCTGATTTTTCACAAGTCCCCAAACTAAGTAAAAAAAATCGAAATCATTGTTACATATGATTCTAGATGCTAACACTACCCATGGAAGTTACTTGTGTAATTACCTTTTGCTCCCATTTTCCTATTTGCCTCTAGATTTTTTATTTTTGTGAGACATGAATTTCTTCATAATTCTCGTTTCGATAAATTTTATTCTGATAAAGATATAAAGCTAAGTCGATAATTAGTTATTCACCTTCCCTCGAAAACCATTGCACACAAGAATGAGGTCCACATCAAGGTCCTAATTTCACGCGATTTAGGGAGAATATCCTTTTTATGGCGACCGAGACAACTCATCTACGAGTCCGGAGACAGAAGCTTTATTTAGACATCTCCCGGATCCGAAATTTGGCTTAACACTATTTCGCATTTGCATTTTAATTTAGGCCCTTGGTCTTTTAAACTACTAACTCAACGGGATTACGCTTTCGAAGTCTTATTATGACTTTGGATTTTTCCTCTGCTTTTATAGAAGTCTAAGACAACTTTTATAGCTTTGGATTTTTCAACTTTAAAACATTTTGGGCTTTATTTCATGTTAATTTTTGTGCAAACTCAAACCCTGGCTTTTATAACAATAGAAACAATAGCAAACTACTCAGAATCATTTGTCTATTACACCGTAACACTGTGATACCTCGATGTGTACCTAACTCTCATGGGCAAAGATTCTCTAAAGAAGACAAAGAACTAACTATCGCCAAAAACTCAACATCTCTAATTATTATTAGACAAATATGGGGTGAAACAATTTTGTGGGAACAAAAGCCATAAGTACCTTCGATGGGCTCTAAAGAGAACCAACTACTCCACTTTTAGCATCTAAACTCATAAGTAACTCTATCATTTCGATCTCCAAATTTAAAATCCCAAATAAGAGATCGGATGCTTAGCGATAATTAAATTATCTATGGTTAAGGGAACAAGCTAGAGCTCAACGCCCGGTCAAGTCGAAATTCTATTCCTACTCTCTGGAAAAGTCAACAAGGTGTCAAAACATATATTAACTTAGCTAATGCTTGCTAATTGAAATCAAGTTATGCATATTTAAAATCACTCAGGGAAACTTGCAAATTCTTGGCCTTGTGCTAGAATTAGATTTTTATAGCTTCTTGTCTAAGAGACTAGCAAACTTTTCAATCAACAAGACTTAACAAAAGCTTAAAATTTTTAAATTTTTTTATTTTGCACAATTTTTTTATTTTCTAAGGAAGCGGGGTTGCAAGAGTACACGACAAAGATAAGCAAGTCTTGGTCAAATCAGATTACCCTACCCCAGACTAGAACGAAACATTGTCCTCAATGTTTAAAAGCAAGGTATCAACGAAAATCTAAAAGCCGTTTATTAAGTATGCTCAAGATAAACGTTAGTCGATAAGATTAGGATATCGGATTTATGTCGATCATGAAACTCGAGTAGAAAATGTCAAATTTCGAGCACGAGTCTTCAAATCGGAAAATCCTACACAACATCACAAACAACCAAACACGAGAAATGAAGAGGCGGACCCTTCGCGTCAATTAGAAAATAGAAAGAAAATAGAGATAAGCATGGGGTGCCTCCCACGGCGCTCTTCGTTTTTGGTTACAGAGTCGCTAGCTTGACTCGATCCCCGAATTCAGTTGTCCTTAGGGAAAGTTTGGAGATCAGGGACAACCATAGATGGGATGTCCCCTCCAAAATAATGTTTCACACGATGGCCATTCACCTTGAAATTTGGGCCATCGGTCTGAGAAAGCTCCACCGTTCCATAGGGAAAACCGAGCAACGGTGAATGGTCCGACCATCGGGTTTTGAGTTTGCCCGAGAATATCTTCAATCGAGAGTTAAAGAGGAGAACTTGATCACCAACGTTGAAAACGCGGTTTTGATTTTAGAATCATGAATCCTCTTAGTCTTCTCTTTGAAAATCAAAGAATTCTAAGTAGCAGTCCCTAAGCTCATTTATTTCATTCAATTGAACTTTCCGGTGATCACCCGCGGTCTTAAGATCAAAGTTAGCATGTTTCAAGGCCCAGAATGCCTTATGTTCGAGCTCGATGGGCAAGTGACAAGCTTTTCCATACACCAACTTAAATGGGGTGCACCCGATGGGTGTCTTGTATGCGGTCGGAAAGCCCATAATTCATCATCTAACTTATCGGCCCATGAAGCTCGATTTTCTCCTACGGTCCTTTCTAAAATCCTTTTCAAACCACGATTGAAGACCTCAACTTGTCCGCTCGTTTGCGGATGATACGCGGTAGAAAGGCGATGGGTAACTCCATATTTAGCCATAACTTTAGCAAATTGTTCATTACAAATGGGTACCGCGATCACATGATGATAGCACGAGGTGCTCGAATCGGAAAACAAATTCTTAAGAAACTTAACAACCACTCGGGCGTCATTGGTGGGGAGCGCCTTCGCTTCAACCCATTTAGACAAGTAGTCGGCGGCAGGATATACTTATTACTCTTAGAAGATGGAAATGGCCCCATAAAATCGATGCCCCACACGTCAAAAATCTCGCAAACTTGAATAGCATTTTGTGGCATTTCATCCTTTTGCGAAATTTTTCCTTGACGTTGGCAAGAATCACAAGACTTAACTAAATCATGAGCATCTCGATATATGGTAGGCCAATAAAATCCGGAATCAAAAACCTTCTTAGCGGTGTAGCTTGCACCATGATGGCCACCAATTGGTCCGTTATGGCAAGCATTGAGAATATCAAGAGCCTCTTGGCCATGAACACACCGCCGGATTACTTGATTCGCACAAATCTTAAACAAGTAGGGATCGTCCCAGAAATAATGCTTAACATCTTTGAAAAACTTTTTCTTCCTTTGGGACATCCCTTGCACTACGAAATTGCCCGCATGGTAATTTGCAAAGTCGGCAAACCATAGGGTGTTTGGGTCTTTCTTAGCAATCATCCCAAGTGTCTCAAGAGGTAATGTCTCATGATCTCCTTTTCTCGAGCACAGATGGGGATTCTCAAGTCTAGATAAGTGATCGGCAGCAAGGTTCTCCGCTCCTTTTTGTCAAGAATAGTAACATCAAACTCTTGAAGGAGGACCCACCGTAATGCGTGGCTTAGCATCTGGCTTTGCCAAAAGATACTTAAGGGCAGAATGGTCGGTATACACTATGGTCTTCGACAAGACAAGGTAGGGTCGGAATTTCTCAAAGCATAAACAACGCGGCCAATTCATTTTCGGTAGTCGTGTAATTGTGTTGGGCCTCAGACAATGTCTTACTCGCATAGTGTATGGGTTGAAAATGTGTTTCGTTGCCCCCCCCAATTGCGTAATCACGCATCACACATGAGTTCAAAGGGCAAATCCGTCGGGGCAACTAAGATCGGTCTTGATTAATTTCTTTTTGAGGAAATTAAATGCTTCAACGCATTCATTGGTGAAGATAAACGGAGCATCCTTCTCGAGGAGATGGGTGAGAAGGCGGGCTATCTTAGAAAAATCTTGGATGAAACGGCGATAGAAACCGCATGACCCAAAACTCAAATACCTTTGCTTTGCGGTAGTGGGATGAGGGAGTTTAGCTATAACGTCGACTTTAGCTCGGTGACCTCAATCCGATTTTGAAATCTTATGGCAGAGGACAATGCCCTCTCGAACCATGAAGTGGCACTTCTCCCAATTCAAGACCAAGTTGGTGACTTCACACCGTTTGAGCATGTGGTCTAGATGAGAGAGGCAAGAAGTGAAAGAATCTCCATAAACCGAGAAATCGTCCATAAAACTTCCATAGACTTCTCGATCATGTCATGAAAAATAGCCATCATGCACCTTTGGAACGTTCCGGGGGCATTGCATAAGCCAAATGGCATTCGTCGGTAAGCAAACGTTCCATAAGGGCACGTGAAAGTCGTTTTCTTGATCATGGATCAATCGAATTTGAAAGTAAGAGAAAAACCATCGAGGAAGAAATAGAACTCATTCCCCGCTAAACGTTCGAGCATTTGATCCATAAAAGGTAGCGGAAATGGTCCTTCGCAGTAGCATCGTTCAATTTTATAATCAATACACACCCTAATCTGATGAGGCGTGTGGAAATCAACTCATTATTGTTAGCGGCGGTCATGCCACCTTTCTTCTGAACACAATGGATAGGGCTAACCCATGAGCTATCGGAGATTGGATAAATGATTCAGGCGTCGAGGAGTTTAAGAACTTCCTTTTTGATAACCTCATGAATTTTCGGATTAACCCTCCGTTGTTGTTGAATAACGGGTTTGCAATCGTCTTCCATTAAAATCTTGTGAGTACAAAAACGAGGGTTTATGCCTTTGATATCAGAAATTTGCCAAGCGATGGCACTCTTATGTTTCTGAAGAATCTCCAAAGTGGGGTTTTCTCCTCATCTTTCAAGTTTTAGCAATGATGACGGAAACTTGTTGGTCTTCAAGAAAAGCGTTATTCAAGATGAGGAGGTAAATCCTGAGCTCGGGCTCGGAGGTTTTTCGTTGGTCGCTTTACGCATTTGATTTCTTCAAACATAATCTCTTTCGGAGGGAGTGACGGTGATGGATCTTCATTTAGCAATTGTTCAAGATAAAGGATATCTCCTTCCGAATCATAAACACCATCATCAATTCCCGGTGGAATCGATTCATCATCAGCAAGAAACTCATCGACCTCTTCCAAGACAAAATCACCTCCCTCGAATGGAGTGAGAGAGGGGGAAGAGTCGGCAATTATAGGCTCTGAAGATGGTTCAACATTTTCAGAAGGAATGGTGGGATTACCACCCATAAAATCAAGAAGCTTTTGAGCATACTCCTCCGTTGCAATATCGAGAACGGCATTTATTGATTAATAGAAGCATCATCATAATTGGAGGAGTATCTCAAAGGATGGTTAATGTTAAATGAGACGGTTTCCTTATGAGATCGTAGAGTAATTTCTCCTTCATAACGTCAATCATCATACGACCCGTTCGTAAGAAAGGTCTCCAGAGAATAAGAGGCACTCGGGAATCAGCATCAAAGTCAACGACACGAAGTCGGCCGGGAAAATGTAGTGGTCCTACTTTCACATAGACATCTCTGATTCCTTCGGAATAGAGGTTGATCGGTCCGCGAGTTCAAGTCATCTTAGTAGAGTGAGATCTGGGAGAGAAAGCTTGTTATAAATCGAAAGGCATTAAGTTAATACTGCGCACAAGATCGCCAAGGCAGAGCATTTCACAATTCCCGGAAACTCACAAGGGATAAGAAATTTTCCGGGGTCTCCTAACTTTTCGGGAAGTTTCTTGAGGAGCACCGCCGAGCAATTCTCATTCAACGGTGTTTTGCAATTTCGCCAATTTTTCCTTATTACTCACTAAATTTTTGATCATGGTGGCAAATTTCGGCATGAGGAGTAAAGCGTCGGTGAAACTGATGTTAAAATTCAAGGATTGAATGATTTCAACAAATTTCTCCATTTGGTTTTCGGTTTAATCACGAATCCTTTGATCTTGAAGTCTAGACGGATAAGGAAGTGAGGGTTTGAGAGTAGTCTTCGAACATCGGGTTCGGAATTGGAGTCTGAATGACCGGAGGTGGGGCCGGGTCGGTGCACATTTTCTTCAATAACCACGGGTTCTCGTTCCTCCTCCTCACCGTGAGTAGAAAGCGATGGTTCATCATAAGCCTTACCATTCCGTGTGGTTATAGCTTTAACTCACCCTTGGGTTGGGAATGGTATCACTTGGAAGAGATCCCGAACTCGAGGGTTGACTTATCTTACATAAAACAGCATTCAACATGTTTTCAAGTTTATCTGCGAAGCATCCAATTTGTTGTTCAAGTGAATCTCATTCCTAATCTCATTGCTTTGTCTAGTCAACGAAGATTGAAACTCATTTCTCAAACTTGAAATCTGAGTTTGCATGGTTTGGATGGTAGCATTATTGTGTTGAACGTAATTCGTGAATTCATTTGAAGGCAAAGGTGGAGCTTGATAGCTTGAATTTGGATATCCTTGATTGTAATTGACTCCTTGATTCGGTATTGATTTGGTGGGGCTTTGAATTGGTTTTGAACATTTGGTCCACGAACTTGATTTTGATTAAAACGAGTCTAATTGTTTGATTGAGAAAATCCCGGAGGTACCATTTGATTACTAACACGAGGGTTTGGTTCAACTTGAGAACGGTATTGGTTACCTCCGGTTCTGACATTAGCTTCGAAAGGATTTCCATCGGTGGCAGTACAATTGTAGTAGGCATGCGGGCCACCACAAGTAGTACAAGTCGTTTCCACCACTTTGACTTGCTGGTGGAGAAGAATTAACCTTAGCGGTCTTAATTTTAACCAAAGCCTGAATCATGTCCGTAAGTTTATCAATCTTAGCATCGGTGCTAGGCGTATTTTCGTGAAGACGAGGACGATGGTGTAACACTTTCGCTCGAGACAACCGATTTGCTACGTGAGGTACGAACTTTAGATTTGTTCTCAATAATCAACAAGGCAGCTCTCGTTGATCGGGTCAACAAATTACCACCAGCGGCGGCATAGAGAGTCTTGATCGGTTTCATTCAAACCGTTATAAAACGTATCAAGTTGGTGTAATTCAGTAAAACCATGATGGGGACATTGCCTAAGCAAATCTTTGAATCGGTCCCATGCCTCACTAAATGATTCATCAAATCTTTGTGTGAATTTCGTTATTTCATTTTTAAGGCTTGTTGTTTTAGACGGTGGGAAGAATTCGTTCACAAATTTTGATACTAAATTCTCCCATGTGGTTATCGATCGAGGGGGTAGTTTTTCGAGCCAAATCGGCGCGGCCCCTCAAGTGAAATGGGAAGAGTAGGAGCTTGATAGCCTCTTCCGGAACGTTACGGTACTTGATCGTAGACGTGAGCTTGTTGAATCGTCGGATATGAGAGTGAGGATCGTCCTTCTCAAATCCATAAAATTGGCTTGACGAAACCAAATTTATCAATCCGTGTTTAAGCTCAAAGTTATCGGCAGCGATTGCCGGACGGCGATGGCTTCTCCATAACCCTCGGTGGGTGCTTGAAGTTGCTCTAGCATAGATCGGTTGTCCTCCGCCATTTCGATAATGGTCGGATTAGTTCGAATCTGGGTTCGACTAATGGAGCACGTCTATTTCGCCTTCGGGTTGTAGCGGCTTCACGAATCGGTCTCGTAGTTATTGGAACGAGTCGCATGCACTTTCAAAACCAAGGCAATTAAACGAACGGTATTCGAAAAACCTGACTTAACCAATAATCCCAAGTGAATAAATCACTTTAAAGACAAACGCACAAGCGGCGGAGAAGCTATTTAGGTCGCTGAAGCTTATTAAAAACCGCCTCTTCTGACCAGTAATTTAATGTCGTGCTTATACCCACCCACGGTTTGTTTATCGAATAGAAATAAATCAATTCACAAGTGACACAAAGGCAAGTTTTTGATCTTTAGTTCGGGAACTTATTAATGATAACACCTGCGTTGAGAATGTTATATAATTGATGTATTCTATTTTAGCTCAAAAACAAAAGAGAAAATCTTTTGTATTTTTAATATGATATATATATATATACAAAAGAAAAAGGAAAATATTTTTACTTTTTTATTTTATAGAAAATAGTAACTTCACAAAGGAAGGATCTCGAGTCACTAATCGTCAAACCTCAAACGATATTGTCGCGACTAAACTCCCAATGGCGTAAAATTTGATTCGTTGAAGTTTAGGGGTATGTGTGTATGGATAAAACCACAATATCGATATCAAAAATAACCACAAGTAGTAATTTAAAATCCCTTTAGGAAAAAGGATAATAAATCAAAACCCGTGAGTGATAGTGATACGGATTAGGAAATCCAAGTCGTTTCCCAACGAGGTGTGAATGGGCAACGTCGTTATTGGTTCGTTATTAAAATGCTCGATGTGTTGGATTTATGATTATATTAAAACTACGGGGAATGGGAAAGCAATTATGGGAATTAAACTACGGGAAATCCTAAGTTACGCAAATGAAACGTGAATAAATGCAACTACGTCTATTCTAAATCCTAAGAATAATCTAAAATTACTTTCTAACTACAAATGATATTTGAAAATTAACTAAGAATTAAAACTAATTTTTATGAATTTTCTGGAATTTATTAAAATTAAAAACTAATTATTAACTTTTAAAACTAAATTAAAATACTAAAAATTATGAAAATTAAGGGAAAAATATGAAACTATTTTTATAAAATCTAAAATATCCTAAGAGAATTTTCAAAACTATTTTTTTTATTTTTCTGATTATTTTTCTATTTTCTACAAATTTAAAACTATTTAAATCTAATTAAATGGCTAAAAATTACAAAATAAGCTAGGAAAAATAAAAATTATTTTTTGCTTTTTGTATTTATCTTAATCTGTGAAAATTGAAAAATTATTTTTTGGAACTTTTTCTGATTTATTTGCAATAAAAGCTATTTAAAAATGACTAAAAACTGTTTTAAATAGAGAAAAATATCAAACAGTGACCAAAAATTATGAAAAACTCAGGAAAATTCTAAATTATTATTCTAGTTCTATGAAAAATATAAAATATGATGCTTATGTGTAAGATCTGAGAGCTGCAGTAATAGCTGTATAGCAAATAAGCACTTGAAAATAAGCAAATAAGCACAATAATCCACCAAACTTCTACAGAGACTAGATTATACTAAAATTAACTATTATCAACTAATTCTAGCTACCCCTAACCTCTAATAAGCAGTCTACTAAGTATTAAGCTAACTGACCTTTTCTACCCAAACAACTACTGACCCTCCTGTTTGAGCTTATCCACAGGCTTATCAGAGAAGCTAATGTGAAAACCAGATAGGTGGTCTTCAAGACCACCAAGAAAACTACAATAGGACCAAATTTGAGACCCTAATAAGTCATAAGAACCTTGTGCAAAGGTCAAGATTTGAAGAAATCTGGTTTAGACATGTTTTTGACTTTTGAAAACAGTTGGAAGTTTGACTTATTTGAGATTTAAAGGCAAATTAAGGGTTGATTAAGTTGAAATAAGATGTTAATGGACTAAATTAAGCTAAACCATCAATTTCTAAACCTAATATAAGCTCTTTAACAAGCGAGACTGAGCTTGACTTTCTACCTAGTTTGGTTTTAGAGCAACTTTGACTTTTCAATAGCAAACAGAGAAGACTAGATGATTATATTATAACTAAACAAGGATGAGGCAATCAATATCTACCACTGATAAGCACTAAAACTTAACTTTAAAGCCTAATCCAAACACTCCCTTAAATGTCCTAAATAAGCAGATTACACTACTACTCCTACTCCTACTTATGCAAACATTCAAACAAGTAACTTACTAAGATCCTAAGCTATATTAACACTGAATTAAACTCTAAGCACAATCCAGCATGAACATGAGTATGAATGGCAGTTTTTAGCATAAAACTTACAAGAAGTCCGGCATTATTTTGGCAGCATAACAATATTTAACCAATCAAACCTCACTAAACTAGACCCAATCCAGCAACTAGATCAACCCAATTCCATCTCTGAACCAAATGAGAGCACCAGTTGACTTTTGTTGACCAAGTATTTTTGTGAATGTAAATGAATGAAATGGAACAAGTAAACAACAAATAAACTCACAACAGCTATATGAAGCTAGGAGCTTATTTCAACCTTAAAAACACCTTTATTCAACATTAAAAACTGAAAATGCAAGATAAAAAGGGAAACTTGAAATTTTATTAAAGTTGAAATAGGAGTACAATAAACTTTGAGATTACAATAAAACTTTAAAAGGAAATGACTAAATAAGACTACTGAAAACCATAAGCTTAATTGAATTTAAAGAAGATTAATGCACCAATTCAATGTGAGCTCAAGGGGTCCTTTTATAGCTGGAAATCAGTCTTGGATTCTTGATTGGAAGAGCCTAGAACCCTTATCCACAGTCACAAATCATCCTCTGAGTCTCAATCACCAATCAAAATGCTCCAATTCACCAAATGAGGTGTTTCGTCCAATGAGAGAGCTCAATTGGCCACTTGGCAGTTTTGTGACACCCATGTGTCGGGCGTGTCGAATAAGCCTTCTAGAAGGTTGTGAGATTCTTAGTACGAGGTTGGGGTCATTGGTAAATGGTGGTAATTGGGTAAACGGGTGATTTGGGTAAAAGGGCGCGTTTGGATTTGTTTATAATATTTCAAGTCTGTTGACCGGTACGTGGGTGGTTTGGTAGGGTCCAAGAGGGTAAAACGGGTTGAGTATACCGGGTTTGAAATATTGGGCGGGTGTATTAAGTTTGGGTCGGGTAGAGTTATTTTGGGCCGTGGATATTGGACTTGGATCAAGGACATATATTGAACCCATAAGACATATTAAGGACTAAGATGTATATCTTTGAAATTTGAGGGACCATAAATGTGCATTCTAAAAATCTCTTTCAAGGGCCAAACTTGTCATTCTTAAATAGACCAAGGCTGAATTTGCAACTTTTGATTCTTGGGGTCATTTTGCCAAAAGCGAGAAACTTGAGGGGCCATTTTGCCAAATCTTCAAACTTGAATTTATCTTCCAAAATCATCCTCGAGAATAAAATCTTCATAAATGCACAATTTTGATCTTCCGGCTTAAGCTCTCTTAATCTCTCGTGCTCGGATTTACGTCTGATTTGGCTCCTTTTTGTGTGTTTTTACAAATCCGTACCTGCACAAGCACAAACTCAAGAAAACCACAAATATTAGTAATAAACGGCTCTTTCTTGGTTATTTTGGGTCAGTTTTGATAATGAGAAGATATGTGTTTAAGCACATATCAAGGTGCTATGGTATACGTATCATGTTAAACGACCGAGTATAGGTGCTATGGTTTACGTATCATGTTAAACGACCGAGTATAAGTGCTATGGTTTACGTATCATGTTAAACGACCAAGTATAGGTGCTATGGTATACGTATCATGTTAAACGACGAGTATAGGTGCTATGGTATCATTATCATGTTAAATGACCAAGTACAGGTGCTATGGTATACATCAATACATTATTATTATTATTATTATTATTATTATTATTATTATTATTATTATTATTATTATTATGTATTATTATTATTATTATTATTACATATGTCCAAATTGTTGCAGTTCCCACCAAAAATAGCGCCAAGAATCCCACCAAAAAAATGGCGCCAAGAATTCCCACCAAAAAACATGGCAACCACATTATATAGAATTCAGAACCTCTTATCCTCAAAACCACTCAACCTCACAACCTCTTATCTTCACACAATTTTCAAAACCTGGGATGGAGCCATTTAATCCTTTTATGTGTTCTTGTGGACCAGGAAATATAAAATTAAGAACATCACATAGAGAATATTTATCACGGGCGACAATATTATTCATGTCTGTCAAAAGGTGAACAATCATACATTTCTTATTTATGTAAATATACAAATAATTGGGTAGTAATCTCTTATAATTTTCTTATTATGTAACGGCCGGAAAAGATAATGGGTACGGATATTTTATGTGGAAGGATGCATTTGACGAGTACTTAAGAACAATCTCTTCTCAAGGTTCTGGATCTGCACCAACAGAGTGCTCGTGTAACGCCCCGACCCGACAAGGGTAAAGGAATCACAAGTAATGGTGTCATATCAAAGCAAACATAAATATCCAAAAGAAATCTCAACATAAATATTGAAATAATCCAAGTCAAATGACTTCAATACATAGGTCCCAGCGGAAAAATAAACTCCAAATGAAATGTCTAAAATATAAAGTCTAAATGGCATCATAAGATCAACGCTAAAATTCTCTAAGGTAAGTCCACACAGCACTCATCCCAAAGCAATACCCACTCCATGCTTAGATACCGCCGGGAAGAAAAGAAATGCGGTTGAGCTTCAAAAGCCCAATGAACGGATATACAAGCAAAACGAATACGAAACGAGCGAATCGAAATAAAGTGAAAGAAAGATAGCAAAATCATAATTATCTCAAAAGATAAACCATGATAATAGAATAAGTTTTATAGCTAACTACCTCGAGCCCAAATACATATGCCATATCATAAACAAAATCATATTCACATAAGGCAACATTTGTAGGGGAGACCTACCAGAGTTATGAAGGGCGTGCATGCACGCGCCAATCATCGGATAACATATAGCATATAACATATAATATATAACATATAACAGATCTAGGATGCACCCATACCTGCAAACATACATTGATAATATAATATAAATTGAGCTCATAACAAATAACAGATAAGGGTGGCGAGAACTTCACTCTCTGCCTAGAGTCATGTCGTAAGTGCATTCTTGACCGAACATGGAACCCTCATGACTAGTTAATAATTGGCTCGGTGTCACAACTATCTTAGGTCAAATAAGAATGTCATAACTGACATAGATCATATTTTATCAAATGTTTAATCATGTTTTCAAAATCAAAGTCTTCATATCATATAATTCAAAATCAATGTTTTATGATTCAAAAATCAAAGTTCGATACGCATAGCGGCTCAAATAGACACATTATGGTTCATAGCAAAGGCTTAGGAAATCCTAATGTAAAGCTAACGAAAAGCGTTATAAGAAACCTTTCCTGAAAAGGTCAGAATATCTGTACCTTATTCCAAAGCAAATGATCGAAAAGAAGAAACAGGGGAAGCAAAGGATTACTCCTTCTTCACAGAACCTATACACATTAACGGTCGTACATGTTATTTATGATTCCATAATCATCGAAATGATCTTTTAATATTTGGCTTTCATACTTAGTATATTTAATGATCTTAATACTTTAGGGTTTTATAATCAAATGAGACTTAAGTGTTTTATAATTAATATAGTAGATTAGGGTTCATTATGTCATTAATTAAAGTTTAGGGTTAAATGTGAAAATAGTTTAAACGTCATAACTCACACATAAAATAACGAAATTAACTATCTTCAAACCCTAATCGTCTCTCATTTATGTTCTAGGGTTTTCTCATTCTTTAATATCTCATTAATATGCATTTACTTATATGTTGCATCTTTTAATGACCCGTTACTTAACCTAACACGTCATAAAACAATCTTTCCTTTTATGTTTCACCATGCACGTTTATGATTTTATGTGACATACAAGTTACTTATTACTCGGATTAATTACCGTTTACATTTTACAAGTTCACTGGCGTATAATTACTTTTACATATGAGACCGATTCACAAACCATTAGGTTTTGGCATACCTTATTCGATTCACATATCAAACTAGGGTTTATGTTTACATGACCTTTACTTAATTAATATACTTTTAAAACTCATATGTGGTTCGGTTCAACTTAGGGTTTCAATTAATAGGTTATTACGCAAGTCTTAACTCATCTACGTACTTAACTCATTCAAGTTATCATGTTTTACACTTTAGTCGAATTATATGCATGGTTCGGTTATAACACATAAGGTTCGGTTTAATACATATGGTTCGGTCCTTATGCAACTCGACATAACCATGACTCGATTCAATAATACATATTACGTACATAGCTCTTTAATACTTTTAAGGTTTAATCATTAGGGTTTGCCTTGTTATGGTTTCATACTGCTTCGACACAAGACAAGGAAGCATAAGTTGACAAAACGAAACAAGTTACAATACAATAACTTAAGGTACATCAAAGAAAACGAGAATAGGTTATACCTTGACTTGGTTGAAGCAAAAACTCGACACCAAGGGTTGTTGGTATTCGGCTGAATGGAGCAAAGAAAAGAAGAGAGAGGCAAAACAAAACTAGGGTTTCACTTTTGTGTTTATGTGTTGTATATATAGGTAGTAGTAATTTCGGTTTAGGCTTAGGAAAGGTCTTGGGTTCGGCCTAGTCCAACCGAGCACACACAAACCAGCCCCATTGGGCTTGCTCTTGACCCACGACCACAAAACAAACGCCCTTGGGCTCTTGAATTCGGCTTGGCACAAAAGAAAGTCCATCCAAACAAACGAACGGCCCAACATATTAGCGAAACGTTAAATCTTCGTCGTACCAAAATCGATCACGTAATATATTTTAGTTATGTTTTATTATTCGCAAGTTAAGTTTCAAATTTAAAATGATATAAATGTATTCTACGTATTTTATAAATTTCGATTTCAAGGGTATTTTAGTCTTTAATCGGGTTTTAGATTTTCGGTTTTACAATTCTTTCCCCTCTAAAGAAAAATTTTCGTCCTCGAAAATTGAAATGAAACGAAACGAAAATGAAAATGAAATGAGAACATACCAAACTATTCAAAGAAATGAGGATAACTAACTTCGCATCGACTCTCGGTTTCCCAAGTAACCTCACGTTCCGGATGATTTTTCCAAAGAATCTTAACGAACGGAATGACTTTATTTCTCATGACTCTTTCTTGCCTTTCTAAAATAGCTGGGTTCTTGAGATAAAGACATATCGGATTGAATTTGGTCAAACGATAAGAAGAAACGCGTAACGGATGATAGTTGTATCCCCTTAGGAGTGATACATGGAAAACGTCATGAACATGCGATAAGCGGAAGTGCTAATCGTCTGAAAACTTCTCTATATCGTTCTAGAATTTCAAGCGGTCCGATAAATCGACTGAGCTTGCCCTTGATTCCAAAACGTTTCACACCTCTAAATGGCGAGACTTTCAAAAATACACGATCTCCAACCCGAAATTCTAAATCACGACGATGCTTGTCGGCATAACTTTTCGGCGAGACCTAGCTTCCTTCAACTTTTCTCTAGCAACAACTACCTTCTCATTAGTGATCTCGATCATTTCCGGACCTTCAATCAAACGCTCACCTACTGTCCCAAAATAGGTGCTCTACATTTCCTTCCATAAAGAAGTTCAAACGGTGCGCCTTAATGCTAGCATACCATTGTTGTATGCAAACTCTACTAAACATAAATATTCATCCCAACCGCCAGTCCATTCTAAAGCACAAGCCTTGAGCATATCCTCTAAGTGCAGTATAGTCCTCTCTACTGACCATCTATTTGAGGATGAAATGCCGTACTAAAATTAAGTCGAGTACCCCAAGCTTTTTGCAAACCGTTCCAGAAATGAGAAGTAAAACGCGGATCTCTGTCGGACACAATAGATGCGGAGTACCATGAAGTCTAACGATCTCTTGCTGAAAAATCTCCGCCAATCTACCAATACCAAAATCCTTTCTGATTGGCAAGAAATGAGCAGATTTGGTTAGTCGATCAACAACTACCCAAATCGCATCATTCTTCTTCGAGTAAGTAGTCAGTCCACAAAATCCATAGATATCTTATCCCACTTCCATGTTGGAATATCCAATGGTCAGTAACAATCCACTAGCCCTTTGATGTTCGATCTTAACCTGCGACAAATCATTGCCGACACAAGTCGCCACATCTTGCTTCATGCCCTTCCACCAAAAGTACTGCTTCAAATCCCTATACATCTTGGTAGAACCATGATGGATAGTGAGAACTATGACCAGTCATAACTTTCTCACAAGTACGATCATTGGGAACACAACGCCTATCTCCATACCATACAATACCGTCATTATCAACCTTAAACTCCGTCCTTTACCTTCTTCAACATTTTGCGCCACGGCCCACAGCTCGCCGTCATCTTTCTGAGCTTCTTTAATTTGCAGTATAAGGTTCGACTCCACCTTCATACTAGCCCATATCCATCAAAACCTGCGTACACACCACTCAACATCCAAACTCTCTAAATCACGCAAAATCCTAGGCTCAATCTTGATACTCGCAAAGAATGCACGATTTCCGGCAAAGTCGTCGGCAACCTCGTTAGCCTTACGGATGGTCTGAATGTTGGTGTCATAATCCTGAAGAAGTTCTAACCATCTTCTTTGTCTCATGTTAAGTTCCTTCGGTGAAAATATATTGAGACTCTCTTATGATCGATGAATATATCACCGCCTCTCCATACAAGTAATGTCTCCAGGATCTTCGCGAACACCGCAGCTAACTCAAGGTCATGAGTTGGGTAATTCTCCTCATAAGGTTTTAGGCGCCTCGAAGCATAAGCTATTACCTTTCCATGTTGCATCAAAACACAACCTAATCCTTTCTTAGATGCATCATCAGTAAATTTGAAATCCTCTAGAACCAGTTGGAAGAGTCAAAATAGGAGCTGACACCAATCTCCGTTTCAACTCTTCAAAACTCTTTTCTCGTTCATCCGTCCATTCAAACTTTTCCTTCCTCAGTTGGGTTAGGGGTAGAGCTAAGCGAGAGAAACCTTCAACAAAACGCATAGTAACCAGCAAGTCCTAGAAAACTCACTGACCTCAGTCACATGGTAGGTCTTGGCCATTTATTGATAGCCTCAACTTTAGACGGATCCATGGTGATACCATCAGCAGATACAATATGACCAAGGAAAGCGACTTGTCTTAACCAAAATTCGCGCCGAAAATTTGGCGTACAACTTCTTCTTCCTCAAAATCTCTAAAACTATCCAAAGATGTTCTTCATGCTCTTCTTCAGACTTGGAGTAAACTAAAATGTCGTCGATGAAAACAATAACGAACTTGTCGAGAAACTCATGGAAAACACGATTCATCAGGTCCATAAACACAGGCGCATGGTCAAACCAAAAGGCATAACGAGGAATCGTTAATGACCATATCTGTGCAAGCGGTCTTAGGAACATCTTGCTCCTTCACACGTAACGATGATAACCGGACCTCGGTCAATCTTGAAAAGAACTTAGCTCCTTGCGCTTGATCAAACAAATCATCAATACTGGCAAAGGATAACGGTTCTGAATGGTAATCTGATTAAGTTCACGGTAGTCGATACATAGACACATGCTTCCATCCTTCTTCTTCACAAACAAAATAGGTGCACCCCATGGAGAAACAGAGGCGGAATAAATCCATTTTCATCATCTCAGCTGTTCTTCCAACTTCCAGTTCACAGGTGCCATGCGGACAGAGCCTTCGAAATCGGTTCAGCACCAGAATTAACCTGCTAAACTCAACTTAGCTGGGGAGGACCAGGGAGTTCATCGGGAAACATCGAAATCTGAACAACCGAAAGATTTTCAATGTTAGACCTCCAAAGATGTGTCCCAATAGACGCGAAACCTTGGCACTGATTAAATCATGGTCCGCGCTCATAGCGGAAATGAGCTTTAAATAGGATCGGAGAGGCTGAGAGTCCATGATAAACGAATTCGGATGTTTACCCAAAGATCACCGTTCCAGCATAAAATAATTCTAGCTCAAGGATAAGCCAAATCAACCGCATGCCTAGAATGATATCAAAGCCGACCACATCGAGAGGATGATTTTGGTGCAAAATAATACCATCATCAAAACAAGAGACACTTAACGTATTTAAGGATCAATGACATGTTCTTCGCAAAGGAGGAAATCTATAAGAATTAACGGCTCTGGGCTTCATTAAGTTGAATAGCAAATGCGATAGATAAATGGAGTGTAGCACCGGCATTAAATAAAAACAAAGACAAAGATAATCATCAATGAAAAGATTGTCTGTGAACAGACTCAAGGCCCGCCTAAGTTACTAGTGAGGGCATAGACATCGCCCCAATAGTAGTCGGAAGGCTGATGCCGTAGTTTCCAGAACTCCGCCGGGTTTAGGACACCTTAATCTGTGAGCAAAGGAGCCACAAGTAAAAAAAACAACCACAATTAAAGGGCCTTTGAAACACCGCCTTGATGAGCCTTTCCACAAGTAGTACAATGAAGGGGAGGCAAACTCACTGTCTTCCGCTGACTAGAAGATCCTATACCCACTCCCCTGATTTGATCCTCGAACACTGACCTTGTTGCACTGGCCATTGTTAACTTTGCCCCACGAATACTCCATTCTACCAAAGATTTATCTTGACCCCTCTGCCTCTGGGTCAACATTCCTTCCTCACCCATCTCACATCATAATCCCTATCCACTTCACTCGACCATAACTCCTACCAGAAGTTTCCTTTATAGTCATTGCCTCGAGTCCACTTTGAATCATCACCATCGCGATGTTACGCTTGTTGGAACCTCGAAACCTCTATGAAAGATCTCTGTTAATGAAGCCGCTGCCACTGCAGTCGCATACATCTTCATACTAATATTAAGTGCCTATCTAACACCCACTTCTTCGCCTTACTAGCGTGCTTAGCTTGGATCGCCTACTATCTCCCATAATAGTTCTACAAAACTACTCAGCCTTCATAAACCTACTCATGTGTACTCATTGGAATTCTCATAATCAAACTGGTAGATTGCCCATAATCCTCTCATACCTTTCACAGCCGCTTCTATCAGGAAGTAAACGGTTATAGAAGAGGTCCAAATCCCGGCCTCAGTACAAGTATACAAAAGCATCTCTCCTTCTTGCTTGTTTGAGTGCCTTCCACCAATTTAAAGCATCACCTTCCAATTTGAACGCAGCCAAACGAGTCTTAAACTCGCTCCACAACCCAAGACTAAAACAACTTCAATATGAGTGATCCCCGGCCTCAAAATGTGGGAGAAAAGAAAGGTTAAACGGAGGAGGTTTGAGCCACCTAAACGGTCGAGCCAAGTGTGAATACCTACTTCGGGTTGATTTCCTCCACCACTACCCCGAAGCACCATTCCGACACGCAATGCTGCCGATCACCCGCTCCATCATCTCGTGTAAAAGACGGGAAAAGAGTGTTGAAAGCATTAGCAATCGCGAGTGATCCATGTTAGTAGCATCATCGTCTCCATCCACGCCACGGTGCGACGAGTTTGAACCATCCGATCGATATTCAAAGCGATTAGCAAAATGAACAATGGTGAGATACGGAAATGGAAGTACTATGAACTAAAGTCTACCCAAATCCTCACAGTGTCAAATCCTAAGCTCTAAGGTCTCAAACCTAGGCTCCATATACTGTGTCCCGACTACAAGTCGAACTGGGCTCGATGCCATAACCAGTAACGCACCCTGCAAAGGAATCACAAGTACTGGTGTCATATCAAAGCAAACATAAATATCCAAAAGAAATCTCAACATAAATATTGAAATAATCCAAGTCAAATGACTTCAATACATAGGTCCCAACGGAAAAATAAACTCCAAATGAAATGTCTAAAATATAAAGTCTTAAAATGGCATCATAAGATCAACGCTTAAAAATCTCTAAGGTAAGTCCACACAAAGACTCATCCCAAAGCAATACCCACTCCAATGCTTAGATACCCACAAGAAAAGAAATGTGGTCGATCAAAAGCCCAAAGGAACGACATACAAACCAATACTGCAACGAGAAGCGAATCGTAAATAAAGTGAAAGAAAGATAGCAAAATCATAATTATCTCAAAAGATAAACCATGATAATAGAATAAGTTTTATAGCTAACTACCTCGAGCCCAAATACATATGCCATATCATAAACAAAATCATATTCACATAAGGCAACATTTGTAGGGGAGACCTACAAGAGTTATGAAGGACGCAGCATGCACGCAAGATCAATCATCGATAACATATAGCATATAACATATAATATATAATATATAACAGATCTAGGATGCACCCATACTCTAACAAACATACATTGATAATATAATATAAATTAAGCTCATAACAAATAATGATAAGGGACGGTATGAACTTCACTTTAATTTCTAGAGTCATGTCGAAGTGCATATCGACACGGACATGGAACCCCATGACTAGTTAATAATTGGCCGGTGTCAACTATCTTAGGTCAAATAGAATGTCATAACTGACATAGATCATATTTTATCAAATGTTTAATCATGTTTTCAAAATCAAAGTCTTCATATCATATAATTCAAAATCAATGTTTTATGATTCAAAAATCAAAGTCGAGACGCAATACTCAAATAGACACATTATGGTTCATAGCAAAGGCTTAGGAAATCCTAATGTAAAGCTATAAAAGAAAACGTTATAAGAAACTCCTTTGAACAAAAGGTCGTAATATCTCTGTACCTTATTCCAAAGCAAATGATCGAAAAGAAGAAACAGGGAAAGCAAATGATTACTCCTTCTTCACAGTAACCTATACACTTAACTGGGTCGTATATGTTATTTATGATTCTATAATCATCGAAATGATCTTTTAATATTTGGCTTTCATACTTAGTATATTTAATGATCTTAATACTTTAGGGTTTTATAATCAAATGAGACTTAAGTGTTTTATAATTAATATCGTAGATTAGGGTTCATTATGTCATTAATTAAAGTTTAGGGTTAAATGTGAAAATAGTTTAAACGCTATAACTCACACATAAAATAACTAATTAATATATTTAGCTTCCAAACCCTAATCGACCCTCATTTATGTTCTAAGGTTTTCTCATTCTTTAATATCTCATTAATATGCATTTACTTATATGTTGCATCTTTTAATGACCCGTTACTTAACCTAACACGTCATAAAACAATCTTTCCTTTTATGTTTCACCATGCACGTTTATGATTTTATGTGACATACAAGTTACTTATTACTCCGGATTAATTTACACGTTTACACATTTACAAGTTCACCCGATGAGTATAATGCTAATACATATGAGACATTTATCTACAAACCATTAGGGTTCGGCATACCTTATTCGATTCACATATCAAACTAGGGTTTATGTTTACATGACCTTTACTTAATTAATATACTTTTAAAACTCATATGTGGTTCGGTTCAACTTAGGGTTTCAATTAATAGGTTATTACACAAGTCTTAACTCATCTAATGCATTTAACTCATTCAAGTTATCATGTTTTACACTTTAGTCGAATTATATGCATGGTTCGGTTATAACACATATGGTTCGGTTTAATACATATATGGTTCAAGGTCCTTATGCAACTCCGACATAACCATGACTCGATTCAATAATACATATTACATAAATAGCTCTTTAATACTTTTAAGGTTTAATCATTAGGGTTTGCCTTGTTATGGTTTCATACTTACCGACACAAGACAAGGAAAACGCAAGTCGAGAAAAACGAAACAAGTTACAATACAATAACTTAAGGTACATCAAAGAAAACGAGAATAGGTTATACCTTGACTTGTTAAAGCAAAACTCACACACAAGGGTTGTTGGTATTCGGCCGAATGGAGCAAAGAAAGAAAGAGAAAACAAACTAGGGTTTCACTTTTGTGTTTATGTATTGTATATATAGGTGGTAGTAATTTCGGTTTAGGCTTAGGAAAGGTCTTGGGTTCGGCCTAGTCCAACCGAGCACACACAAAACCCACGCCTCTATGTGGGCTTCGCTCTAACCTACCTAACAAAACAAACGCTTGGGCTCTTGAATTTCGGCTTGGCACAAAAGAAATGAGTCCATCAAACAAACGAACGCCCAACATATTAGCTAAACGTTAAATCTTCATTGCACCAAAATCGATCACGTAATATATTTTAGTTATGTTTTATTATTCGCAAGTTAAGTTTCAAATTTTGTTAAATGATATAAATGTATTTTAATGTATTTTATAAATTTCGATTCCAAAGGTATTTTAGTCTTTAATCGTGTTTTTAGATTTTCGTGTTTTCTGACTCGAGCCGCCATAAAAAGATCTTAGGATAAACTTGTTGGAATCACAAAACATGTGCTAGAGACAAGAGTAAGGTCTTGGAGGCAAGACTTGAAATGGCAAGGATTCCCCATCACCACGCATGTCACGGATGCATTACTCGTTAATGTTAGGTGACATGGAAAATCTTCTATGTAGGTAGTTGTTGTTGTTGTTCTTGTAGTTGTTGTTGTTGATGTAGTTGTTGTTCTTGTAGTTGTTGTTGATGTTGTTGTTGTTCTTTTAGTATGTATCTGTCAAGTATTTTTATAAATCAAAGCACATGCTGGATTTGTAAAGCTGGTCATGTTCTTAGTTAACTGATTATGGTGTCTAAACACCCCTTTCCAATACTAATTCCAATATCGATTATAGTATAATGATCATGTTAAACGACCAAGTATAGGTACTATTGGTATGTCGATCACTTAATACTATGTACCTTTCAATTTGACCATGTTCTAAGTTAACAAGATTATGGTTTCTAAACGCCCCTTTTCCAATACTAAATTACACATGAATAAAGAAACAACTTGACAACAAAACTAAAGGATCAAACGAAACAACTCGGAAAAGCAAACGAAACAACCTAAACTATGATACAACGACATAGACCATAACAAACATCGCCCATTCAATTTTTTTTCATCAGCATTTCGCTTCATAACCTCGCACCATCTTTTCTTCCTTTGTTGATTTAACCTGCTCAAACAATGCTTCAAGATTTGTTACCCTATTTCCCGCATCATCAAATGTAATCGAACGGCTTTTTCAAATTTCATCTTTTTCCTTCCTTGCTTGACGAATCAGTCAAACATTGCTACAGCCTTCCAAATGTTTTCTCCTCCACCATTAGCTTCATAGTCCAAATACACCAGAATGGCTCTTTCCTTAACCATTCCGTAATGCGGCTCTCATCAACGGTCTATGTTCTTGTAAGAACCATATTCATCATAAATTTCGACTCATACCGATCAAGAACTCGGTAAAGAGATATATCAATTATAAAACCGGTGACCACTCTTTTTCCTGTAATCACCATTTTATTGTTACGTGTGTTTTGTGGGAATTGACGATTGGGTTATTTATATTTTGTTCGGATATATAAGGAAAACTTTCTGGGAAAAATAATGGCGGGAAACTATTGGCGGTAAAAATAATGGCGGGAAACTACTGGCGGTAAATATTTTTTTTAATTCTATAAATGTATTTAATTTTTAATTAAAGTATTTAATTATAAATATAAACTATTTAATTCTAATTCTATATTAAATAAAAGTATTTAAATTAAATAAGAATAATTTTTTAAAATTAAGTAATTTAGTTAAAAACTGGTTTAAAAGGAAAAAAAAAAAAAACTGGTTTAAAATTAAATAATAGATTTATAGCCGTGATCTGGGACAATGTATGCGTCCCAAAAGTGTTTTATGGGATAAAAAAAGGGCTGATGTATTTTTTTACTTTACTTTGGTTTATTAAAAGATTTTAGATTATAAATAAACAATATAATACAAGCGCTTGTTTATGCGTAAGCTTGGCACTACGCTACGTCTGGCTAAACATGACAAATTGGATCAAGCATTTCTTTGTTGAAACGTGTGGGTCCTATTTCACTCGGGACTACAATGTCGACCCAAATATTTTCTTTGTCCCCAACCTCTTATTTTGGTGAAGTGATAGGTAAAGGTCCTTTTATTTTTTATTTTATTTTTTTTATTATTTTTTTTCTTGAGACCTTTTAATTTTTCATACTGTACAAAAGAGTTCTTTATCAGGAAACAATTGTATTGGAGGGTTCCGACCCAAACCGTCCCGAGAACTAAAACTTTGGAATTTTAGGTACCAAGAACCCCGGAAGCGGTTCAAAAATTCGGTTCGGTTTTTAGTCAGTCTCGGTCCGATCCTCTGTTCTTTAGGTTCCTCAGGTGTTTTGAACAATCCTAAGTACGTATGAGCTTTGAGCTAGGATACTAAATAAATCACTAACTAATAAGCTGATATGTTAAGGTAACATATAAACACAACGTTACCATATAGTAATTTCTTTAATCGGGCATTGTGTTAACTTAGTTAACAAGTTTAGACTTTCCATCTGATCCTTGTTTGTCAGTGAATTGTAGCATTTGTCAACTTAAATAATATGCAGGTTTTATAGTATAAACAATGTAATGCTTACAAGAGATGGTGGTCAATATACGCTATATCAATTTTAGTTGACTTTAAACACTAGATATATTATTCTGTCAAGAATTCAAGAACAATTCAAGATACAAAAGAATACAATAACCAAAAACCAATTTAAACAATTAAGTACATATTTTCTTGAAAGATTTTCCTATAAACGAAACCCTAATCACAGAACATACAAAAAGAAAAAAATTAACAAGCTTAATATATAGATTGATATGCATTTTATAAGGAATGAAGTTAATGATCATAAATGAAGCGTGCCATTAATATTCAGAAAGACCTTTCATTAGCTCCAGTATAGAACCAGGAGATAATGAAGGACTCATATTTGGAGATAAATCCGACACTTTGAAGAAACGTTGTGGTGAGCAGAAGTAATCAATTGAATTCGGTGTAAAAAGTGGGATATCACCTGCATAAGGATTTGCAGGCGTATTAAACATCGGACTCTTGGCTTTCATAATCTTATATTTCTCATGTGTGACACCAGAATCGTTAGAAAATTCATGTTCGTTTCGATCAAGGACTTCTTGCTTTAGGGTTTTCTTGTGCTGTTGTTCTTGATCTTTAGAGCCTGAATGACCGGTGAGCTTCTGAACAAGTGCCATGAAATCATGAGGTTTCGTGTGGATGACTTCTGGAGAACGAGTGTAGATTATGATCGGTGGTCTAATCTGTTGACGGTGTTGTTGTTTGTGAATGGTGTGCGACTCTTGTTTGACCTTTAACGGTGTCGGTCTTGGACCATTGATCACAACTCCACTTTTCAGTTGTTTCTGATCACCATCAAGAAACTTCCTAGGGCTCATTTTGTCAACCAAGTTACAAACCTTTTACGATCCAAGATGAGAGAAATAATAGATCAAGAAACTCTTTATAAACACAGATACAAAAGCTAACGGTCAAAAGTGTTGCTAGTTAACAACGTTCTTGCAAGAGATCCAAAAGTTTGATTTCTAATCAAGGAAGATAGATTTAGAGGATTAAAGAAGCTATTTCAAACGGGTGTTATCAAGGGTAGTGTGATATATATAAAGGTTGGATGAAGCAAACTACTGTTGAAGGTTTCCATAATTAAAAAGACAAAAAAACCCTATTCTGACCGTTGACTATGTTATATAAACGTATTGATGACCGTCATAATTGTCACTTCTTGTTTCTTAAGAAAAGTAAACCACGTTGTAAGACGGCCGTGACAAAAAAAAAATTATTGTCTCTTCTCATTTGAGTTTCTAAGAGACATTGAACCCATTTGTGTCTTGTTACATTTTTGAAATGTTATAAGTAATTTACATGTTGGCTTGTGGACATCTACGTAACAAGTGGAAATTAGATAGATTCGATAAATATATCTCCATAATTCATAAGCATGATTGAGATTGCTTATATAACCCAAACTTTGTCATTTTTTAATATTTTGTTGATCATACTAAACTTCTCTTAAACTAGATAAATTAACCAGTGCAAATCGATGCTAGAGAAATCTACTTCCCCGTGAATTTATCTTGAATCAAGATCTATCTGCTCACTTTATTCGGGACTTACCTTGAATTTGTTAATATATGCCGACTTCTATACCAAAAATGTATACATGAATTCATTCTCAAGTTGAAAGGTACAACTTGACTCAAGTTAGATGATTGTGAGTCATTGGATTTGATCCAATAGTTCAAATCAAAATAAGTTCTTTTGATTTGAGCCATTGGGTCAAATCCAATAACTAATACCCCAATTTGAGTCAAGTTGTACCTCTCAACTTGAGAGGATCCCATGGATTGTTGCTAACACTGCACACTACATTTGAACATGCATATCTAAAGGATGGCGCAAATGCCCCATTACATGGGAGTTAGTAGACATCATTGATAAAACACAACAATTCGCTAAATGAAGCCTTTGGCATGAAAATATTGAAGGCAAACATCAATTAATTTGCTACATCTAGTTGTTAATTAATTCAATGGCGATCAATAGTAAATATCAAAGTGACCCTGAGGGCTGGTAGAAACTGTTTGATCGACGAAGGTGGCCAACGATTTACTACGTGTGTAGTGTGTAGATTATATATGAAATGTGACCGTGGCAACGATTATTACCAAGTCAGAACAAAAGGAAAACTTGATTAGGTAATTTGTTGATTTTACGTATTGTTTTACGGTTTCCTAATTGAAGGTTTGAAAATGACATTTAAGCATTATCTTTTTAACCTGAAAGATACATAGCACGCTTGAATTTGGACACAATTTAACGTTATTTTAAATATTATAGTCAAGATTAAGGTGATTGCTTAAAATAGAAGATATATTGGTCTTTCATTTTCTTTCTCACTTCAACTTTCACACCTATCATTTCTTAATGATCCAACTTGCTTGTTGTACGACAGTAAGTTAGTTTGCTACTTCAACTTGTTGCTTTTACACTAATTTAATTTTACATATATAATTACTAAGGGTAGGCCTCAAAATAAAAGACAAACTAGACGCGTAACTTGTTTTACTATAAAGAAAACCAAAAGCATGCATTGGTAGACTCACGATATTATCGAGTCTTACCATTAAGCAAAATATATATTCCATCAACAATGTATTAAGGACAATGTCATAAATCGTACTTTGCTAGTATATACTTATGGCCACAAAAACTCATAATCATCGAACTCGTTGTTCTTAAACAGATAGTTTCAATTTACATTTTTGGAGTCATTGTCATTGGTGTATTAAGTTTTAACTTTTTTCAATGGTGTATATATTTAAGGGCCCCAAATATATATTATCTGTAAGTTTATGTAGTTGCATGTCCGCACACCTTCATATACTGACTTAGCTTCATGCAAAACATGCACTTTCGAAATTGACTATTGAACTCAAATGTTAAACGGCATACTAGAGAATGGTGTACATATCCCGTTTTGTGATTAAAAATATGGTCTATTTCGAGCATGGGACTTGTGGTATCCTCATGCATCCCCGGCCGGTTTCAGAATTAAACGGAATCTTCACTCGTATCCACAAATCCAATCAGCTCGTAGATTTGCTGATTAAATCGGGTTTGGGAATTGGGTACTCATTGGGTACACTGTAACACCCCAACCCGACAAGGGTAAAGATATCACAATACGGTTTCATATCAGAACTTTAAATAATATACAATAGCGGAAGCCTTTACAAAATAATCAAAAGAAAACATAAATAGCTAAACTTCAAATGTACAAATAACGAAAGTGCGGCTGAGCTTACAAAGCCCAGTGAACAGATATAACGAAACAAAAGCTAAACAAAACAAATGTACAAATAACGAAATCAAAATGAAATGATGAAGCGGATCTTTTAGGATTCTCGCGGAAGCACAAATATACGTAAATCCAAACAACCACGAATACAGTTTAAACACCTCATAGCACATTAATGACACAAACACAAACACATCAGAACAACCAAACACTTAACATATCAAGAATAATAGATTACATATAAGCTAAACGAAGAGTCTAATGACTAACGGAAACAATTACCAGATAATAAACATAGCATTCATACAAATCAATTAATCTACATTTAACACACTTAAATCAATATTGCGCCAGCTGAAATAGCGTTCAATCATGGCGGTCTCACATACAGATAGAAAACATAGTAAACATACTATAACTAAATAGACAAATACATAACATAGTCATTAGCAATTATCGAGAATGATATCATAAGCTAAACAAATTCTCGGATCGAATCTTAACATTACCGTGAGTTTTAACATAGCAGATCAATCATAAGCATGTGATAACTAACATATAGGCAAGGTTTACTGATTAACGGAACAATTGTACTTATCAACTTCCAGGATACTTACTTTCACATTAGCACATTCATCTCACAGATAAACTAATTCACATAACAATAACTAACATAACATCGGATGACGATGATGCAAATCATATTTAAACATATTAATCATATCCTAGCATAGTAGACGGCAGTCACATAAACATACAAAAGCATAATAACATATGGTAAGATATAATAAGCCTAGCTTATAAACACTTGAACACAATCAATCATAATCGGAATACTTAACACGTAAATATCAAATAAAGATTTAGTTAACTACCACCGCCCCGTAACATATCATATTAGAAATATCTTTCTCTTCAAAAGGAAACATCGAAAATAATTGGAGTAGCTAGTCTCTGAATTTGTGAAGACGCGTATTGCATTACCGACATCATTCACACGAAAACATATCGATACAGATCGGATCTAGGATGCATCCATACGCCTTCCTACATATACAAAATATGCTTCACCAACCGACGCAGCGTAACATCACTCATCGCCCTAAAGTCATATCGAGGTGCATCATACGGACATGGAACCCCCTTGACTAGTGAAATATTTGGCTTAGGTAACGACTAACTTAAGTCAAACGATTTTCGTGATATGGCACGATCATAGTCAAACACAAGGTCACGATGACACATCGAGTAGTTCATATCATAAGGTTCATATTCGAGATATTCAAGTGGGAAATTCATATCACACTCACAAATCATACCTTCATAATCAGAAGTTCATAATTAAACATAATAAGATTCACAAATATGCATATCAGAGTCTTCGTAACACAAGTTCAAATCAGATATTGCATAGTTCAACATAACAATTTCATATGTTTAAGCGTGGATCAAATAAATGTAAAAGGGTTCATAGCAATGGCATCGGAAACCCTAATAAGTAAGGTAGAAAAGCGAACGAAAAGAACATCATAAGGAACCTTTACTAAAAGGTCGAATATCTCTGTACCTTTAAAGCAAATGAGAGAAAAGCAAACGAATGTAGGAATACGAAGATGTAACGTCGCGTCTCCTTCAACGAATCTACACGGATTATGATTTATTTAATACTTATTAGCATCATTAAAGTTATAACGGATTCATCGCATTAACATTCTTAGAGTTATAAGTATATTCTCATTTTATAAGCTTCTTACACATTGGTAAGTGTGTTACCTATTGATATCATATTTTATCTTTCAGTTTCTTTAACTCATATTCGGACCAGACTTTAGCGATTTTTATAAAATACTTACTTAGCTCAAATGAAATCAAGCAAAATCCCAGGGGTTCCCATATGAGTTAAGAGACTCTACAAAAATTGGTGGGTTCTATTTCCATGCTAAATGGCCTACGGAAAATCATAAGTCCAGACCTGCCCAGAAAGTAATCAGAAAATACACCTTAAAAGTTTACACTTATTAGACCTGTTTAGACACCTTGGAAAAATTCCCAAAACTCCCAGAAATTCATTTATATCTTAAATGTCAATCCTGTAAAAGGAGAGCTCCCAATTCCTTATGGTTTGAAAATGAAAAATCAAACAATCCAACCAAATTTCAGACCCGTTTTCTCAGCTTTGACACTTGATCTTGTAAAATTCAAAAATACGACTTAGACAACTCCAAATTCGACCAAACCACTTGGAAAACTTAACTAAGACATAAAATAAACTTTTCCCACAAAAACCCAGATTATTGCACTTGTAAAATTCGATCTATGACGCACACAAGTTCGACATATGATGCTGTCCAGTTTTAGGGTTTATCAAAACCATTATAATCACATGTTTAGACCATTAATTACACTTAGGGTTTTGGTTTTGCATGTCTTTTACTCGTTTAACACGCGTCCACAAACTCTTACATGTTTCGGCTACCACATAGGTTTCGGCTAATATATTTTACGCAAACCCTAACTCTTCTACGTATCTTACATATTCCCGTTTGCATGTTATCTAAGGTCCGATTCATTATGTAGTTGGTTTCGGTTTCATATGGCTCGACACAAAACATAAGCTTCGGCTAAACAAGACATATTGTAACATATTATAAAGTTAGATGTATCAAAGTGAGACGAATAGAACGTGATTATACCTTAGCTTGTTGGAAACAAAGTCTCGACATCAAGGGATTAGGTTCGGCCGAATAGAAAAGAAAAGAGAGAAGAGGCAAACAAAACTAGGGTTCCAAATTGTTTTAATGTGTTGTATATATAGTGGTAGTACAAAATTCGGTTAGGGCTTTAGGGGGGTGTGGGCTTCGGCCTCTTGATCCAAACGAACACAACAAACACCCATCTTGGGCTCTCGACTCCATTGTCCAACCGAACAAAACACTCGGCCCAAGTGGCTCTCGGCTTGAGTCCATCTCACCAAAACAAACGGCCCAACTTGGTTCACCATTAACGAAAACAAGGCCCAAACGAATGGCTCAACTATTTAGCGAGACGTTTAACTTTTAGAGCGTACAATGTCGATCACGCATACATATTAGTTAAGTTTTAATTATATACAAGTTAAGTTTTTAATTTCGTTAAATGATTATAATTGTCTTGTATGTATTCTATAAATTTCGATTCCAAGGGTATTTTAGTCTTTATTATGCGTTTATATTTTTAGGGTTTTACAACTCTCCCCTTCTAAAAAGAAAATTTCGTCCTCGAAATTGAACAAGACGAACAGGTGACGAAAACAAACCGGATTTTTTCAAGGAAATAAAGCAAACACGAATCTTATTTCGAGAACAAACGGATTCTTATCGAATATTCAACTCATACTTTTCGAAATCAACCAATAATCAAATACTTATAATGTGATAATCATATACTTATCGAATAATGGCGTAACGAATGAGATGTAGAAGATCAAACGACAAATTCTAACTTATTCAGACATCTAATGATGAGAACAAACATATGCATAGACAGAAAGAATCCTAACGGTCTCACTAGTCGCAGAATGCGTGGAGACATACAAACTTAGGGCGAACATAACAATCTATAGGTTCACACGGATCATAACTATTTCGGATCCCAATGCGTACAAAACTTATAATGTAATAGATATTGTCAAATCCACAATTAGGTATGGAATTTCAAACGAACATGAAAAGTGCTAAATAACAGATACAAATCAAAATCCATTCACGCATCAATCACGTGCATTTCCCACGTCGATACCTTCAATAAGTTCAGATTATATGATCTCGCGATATTATTCGTTGATCGCGTCATAATACTTGCATCACATAACAAGTTCTTATTGTCACTATACTCGGTCTCGGGTCATGACAAAACACATAACTAATATCATAACAAAACATACCACATACAGATAACATACAGATAGCAAGTAACATATCGTAACAAGCGGATCCACCTAAGTATACCATCATGATGGTCATACTTCATTTCAAGCTGTAATTAAACAACATCATTAAGAAAAAATAAATAGCGATCGAAACTTACGAGGACTAACGGAAACTTAACGAATCTATCGAAACAATGACAGGAACTATACTTTCAAAATTTTGTTTTATTTCCATTTATCAAACAAAATTTGCAAAATCGTCTTAAGATGAACTTCCAAAACAAAACTTAATAATCCAAGACTCAATCATCTAAATGAAAGAAAAGGACCTAAACTCAAAATCCAATGTCGAAATTCTCATAAAGAGGACAACTAATCATGAGCGTGAATTCCTATTCTTGTATTGGATTAAACCTACTAGTGGCCGTAGACTCTAAATCCGAGTCCACCTCGTATTCTTCCTCATGACTCACTACTTTCGGTCCAAAAGAAAAACTGAGATATACCAGAATGCTAAACGATAAAACTTCACGATTCAAACCGAGTTCTGAACGAATCAAAGAGAAGTATACAGATGGAATCACTTAGCGTAATATCCAACCGTCACAAAACGCATGACAACCAATCAAAGTGACATAAGTCGCACCAAATCATATGAAGTAGATGAATCTTCTCACCACCGGTTGAATCTTGTCTCCGTCTCTTAGCGCGCTTTGGTTGGTCCGTCCAACTTCCTCCGGAATCGATGTCTCCAAAGACGGCGGCGGTGTGGCTTCGCACGAACCTCTCCAAAGAGGCCAGATCGTTGCAAAGAACGCAGGTCGGCACTATCTTCTTCGCTCCACGGGTAGTCTCCATCTAACGATCGACAAACGGACGAAACGAAAACAAAATAACATAAATCGATGCGAACAGAGGAGGGCCAATTCAATGAAGGCAAAAGGATATCAAGTCAAATCCGAGCGACCATCAAAAGGAATCAGAAAATATCTGAACAGATAGAAACCTAATGTCTACCCAATCCTCACAGGTCATAGCCTAAGCTCTAAGGGTCCTAAAACCTAGAGCTCTGATACCCATAAATTGTAACACGCCGACCCGACAAGGGTAAAGATATCACAATACGGTTTCATATCAGAACTTTAAATAATATACAATAGCGGAAGCCTTTACAAAATAATCAAAAGAAAACATAAATAGCTAAACTTCAAAATAAATCTAAGATCTCTATGATCAAATCTTGCTCTCAGCTCTACTCTCAAACCCAGATATCCCATAAGCTCATCTTGAATGCTTAACACCGCCGCAGAAAAAGTGCGGTGAGCTTACAAAGCCCAGTGAAACGAGATATAACGAAACAAAAGCTAAACAAAACAAATGTACAAATAACGAAATCAAAATGAAATGATGACAAGGGATCTTTAGGATTCTCGGAAGCACAAATATCTGAAATCCAAACAACCACGAATACAGTTTAAACACCTCATAGCACATTAATGACACAAACACAAACACATCAGAACAACCAAACACTTAACATATCAAGAATAATAGATTACATATAAGCTAAACGAAGAGTCTAATGACTAACGGAAACAATTACCAGATAATAAACATAGCATTCATACAAATCAATTAATCTACATTTAACACACTTAAATCAATATTGCGCAATGAAATAGCGATCCAATCATGGCGGTCTCACATACGATAGAAAACATAGTAAACATACTATAACTAAATAGACAAAGACATAACATAGTCATTAGCAATTATCGAAGATATCATAAGCTAAACAAATTCTCGGATCGAATCTTAACATTAACAGAGTTTTAACATAGCATCAATCATAAGCGCATGTGATAACTAACATATAGGCAAGGTTTACCGGTTACGGAACAATTGTACTTATCAACTTCCGGATACTTACTTTCACATTAGCACATTCATCTCAATGATAAACTAATTCACATAACAATAACTAACATAACATCGGATGACGCATGCAAATCATATTTAAACATATTAATCATATCCTAGCATAGTAGACGGCAAATACATAAACATACAAAGGCATAATAACATATGGTAACATATAATAAGCCTAGCTTATAAACACTTGAACACACCGAATCATAATCAGAATACTTAACACAGAAATAACAAATAAAGATTTAGTTAACTACCACGAGCGCAACATATCATATTAGAAATATCTTTCTTCTTCAAAAGGAAACATCAGAAAATAATTGGAGTAGCTAGCTCCTGAATTTTGTGAAGACGCGATCGTTACCTCGACATCATTCACCGAAAAACATATCGATAAGATCGATCTAGGATGCATCCATACGCACCTTCCTACATATACAAAATATGCTTCACCATCCAGAGACGTGGCGAACATCACTCTCCGCCCTAGAGTCATATCGAGGTGCATCATCGAGCACGGACATGGAACCCCCATGACTAGTGAAATATTTGGCTTAGGTAACGACTAACTTAAGTCAAGATTTTCGATATGGCACAGATCATAGTCAAACACAAGGTCAGATGACACATCGATAGTTCATATCATAAGGTTCATATTCGATATTGAAGTCGAAATTCATATCACACTCACAAATCATACCTTCATAATCAGAAGTTCATATTTAAACATAATAAGATTCACAAATATGCATATCAGAGTCTTCGTAACACAAGTTCAAATCAGATATTGCATAGTTCAACATAACAAGTTCATATAAGCGCAGATCAAACAATGAAAAGGGTTCATAGCAATGGCATCGGAAACCCTAATAAGTAAGGTAGAAAAGCGAACGAAAAGAACATCATAAGGAACCTTTACTAAAAAGGTCAGAATATCTGTACCTTAAAGCAAATGAGAGGAAAGCAAACGAATGTAGGAATACGAAGATGTAACGTCGCGTCTCCTTCAACGAATCTACACGGATTATGATTTATTTAATACTTATTAGCATCATTAAAGTTATAACGGATTCATCGCATTAACATTCTTAGAGTTATAATTATATTCTCATTTTATAAGCTTCTTACGCATTGGTAAGTGTGTTACCTATTGATATCATATTTTATCTTTCAGTTTCTTTAACTCATATTCGGACCAGACTTTAGCGATTTTTATAAAATACTTACTTAGCTCAAATGAAATCAAGCAAAATCCCAGGGGTTCCCATATGAGTTAAGAGACTCTACAAAAATTGGTGGGTTCTATTTCCATGCTAAATGGCCTACGGAAAATCATAAGTCCAGACCTGCCCAGAAAGTAATCAGAAAATACACCTTAAAAGTTACACTTATTAGACATGTTTAGACACCTTGGAAAAATTCCCAAAACTCCCAGAAATTCATTTATATCTTAAATGTCAATCCTGTAAAAGGAGAGCTCCCAATTCCTTATGGTTTGAAAATGAAAAATCAAACAATCCAACCAAATTTCAGACCCGTTTTCTCAGCTTTGACACTTGATCTTGTAAAATTCAAAATACGACTTAGACAACTCCAAATTCGACCAAACCACTTGGAAAACTTAACTAAGACATAAAATAAACTTTTCCCACAAAACCCAGATTATTGCACTTGTAAAATTCGATCTATGACGCACACAAGTTCGACATATGATGCTGTCCAGTTTTAGGGTTTATCAAAACCATTATAATCACATGTTTAGACCATTAATTACACTTAGGGTTTTGGTTTTGCATGTCTTTTACTGTTAACACGCGTCCACAAACTCTTACATGTTTCGCTACCACATAGGTTTCGCTAATATATTTTACGCAAAACCCTAACTCTTCTAATGATCTTACATATTCCCGTTTGCATGTTATCTAAGGTCCGATTCATTATGTAGTTGGTTTCGGTTTCATATGGCTCGACACAAAACATAAGCCAAAACAAGACATATTGCAACATATTATAAAGTTAGATGTATCAAAGTGAGACGAATAGAACGTGATTATACCTTAGCTTGTTGGAAACAAAGTCTCGACAGCAAGGGATTAGGTTCGGCCGAATAGAAAAGAAAAGAGAGAAGAGGCAAACAAAACTAGGGTTCCAAATTGTTTTAATGTGTTGTATATATAGTGGTAGTACAAAATTCGGTTAGGGCTTTAGGGGGTGTGGGCTTCGGCCTCTTGATCCAAACGAACACAACAAACACCCATCTTGGGCTCTCGACTCCATTGTCCAACCGAACAAAACACTCGGCCCAAGTGGCTCTCGGCTTGAGTCCATCTCACCAAAACAAACGGCCCAACTTGGTTCACCATTAACGAAAACAAGGCCCAAACGAATGGCCCAACTATTTAGCGAGACGTTTAACTTTTCGTCGTACAATGTCGATCGCGTACACATATTAGTTAAGTTTTAATTATATACAAGTTAAGTTTTTAATTTCGTTAAATGATTATAATTGTCTTGTACGTATTCTATAAATTTCGATTCCAAGGGTATTTTAGTCTTTATTATGCGTTTATATTTTTAGGGTTTTACATACATACTATTTTGCAATCCCAACCTGTGCGGTTTAGTGGGAGAAGAATGATAAGAATACGTGGTTGCATGAGGGCTTTTAACAAGTACTTGTTTTTCTAGTGTTTTTTATTAGTTGTGAAAAGTTAAAACTATTTTTATGCGGTTTCGCAAAATCAAAGTCAATAATAAATGCATTTTTTCTTCAAATTTTTATGGGATTAGGCCTATTGCCGTGGGCACGATTTGGAGGAGGCTGGTATCCAAGGTGGCTATGAGGGGTGTCAAGAAGGAGATGTTCAATTACCTTGGTGATTTTCAGTTTGGGGTGGGAGTCCCTAGTGAGGGCAGAGGTGCTCCATAGAGCGAGCAATGTGATTCTTACATGAGTTTTATTCAGATGGGTCGTTGGCTATGCTTACTGTTGACTTCTCAAATGCCTTCAACTTGGTGGATCGGACTACCCTTTTAAATGAGGTTGGACTCGATGCCCGCTAGTTCCCTATGGGTAGATTTTTATATGGTCACGGCTGAGGTTATATGTGGTGACGACCATATTTGGTCCACCACGAGTTCGCAGGGGACCCTTTAGGCCTCTTCTTTTGCCTTAGTTTTGCACCCACTTGCCCACCGGATTAGGGATTGTTGTTGTCTTCTTTTCCATGCTTGGTATTTGGATGATGGTACGATTATCGGTGACACTAAAGAGGTAGCTAAAGCCTTAGATATAATCATGGTGAGGGCCCCACCGGCCTTGAACTCAACATTAAAAAAACAGAAGTTTTTTGGCCCTCATGCAATGGGGTGAAGGTACAGGATGGTTTGTTTCCCCACGGGATTGGGAGGCCGACATTAGGTGTGAAACTCCTTGGAGGCGTTAGCCGGATGCGGGGTTTATTAGTAGTTTGGGCGTGAAATGGGCATCTCGTGCTGTGGAACTAATGAGTTGTCTCACAAGTCTGCGCGACCCTCAATCTGAGCTCTTTTTCTTCGCCATGTATGGGCGCATAAAGCTAATGTTCGGTCTCGAACGTGCCAACCTATGTATATAGAGGAAGTCTGTTTTTTTTGACAATGGCCTCGAAGGCAATAGAGGCCATTGTGGTTTGTGGGGGCCCCTTTTTTGGGGATTTTCAATGGAGGCTTGCATCCCTTCCGACTTGGTTTGGTGGGTTGGGTTTATGTTCGGCTGAGGATGTATCTACTTATGCTTTTGTGGCCTCGAGGCCGCAATCTTGGAGTTTGCAGGATCACATTCTTGGGGATGTGGTATTGATGGGGTTGACTCGATTATGGGTATGCAATGGATCGCTTGCATGTCCTTTCGATTTGATCTTAGCTTTCTCTAACAAGGACACCGCCCCACCTAAAGCCCAAAATGTTTTGGCGTGTGCCCTTTTAGTGGAATCGTCCGAGTTTGGGAGAGAAGTTTGATTTATCCCTCGGAAAAAGCGGTGTTTGAATGTCTCCCCTCATGCTCAAGATTTCTTGACGGTTATCCCCATTGAAGGGCTAGGCCAACATATGTCGGACCGGAGTACCGGACTATTCTTAAGTACCGGCTAATGATCCTCTGTTCCGTGATGAGCCTTGCCCATCTGCACCAAGGTTTGTTTAGATTCCTTTGGCGAGCATGCGGTCCATTGCAAGGAGTTACCGGGTTTAAATACATGCATGATTTGGTTAGGGATGTTCGTATGATGTTCTTAAACGAAAGGGGAATTTCTTCTAAAAAGAGGCCCCCGTGAACTTTCTCGACGAGATCCGCGAAGGGAGGTCTACTTACGGCCAGGTGATATACTTGTGTTTGGATGGTGGGGAAACATGCTTGTGTGGATCTTGCGGGACAAGCGGCGTTGAAAGCGGAATCGAGCAAAGTTGCTAAACACGAAAAAGCTTGTTTAGAGAATCAACACGTATTTACCCCTTTTGCTTTTGACACATTTGGGTTCCTAGCTTCGGCAGCTGTGAAGTTTTTGACTAGGGTTCAACGGGTTGTGCAAAGTAATTTTGCGACCCCTAAGTCACAAAATTTTATTTTTAGTAGAATTGGTTTTGCCATTCAAAAGGGGGTGGCGGCACAGCTTGTTATCCGTTTACCTGCCATCTTATTGTAATCCGTTATCAGTATGCTAATAAAAATTAACTAATAATTTTCATTTGAATTTGCTTAAGAGAAATATGATAAACTTAAACGATTCTAACTACTCTCATACATAGTGAACAATTATTTTCTGATATCTTAAAATGTTAACACATACAATAATATTAACTCGGAAAGAATATTCTATAAATTAAACACTTTTACAAGTACCGGTTTGTTAAATTTGTTTTAGGAGTCAACTTAAAAACTTCTTCTCTTATACTATGTCATCAGTAAAGAATTGTAACATAAATATGATATACAACGCGATAAATCACTAAATATTAGAATGAAAACCTTTAATGATTAAAGCGATGCCACTGTGGATTCGTTTGTTATAACTTATAAATGGTACATGAATAATGACAACTATTGATAAAAAGAATCTCACTAGAGAAAAGTAATAAACGGAATTAGTCAAAGATGGTTGTTAGTGAGCGTACTTAATTAATAGTTTCAATTGTCGTATATATTCATCGTTTACAATAGTCCAATTTGAGACAATGCCTGCAGATTTTGAAAGAGATAAAAGAGTTTAGCACCCAAAAGCACATCAAGTGTTACAAATTAAAACACTACTAGCTAGACTTGGTCCATTAAACAAGCTGATACGAATTCACGTGTTAACGAAACCAAACTAGGTCAATTCTAGCAAATCCTACTTTAATTAAGAAACTCTTTTCAAACAGGTGATCGATCTTGTAACTTAGTAATTTGGAAACCGATTCAACGTACAGTTCAAGTAGCAACATTTGCTTCTATCTCTTTTGTGTGAATACTTATTCACGTCGTTTCAAAATACCTAAATTAATTGACGTTGTAAATTTGTACTTGCTTTCTCTTTTTACCACATGTGTTTTGTGTATTAGTGTTTAAATGGTTCTTATGTTGGTTACATTAGAAAATTTGTGTTTTGATATAGTTTTTTTCTGTCGGGTTGTTGAAAGCTTGCAAATTATGAAGTTGTTTAACTTTTTATGATAAAATCCCAACACACTTACATAATCTATATATTCAGCTTCCATGTTTTGTAATATAAAGTTGCAAATAGACCATTTTTGCATCAATATACAACAAGAATAATAACAAAATATACTTTTCAATTGACGTCTTTTAGCAGCCAAAATAAGATGACACATACGAAATATTTGTGGAACTAGCGGTTCGCATTCTTGCATCATTGTAAATAGACAAACTTGTTATGTATAAATGTTGAGTTGGTAATTTGTTTTTGCTAACTTCATAGTGTATTCGTGTATCTTGATTACATTTGCTTGACTATAACTTGTATTTTTGAGAAATATATAGAATTAGAAGAACATAACTCCTTTAGTTGTGTTTTGACTATAGAATTGTTAGGATAAGGTAGAAACTCTCTTTTGAGGGGAAAAGTCAACTATAGTGATGTGGGAATTATCGACACCTGGGATTTGACTAGCTCATATTTGACTTTTTAATATAATTCCTTAGTTTATTTTCTCTTTTATGAAAAATGAAATTAGAAACTTGTATGTTACGGTTGACTTCCTTAATTTTGCTTATAAAGACAGTTAATTTGGTTAAAAATGATACTGTATTAAGTTTATCACATACACAAAAAAGAAAAGAAAAAAATTGCATACAAAGAAAAAAAAGAAAAAAATAAATAAAGACTTATATATTGGCACAACTTAGTAAACATGTACGAATTTCTTTTATCTTTCTGGGTCACAAGTAACGGGTCCATACATCTACTTGGGCCGGCTACCAGATATTCTAGGTTTTGACAAGCCCGTCAGAAATTTTCTATCGATTCTTCCCTGGTTTGGTTGGGTGGTTCTTTAAAGCATTAGTTAAGATAAACCAACAGTCGATAAGATAGTAGTCGCGCGTTGCGGCAACGATTATATTGTAGAATTAATAATTTTGGCAATTATTGTGTTTGTATTATACATTTTATGTTGGAAAATATGGTCAGATTATTGGCTGAATGACAATTGCATTATGTACAATAATGAGAGTTAATCACAAAGTTAACGTTTGGTCATGTAACCATCGAATTAACTATGTATTCATGAGCCATTAGCAGGATTAATTGTGTTAATTAATCTGATCGTTTTTTCCTTCACCTCCTTCCCTTATATATTGAGAGTGTCATTTCATTTTTGATATACCGAAACACATAACCAATCCTCTCCTTTTGTTGTTGACCTCGATATTGATTCCTTTTGTCTTGATTCGTAATAGAGGGAAGACGCACATTGGTTCACCTAGATAACCTGTTTGTGCTAACAGGGTTATCCGTTATTGTTGTATTCTGAGAGATAGATGTTCACGATTCTCAAGTACCGTGGAGAGGACGAATCTGTTTAAAGAAAACTGTGAGCATCACAGACCTAAACATTTTCCTAATTTATGTTTTTGTGTCTAAACAATCAATAGCTTTACGGTATCATTCTCTACATTTTATATTTTCTCGTTATTGTTAATTTGTCTCTAATTAAGACATCATGTTTTGCTATTTGAGGTGGGTGTTGATGTAAGAAATGATAAGAACAGAGTTGATTTAGACATGTTTTGAAAACATTTGGCTAATATTTGCTAGTTGAACAAAGCAATAAAATGTTTCTTTTTTTTGGGTTATTCGCGCGTTACGGAGGTTTTTTTTGTATTTTTTGTGATGTTGTATTTTGTGGGGGTTAATATGTGGCTTGTGATGTATTCATTTTTATGATTCATTTTTGGTTATGTGGTTACGAATTTACATAAGAAATTTTATTTGAGTTGGTTGTTGTTCTATTTCGTATGTAAAGTTGTGTAAAGTTATGTTTTTTTTATTTTAGTTGTAAAACTATGTTAAGTATTTTTTTTTCCTTGTATATAATAGGGCTTTTAGCATCGGGCCGAAAACGGACCCAGCCCGATCCCGAAAAGGGTAAAAACCCTATCTCGAAACCGAACCTAATGGGACTCGGGTCGGTTTGGTTTTTGTCAATCGGTTTCGGTTTCGGTCGGTTTTTTCCAAAGTTGCGCTTAGTTCTTCGATTTTTGTCTCGACCCGACCCGATACGGACTATTCCTAAAACCTAGAATCGACAACCGACCCAATTCTTTGTCGGATAGGTTTCGGGGCAATCGGTTTTGGTCGGTTTTGCTCGGTTTTCAGGAATCGGTCGTTTTTGCTCAGCCTTAGTATATAATGTTTTTGACATTATTTGTATTAATAGTTCGGTTCGGGTCCCACCGGTTCTCAGTTTTGAAACCGAACCCAATTATTCTAAAAGCATGTAATTTTCTTTATTTCCCACACTCAATACATTTCATAAAATACATTTGTTTCTAAAACCATGAGAACGTCAGTGACACTTTTTGGTTGAATCTAACAAACCGCAACTCAATTCTTTTGCTCTTTCCTATTAAAGACGATGTGATTGTGAAAAATATAGAAGAACAATTAGTTAAACTAACCGGAAGATATAAGGGAAACGGTTTTGGTTATTTGGTTGGACCAAGTTTGAAGTTATTTTATTTTGTTTTCGGATTGTTATGTGTCATTGTTTTGTTAAACACTTTAACATGTGAAACTATAAAATGATTCTTTGTTTGAGTTTATACTTTAGTTATTAAACGTTATTGGTTTAAACATAAATAGTTGCAAACGATTAAAAAAATAAAATATTTTTTGCTTTTTATTGGTCTAACACATTAGTGCATGAGATTTTTTTATTATTTTATTTTTTGAAAACCAATTCCTAGCCGGATAGACACGAAAAACCGGAAGCGGAGCAAGAATCAGAACCGAAAATTATATTCGATTCGATTTTCGATTCCTACTTTTCACAAAAATCGATTCCAGAATCTATCAGGTCTGGTTTTGGACCCGTGCACGTCCCTATGTCTAACATTAACAAGTTGTGTCAACTTTAATTTTTAGCATTTCTAGAAATAAAAATTATAAATATACATTATAAATAGAGATATCTAAAGTTGTGGTTTACTAAATTTAAAAATCACGCTAATTAAATGAATTGTCACTACAAACGAAAAGTTTGAGCTTAAAATTGCACATTAACACGTGACTTCATAACAGGTAGTATATAAACGTTTATTGAATCCTTTTATTTACTTAATCTATGTTGGATATAATAGAGGAAAACTTCTTCTTTCCTTTAAATGTATTTTAAAGTTTTAAGAATTAGAGTAAACTGCAAAAAACATCTATGTGGTTTGTGTATTTTCGCAAGAATCATCATTATCTCAAACCTTTAGCATTAAATATCCCCAAGTTCACAAACCTTTGGTATTAATCATCCCTGAGCACTAACGTCGTTAGTTTTACCCGTTAAGTGTTAAATAATATTTGCCCGTTAGTCCCTCCGTTAATATTTTTTGCACCGTTAGTCCTCATTTTAAGTTTTCATCCCTTTTTTTTTACATTTTTGTCCGTATTTACTCGTTTTCGTCCGTTTTTATATGTTTCGTCCGATTTTATTCATTCGCCCTTTTTTATATTCGTCCGTTTTTACGTTTTACGTACGCTTTTACGTTTGGTTCCGTTTTTATTTGTCCGTTTTTCGTTTTTGTCCGTTTTACTCCTTTTCGTCTTTTATATGTTTCGTCCGCTTTTATTCGTTTTCGTCCGCTTTTTACGTTTTATACGCTCGTCGTTTTTTTTTACGTTTTTGTCTGTTTTTTGCGTTTTTGTTCGTTTTTACCCATTTTCGTCCGTTTTTTTACGTTTTTGTCTGTTTTTTTACTTTTTCGTCCGTTATTTTACGTTTTTGTCCATTTTTTACGTTCTCGTCCGTTAGTCCTCATATTAAAACGGGTGAAAACCAGTAAAAACGAACAAAAACGTAAAAAACCATACGAAAACGTAAAAAAACAGACGAAAATGTAAAAAAACGGACGAGAACATAAAAACGTAAAAAAACTGGACGAATACATATAAAAAAACGGATAAAAAGCGGAAGTAAACGGATAAAAAACGGACGAATACATATAAAAAAGGAACAAAAACGGATAAAAAGCAGACGAAACATATAAAAACGGACGAAAATGAGTAAAACGAACAAAAACGTAAAAAACGGACGAAAACCTAAAATGAGGACTAACGGTGCAAAAAATATTAACGGAGTGACTAACCGGCAAATATTATTTAACACTTAATGGGTAAAACTAACGACGTTAGTGCTCAGGGATGATTAATGCCAAAGGTTTGTGGACTTGGGGATGTTTAATGCTAAAGGTTTGAGATAGGGATGATTCTTGCAAAAATACGCAAACCACAGGGATAATTTTTGCAGTTTACTCTAAGATATATAAACTAATATGCAATATGTACAAATAGTTAGCGTATAATATATTAAATAATAATTTTTTTACACATAATTATTTAACATTTATTAATGTAAATTTAATACCAAATTTTTGTTTGGTCATGAACATATGCAAATTTTGATAATTGAACCTTCAAAAACATTTATTGTATCATCTATGTATGTATTTTAATACAAGTTTAGTGAAATTATTATTGTTTTGCTAATAAACTCGATTGAAAGGAATCGTACATGTCAATGTACGAAGATTCTTAGGTGATTTATGATGAATGAAAATGTGTAATTTTTTAATACCGTAATTTATATAAGCAATGTCATATATATTATTAATCATATATTGCAAGAACTAATTTATAATTCTCTATGTTTACATGTTATATAATAGGGTAAACTGCAAAAACTGTCTCTGTGGTTTTTCATTTTTGCGAAAAATGTCCCTCAAAACTTTTAGGGGGCGTTTGGTTGGGGCAATTTCAAGAAAATTGGTAGGATTTAAAATTAAAATTGCTTCAATTTTCTTTTTTGGTTCACAATAGAGATGTGGGCCCAGGAATTTTCATTTCATTTCCTAGTATTAATGGAGGTAAAAGTGGGCCATTTATAATTCCCTACACATGAGAGGCATTTTCATTTCTTTGAAATTTTAAATAACACCATTTAAATATCTCGAACCAAACGCCCCTTTAATTGCAAAATGTCCATGTGATTTCTACTTTATTACGAATAATATTCTTTAAAATAAAATCGTTACAATTCCCCGTTAGTTAAAGTCAAAGGCCATGTGAAATGACTAATTTACCGTCGTTTGCATCCCACAATTACTTTTTTTAACTTGCAATTATTATCCGTTCACTATCCTCCATAACCACCACCATCTACCACCACACGACCAACACCACCACCCTCCACCACCACACTCTACCACCACAGAAAAGATGGACTAGAAGTAAAACAAATCTAGGAGGATATGGTAGCCAAATGACACTTCTAGGAGGACATTGTTGCCATTATTTCTGGTTCTATCACTGACAGTTCTAGTCTGCCTAATATGATATCCAAATGAATTCATATGGCCTATGGTAAGCAATTCTAGTCAAACCGAGTAATCTGACCAAACTGAAATATTTTACTAGGTTGACCTTTTCCCTCCCCGCTCCGCCAGTTAAGAAAATTGTCAGTCCGATTTACGGGATGTGTTTTACGTTTGTAGTGCCAAATCTGCCCTTTCTGAACCCATCCCGTGTCTGAGTTTTACTCCCCTATGATACGTGTAACATGGATGTTCCTCTATTTCGATTTTCCTCTTATTCTATTTCCCAAACAATTTCATCACATATAGATTCAGCCCCTACAAAAAAAACAACCACCCTCCCAAGAAGAATGCAAGTTCCACCACTGCCCAACTGATCCATGAACTATTTCTCAAACAATTTCATCACATATGGAATTCTTTTAGAGGGGAAGAGTTGTAAAACCCTAAAAATCATAAACGCGTGAAAAGACTATTTTGCCCCTCTATCTAATATCTATAAATTACGTAAAACCCGTCAAGCTCAGTTAGAGTAAATTTAACCTATCTTATAAATTGTTCGCCAAATCTGTTATATGAGATTTATTTAAGTTTACATTTGGAAGTTCATTACACATTTATACATTACATGAACCGAAATTTACTAAGTTACAAGGGATATTAACTTAAATGTAAAAAGGCCATCTAGTTTATAATTTGCAAATTGGATTTGGCAAATTGCAAATTGGATTTGGCCGTGCTGCTGGAGGCATCAGGATGCTGCTGAAGGAAGCTGGACGGACCAACCAAATACGCAAAAGACGGAGACAAGATTCAACCGGTGGCTGATAAGGTTCATCTACTTCATATGATTTTGACGCGACTTACGTTGCTCCGATTCGTTTGTCATGCGTTTTGAGGCGGTTTGTTATTTTGGTCAGAGATTTTGATCGGTATTGCTTTTCTTTGATTTGTTCAGAACTCGGTTTGAATTGTGAAGTTCTATCGTTTAGCAATTTGGTTATATCTCAGCCTTTCTTTTGGATCGTCAGTAATGAGTCATGAGGAACCGTTTTGTGCAAGTTTGTGGCATTCTTTCATTGTGATATGGTAAGTTGTTTGATGTAGTTATGTTGTGTATATGAATCTGGTCTGCTTTGGTATGTTACTTGATATATGTATGTGATATGTTTTGTTGTGATATTAACTATGCGGTTTGTCATGACCCGAGACAGAATATGATGACAATAAGGACTTGTTATGTGATGCAAGTATTATGACGATCAACATGATAATACCGAGATCATATAATTTGAACTTATTGAAATCATACGACGTCTTGGGAAATGCCCGGGTTGGTACGCTGAATGGACTAGGACTTATATCCGTTATTTGTCAATCCGCATGTTCGCTTTGGAATTCGTACTTCTGCGAGATTCTCACCGACATACCGTTACGTATAAGTTTTGTACGCTTTGGACCAAAACCGTTATGATGCGTGCGAAACTATAGATTGCTACGTCGACCTAAACTTGTATCGTCTCAGTGAACTTCACGCCACTTCAATTTTCGAGGACGAAAATTTTCTTTTAGAGAGGAAGAGTTGTAAAACCCTAAAAATCATAAACGCGTGAAAAGACTATTTTGCCCCTCTATCTAATATCTATAAATTACGTAAAACCCGTCAAGCTCAGTTAGAGTAAATTTAACCTATCTTATAAATTGTTCGCCAAATCTGTTATATGAGATTTATTTAAGTTTACATTTGGAAGTTCATTACACATTTATACATTACATGAACCAAAATTTACTAAGTTAAAAGGGATATTAACTTAAATGTAAAAAGGCCATCTAGTTTATAATTTGCAAATTGGATTTGGCCCATGTTTTCTTTTCCTTTGTTGACTAAATACTAAAACCGTATAACCCTCCCCTCATTTTTTCGTGACTCTCAAAAACCCTAACCTCCTTAACACCAAAAGTGACGGCAACCATGAAAAATTCCTCCATTCCATTCGTTTTCGAGGTTCAAGAAACTTCGAGGCGATCTCAAGTGATGTTGTGATCGTGTGGGTTCAAAAACAAAGCTAGGAAGTGGATGATAAGAGGTCGCGTGGATTAGGGTTTAATTTGTTGGGTTAATCATCTTGTAATTCCTTGTTCGATTCTGATAAGGTACCACAACATCTTGGTTTTTTTTCCTATTTGACACATATGATCAAGAATTAATCTATGCTAAACCTAATTAAATCGAGTTAGGGCATTAGGGGCTGTTTGGTTTCGAAAAATTAAGAGTGGGGGCTGTTTTTGAATCGACTTGGGTGAGTAAGGGTGTGTTTGGTTCGGTTATGTGTGAGTTTGGGTCGTGTATGGTGTGTTTGGAATAAGAGTTTCGTGTAGTGTGTGTCATATCCTACGAATGGTATTAGTTTGTTAATTTATGATTTTATGTGAATGAAATTATGTTGTTAAATGGTTATGGTTATGATTATGTAATGTTCCTTACATGTTAATAGACTTATATAAGTGGTGTATGTTCGTTTTTGGATTCATTGTGAAGTTATATAAACCATTTTCATGTTAAACTCTAATTATGAATTCATGATTTTATGTGGACATGTTAGCTTTAAAAATGGTACTTAGGGTGTGAGAATTTGGAAACGGCTTTCATAACATGTTTATATGTCATATAGAATGAGTACATGAACTTTCAATGATTGGTGATAACATGCTTATTGATGAAATTGATAGCTTAGAAGTTCATGATTTTATGTGAAGATTATGGTGATGTTTACTTGACTAAAACTTGTAATCTTGTGAGATAGGATGGGGAATTGTATGAGATGGATGATTAAACTTTTATTTCTGTGATTTATTGATATTTGATGATGGTTTCCTTGTGGATATGTGATGAGTGTATAAATACTCATCATTTTTGTACCATTTAAACTGCAAAAACATCTGAAAACACTCAGAAATGTATCAAAATGATAAAAATATCACAAATAAGTGTTTTATGTGTTTTAAATGCAAAAATATCAAAATCTGGTGAAAAACGTATAAAGTTTGCATAATTGGCAGAAAAGGTCCCTCAAGTTTCAAAAATGTCAAGTTTGGTCCCTGGAAATTTGAAAATGACAAAACTGGTCCTTGTACTATTGGAACTTGTCAATATTGGTCCCTTGTTACAACTTTGGAAAATTACAGATTGGTCCTCATCTTTCGTAAAAATTACAAAACTAGTCCTTGTATAACTAAGCCTTGTCAAAACCCAATTAGACCCCCGCCACTTAACCCTTGACTGGCTTTAGCCTTTTGAACCCCTAGTCAAACAACCAAGTCAAACCTCCACCTTTCCCTCCCACCTCCCCGCTTTTCCCTCTCCACTGGCCTGCAATTGCTTCCCAACACCCATCCCATCACCTTATCTCCTCAAAACCTCACCCACATCATCATTACACCTAGCCACCCCCTACCCGAAATGCAGAGCCGAAGTCAAATTACACTTTTCCCGCCAAAATGATAAAATGGCCATTTTGCTTAAAACTCTCCCATTGGCTCTCAGAAGTGGTGGGATTTGATCTGAAGGACACGTGAAAGCATTGAAAGCTATAAAAGAAGGAAGAGAAAGCAAGAGATGGGAGTAGTTAGTTTTAGTTTTCATATGTATGTCGTTTTAAATTTTAATGTTTGAGTTTTAGTTTAAAAGCTTTAATTCTCTGTTCCTTTGTACTAAACTTAAGGTATTTCATCTTTATAATCATATTTCAAATCTCAATTCAAGGTCTCACTTATATTTCACATTTTGATGTTCACTGTTGAAGATTGCAAACTCATATCTTATATCAAAGCTTCCAAAAGCTTATTTTATCATTCAACTAAGCTTATTTAAGCTTATTCTAGTCTATGGTATGCTTGGAATTCAGCCAATCAAATTTGTCATATGGTCAACACAAGTCAACTGTGGGCTCAAATTGAAGAAGGAAATGGATATTGGGTTGATGCGTTTGAATTTGGGTTGAAATAGGTCAGGGTAGTGTAGGATTGGGTTTGGTTTAGCCTGCAACACCAGTTGGACCCATGTGAGTTGTATTCCATTTTTCGTTTTTCATCCAATATTGCATTTTATGGTTGTCTGTTTAATTGTGGTCACCAATGGTTAAAATGTGTTTGGATAGTTATACTATGGTCTTATAATCTCAGTTTGATCATTTGAACTAGTTGGATTAGAGATTAGCTTATTTAAGCTTGTAAAACAGTTGATAAAAGGTTGTTCACCGCTGATATATCTGTCCTAGAGGCTTAATCATAGATGGAACCTCTTGGTTCATGTTTGTTTAGTCTGTCTTTGACTCCCATCTCTTACTTTTTGTGCCTATAGCCCGTCTAAAGTCAAAATTCCACTTAACCTATCTCAACAGTTTAACTGTTGAGATTTTTGCAATTCAAAATCTAGTTTTGTGTTTAAGATTCATAAACATAGCTTGTGGTATCTTCATTTCATCATTATATATCACTCTCATTTCACAAATCATGATCAAAGTTCATTATAGTCAAACTTGCAAAACTTGCTCAAAAAGTCAAATTGCATAAATCTGATTGCCCAGTTGGATGGATTTTTCATGGACTCATTCCTGAGTCAATTTCAGTGATACTTGGTGCTTTAAAACTTCCACAGTGTCTAGTTTGTTTTATCATTTTTGCATAATTTTATAAATTTTTCTTAAGCTCCAAATGAGCTTGTCAAACAGGGCTTAAGTGCCCCTGCTCATAAGCTCGATGAATCCGAGTTTTGTCACTTTGTGCACCTTGCACATAGCTCCATTGAGCTTCCCATGGTGCAGTCGTTTTGGTTTATAAACACCTAGCCAGGTCTCCATTAGATTCCCACTTTTGGATTTTAGTTTTAGCTTATTAGGAAGCTTATGCTTGAGCTCAAACTTGGCACCCCAAATCTGTTTTTAGCCAAAAGCTCAAAAACACCAAATCTGTTCAATCAGTTATCCAGAGGTTATGGCTTGTTGATTTCAGTTGCTTTAGAGTTATTTTAGCTTATTGCTGCCTCTGTCTCAGTTTGGTACCTTTTGGTGTGCTTTTGGCTTATCCAAGTGCTTATTCTTAAGCCCTTTGCACATCAGTTTCAAAATATTACACACAAGCCCATGTTTTTCCATTTTTCATAGATTCTAAATATTATTTTAGACTTTTCCTGAAATTTTCAGATTTTTCCTAGCTTGTTTGCTATTTTTCTTATTTTAAATTAATTTTTAGCACTTTTTAAATAGCATTTAATACAAATAATTAAGAAAAGTTTCAAAAAAATAATTTTTCATTTTTCTTAAGTTAATATAAATATAAAAAGACAAAAAAATATTTTTCCATATTTTTCTTAGTTAAATTTGTATTTTTAAATAATTTAATTAGTTTTAAATAGTTTTTAATTCCTAGAAAAAAGAAAAATAATCAGAAAAATACAAAAATAGTTTTAAAAATTCTCTTTTGATATTTTAGATTTTTCCAAGTTAAAATTTTATTTTTCTAGCTTTATTTCCTATTTTCTTGTATTTTAGGCTATTATTAAATAGTTAAAAATAGTTTTTAATTAATAATAATTAGATAAATAATTATAAAAATAATTTTCTTTTTCTATAAATTTTCTTTTATTATTAGGTTTGTAAAAATGTCATTTTCATATTTTTAGGTCTTTTATTTCTTAGATCTCACTTTTTATTTTGTACGTTTACGTAAGTTTTATTTAAACGTAAGCTTTAAGTTTTAAACGTTCATCATTTTAAAAATAGTGATAGCGTTTATTTAATATTTTTTATCTTTTTAATTTCCTTTAATTTGCATTTAAGCCCATGTAGTTTATGGGCTTTCTCTTTAGGTATAGATCAACCTCTATCCTTTCCCGTTCAAATCATCGCGATCACTACACGTTTGACTATTCTCAAGACACAATTGTTGGGACTTAACGACCTGGGGAAACACTATACTCTCCTGATCTTCATTGTATTCGTGCTTAAACTGTTTTAAGTTTGTTACGGTCGGCCATTCACAAGTGGCAGGCTTGAGTGATAAGACTTGACTAGTTCAGCACCAATCAATATGATTTGGTGGGTGATGAATAGGTTTGCAACATGTTTAGGACTTGTTATTAGCTTTCTACATGAAATTATGGACTTATAATATGTCAAAATGCTTGATATTATGCTCCATTGGTTAAATTGATGACACCTCTGTACAATTCATGCTATTAGACCCTAAAGATGATGTATAATGAGTTTTGTTATGTTTGGCATGCTTAAAAGATGATTGGTGACTTGTTTGTTGCTTGGTTATGATTGCTTGTTAAGCTGTCTAAAATTTAGGTTGGATTCATCTAGGTGTTATCTGATGATACTTACATGTTTTTGAGTGATTCTTGAGCCTAAATTGTAGTACTTTGAAATAGCTTTCTGGAAATATAAGTCTTGTATCATTTGTATACCTGTAAGTATGATTTTTACATTTTTGGAGTTAGGGTAATGCGAATCTAAATTTCGAGTTGAAATTTACGATGTAGTATTTGATTTTTAGTATTTAATCTATGAGGTTCTGGAACTTTTCCTTTGGTGGCTATGATGTTTATATATTGTGTGACACCTGTAGCTTTTGGTTTGATGTGTTGAGTAGGGTGAGTGTGTTTGTTGGGGCTATACTTTTGGTGTGTGTAAATCAGGTGAGTTCGAAAGGTCTGGACTTATGATTTTCCATAGGCCATTTAGCATGGAAATAGAACCCACCAATTTTGGAGAGCCTTTTAACTCATATGGGAACCCCTGGGATTTTACTTGATTTCATTTGAGCTAAGTAAGTATTTTATAAAAATCGCTAAAGTCTGGTCCAAATATGAGTTTAAGAAAATGAAAGATAAAAAAGGATATCAATAAGTAAAACACTTACACATGCATAAGAAGCTTATAAAATGAGTATATAAGTAATATATGATATCAATTCGTGTAGATACGTTGAAGGAGATCTGACGTTGCTTCCGGTGTAACTTTCTTGTTTGCTTTGATTTCGTTGCTAAGTACAGATATTCAACCTTTCAAGTAAAGGTTTCTCATGATTTTTCTTTCTTTGGCCTTTCTCTTATGTTTATTAGGGTTTCCTATGCCATTGCTATGAATCCCTTCTGCTTTTCCTAATCTCTGTTTGTCCGAACTTCGTTTGTTGAACCTTGCTATATCGATTTGGACCTTATGATTATGAACCTTCGATATGTAATTCTGTTTGCCTGTATGATTACCTATGATCTATTATTTCGACATTCTGTTTGACCTAAGTTAGTTTGACACCCGAGCCATTATTTCACTAGGCATGGGGTTCCATGTCCGTGTCGTGATGCACCTCGACATGACTCTAGGGCGTTAGAGTGATGTTACGCCACGCCCCTTGATGGTGGAGCATATTTTGTATATGTAGGTTGGGGTATGGATGCATCCTAGATCCGCTCACGTATCTCGATATGTTGTGATATGATTTTTCTGGTGAATGATGTCGTGTGCAATACCCGTCTTCACAATCTGGGAGCTAGCTACTCCATTGGTTACTGAGGTCTCCCCTCCTATTATATATGGGATTCCGAGGTCACCCCTTCGAATAAAATGGGTACTTATGATATAATATGATATGATATGTTTCTGGGCTCGTGGTAGATGACTAAACCTTTATCCGTTATTTCGTTTTATGTATTCTTTTATGATTCTCGTATTTCCCAATACACCATACTCAGTATTATCTTTCATTACTCAAGACTTTATATGACTCACCGTACTACCAAGAGATATATGTATTCTATTGTTTTGGTCTGTCACACTCTCATTCCGTTTTGCACTATCATTCCATTCACGTATCGGGTTATTATATGTGTTTATTGAATTTGATTATGCTATTCATGATTATGTGACTACCGATTTCCTCGCTATGATATGATTAATAAATGAATATCGATTTACCTGCGGTCATCTAATGATATGTAATCTTACCGTTATGTGACCCTCCGATTTGTCGTTTGCATCATGTGTATTTCGTTCAATTATGTTTATGGGCTATGATTATCCGTTAGATTCTTGTCTGATTATTGACATGCTATGCTACATTACCGCTTATATTTCGCTTGAATTGGTAAATGGTTCATCGTGATGTGGTCCGCTTGTTAACTTGTTTAGTTCTTTGTATTAGGACCTTGTTTAGATAATTCATTCGTTTATAATGTTCGTTCTATAATTCATACTTGGTACATGTGGCTATTGTATTTCGACTCTCGGTATTACTCACCGCTACGATCATCGTTAAGTTATTAAGTGTAAATTATTTGACTTGTGCGATTGCCATGCTCACTTGCTAATTAATTGCTTTCACTTGCCTTTAGGTTTCTGTTTGTTTTGGATGTCTTTTGATTCCCTGATTTGAGTGTATGCCATATATATATATATATATATATATATATATATATATATATATATATATATATATATATATATATATATATATATATATATATATATAATATATATATGTTGTGTGGATACGACGCCTGCTATGCTTACATTTATGTTTCGTATATGTCCGGATTATATGTGCTTGTATCTATATCATTGATGCTCTGCTTTGCTTCGTTCTCAGGTGTTATGTGTTCTTTGGATATCATATAATTGTGTCCCGCAGATCCTCATTGACTCATTAATCTCATTCCGCTGCGACTTTGTTATCCATTTCCTTTGTTTCATTTTGCATTTCAGACTTTATTTAGTTTTCGTTTTGTTATATCTGCTCACCTTGGCTTTTAAGCTCACCGCATTTCTTTTCCCCGCGCAGTTTTAGGTTTGAAGATGGGCGATGGGTGAGAGTTAGAGTATCTTAGTGGACCAACCCTAGAACCATAGTACTTATGGACTTACTTTGAAGAGTTTTGTTTTGAGATTTCATTCATTTTGGATATTGTATTTTCCTCGTTAGACAATTGTTTATATGATTTGAAACTTTATTTTTTAAGGTTTCCGTTTGTAAATATTTTATTTGTATGTTCTGATATGACACCAGAATGTGACACTTCTACCCTTGTCGGGTTGGGGTGTTACATGTAAAGTTACAATTAAAACGTTGTACAAGAAAAAATAGAAGGAAAAAAAAAACACATTTCACACATCGTATACTCTGAAAGGGAAAGAAGGTGTGGAAGATCAAGAGCAGTTTTCAACATCGTTTAAAATGTTGTTGTCACAGAAGTAAGATGGGTTAAATTGGAATCTTTTGAATGAATGTGAATTTAATCTGGTGAATTTGATTGAAAGTTCTGATGCTTTCGAGTTTCAATATGTTGTTCTTTTAATTTGAAGATATATAGCATAGAGTATCTATTGTGAGTCACTGTGCTCTTTGACTTCTAACCAAAACTACATGAAGTTCACAAATTGGCAAGTGTTATTGGTCAATATTGATTGCAAGTGATCTGCCTATTTTATTTAGATTGTTTATTTTTCAAGTTTAACAAATTTTGATGAAATTTGCTACTTTTGTGACGTTTATAAATTACGAATATTATAGTACTATGTTTATTTAGTTATCGGTTGCATTTTTTTTAAAACGTTGTTGGTTAAAATTGCTCGAAAAACATTCGTTTTACTTGGAAAAATGTTGCTGTCACAGTGGGTTAACGGGTCAAAACTGTTATTTTTTTCTTTTTTGTTTCTGAGGTTGACTGAAAATAAAAGTCCTTTAAGTTGATGTTATAATGTGTTAACGGGTCAAAATTGTTACTATTACAATTTGCCAAACACCTCTTTAAGTGGTCACAGTGGGTTAGCGGGTCAAAATTGTTGTTGTTACAGTTTACCAAACATCCTTTTAAGTGGCCACAGTGGTTTAACGAGTCAAATTTGTTGTTGTTACAATTTTTCAAACACACATTTTAGTGGCCACAATGGTTTAGCGGGTCAAAAGTTGTTGTTACAGTTTGTTAAACACCCCTTTTCTCCAAAAGGTGAAGATTGGTGGGATCACACTGATACCATGCATCCTATGGATGCCAACTGCACTTCCCCAAGGATCCCCGTGCAGAATGAGCACATGTCCCAATGACTGTACTTATCAGGAGATGGACTTTGAACCCTGACTAGTTTCTCCAATAGGCCCCTAGGCCTTCGACATGACCAAATAAGATCATTCATGTGGGGATGATAATTAAATGATCTTTAGTGCCATGGAAGAGTTTTGAACCCGGGTCTATTGACCCAAGCCTAAAAACTCTTACCAATGGACTAAAGCATCATTGGTTAGTTAAACACCCCTTTAAGTGGGTAATATACATAAATGTTGTTTATATATATTGTCTTCTTGTTCATAAATAATATAAGTACTACTACCTCCGTCCCATATTAATTGTCATGTTTTGACTTTTTAAGTCTTTTTTTCTTAACTTTGACCTTAAATATTTTTATTTGTGTTATATAATATTTAATAAAAATTATACCAATAAAAAATACATTTAAAACTCAATCTATTCGTATATTTTGCATCAAGTATTATACTACGTATAACACAATTAAAAATATTTAAAGTCAAAGTTAGAAATGAAAGACATAGAAAATTCAAAGTGGACAGTCAATGTGGGACGGAGGGAGTATATCTTAATAGCTTTCTTTACATTCCTGTTGTGTATGATGCATTTCAAATGTTTGATAACTCTAATAAAAAGCCCACAATATTCATCCTTTTAATTTGCTTTATACTTATGACTTGTATATGCAAACATATATATATATGGGCACCCTGCATCCTCATTCTTTAAAATCTTAATATGCATCTATCTTTTACCTGTACTCACGTAACATATGTTATCTATTTATAGTTTCCTATTCATGTTATTGTTCTTTCGACTACCATTTGTACCCTTCATGAGCTAACTGTATACAACTATATATATAAGCTAACTTGCTATGATGCTTGATTTCTCATCAAATATATTAACAGTCATATTCACTTTACTCTTGCAAATTCTCACAAATGAACATCTTATATAAGCCATGTTTATATATCAACTTACTAGCATGAAACCTGATTTTTTAGGTGTGGACATTCTTTGCAATTTTGTTATAAACATTATGGTGTGGACATTCAAAAAATATTTTCATACTTTTAACGACAGAAATTTGGATAATATCTCCGCACTTATACGTGTTGAAAAATTTGTCACACTCATTATTACCACACATGAGAAAGTATGAACTCTATAATTTTACACATTCTTAATCGTGACCATTTGACTTTTAAAATGTGAAGAATTCAACTAGTATTTCTATTGTATCTATATCTATATCTATACTACATATAATGCACGAAAGCATCTCACTCTTAATTTTAAGACATACAAGACAATAAGCATGGTTTACAACACTTTAATGCACATAATTTTCAAAATTACAACAAAGTAAGCATATTGTACAACAAAATAAAGCGTGATGTCATTTTAAGACCAAAATTCTGTTAAACAACATTAATGCTATTAAAAACACCCATTCACCAAAAATTACAACAATTTAAGCACAATGTACAATAGCTGCAACCAATTTTCAGATTTACAACAAAATAAGCATAGTTTACAACAAAATAAGCATGATGTAATTTTGAGACTTACAACATTAATTTTATTAAAGTGATCAATGTTATTAATGAATATAATGAGAACTACTTACAAGAAAAAGAAACATTGTGTACAACAATTTAATGCACATAATTTTCAGACGTACAAGATAAGAAGCATAGTGTACAACAAAACACCACATTAATGCTATTTAATGTAGTCAATTATTTAACTGGTCAATAAATACAATTAATACAGTTATTAAAACACCTCTTACATAAGAAATACAAATTATCAAGTATATTATGCAACCAAATTAAACACAATTCTTGCATTAAATTTCACTACTACAAATAATAAAGCACATTATACAAATATTCAAGCGACAGCCAATGGGCTTCGAGCGAACGTCGACCAACGGCCGAAGACACGGGCCGAGTTCGAGCGAACGGGCACGGGCTATCTGAAATTCTTGATATCCGTAAATTTATTGTTAAAAACATAATAAACTAAAATACATTATTTATCGAAAATTTTTATTTCATGGTACCCGCCGCTCCAACGCGCGGGTACCCTGTTAGTATTACAAAATGTATTAACAAATGTAAGCGTATACTCTGAAAATATCTTGTTGATCGTATATGCATGGTGGCTAGGGGTGGAAACGAGCCGAGCCGAGCTCGAGCTCGTTAAGGCTCGAGCTCGGCTCGTTTATATATATAAAGCTCAAGCTCGGCCGAGCTCGTTTGACCTTATACTTTGAGCTCGAGCTCGGCTCGTGAAAATTTTCACAAGCTCGAGCTCTCGGCTCGACAAATTTTATGATGTTTTGAGCTCGGCTCGTTAATTACATAAAGCTCGAGCTCGTTTACTACTTTTAAGCTCGTTTATCATTATAGACGATATATACCGTATATAATTCTAGGGCTCGTTTAGGCTCGCTGAGCTTTACTCGAGCTTTGTCTGAGCTCGGTCGCCGATTATTAAATGAGCCCAAATTAGGCTCGAGGTTTCCGGTTCCGTTCAATTTCAGTTCGAAACTTTTCTGCGATCCGATCCCAGAACTTTCAGCGATCTGTACGGTCCGCTTCTACCTAATGGTGGCATATTCTGTGGGAACTCACTGGGAAGGGAGAAGATATCATGGAACTGTAGTTATTAGATCTGTTGTATATCATATATTGTTTTCTGTTTTATGTCACCATCATCGTAGTAATTACCATTTAAAACGCTGGAATATTGTATAAGAAAGAAAAAAAAACAAATTTCACACAACGTACACTGAGATAAGTATCATAATGACGGAAAGAGACCTTCATAAAATTGTAGTAGCTTTGTTTTACTCATAGTCCATCTTTTATGTCGTGTTTGTGTGGAGGTAGAGGGCGGTGATAGTGGAGGGCGGTGGTGTTGATTGTGTGATTGTAGAGGGGGTGGCGATAGAGGATAGTGGAGGGATAATAATTGAAAATTAAAAATAAATAAAGGCAAAAATGCATATATATCCCTCTCAAAGTGAATAATTGCATATATATCTTTTGTACAAGTTTTTTCTGCACATAGTACAATGGTTTTTATGCATGCTTTGGATATATATGTAATTTTGCATTTTCGGAAGGATATATATGCAAAAGCCCCATAAATAAATAATGCGTGAGATGAAGACGAGGACAAATTAGTAATTTCTCATGACCTTTAACTTTGACTAACGGAGATTTGTAATGATCGTTAGCCAAAAGAAACTATTCGCAACAAAGTAAAAACCACATGGATATTTAATAGTTTTGAGGGACATATTTCGCAAAAATGAGAAACCGCAAGGATATTTTTTGCAGTGTACTCTATAAAATATTTTGACGAATATTACAAAATATATATTGGTAGTAAGTAATTTTCACCGCCAATCATCATTGAATCGTGATGCATAGGTACTTGGCATTTAAATATGAATTGAAATAGCGTGAGATAAAGTTATTCCTAAAATTCTCGCCATTCGCATAGTCATTATCACAAAAAAGATGTAGTCTAAAAATATTATTCGTCAGAAATTTTGATTACAAGGTATCAATCATCGCAATGTGCGAGTAATTGCTAGTTAAAAGATAAAAGAGTTTTGTTAATATGTATCGACTGGTCACATTATGTTGTGTTGTCTTTAACGATGACATATTATTCTTTTTTTTAAATCCTCATTCAATAAAATTAATTGAACACATAATGACATAAACTACCACAATTAAATAAGATTTATGACTTGGTGGCCATAAACTTTACATTTTGATGTACAATATGTGTTTGGTGGACACATGTTAGCAAAACTCATCAATACCATATGGACTGAAGAGCTACTCAACAAAAACAATAGGGCCGGTGACATTTAAATCAAAGGGCTTATGTCTCAATAGTACCCCATGTGTGAGAATGCTCTCTAACCAAATGGTTGTGGATTCAAGTCCTATTTAGAGCATGTGAGATTGATTTATTATAAGATAATAGTTGCCTTTCAAAAAAAAAATCGTGCTTGGTTCAGAGTAAATAATCATAATGGGAAAGTCATAGAGAGACTAAGAAATATAATGAGCATCCCTTACAGCATCGACAATACAAGATGTCTTAAATGATTTTTTGCATTTAATGTATATTTCATTCAATGAAGAAGGCTTTGAAGAAAGACTTGAAGCTTTACAAGTCTTTCTAAAAATCTTTTGAAAAAGCTTTTAATGCACTGACATAATACCTTTTCAAATAACTTTTTAAAATAATAAAAAACTATTAATAGTTTATGCAATTGAGATGTTCTTAGTATTTCTTATGTCATTAATGTTGCTTGGTACATACCGTCAACTTCTCGATACATATTGTACTAATTTAGTTTAGAAACCAACTTAGGGTTGGCCAGTCCTGAGGACTCTTGGAGGAGGGAGGTCTTGAGTTCAAATCCTGCAAGGAGTTTGAATGAGGGATTTTCCTTCAAGATAGTCCTTTAATGAAGGGGTTGGGCCTGGTAACCCATGGTTCGAATCTTGGAAAAGGCAAGGGTTTACTCTTATTAATTGTCGAGCCTTCAGGCGGATTAGTAAGGGGTTTTCCCCATCCGAATTATTTGAAATAGGCATATCCGCTTCGAGGGAGCTCTCTAGCGCGGACCCGGTTTAGACAACGTAGTCTAGACCTCCCGTTGTCGAACCGCGACACGAAGCACTTATAAGAAATTCACCTTTCAAAAAAAATTTAGTTTAGAAATCAAGTATTGGTAATATATAAATTGTTGTAAACATATTAGTAACACAATTTGATGAAGCTATCACGATGGCCTATAAAGCGTTTTGTTAGTAAACGCTAGTATAATTGGATGCAAAATTATACTCATAGTAGAAAATAGGGCAAAATGCATAAAAAGATACTTAACTTACTTTTAATATTTAATTGAGGCACTCAACTTTATTTTTAACAATTTAAGGTACTAAAGTCTAAATTTAGCTCAAATTTAAGAAAAAATTACCTTTACACCAGGTAATCACATTTCTTACATGTTTTAAATTTTAACTTGAGTTAATTACTTAAATCGTCTTTTTTTTACGTTTTTATCCGTTGATTGTTTTTATATGTTTTCGTCCGTTTTTATACATTTGCGTCCGTTTTTCATACGATTTTATACGCTTTTGTCCTTTTTTATGCGTTTTCGGCAGTTTACTTACGTTTTCATCTATTTTTATACGTTTCCGTCCGTTTTTCTTACATTTTTATCCGTTTTAAACGTTTTCGTCCGTTTTATACGTTTTGTATGTTTTTATACGTTTTTGCCCTTTTTCTTACGTTTTATCTATTTTTATACGTTTTTGTCCGTTTTTATTCGTCTTTATAAGTTTTTCTTATATTTTGATACGTTTTATCCGTTTTTATACGTTTTCATCCGTTATTATACGTTTTTGTTCATTTTAATACATTTTCATCCGTTCCTATATGTTTTCATCCGTTTTTATACGTTTTTGTGTATTTAATATGTTTTATACATTTTTATACTTTTTTATACGTTTTCATACATTTTTATCTCTATTTTTATCCGTTTTCATACGTACAAAAATGTAAGAAAAAAAAAAGAAAAAAAAAACAGAAGAAACGTATAAAAACGTATAAAAAACGTATGAAAATGTAAGAAATCGTATTAAAACGGATAAAACGTATAAAAATAGATAAAAACAGATGAAAACGTAAAAGACAGATAAAAACGGATAAAATTGTATGAAAACATAAAATAAACGTTAAACTAAGGATTAAATTTATAAAAAAGTAAGAAAACGGGCGAAAACGTATAAAAACGGAAGAAAACAGAAGAAAAACGGTCGAAAACGTATATAAATGGACAAAAACGTATGAGAAAGAAAACGGGCAAAAACGTAAGTAAACGGGCGAAAACGTAAAAAACGGGCGAAACGTATAAAAACAGACGGAAATGTATAAAAACGAACGAAAACATATAAAAAGGTAAGAAAAATGGACGAAAACGAATAAAAACATGTAAAAATGTATGAAAACGGACGATTTGAGTAATTAGCTAAAGTTAAAATTTAAAACAAGTAAAAAATGTGATAACTTGGTGTAAATGTAATTTTTCCTAAATTTGTGCAAAACTTAAACTTTAGTACTTTTAATTGTTTAAAATAAAGTTGAGTATCTCAATTAGATATTGAAAGTAAGTTGAGTACTTTTTTATGGATTTTGGCCTAGAAAATATTGGTTGCAAACTGATGAGTTGTAAGCAAAATGACATACATATATGAGAACAAAAATCATGTCATCGAAAATAAAATATCAAAAAGGAACAATTCATTAAAAAAGAGGCAACTGACACACGGTTTTGAAGAAGTGACATGATTTGTACACTCTAATAAATGATTGGAACACTTTAAATTATTGTATTTAGACATTTATACCCTTATAGTTATCTTTACATTTTCACCTATGTGAGGTTATAACTGTTTTAACACAATTAATTGAGTGTACCAATCATTTTATGGAGTGTGCAAATCATCACCTTTTGAAGAAAATCGATAAATGGATACTTCATTTTTTTTGAAAAATTAATAGCTCGATGCAGTGAAATTAAAAAATAAAGTTGAGTATCTGATAAATGTGAACAGTTAAGGGAAAAAAAAGTTAGGAGTAGTTAATGAATATTGATTACCCCCAAATTTATAGATAATGGGTTATGATCCAAATACTAAGCAATAATTAATTACTCCGTGCATTATAGTTAACCAACCATCATTTCTCATTATCTTTTAATGAAAGCAATTAGATAGTTTTCTCAAGCGACTTTAGCTCTTCCGATGTAAATTGTAATTAGAACTCAGTTTGGCATATTGGACTCGATGTTATTCAATCTCAGTAGCCACTGCAGTATTTTGTTATCATGGACCATATAATTTTCTTGGCGAATACATGTCACAAGACTCACAACCATGAGTTGCAGCCACATAACAAAACTCAAACTTAATTGGCATCCAAACACTAAAATATGCTTATTAAGTTATATTGTATAAGCTAATAAGCCCCTTTCATAAGCGAAAACAAACACGCGCTAATACAAAACAAGTATGCACAACAACGTTTAGACCAAGATCATTAGACTTCCATTTAGACCAGTCTCAATATTTGTTACTGATTGTCTCATTTTCTAAAAATGTGTAGCAAAGACAGTACTCATGAACAAGAAAATAATAAACACAAAACAATTCATACCTAACTTAGGTTAAAAGATGCATACATTGGTTTAATTCATTACTTAAATCCTTAGAAAGTTCACAACAAATATTATTCAATTTCATCAAATCAGTTATCATCATCTTTTCCCTTGTAGTAAGCATTCGGATAAAACCTCCGGAAATTCTTCCCAACCAAACTCATCCCCACATAATCTTGAGCATCCGAACCTTCAATCACCATCGACGAATCCCCAGTACGAGATGCATCTCGTCTGCCTACATCGCTTAGATTCGGTGCTGGAGCACCACCATCATGCCCCACACCACCAGACGGATTAGAATAATTCCCCCTAGCCGCAGCACTGCCAATAGATGGTCCCTGACCACCCACATTTCCTGACTCATGCTTTAGATTCCCACCATGAGCATGAGAGTTCCTTTCACGTTCAAGAGCTGTGAACGAAGGAGGTTTGGGAGTATCAGTTTGACCCAAATCACGGTTAGTACTTACATTTTGGAACTGGTTAAGCGAGTTCCCATCACGGCCTATAGCATTATTGTACGATGGAGGTAATTGGTTGTTGTAGACTTGTGCATCATCAGGAGAATCGACGTAACAGGAGTTGTTCGTTCCATTTGATGATGAGAAAGACGGAGGTCCATTGCCAGATGACATGTTTCAGAATTTTGTTGAGTTTAGAGTTAGATTTTCAGATTTGTGTTGAGTTTAGAGTTAAGTTCTTACATATATGTACAGATAATAACGCGCTATGGAAACAAGAAAGAAGATGACAGGTAGTTGCTTGTAAAATACTCTCAAGTCTAGGTCAACAGCAAAAAACAAATAGAAAAAGACTTTTCAGGTTTGGTAGAGTTTAATAAAATCCGAAGCTGTTAGAGCTTGAGCTGCATCAAATTGTTAACATTTTTTCACTAAAGTTTTTGGTGAACGTTTTTTACATTGTATCAAAAGCTTTTTAAATTTTTTTTTTCAAAGACATGTTAAACTTCAAATCTTTCTTACAAACTTTAGTTATTAAATGTATTATGCATAAAATACATCAAATTTTAAAGAGTTGATGCATTATAGATGTTCTTACAAGTTACTACCAAACAAAAAGTTATACGCGATGACTACATTTATGTATCGTAAACTTAGAGCATCTCCGATGCATGGTATAATATAAATTTCAATACATTGTCACATCATTGCTACATCACCATTTCATTATTTTATACAAAATTCTAATAGTGCATTGAACTATACATAGTTTAATACATCTCTACATCACCATGCGCAAAAATGAAACAACAAACTATTAAATTATTCTAAGAGTTAACTACATTTTTGGTCCTTGTGGTTGTACCTGTATTCCACTTTTGGTCCATTTGTTTAAAAAGTTGCGATTTTAGTCCAAAATGCATAGTTTGGTTCCACTTTTGGCCCATTTTTAACGAGTTAGTTCGGTTAGTTAAATCGTTTGCAGCGTTAGTCCTTTATAACGATTCGTTTTGCAGCGTTAGTCCTTTATACCAAAGATCTTTTGCAACATTTGCAACGTTAGTCCTTTTAGTTAGTTAGTCCTTTAAAAAATTTAAAAAATTCAGGAAAAAATTTAGAAAAAAAATTATAATTTTTTTCTAAAATAAAATTCGAAAAATTTCAAATATATCTAAAAAATTTTTTCCGAAAAAATTCTAAAAAGAAACTTATTTTCAAAAATAACTTTTTTCGAAAAATTTTTAGGAAAAAATTTGAAATATATTCTAAAAAACTTTTTTCGAAAAAATTCTAAAATATATTCTAAAAAAACTTTTTCGAAAAAAATTTCAAAATATATTCTAATTTTTTTTTAAAATGTATATACATTGAAAAAACGTTTTTTTAAAAATGTATATACATTTAAAATGTACATTTTAAAAAAAACGTTTTTTCAATGTATATACATTTTTAAAAAAAAATTAGAATTTATTTTGAAATTTTTTCGAAAAAAAATTTTAGAATATATTTTAGAATTTTTTCGAAATAAAAAAGTTTTTAGAATATATTTGTAAATTTTTTTCGAAAAAAAAAGTTTCCTTTTAGAATTTTTTCGAAAAAAAAGTTTTCTTTTAGAATATATTCAATTTTTTCAATGTATATACATTTTAAAAGCGTTTTTCAATGTATATACATTTTAAAAAATTTAGAATATATTTTGAAATTTTTCGGAAAAAAAAAGTTGTTTTAAGAATATATTTTAAGAATTTTTTAGGAAAAAAAGCTTTTTTTTAGAATATATTTCGAATTTTTTTGGAAAAAAGTTATTTTTTTAAAAAGTTTCTTTTAGAATTTTTTTAGGAAAAAAAGTTTTCTTTTAGAATATATTTGAATTTTATTTTAGAAAAAATAATTTTTCAAATTTTTTTTCCTAATTTTTTTTTAGAAATTTTTTTAAAGGACTAACTAACTGAAAGGACTAACGTTGCAAATGTTGCAAAAGATCTTTGGTATAAAGGACTAACGCTTGCAAACGGCCGTTATAAAGACTAACGTTAAAACGACTTACCTAACTGAACTAAGTTAAAAATTGACCAAAAGTGGAACCAAACTATGCATTTTGAACTAAAATCGCATTTTAAAAAATGACAAAAGTCTTGCAACCACAAGAACCAAAAATGTAGTTAACTCTTATTCTAATTTGGTCCACCATATGCTTATATTTATGCGTTTGTTAAAGCAGAGACCCACAATGCATTTGAACATTTAACCCTCTGACAACTTTTTCTTTTATACGACACCACCCGGAGGAGGAGTAGAGCTCTAATCCTTATACTTTTGGGGGTGCCACATCCACCTCTATCCAATAAAAGCGTACCTTCCAACTCAAACTACCCAATACTACCCTAACATTACCCTAACTAGTGGGTGGTGAGTGGTACCCGAATTCATTTTTTTTTTTTTTTTAAATACATAAAATCACATACAATATTTATATTAAAACATACTATTTCATTAAAAATAAAAAACATTACATAATACTTAAAAAAAAAAATAACATAACATAATACTTAAAAATAACTAGATTAAAATAAAAAAAACCCATTAATCATCGAGATCGGCAAGTCTTGGTCTTCGTGCTTTCGTGAGATCATATCGAAGACGGTCATGGAGAAATTAGTCTAGTAACTCCGCTACCACCTTTTATTAAATTCGAACACCTGGACGGGCCGTGGATCCATTATATGAACCGGTGAGATTGCCCTCCCCTCGCGTTTTATAACCATATTGTAAAATAACAGCGCATGAACGATTGGAAATCTTAAGCTTTGGTCATAGCTCGAGTGGTCGATCAAAATTTTCCATTTTCCTTTGAGCACCAAAGCTCTCTCGACATCCTTTTTCGCTCCCTCTTGTAACTTCGTAAATCTCTTTTCCTTTGGGTCGTTTGGATACGGGTATGCTTTAACAAGTGTGGACCACTTAGGATAGATTCCATCTGCCAAATAGTAGCAGCGTTTGTAAAAGCGTCCATTCACGTGGAATGAACTATTCATCGCCGTTCCATTTGGTACATTAAGATACAAGTCGAGGCGATTCAATACGTTGATATCGTTGTTTGACCCCGTGGACCAAAAAGCATGCCAAATCCACATATCTTGTGTGCTTGGTGACTTCAAGCATAATAGTGAGAACACCATAGTCACCTCTCGTATATTGCCCTCTCAAATGTCTAGGGATAATTTTTCCATCGGCGTGGTATGCGATCGAGGCTACCAAGCATCCAGGTGATGCTTCGCTTCATGGGCACGGAAAATGCGAGCAAGGTCGTGTCTTTACCTACGTAGGTACTCCCGACCGTACAACTCAATGATGGCCTCACAAAAATGATCAAGACTTTCACGTGACGTTCTTTGAGACATGCATAAATATTCATCATACTCGCCGGCGGATTGTTGGGTTGCGAGTTGCCTAACCCGATGTGATTTTTTGTTTTAGTGAAACTTTTTGAGCTCGCGGCGTCATAGCCTTCTTGAAAATATGGGTATCTCGCTTCAATGTCACCCACTATTTGCAAAAACATGCTTTTCTCCATTCGAATTTTTTTTTAAAAGTAATTGTCGTTGTACTTTGGTGTTTCAACGAACCAATCATTCTCTAAAGTTTCAAGACCTATATCCCGATGACGATTTACGCTAGTTCGGCTAGAAACTTATAGCCGTGTCTTCATATCTTGAGCCGCTAGTTGAAGCATATTTTGCAACGAGCTACCCATGGATAGCTCGTCAGACGAAGAAGGAACAACGTAATCGAAAGAATCGGTAGACATTTTTTTTGGAGAGATTAGTGTGTGTTTTTTTTGAAATGTAAGGGTAATTATTTTTTTTGAGAGATGAGTATAGGTGTTAAATAGGAAGAAACTTTTTGGGCTAAAGTAGCCGTTTGAATTAAACAAAAGCGCTCCCCAAGCGTATACATTGCAACGTTAAAGCGGGTTCCGGCTTCGAATTCGATTACCGATTTTGATACCGAGGTACGGGACGGTGTACCGAATGTTCCACGAGCTCGCTTGTGTACCCGAGCTCCACTCCGTCTGGCCTAAGAGCATTAGGTGTCATGACCAACATTTGTTAGTCATTTGGGCCTCACCAGGTGACATATCATTTAAACACTCACACTTCAAAACAAATTTTCACTCACATCTAAAACCAACTTAGCTATTTGGGCCCCACCCATCATAATTTTATTTTCTATTCCATTTTTTCAAATAAACTAAATTTCATTAATTCAAATAAATACAACCTTTATTCATAAATTTAAAACGTTACATAGATAACTAAAAACATAATGTTGGGAATTATGTGAAGTATGAATTATCTTTGAATGGATTCTACTGAAGTTTATGGATTCTGCTGAAGACATAGTTCTGCTGAAGTTATATATTTATTAGTTTGTTTCTGCGGATATAGTTATTCCGTATTTTCTATAGTTAGTTAGGATATGCATGAGCTTTATTAGGAAGTGATTGTGTAATCTTATTTAGTTTTACGTTTCTTAGAGAAGAAGTTAGGGTTCCTTGTCTATAAAAGGAACACAATAGAATGAATTATGTATTAGGCGTTTACAAATTATTAATATAACGATCCATAGAGGATCAAAGAGTTCTTAGTTATCTGTGTTTTATATTTGTGTTTATATTCCGCTAAAGAATACAAGTTGTAGAGATTTTCTTTTAGTTTGTTTGTGATTACACAAGCAATACTAACGATCTACGAAGCTCAAGATCTATCAAGGTCTTATAGTTTTTAACAAGTGGTATCAGAGCCTCGTGAGAGTCTCTACGATACTAAGAACAGGTTTTTCTAAACACCCATACAACCAAAACAAAACTCACCATGCCTGGTTCAGACGTTGATGGTGAAATCACCAACAACCAAAACTCCACCCATCTGCAACAACTAAGTCTCTCTAACAGCAATGCTAAGTTTCCTTACCTAAAAAGGGAAGAGTATGATCTTTGGGCGATGAAGATGCAAAACTGGATCTCCAACATTGATTGGAATCTATGGGAGATAGTAAAGAAGGAAAACAGTTTGAAGAAAACTACCATTGATCTTTGAAGGTAAGATGACTTATGTTCCTCCCAAATCTGTTTGAAGAATTCGGCGGTTGAGAGAAACCAAGGTGAAAACAATTCTTCTTCAAGCTATTCCTGAGGATCACTTGAGTGATTTTCACTTCATGCAAGATGCTAGGGACATTTGGTTAGCAATTAAGGCAAAGTTCGGTGGGAATGAGGAGTCTAGGAGAATGAGAAAGTCCATGCTTGAGACAACAGGTTTCAAGATTTTCAAATATCTGAAGAGGAAGGAATTCATAAGGGCTATGACAAGTTTCACAAGATTTTAAGTCAGTTAAATCAGTGCAAGCAAAGCCGGATAATGATGATTTCAATTCTAAGTTCTTGAGGTCTTTACCTCAATCCACTACTAAGTGAGCATTGCTTTAAAAGCAAAAGGTGGTTTGGATATGCTTACTTTTGATGAGTATACAACAAACTTAAAGCTCTTGAACATTACGTAAGAAGTCCTTTTAGATCATCATCTACTGCTAGTCACACAGCATTCGTTGGAGCCTCTACCCCAAAGATGAGTTATGGTCCAAGCCCAACTTACTCATCATCATCCTACACCACCACTCCATCAAGTTCTCAATCTGGAAGTATAATGGAAGATGTGCTTGGATCCTTCTTTGCTGATTATGATCCTCAGCAGGAACTTGCCTATGAGGATTTAGATCGTGGATCACTGGAGATGGAAGAGATAAAGCTAAAGTGGCAGGTGGCTATGCTTTCCATGGATATCAAGAGGTTTGAGCCCAAAGCTGGCAGAAGGTTTGGCTTCCAAGGAAGAGATCCAGCTAGGTTTGACAAAAGGAAGGTCAAGTGCTTCACATGTCAACAGATGGGTCACTTCTCGAGAGAGTGCAAAGATAGGAAAGGCGGTGATGAGACGAGATACTCTACTTATCGAGAATCAGGAGGGAGGCTGGAACTTCAAAGGGATTAGTAGCTTTGGTCACTCTTGACACCAATGTGGACTGGGAAGCAACATGGCAGGAAAACAATGATGGTCTGTTATTAATAATGTTGGTTTGATTGCAAGTGTACTTCAGGAGGATAGGCATGATCAGATTGCCTTGATGGGCATCTCTCAGGTACAAAACTGTTTGTTTGGTTGTAGTGGGCGTTATAATGAACTCAAAAAGCATGATATTTTGAAACTTAAATATAATGAATGCTTTGTAGAAGTTGAAGCTTATAAACAGGCTTTAAAAACACTAGAAAGATAAAAAGTTTGGTTTCAGAAGAATCAAATAGCTTATGATGAGAAGATAAGTGTGTTAGAAAGGGATCTCGAATGTGCTAAAAATGAGTTAAAAGATCGAGAAATTAAGAGCGATGTTGTATCCGAAAACCTAGAGCTAAAGAAAACAGGATGAGAAATTGCTAGGCATAAAGAAAGGTTATTAAATGGAAACAAGTTAGCTAGTCACATCTATGCTAGTCAAACTCCAAATACTTCTATAGGTTTAGGCTTTAAGAAGTATGTAGGATTAGAAGCTAGGGATGACACACGCAAAATCCACACCGCAGGCCTAGCTAATTTTGTGAAAGAAGGTGACCTTCAATGCTGTGCGTGGACCTATTAGAGGTGAGCACATGCCCATTGACCTTTCCATTATTGTTGACTTTGATGGATCACACCATCTCTATGGCAAAAAGTCAAAAGACTTGCCAGACCATGATAATTCTTCTAATGACTTTGTCTCTTGTGTTAACAGTGACAAGTCCTCCGAGCAAGGGTCTACAGAAGTGTGATTAAAATGACAAGTCGACCTTCCCAAGTCTTCACCCCTGCTGCACCCAAGACTACCAATAAGCATGATAGAGTTGCTGCCAAGGAATCCTCTTCCAAGACAGTTGCCTCTGAAGACTTGCTTTTTAATTCTTTGCATAATAATATTGTTAAAAACAATTCTTTTCATGGTTTTGGTTTGAATACTTCTGCTTGTAATAGAACATCTTTTGGTTTGAATAAATCTTCTAAACAGAAGACATGTTTTGTGTGTGGAAGTAAATTTCATTTAATTAAGGATTGTGATTATCATGAGCAAAGGATGGGTAGGTGTGGTGATTCTAGGACATCTAGACCAATGTGGACTAATGTTAATGCTATACCACCTTATGTTCCACAAGCAACTTATACTAATACTCCTTCGCCTTGGAAGACCGGTTGTAAGACCATATGTACAACCAACAAGTTCATATTTTAAGAATGGTCATTGGCATGGATATGTTGACTCTATGACTGATCGGGAAAGTCTGGGATCTGTGTCAAGTCCTCAGCAGGTTGTTCTTGGAATAAAAGGGACCTAAATTTCAATGGAAACCCAAGAACAATAGTGGATCTTATACATGTGCATGGCATAACTCATATGATCCACAAGGCGGGTTCAAGTCAGCAATGACTTGAGCCTCCATAGTGTACTAATATTTTGTATATTGTTTTGTTGTTGTAGAATCATCCTCTTAAGCATAAAGATGTTGGCATTGTTGATAGTGGTTGTTCAAGAAGTATGTCGAGGAAACAGGATATGATGCATAATTTTGTATCAATTGAAGGAGGAGGCAATGTAACCTTTGGAGGAAGTGATGGAAGAATTACTGGGAAAGGGACCATCAAAACACCTCAACTGGACTTTGAGAATGTATACTATGTCAAGGAACTCCAACACTTCAATTTGTTCTCACAAATCTGTGACACCAAGAACAAAGTACTCTTCACAGAGGATGAATGTCTTGTGCTATCTAAAGACTTCAAACTCCCGAGGAAGAAACTTCATTGGCTGAAAGTTCCTCGGAATCACAATCTTTATACATTCAACTTAACTGATGTTAAACCAGAAGGTAACTTAACTTGTTTGGTGGCTAAAGCATCTTTGGATGAGTCTACCAAATGGCATAGGAGGATGGCCCATGTCAACTTCAAGACCATAAACAAGCTCTCTAAAGCTGGGACTTGTTGAAGTTCTTCCTTCCAAAGTCTTTACAAATGATCATAACTGTGTTGCCTGCAACAAGGGAAAGCAACATAGAGCCTCATACAAAGTTGTTACTGCTGTGAGCATTATTTACGAACCTCTTTTGCTTCATATGGATCTGTTTGGTCCAACTCAAGTGAGAAGCATTGATCAAAAGTATTTTGTCTGGTTATCACTGATGGTTATAGCAGATTTTATTGGGTATTCTTTCTAAGGACCAAAGATGAAACATCTCCGGTCTTTGAAAGACTTCATTACCCTTGTTGAGAATCAGTTGAACAAAAAGGTTAAAAGAATTCGGTGTGATAATGGGACAGAGTTCAAGAATGCTTTACTTATAGAACTCTGTAGGTCTAAAGGAATCAAAAGGGACTATAGTACTCCAAGAACCCCACAACAAAATGGGGTGGTGAAAAGGAAGAATAGGACCTTGATAGAGGCTGCAAGATCAATCTTTGGCAGACTCGAAATTACCCACCATGTTTTGGACTGAAGCTGTTGGCACGACTTGTTATGTCTTGAATAGGGTATCCATTCCTAGACCACACTTCAAAACACCATATGAACTTCTCTATGGGAAAGTTCCTGCTATTCATTACCTTAAACCTTTTGGTTGTCAAGTGACCATTCTGAATAATGAGTGATCCATTGGGCAAATTTGATGAAAAAGCGATGATGGTTACATTGTGGGATATTCACTCATAGTAAGGCGTCTGAGTTTACAATTTATCTGCTAAGAAGATTGAGGAGACTTTGAACCTGCGATTTATAGAAGACAAGCCAAATGTTCAAGGACAGGGTCATGTTTGGTCTTTTGACCTTGATTACTTAACCGATTATTTGGGTTATTCTAGACATATGGCTAATCAACATGCAGGTACTCAAGAGTCTCCTACTAACAAAGCAGATACTATGGATGCTTGATTCGACAGTGAGTTTGAAGATGATGAACAACCCATTGTAGTGCCTTATTTCTCCCCTAATAATTTTACAGGTGACACTTACAAAGTTACTTCTGATGAGAGTGAAGACGAGTCCAATTATGCAGAGGACCTTGCTAGGCTAAAGAAGCAGGGGTATGCAGCTAATCTAGAAGCTGAAAGGAATCTTGAGGAGAATGAAAAGAAATGATCAGTGAAAATAAACATTCTGGCTGAGCGTGATCCGGTTTCTCCTATCATCACCAATTACTGCTGAAGGATATCTTTGTTTCTACTCCCATTTCTACTAGAGTGTCCACAGACTTTGGAGATCCTTATACCCGTTTTCCAAGACCCTCAGATCTTGGTAATCATCAACCCAAAGTTGGAGTCTTCACCTCACCTTCCTATGATACTGATTTTAAACCAACTGTTACTAATCTTGATACCACCATTGATGTAAACAACACTGCTACGAAAAGGATTCACAATACTCATCCTCAATCAAATATTATTGGTGATCCTAATGCACCTGTTAGAACAAGGGGTACTGTGGCAAGTTCTAAATATGGTCATGTGGCTTTTATCTCTTATGTCTCATATCGACAAAGAGACAATCACACAGAATATGAACATTGTCTGTTTGCTTGTTTTCTCTCACAAGTGGAACCAACCGGTTACTCAGGGCTCTTGAAGACTCATGTTGGCTTGAGGCAATGCAAGAAGAGATGCAACAATTTCAAAATCAGCAAGTTTGGATATTGGTACCACTACGTGATGGCAAGTATGCAATTGGGACTAAATGGATTCTGAAGAATAAGAGAGATGCAAGGGGTGTTGTCATTAAAAACAAAGCAAGATTAGTTGCTCAGGGTTATAGACAAGAGGAGGGATTGATTATGATGAAGTGTTTGCACCTGTGGCAAGAGTTGAGGCCATATGAATATTCTTGGCTTATGCATCTTACATGGGATTTATGGTGTATCAAATGGATGTTAAAGGTGCTTTTATGTATGGTGAAATAGAAGAGGAGGTTTATGTCACTCAACCTAAAGGATTTGAAGACCCGAGATCATCCTACTCATATTTACAAGGTTGTCAAAGCTCTCTATGGACTACATCAGGCACCACGAGCTTGGTATGCTAGGCTTTCATCATTTCTGCAGAAGCATGGATATCGAAGAGGTGCCATTGATAAAACACTTTTCCTGAAGAAGAATTCCACAGACATTATTCTTGTGCAAGTGTATGTGGATGACATTATTTTTGGATCCACAAAAAAAGCTTGGTGCAAGGAGTTTGAGGAGCTAATGAAGGGAGAGTTTCAGATGAGTGCTATGGGGAGTTGACTTTCTTTTTGGGTCTCCAAGTTGTGAGAAACGATGGTATCTTTATTAGTCGGGACAAATATGTGAGGACATCTTGAAGAAGTTTGGTATGGAGAGTGTCGAGCTGCCACTACACCTTATGAAGCTCCAAAGACAAAGACCAACACTGAAGTAGATCCACTAGTGAATGTTCATTTATCGACGATCTATGATTGGTTCTTTGATGTATTTACAGACTTCAAGGCCTGATATTACTTTTGTTGTGAGTGTTTGTTCTCGACATCAAGTTACTCCACTTACTTCCCATCTCAATCCTGTTAAGAAGATCTTTAAGTACCTCAAAGGCCAACCTCATTTAGGCCTTTGGTACCCAAAGGAATCTCCATTTAAGCTGGAAGCATATAGTGATAGTGACTATCTTTGGTGCAAATCTGGATAGGAGGTCCACCATTGGAGGTTGCCAATTCCTTGGAAAGAGATTGATTTCTTGGCAATGCAAGAAACAGACTATTGTGGCTACCTCATCTCTGAAGCGAGTACGTTCTTTGCTGCAAATTCTTTCGTGGACAGGAGTTCTTTGGATTCAAAACCAATTGTTGGATTATGGGTATAACTTCATGAACACAACAATTTTTATTGATAATCAAAGTACCATATGCATTGTTAAAAATCCAGTTTTTCACAGGCGAACAAAACATATTGAAATCAGGCACCACTTTATAAGAGATGCATATGACAAACATTTGATAAAAGTGGTTAAAATTCACACTGATAATAATGTGGCAGATTTTTAACAAAAGCTTTTGATGGACCAAGGTTTCAACACCTAGTGGTCCATATTGGTATGCTTAACCCTTAACTGCAATGTTTAAGGGGAGGCATAGGCCTCAGGGGAGGATTTGTGTACACTTTGCATGTTCACTTTGCATGTTTTTATGTAATTTTGTTTGATTTAGTATGTATACCTTTGCTTGATTTTGTTTTCTAACACTAACCATCTTATGTAAATTTAGTATGTTTGTTCTTGTTTGGTTTGTGTGTTTCTCTATGTCTGTTTTGCAGTTTGCCTATATAGTAGGAGTTTATGATGCTTGGAGATGGATATGTAAGCTTGAAAGTTTGTTTCTACTGAATGCATAAGTATTGAATAGAGGACATATTGTATCTTGAAGACAAGTTACGAAGTTAAAGATGCTCATTCATTCAAATTACGACTTACGACTACAGTTACAATCAACTTCAAAAGGAAATACAAGGACTACTAAACCTATACTGCACACTAGCTCATATCATCTATTCCTACAAAATTGTTGGATATGCATGATTGCTCATATCTTCCACACTAGCTGCTGGATATGCATTTGTGAGGACTTGCATAACCACCCATTCCTTTCATCTTGATGGCTGGATATGCATGACCTGTATGACGAAGAAGCTAAGGATCAAAATGGGAAGGATGGATTGATGAAAACTATGATGATGAAGATGACCACATATGCCCTTTGTGCTTCATCTGCTGATTTCACCAAAAAGCAATCCTTCCACCTTCCTTAACTCCTTCCTTTATACGATATGTGATGATGCACCAAAACATGGCGCAGGAAGAGCTAGCACCACCTTGAAGTTGGCACAAGGCCTTTGTTGAGGTTGAGGTGCTGGAGGTTGGGAGTAAGATGTTTTCTTCTTAGTGGACCTATCAGAGTCATCAGTAGACTCACTTGGATTCACTACACTATCATCATCAAGAACGAGAAATGGGGATTTTAATGGTCGTGGGTCATATGGATATGGAAAGAATGAAGGAAATCCTTTGGATGATGATGATGAGGGAGAAGAGGTTGGATTAACAACCTCTGGTTTATTACTCATGGTTGATTATGGTTAATTTTGGGGCATTGATGAATTTATGGTTTATGATGGAAATTGGGGGTAATTGATGAGAGTTAAGAGTGCATTGGGGTTTGTTTTATAGACGGGTTCAAGGCTTAATGGTATTTAATGCGAGTTGGGTGAAGCAGTAAAAGATATTCTTGAAGCTTCTTGAATCGTGAATTGCTTCTGATTGTATCACTTAGTGATTGACTATGTTCTGCTTGAAGTTGGAATTTGAATTGGGTAAAAGATTGCATTCCACGTCAGCGGTGGTCAACAACTTAATATATTTGACCACAATTTGGGAAACTTCTACTTATAACCTATTCGCATATCTTCGTCTAATAATAACTGTTTCTCTCTTTATTCGATTCAAACACACCTTGATTGATTGAATCTTCACCAATTATCTAAAGTTCTCATGGCACTTCAATTCAAGCACGATCATAATAAAGTTGCTTTTCTGGAACGGCTAAGGGCGATGAGTTGTACAAACCCATGGTGGAATTCTTAAATAGGTCCAAGATTCATTATGCTTTAGCATTCTCAGGAAGTGATTTATGAATCGTTGGTTAAACAATTTTGGGCGAAAAGAGGAATCTGATACAGAGATTGTAGCTATGGTTGTGAACGAGTATGTTGTGATGAGAGGAGTTGATCGAAGTCGACTTGATTGAATGATGAGAATGGGGTTTATCATTGAATCTTTGCGGTGGTACTTGATGGACTAGGCGATTGGATATCAAGGTAAAAGGACGGACATGTGGTTAAAGAATCAGCTTTGTCCTATGTGGAGGTTTTGGTTCATACATTGCTTGGTGTTTAAGCAATAAATTAGGAGGATGGGACCAATTTTCTACTCAATTGGGATGTGGTATTATATGTCTATCTCAGGGTTTAACTTATAATTTTTCTAAGTTTATTTTTGATAATATGGTTGAGAATATAACTAGGAAAAAGAACAAGTTTTTAATGTACCCTAGGTTTTTGCAAATAATATTAGACATTACTACCCAAACCCAAGCCTTTTATCCCATAGGAGCTTTATCTGCTAAACTATTTGCTTCAATGAGAACTAAGTATGAGGGGGCACATCATCCTTTGCTAGCGGCTATGTTGCCTCAAGGCAATGAATCTGCGATGAGGGAATGTTGTTGGTTCTCCACCTTCTACTCTCATTCTTTGGCGATGGGAATCCATCGGTGACAATAGATGAAGGCCCTTCTAATGTCTTCTTTGAAGCACATCTTGTTCCTCCTGAACAACCTTTATCCACTCCTTCACCTAGATCTAGTCCACCACCTACACAAGTTCCTCTTTGAGGGTTGAGGCTGAGTTTAATAAGGTCGCCTACTCCTAGTCCTATTAGAGATTCAGTTGATGATCATGTTCCATTCTTTGAGCATGTTGATATTTCTTCTGAAAGGCCCGATGATGCTCCCATTACTCTGAGCAATCTGGTGGAGGAGGACCCTATTACACTTACATCTTTGTATGCTCTAGTGAGTATGTAGTCGAGGTTATTGATCTCGAAGAAGGAGCTTGAGAGACTAAATCTAAGATTGGTGGTGAGATTGTAGAATTGCAAAGAAAGGTTAAGGATTTGGAAGTACAACTGGGTCAGAGAAGAAAAAGGAGATTGGATGTTTCTTCTGATGAGGAGGATGTGGATGCTCAGTTTAAGTCACTTGATATGTTGGCTAATGTGGCTCAAGAATCTAATGTTTCTACTCCAAAGGTTGGTACATTTGTACAGACAAAGGAGCCAATTTTGTTTACTAGGCGGAGGAGAAAGCAATCTGTGCATAAGGATACATTGCACAGTGAAGATATTTCAACTCTTGAAGAACATGTTGTTCTTCGATACTCCTTTGATGGACATTCAGTGCGGTGGTCAAGCTTCAAATGTGCTATCTCAACTTTGCTTCTATACCTTTCTGATATACGAAGTTTTTCTTCTTTGGAAGGAATTTTAATTTGAATCCAGAAGTAGATGTATTTTCAACATCTGTTGAAGATTTATCTCAACATGTTTCTTCTGAAGCACATCTGGATGAATCTTAAAAGTACCTTTTAGTGATACTCCTTCAGTGATGTTGTTGTTGGATCTCTTGATAAAGAGGCAGGGAGTGGCATTGACACGAGCTTGGTCGGATCGGTCGAGTGAAGCAGGAAAGGTTAGCACAAGAGAGGATGTTAGATGAATGTGCAAATTTGAAGAAAAGTCTTTGAATTGGCTCAGCAGTTGAAGCCGAGTCTATTTCTAAATTGCCACGAGAGGCGAAAAGATTGGATGCAATGGCTACTCGGATGCTCGAACACCGGGATGTCTATACTCAGCAAGCTATTTCTAATCCTTCACTTGCTCAGAGTATTTTAGGGGCAGGTTTTGATAGTGAACAATTTTTAGCTCAAATGGTGGCTCGTGGACAACAAAGAAAGGTGATGCGCGCAAAACAGTCAAGCTAAATCACACAAGCCCGCCACTTGTGAATGGCGGACCGTAACCACTTAAAAGCTGCTTAAGCCGCGAAATCAATGAAGATCACGGGGGTATAGGGTCTCCCCAGGTCGTTATGTCCCAGAGTTGTGCAATGGATTATCAAGCGTTTGATCGAGGAATTTGAGCGGGAAAAGGATTTGATAATTATTATAACTTCTGAGAAAAGCCAACAAATTACAACGGCTTAAATGCAAATTAAAGGAAATTAAAAAAAAGATAAAATCTATTAAATAAACGCTATCACTATATTTAAAGTGATGAGCGTTTAAAATTAAAAACGTGTGTTTAAATTAAAAACTACGTAACGTACAAAATAAAACGTGAAAATTACACAAGATAAATCCTAAAAATATGAAAAATACATTTTTACAATCCTAATGATAAAAGAAAATTTATAGAAAAAGAAAATTATTTTTATAACTATTTATGTAATTATTATTAATTAAAAACTAATTTAAACTATTTAATAATACTCTAAAATAAAAGAAAATAGGAAATGAGGCTAGAAAAATAAACTTAAGACTTAGGAAAATCTAAAATATTATAAAACTAATTTTAAAACTGAAAAGATATTTTTTTGACTTTTTATGTAATTATTATTAATTTAAAACTATTTAAAACTAATTTAAATTAAGAAAAATGACAAATGAACAGTAAAAATAATGAAACTTTACAGAAAAATCTAAAATATTATTCTTAATCTAGGAAAAGTTAAAAATTATTTTTATAAAGCTTTTCTGATTTATTTATAATAAAAGCTAATTAAAAAGACTTAAAAACTATTTAAAATAAAGAAAAATAATAAGCATGTGGCGAGAAAAATATGAAAAATTCAGGGAAATACTAAAATAATATTCTAAATCTAAAAAAATATAAAAACATATGCTTATGTGGATGAAAATGGCTGATGTGAAGCGAGTCTTAAATAAGCTACTACAATAAGCTATAAGCTACAGGAATGATCAAATGATGCGAGCTAAAGTACAATAAAATAAGCCTAATGCAACTAATTAATACTACTCTAGACCACTAATGATGCATTAACTAAGAATGAGCTTATGAAATTAAAATCCAAAAGCTTGATTAGGTGACTACCTTTAAGCACTTGCACAAGCTAAGAAAATAAGCTAAAGGGAAAAACAGATGCTAGGACCTAAAGTAGACTTGGTAGGGTACACAAGAACCAAAACTCAGCTCCTAATGAGCTCACATGAGCTTTTGACAAGCTTATAAAAAACTCTACAAACTGGGACGGATTCTCAGACAAGGGGTCCAAAATAGGCCATCAAATAAGCACTCTATGAGCTGATTACAACTGATCACAGTATTTTTATAATTTTCACGAGCAACTAAACTTTAATTACCCAAAAGCTCTTAAGCTAAATCAATATTAAGCACACACTAAATCCTAAGTTTTATTCAAAAAAGTAGTAGAAACTCTTGACTTTTTAAATTATGAACTAAGTTGACTATTTTGAACTTTGAATCAATTAAATGGACTGATTATGTGGAAAGAAGCTAAGATAAGCTGATTTTAAGCTAACTCACTAACTTATGCAACAATATGAAGGTTTATGACTTGAAGCTCTTTGTGATTAAGCTGTCAAGGACTTGAACTTGGTGTTTTGACTTTTATGCAAATGAGGACTGAATTTCTTGGTAAAATTGAGTTATCTAGAGCTAATATAACATGAATAAACAATGAACAATGGCACAAATGCACTCTAACAAGTTCAACTTATCAAATCCAAACACACCTTTTTAGAAGCAGTTATGAGTTTTTTTACACTATAAGTTTCCAAACTAAGCAAGCTATTAATTTACTTATATTAGCTATAGTAAAGCATATTTGAACTTGAAATTATCAGGGCTTAGAACATAAAATACTAAAATGCAAGTTTTTGAGAAATTCCTTACAAAATGAGTCCAAGTACAAATCGAGAACCACGGTATGAGATTACAACATATTGCTTCCAAGAGGCTCTAGACCAAATAGCAATCAAAACCACCTCTGCTTGACTTTTGATCATCATTCCCATTGACTTTTTATTTTTGACTAATTTTCTTGATTTTGAGAATTTTGTTTTTTTTGAAACTAAACTGAGTTTGTAAGTTTCTACTAACTTGAATAAGCTTTTTAAGATCTTATGAGTACAAAATAGCAACCACAAACATTATTCGACCTTATTGAGAATTTTAAGTAAAAATTTCATAAACTTGGAATCAAGCACGGAAGCTGAAATTGAAAGCTGAAAATGGTTTTTAACACAATGAAATATGATTACAAGATACTTGAAAGATTAAATTTACACTGGGAAACTTTGAAAATTTTAAAACGACATACAAGAAATAAAAATTACACTACTTCTAAATTAACTACCACACTCCAAGCTTCTCTTTCCTCCTTTATTTATACCAAAAAGCTTCCACTAGCCCTCTGAGTGAATCCCACTTGCCATTTTGACCTTTGGATGTCTTGAGATAATTTAAGCCGTTTGATTGGTTTTGGCGCCAAATGGTGAATAAGCCAGTTGTAGGGATTGAGTGATTGGGGTGAGGGATCATTAATTGTTTCTTGTATTGTTGTTGAGGTGGGGGGGACAATGGTAGTGATATGTTGAGGTGGAGGTGAGGTGTTGTGAGTGAATCAGGGGGCGGTGAAGAGAAGAAGAAGTAGGGTAAGGGGTGTGTTTATTTGGCCAGGGGTGAGAGTTGGTTGACCGGGTTGGATATTGGACCGGGTTGGGTTAATGTGGGTTAAAGGGGTGTTGGGCTTAGTTTATTTTGGGCCAAAGGATAATACAAGGGTCCATTTGGTATAAGTAATAATCACAAGGACCATAAGTGTAAATTCTGCATGACCAAGGACCAATTCTGCCATATTGCAAAGTTGTTTCAAAGGACCACAAGTGACAAGTTTTAATATTATAAGGACCAAACTTGCAATTTTCAAATTTCAAGGACCATTTATGACATTTTTCAAACTTGAGGGACCAAAGTTGTAATTTTGCAATTTAACATTTCAAAGGTTTGTTTTGACAACTTTTGAATCCCATGGACCTTAAATGATATTTTTCTTAATTTTGATTTACCAGGGTATTTTTTGACAATTTTTGAAACTTGGGGACTAAAAGCGCCAATTTTGCAAATTTGATCGTTTTCATCGATTTTGATAGTTTTGAATTTAAAACACATAAAACACTGATTTGTGATATTTTCATCATTTTAAAGCATTTCGGAGTGTTTTCAGATGATTTTCAGATTTATATAGTACAAAAATGATGAGTATTTAGACACTCATCAATCCCCCACACTGAGATATTGCTAGTCCTAGCAATGATTTGAGAAACATAATGGATTTGAAACTCTTTGCACCAAAAGCCATTACTTCGGAGTAGCCAAATGTTTTAGTTCAAGTAAGAACCATGGTACACCGATAACCATGTGATTTTGAGCAAACCACCGACTTTCAACGGATTTGATTTTGTCTTTACCAGAAGCCGTACCCTTATGGACTAGCCAACTCTTAGATAAATTATCAATATTATCTTTGGTGAGTTGAATACCAATTATGGTTTTTCCACTGCCTTTACCACAAGCCATAATCTTGCGGGCTAGCCAACTCTTCACTTTTTAGGATATGGTGAGTTGAATACCATACAATTTTGGGCAAATTGCAAGCCATGTAAACGGATTTGAGAAATCTTTACCAAGAGCCGTTTGCTCCTGGATTAGCCAATCCTTTTGTCTATTAGACAAGGCGGACTGATAACCAATTGAGTAAGTGAAAAACACTTACTCCAAAAAAATTTTGGCCAAAAGCGGAATGGTATAATTATATGATAAAATTCGTGAGAATCCCCACACTTAGAAATGAATATTGCCCTCAATATTCAAAGTACCGGCGGCTATGCCAAAACAAAGAACGTAAAAGGGAAATACTACGGCCATTATTTAGAAAGAAGATTTTTTTTTGAAACATGTGGGCAACCCCCCCACACTAGGGTGGTAGAAAATAGAAAGAAGTGAGAAATATGGGTGAAAACCCATATGGCATGCTCTTGTTTTTGATTCCCGAGTCGCTAGCTTGACTCGAACCCGAATTAATTTGTTCATGGGGAAGCAAAGTGGAAGAAACAATCTCCATCGGACTTTCATTCAAGATGTTTGGATAAACATTGAAGTACGTGAAAGTTCCACGCCGATGAGATATACATAGAACCGCTCAAGATAATGGTACATGAAAATGCGGGATCAAAGATAATGTCTTCATTCAGAAGGAGTGAAGAACAGGAGAAGCGACAGAATATATGAAGAAAAGAAAGAAAATCATGATAGAAATCATGACTAACTCTTCATCCTCAATAGGAGAATTCATAGTAGCATGAATCTCATCATTTAAGGTCAATTGGTCTAGACATATCTCGGGTGTGTCTAGATCAAAGTAGAGTTATCATACTCGTGGAGATATGATATGAATGAGTTCATCTGAGAACTCCATGAAGGTGAATGAATCATATTCAGAATTGATATGAGTGGGTTCACCGGCGAACTCCTCAAAAGTAAATGATTCATGATCGAGGAGAGAATTATGAGAATGAGAAGTGGTACTGCCACTAATCTTCTCTCCCATATTATCAAAACAGGAGGCTTTCATTTCCGGAATAGAATCATCGGAAAGAATGTCACTACCCTTAATGGGGTAGGAGATGAAATAGGTTTCTCTTTGAAAGCCTCGATTTTAGAAATGAGAAGACAGACATTCAATAATGTTGCTCGAAGAGCTTCATCTTTGATTCGAAGTGGTAACTTCATCATTCTCTTCTTCTAAGCTAACAAGCTTAGAAGGTAAATCTTCCGATGCGATGTCTCCACAAGATGCGAATCATCATCATCGAGAATGGGAGAGCATCTCAACATGATCATTTTAGAAGACAAGAGGAGGAGGGATGTCACACACATGATCAAGAATTCCCTGTGACTCTCTTGGGATTGGGACAAGGTCCTCAACACTAGATTTTATGAATTCGTCCGATTCCTTTTCGGGGAGAAACAGATGTCGAGATGCTCGTCCCCATAATAAGAGAGTGAGTGGGAGCCTCGGGTGTGATAGCGCGTGATTGTTTGAGATGCAATCTCAAGCTGGGATATCAACCCGAGGAGGTTGAGAAATATTATTTCTAAAAGGATAAAAACCCTCCTCGTCATCATCATAGAGAGCTGCCTTAAGAAATTGGGAGCCGCATTAGAGCATGCTCTAGGATTAACAAATCTTCCCTAGATTGGCGGGCCTCTCGCTCTTCGGCAAGCAATTCTCCTATAGTCTTTTCACCACTCACTTGATTCTTAAAGTTTTGAATCATATCATCAAGTGTTTTTATTGCGGTTTCAAGATCCTCGGGAGATTTCATGAGACAACGGCTCGGATGGAGTTTGAACAGTATAGTCTTTGTGGAGGTTGGAAATTGTCAAATATGTGAGAGTCATGATTGTTACAAGGAACTGGGTTCCCTATTTGACAATCGGAGCTGAAATGGGGACCTCCAGTACTACAATGATAAAGCTGTTGAGTGCAGACAGTGAATCATATGGATTTTGGTCATATCCAAAGTTAAGAGCATCAGAAAAGCTGTTCATAGATAAAGCGTGTTTTGGTTGACACTCAAATCCTTGGTGAGGACCTCCACAAAATTCCCACGCAGGTATCTTGATTGTATGAAGAATAGTCGGGTTGTGGTGGGTAATTGGAAAAGTTAGAGGAGTCGTTAAATGAGTTCTGATTAGGATCATAATCAAATGAATTCCTCGAACCACAAAACAAACAACTCCGTTATGAATATCATTACCACATTGTACACATGTACCAACGGCAGGTGAACCAAAGAGAGGCTCACCACAGCGACACAAGGAATAAATGATTGCATTTGAGAGTTATGAAGAGGAATCGGTTTATTCAAAGAATCAACAAAACCAACATGGTGATCCGGATGACTATCAAGTCTCGAAGAACATTGAAAGATCGGGAGGTGGGACAAGTGGTGTGCTCTGAGAGCTAGCAATTTCCACCACTTCCGTTATGGTCTCGGTTACGGTTCTTGAGAAGCGTGAAGATTAGGCAAGTCGTGCTTGCTAGTCACCGGTGTTTGAACGGGTTCATCGTAATCAATTCTAATTCTTGACCTTTTTCATCGACATAAATTTGTTCGATTAGATTACGGGCTCTAGATTCAAAGAGGTTGTCCTCGTAATCCTCGATGGGTGCTTGGGGTAGCTCAGACGTTTGAACCTGGTTTGTCAAGATTAGAATGTATTTGAGGGTTGTGGCGGTTGGTGAAATAACTTTGAAAAGCATTTTTGATGGATAATTACATGCAATTGCAAAATTAAGCGAACTAGGACCTCCACACGCTCACACACATTTCGACGATGAAGTTGGCAGAATGTCGACATAAGAAGTAAACATATAGAGGATTAAGAAGAGAATCAAATGGTTGAGAGGATACGAAGAATAGAATTAAGCGGCAAAGAGGGTAAGAGAAATAGAATCAACGAATAAGAGGAATGAGAAGAATATTTTTGGGGGTTTTGGCTAAGAAAATATAAACATATACAGATGGATGGTATGAACAAAGAGTGAATATCAAATTACTAATCGCTAAGCGTGAGATAGTCGGCCTGACTCCCGTGGCGCAAAAATTTGATGTAAGCAGTCCAAGCTAAATCACACAAGCCCGCCACTTGTGAATGGCGGACCCGTAACACTTAAAACTGCTTAAGCACGAAATCAATGAAGATCCGGGAGTATAGGGTCTCCCCGGTCGTTATGTCGGAGTTGTGCAATGGATTATCAAGCGTTTAGTGATCGAGGAATGAGCGGGAAAAGGATTTGATAATTATTATAACTACGAAAAGCCAACAAATTAAAAGCGGCTTAAATGCAAATTAAAGGAAATTAAAAGATAAAATCTATTAAATAAGCGCTTTATCACTATATTTAAAGTGATGAGCGTTTAAAATTAAAAACGTATGCGTTTAAATTAAAACTACGTAATGCATTCAAAATAAAGCGTGAAAATTACACAAGATAAATCCTAAAAATATGAAAAATACATTTTTACAATCATAATGATAAAAGAAAATTTATAGAAAAAGAAAATTATTTTTATAACTATTTATGTAATTATTATTAATTAAAAACTAATTTAAACTATTTAATAATACTCTAAAATAAAAGAAAATAGGAAATGAGGCTAGAAAAATAAACTTAAGACTTAGGAAAATCTAAAATATTATAAAACTAATTTTAAAACTGAAAATATATTTTTTGACTTTTTATATATTTATTATTAATTTAAAACTATTTAAAACTAATTTAAATTAAGAAAAATGACAAATGAACAGTAAAAATAATGAAACTTTACAGAAAAATCTAAAATATTATTCTTAATCTAGGAAAAGTTAAAAATTATTTTTATAAAGCTTTTCTGATTTATTTATAATAAAAGCTAATTAAAAAGACTTAAAAACTATTTAAAATAAAGAAAAATAGCAAAGGCGAGAAAAATATGAAAAATTCAGGGAAATACTAAAATAATATTCTAAATCTAAAAACAATATAAAAACATATGCTTATGTGGATGAAAATGAAACGAAGTGTGAAGGCGGTCTTAAATAAGCTACTACAATAAGCTATAAGCTACAGGAATGATCCAAATGATAAGCAGAGCTAAAGTACAATAAAATAAGCCTAATGCAACTAATTAATACTACTCTAGACCACTAATGATGCATTAACTAAGAATGAGCTTATGAAATTAAAATCCAAAACAGTGATTAGGTGACTACCTTTAAGCACTTGCACAAGCTAAGAAAATAAGCTAAAGGGAAAAACAGATGCTAGGACCTAAAGTAGACCTGGTAGGGTACACAAGAACCAAAACTCAGCTCCTAATGAGCTCACATGAGCTTTTGACAAGCTTATAAAAACTCTACAAACACGGGGCATGATTCTCAGACAAGGGGTCCAAAATAGGCCATCAAATAAGCACTCTATAAGCCGATTACAAGCCGATCCGTATTTTTATAATTTTCCTGAGCAACTAAACTTTAATTACCCAAAAGCTCTTAAGCTAAAATCCAATATTAAGCACACACTAAAATCCTAAGTTTTATTCAAAAACGGGTAGTAGAAACTCTTGACTTTTTAAATTATGAACTAAGTTGACTATTTTGAACTTTGAATCAATTAAATGGGTGATTATGTGGAAAGAAGCTAAGATAAGCTGATTTTAAGCTAACTCACTAACTTATGCAACAATATGAAGGTTTATGACTTGAAGCTCTTTGACAGTTAACTGTCAAGGACTTGGACTTGGTGTTTTGACTTTTATGCAAATGAGGACTGAATTTCTTGGTAAAATTGAGTTATCTAGAGCTAATATAACATGAATAAACAATGAACAATGGCACAAATGCACTCTAACAAGTTCAACTTATCAAATCCAAACACACCTTTTTAGAAGCAGTTATGAGTTTTTTTTACACTAAAACAAGTTTCCAAACTAAGCAAGCTATTAATTTACTTATATTAGCTATAGTAAAGCATATTTGAACTGAAATTATCAGGCTTAGAACATAAAATACTAAAATGCAAGTTTTTGAGAAATTCCTTACAAAATGAGTCCAAGTACAAATCGAGAACCACATATGAGATTACAACATATTGCTTCCCAAGAGGCTCTAGACCAAATAGCAATCCAAAACCACCTGCTTGACTTTTGATCATCATTCCCATTGACTTTTATTTTTGACTAATTTTTCTTGATTTTTGAGAATTTTCTGTTTTTGAAACTAAACTGAGTTTGTAAGTTTCTACTAACTTGAATAAGCTTTTTAAGAGCTTATGAGTACAAAATAGCAACCACAAACATTATTCGACCTTATTGAGAATTTTAAGTAAAAATTTCATAAACTTGGAATCAAACAGGAAACTGAAATTGAAAACTGAAAATGGTTTTTAACACAATGAAATATGATTACAAGATACTTGAAAGATTAAATTTACACTGGGAAACTTTGAAAATTTTAAAACGACATACAAGAAATAAAAATTACACTACTTCTAAATTAACTACCACACTCCAAGCTTCTCTTTCCTCCTTTATTTATACCAAAAAGCTTCCACTAGCCCTCTGAGTGAATCCCACTTGCCATTTTGACCTTTGGATGTCTTGAGATAATTTAAGCCGTTTGATTGGTTTTGGCGCCAAATGGTGAATAAGCGGTTAGGGATTGAGTGATTGGGGTGAGGGATCATTAATTGTTTCTTGTATTGTTGTTGAGGTGGGGGGGGGACAATGGTAGTGATATGTTGAGGTGGAGGTGAGGTGTTGTGAGTGAATCAGGGGAAGCAGGTGAAGAGAAGAAGAAAAAGGGCGGGTAAGGGTGTGTTTATTTGACCGGGGTGAGAGTTGGTTGACCGGGTTGGATATTGGACCGGGTTGGGTTAGTAACGGGTTAAAGGGGGTGTTGGGCTTAGTTTATTTTGGGCCAAAGGATAATACAAGGGTCCATTTGGTATAAGTAATAATCACAAGGACCATAAGTGTAAATTCTGCATGACCAAGGACCAATTCTGCCATATTGCAAAGTTGTTTCAAAGGACCACAAGTGACAAGTTTTAATATTATAAGGACCAAACTTGCAATTTTCAAATTTCAAGGACCATTTATGACATTTTTCAAACTTGAGGGACCAAAGTTGTAATTTTGCAATTTTACATTTCAAAGGTTTGTTTTGACAACTTTTGAATCCCATGGACCTTAAATGATATTTTTCTTAATTTTGATTTACAGGGAATTTGTTTTGACAATTTTTGAAACTTGGGGACTAAAAGCCAATTTTGCAAATTTGATACGTTTTCATCGATTTTGATAGTTTTGTATTTAAAACACATAAAACACTGATTTGTGATATTTTCATCATTTTAAAGCATTTAGTGTTTTAGGATGATTTTCAGTTTATATAGTACAAAAATGATGAGTATTTAGACACTCATCAATCCCCCACACTTAAGATATTGCTAGTCCCTAGCAATGATTTGAGAAAACATAATGGATTTGAAACTCTTTACAAAAGCCATTACTTCTGGAGTAGCCAAATGTTTCAGTTCAAGTAAGAACCATGGTACACTGATAACCATGTGATTTTGAGCAAACCACCGGCTTTCAACGGATTTGATTTTGTCTTTACCGAAGCCGTACCCATACGGACTAGCCAACTCTTAGATAAATTATCAACATTATCTTTGGTGAGCTGAATACCAATTATGGGTTTCCACTTGCCTTTACCACAAGCCATAATCTTGCGGGCTAGCCAACTCTTCACTTTTTAGGATATGGTGAGTTGAATACCATACAATTTTGGGCAAATTGCAAGCCATATATGCAGTTTGAGAAATCTTTACCAAGAGCCGTTTGCTCTGGATTAACCAATCCTTTTGTCTATTAGACAAAGGCGGTTGATAACCAATTGAGTAAGTGAAAACACTTACTCCAAAAAAATTTTGGCCAAAAGCGAATTGGTATAATTATATGATAAAATTAGTGAGAATTCCCCACACAGAAATGAATATTGCCCTCAATATTCAAAGTACCGGCTATGCGAAACAAAAGAACGTAAAAGGGAAATACTACTACCATTATTTAGAAAGAAGATTTTTTTTTTGAAACATGTGGGCAACCCCCCCCCCCCCCACACTAGGGTGGTAGAAAATAGAAAGAAGTCAGAAATATGGGTGAAAACCCATATGGCATGCTCTTGTTTTGATTCCGAGTCGCTAGCTTGACTCGAACCCGAATTAATTTGTTCATGGGGAAGCAAAGTGGAAGAAACAATCTCCATCGGACTTTCATTCAAGATGTTTGGATAAACATTGAAGTGCGTGAAAGTTCCACACCGATGAGATATACATAGAACCGGCTCAAGATAATGGTACATGAAAATGCCGGGATCAAAGATAATGTCTTCATTCCCGAAGGAGTGAAGAACGAGGAGAAGCGGCAGAATATATGAAGAAAGGAAAGAAAATCATGATAGAAATCATGACTAACTCTTCATCCTCAATAGGAGAATTCATAGTAGCATGAATCTCATCATTTAAGGTCAATTGGTCTAGACATATCTCGGGTGTGTCTAGATCAAAGTAGAAGTTATCATACTCGGCGAGATATGATATGAGTGAGTTCATCGAGAACTCCATGAAGGTGAATGAATCATATTGAGTTGATATGAGTGGGTTCATTGGCGAACTCCTCAAAAGTAAATGATTCATGATCGAGGAGAGAATTATGAGAATGAGAAGTGAATGCGCCACTAATCTTCTCTCCCATATTATCAAAACATGAGGCTTTCATTTCCGGAATAGAATCATCGGAAAGAATGTCACTACCCTTAATGGGGGTAGGAGATGAAATAGGTTTCTCTTTGAAAGCCTCGATTTTAGAAATGAGAAGGTCGACATTCAATAATGTTGTTCTCGAAGAGCTTCATCTTTGATTTGAGTGTCGTGATAACTTCATCATTCTCTTCTTCTAAGCTAACAAGCTTAGAAGGTAAATCTTCCACATAAACGATGTCTCCACAAGATAACGAATCATCATCATCAAAATCGGAGAACATCTCAACATGATCTTTGGAAGATAAGAGGAGGAGGGATGTCACACACATGATCAAGAATTCCCTGTGACTCTCTTGGGATTGGGACAAGGTCCTCAACACTAGATTTTATGAATTGTAGATTCCTTTTAGAGAACAGTGTCGAGATGCTCGTCCCCATAATAAGAGAGTGAGTGGGAGCCTTGGGTGTGATAGCGATTGTTTGAGATGCAATCTCAAGCTGGGGATATCAAGCTGAGGAGGTTGAGAATTATTATTTCTAAAAGGATAAAAACCCTCCTCGTCATCATCATAGAGAGCTGCCTTAAGAAATTGGGAGCGCCTTAGAGTGCATGCTCTAGGATTAACAATTCTTCCCTAGATTGGCGGGCCTCTAAGCGACAAGCAATTCTCCTATGTTTTTCTCACCACTCACTTGATTCTTAAAGTTTTGAATCATATCATCAAGTGTTTTCATTGCGGTTTCAAGATCACGGGAGATTTCATGAGACAACGGCTCGGATGGAGTTTGAACCGTATAGTCTTTGTGGAGGTTGGAAATTGTCAAATATGTGAGAGTCATGATTGTTACAAGGAACTGGGTTCCCTATTTGACAATCGAGTGAAATGGGGACCTCCACGATACTACATAACAAGATAAGCTGTTGAGTGCAGACAGTGAATCATATGGATTTTGGTCATATCCAAAGTTACGAGCATCACCGAAAAAGCTGTTCATAGATAAGCGTGTTTTGGATTGACACTCAAATCCTTGGTGAGGACCTCCACAAAATTCACAGGCGGTATCTTGATTGTATGAAGAATAGTCGGGTTGTGGTGGGTAATTGGAAAAGTTAGAGGAGTTTAAATGAGTTGATTAGGATCATAATCAAATGAATTCCTCGAACCACAAAACAAACAACTCCGTTATGAATATCATTACCACATTGTACACATGTACACCAACGGCAGGGTGAACCAAGAGAGGCTCACCACAACCGACACAAGGAATAAACGATTGCATTTGAGAGTTATGAAGAGGAATCGGTTTATTCAAAGAATCAACAAAACCAACATGGTGATCCGGATGACTATCAAGTCTCGAAGAACATTGAAAGATCGGGAGGTGGGACAAGTGGTGTGCTCGAGAGCTAGCAATTTCCACCACTTCGTTATGGTCTCGGTTACGGTTCTTGAAAGCGTGAAGATTAGGCAAGTCGTGCTTGCTAGTCACCGGTGTTTGAACGGGTTCATCGTAATCAATTCTAATTCTTGACCTTTTTCATCGACATAAATTTGTTTGATTAGATTACGGGCTCTAGATTCAAAGAGGTTGTCCTCGTAATCCTCGATGGGTGCTTGGGGTAGCTCGACGTTTGAACCTGGTTTGTCAAGATTTGAATGTATTTCAGGTTGTGGCGGTTGGTCGAAATAACTTTGAAAAGCATTTTTGATGGATAATTCGCACGAATTGCAAAATTAAGCTTGAACTAGGACCCCCACACTGCTCACACACATTTCTGACGATGAAGTTGACGAATGTCGACATAAAAATTAAACATATAGAGGATTAAGAAGAGAATCAAATGGTTGAGAGGATATGAAGAATAGAATTAAGCCAAAAGAGGGTAAGAGAAATAGAATCAATGAATAAGAGGAATGAGAAGAATATTTTTGGGGTTTTGGCTAAGAAAATATAAACATATCTGAGATGGATGGTATGAACAAAGAGTGAATATCCAAATTACTAATCGCTAAGCGTGAGATAGTCAGCCTGACTCCGGCTGTGGCGCCAAAAATTTGATCTTGCGCAAAGCAGTCAAGCTAAATCACACAAGCCCGCCACTTGTGAATGGCGGACCCGTAACGGTATTAAAAGCTGCTAACCGCACGAAATCAATGAAGATCTGGGAGTATAGGGTCTCGGTCGTTATGTCCCGTGCCGAGTTGTGCAATGGATTATCAAGCGTTTAGTGATCGAGAATTTGAGCGGGAAAAGGATTTGATAATTATTATAACTTCTGAAAAGCCAACAAATTAAAAACGGCTTAAATGCAAATTAAAGGAAATTAAAAAGATAAAATCTATTAAATAAACGCTATCACTATATTTAAAGTGATGAGCGTTTAAAATTAAAAACGTCGTTTAAATTAAAACTACGTAGCGGCAAAATAAAGCGTGAAAATTACACAAGATAAATCCTAAAAATATGAAAAATACAATTTTACAATCCTAATGATAAAAGAAAATTTATAGAAAAAGAAAATTATTTTTATAACTATTTATGTAATTATTATTAATTAAAAACTAATTTAAACTATTTAATAATACTCTAAAATAAAAGAAAATAGGAAATGAGGCTAGAAAAATAAACTTAAGACTTAGGAAAATCTAAAATATTATAAAACTAATTTTAAAACTGAAAAAGATATTTTTTTGACTTTTTATGTAATTATTATTAATTTAAAACTATTTAAAACTAATTTAAATTAAGAAAAATGACAAATGAACAGTAAAAATAATGAAACTTTACAGAAAAATCTAAAATATTATTCTTAATCTAGGAAAAGTTAAAAATTATTTTATAAAGCTTTTCGATTTATTTATAATAAAGCTAATTAAAAAGACTTAAAACTATTTAAAATAAAGAAAAATAGCAAAGCGATTGGCAGAAAAATATGAAAAATTCAGGGAAATACTAAAATAATATTCTAAATCTAAAAAAAAATATAAAAACATATGCTTATGTGGATGAAAATGAAAGCTGAAGTGTAGGCGGTCTTAAATAAGCTACTACAATAAGCTATAAGCTACAGGAATGATCCAAATGATAAGCAGAGCTAAAGTACAATAAAATAAGCCTAATGCAACTAATTAATACTACTCTAGACCACTAATGATGCATTAACTAAGAATGAGCTTATGAAATTAAAATCCAAAACAGTGATTAGGTGACTACCTTTAAGCACTTGCACAAGCTAAGAAAATAAGCTAAAGGGAAAAACAGATGCTAGGACCTAAAGTAGACCTGGTAGGGTACACAAGAACCAAAACTCAGCTCCTAATGAGCTCACATGAGCTTTGACAGAAGCTTATAAAAACTCTACAAACACTCAAGGTAATGATGAGCATTCTCGACAAGGGGTCCAAAATAGGCCATCAAATAAGCACTCTATAAGTCGATTACAATGATACAGTATTTTTATAATTTTCCTGAGCAACTAAACTTTAATTACCCAAAAGCTCTTAAGCTAAAATCCAATATTAAGCACACACTAAAATCCTAAGTTTTATTCAAAAACGGGTAGTAGAAACTCTTGACTTTTTAAATTATGAACTAAGTTGACTATTTTGAACTTTGAATCAATTAAATGGACTGATTATGTGGAAAGAAGCTAAGATAAGCTGATTTTAAGCTAACTCACTAACTTATGCAACAATATGAAGGTTTATGACTTGAAGCTCTTTGACAGTTTAAGCTCATAAGGACTTGGACTTAGTGTTTTGACTTTTATGCAAATGAGTGACTCCATTTCTTGGTAAAATTGAGTTATCTAGAGCTAATATAACATGAATAAACAATGAACAATGGCACAAATGCACTCTAACAAGTTCAACTTATCAAATCCAAACACACCTTTTAGAAGCGTTATGAGTTTTTACACTAAAACAAGTTTCCAAACTAAGCAAGCTATTAATTTACTTATATTAGCTATAGTAAAGCATATTTGAACTTGAAATTATAGGGCTTAGAACATAAAATACTAAAATGCAAGTTTTGAAAATTCCTTACAAAATGAGTCCAAGTACAAATCAGGAACCACGATGAGATTACAACCTATTGCTTCCCAAGAGGCTCTAGACCAAATAGCAATCCAAAACCACCTCTGCTTCAGCTTTTGATCATCATTCCCATTGACTTTTTATTTTTGACTAATTTTTCTTGATTTTTGAGAATTTTCGTTTTGAAACTAAACTGAGTTTGTAAGTTTCTACTAACTTGAATAAGCTTTTTAAGAGCTTATGAGTACAAAATAGCAACCACAAACATTATTCGACCTTATTGAGAATTTTAAGTAAAAATTTCATAAACTTGGAATCAAACGGAGAAACCTGAAATTGAAAACTGAAAAATGGTTTTTAACACAATGAAATATGATTACAAGATACTTGAAAGATTAAATTTACAATGGAAACTTTGAAAATTTTAAAACGACATACAAGAAATAAAAATTACACTACTTCTAAATTAACTACCACACTCCAAGCTTCTCTTTCCTCCTTTATTTATACCAAAAAGCTTCCACTAGCCCTCTCCGAGTGAATCCACTCTGCACATTTTGACCTTTGGATGTCTTGGAGATAATTTAAGCCGTTTGATTGGTTTTGGCCAAATGGTAGAATAAGCCAGTTGTAGGGATTGAGTGATTGGGGTGAGAGATCATTAATTGTTTCTTGTATTGTTGTTGAGGTGGGGGGGACAATGGTAGTGATATGTTGAGGTGGAGGTGAGGTGTTGTAAGTGAATCAGGGAAGCGGAAGTTAAAGAAGAAAAAGGGGAGTAGGGTGTGTTTATTTGTTGTGGGGTGAGAGAGTTGTTGTTGACGGGGTTGGATATTGGACCGGGTTAAGGTTAGTAACGGGTTAAGGGGTGTTGGGCTTAGTTTATTTTGGGCCAAAGGATAATCCTGAGTCCATTTGGTATAAGTAATAATCACAAGGACCATAAGTGTAAATTCCCATGACCAAGGACCAATTTCGCTTATATTGCAAAGTTGTTTCAAAGGACCACAAGTGACAAGTTTTAATATTATAAGGACCAAACTTGCAATTTTCAAATTTCAAGGACCATTTATGACATTTTTCAAACTTGAGGGACCAAAGTTGTAATTTTGCAATTTTACATTTCAAAGGTTTGTTTTGAAAACTTTTGAATCCCATGGACCTTAAATGATATTTTTCTTAATTTTGATTTACTGTGGACTGCTTTTGACAATTTTTGAAACTTGGGGACTAAAACCAATTTTGCAAATTTGATAATGCTTTTCATCCGATTTTGATAGTTTTGTATTTAAAACACATAAAACACTGATTTGTGATATTTTCATCATTTTAAAGCATTTCTGAGTGTTTTCAGATGATTTTGCAGTTTATATAGTACAAAAATGATGAGTATTTAGACACTCATCAAAAGGCATAAGAAACTGCTAAGAAGAAAGCTATAATTGCTCAGAAGAACAAGGCTAAGAGAGAGAGACCACTAACCGAAGCTCAAGAAAGCAAAATGAGAATGGTAGTGAAAAATCGAGTTCTTCGTTTAATTCAGTTTAACAATGAAGCAAGTCATTGGCTCGATCCTCCTGCTCGACCAAGAAATATAATTATATCATGAAGTTTTCTTCATCTTCTTCAACACATTCTTCAAATTTGAAAAGGATTGCTGGAACTATAGGTGCTCCACGTGCCAAAAGACCTAAATTTGTTGAGATTGTGGATAATTTTGATGATATTCCATCAGGTGATGTCTCCGGGTTCCTTCAAGCCACTATCGGCTATTCCTTCACCTTCCGTGGTTTCTTCTGGAACCTTCTATTTCTGCTTGCGGTCACCAATGGGGTTCCTAGTTCAACCGACAAAGTTTCTTCGCTGAACCTTCCGTGGTTTCTGAAACACCTAATGTGCCGCTTTCAACTTCATTTGTGAAGTCTGTTGATACGTAAGGAGATATTCGTTAACGAAGCTGAAACAACTACTGCAAATCTACACAGCAAGAAAGGTGCTTGATGGAATGAATGAAATGCGTGGTAATGTTTCTCATGCCTGAAGCAGTAATTTGAAGATATTCCATCTTCGACATATATCTTCCTCGGAAGGAGGAAGAAGAGGATGGCTAAACGAAAGTTCTCTTCTTTAAGGAAATCTGGAGATCACTGATTCAGTCATCTCGTCAGCATATTAAGGTTGAGACATCTCACAAGGATAATCATGTGGATTTAAAGGCGGTTGAGTCATCTTTTATCCAAGAAGGATCTGCTGCTGATTTTCCGGAGGGGTCTCATGATGTTTTGGTTAATTGGTCATTGTCAGATGATGAGCTTAATATCATTCACCGTTTGGATCAAACCACCATGCACTTTAACTTTTTGAAGGAGATCTTGCATCTGGTGGACAGGGCAGATTTGGTTACGTTGTATAATCTTGTCAATAAGTATTATCATTCTAATGCACCAAAGGGTTCTAGGTTATATTTATTGGGTAATCTTCATGTTTTGTTTGATTCAATATCTCCCAATGGTAAAGGATACTTTATTTGGAAGAACTCCCACTTGTGGCAGGTTACGTCTTGGAGATTTTATCCTCTGCCTCGTGTGCATGTAGTTGAGACAAAGGGTGGTATTATTGTTCAGTATGTTTTTTCGAGAGAACGTATCCATTATCTATGAAGCTTATGGAAAGAATGTTTATCCAGAAGTTGGAAGTTCCTCCGGATCCTGTTGGCAATGATAATTTGAATGCTCGAACAATGTGTCGTGTTATTAAGAATCAGCTTATGGCACATAGAAGCTCATCTTAAATTTTGTTTATTTGTTTATTTCTTAGTTAAAAAATATATATATATATATATATATATATATATATAAAAAACTGTATATTTTTTGTTTAACTAACTTTTATTGCAGGTTTGTTGTATATTCATGTTGGTTCTTAACTCACCAGATATACCTTGTGTATGTCAAAGAGTTGGCTAGTCCAAAGGGTACAGCTTTGGTAAAGACACATCAAATCTGTTGATAGCTGAAATGGTTTGCTCAAAATCATAGGGTTTGCAACCACCCATGTTTCATTGCTGAGTGTTGTATGGTCATCAATTCACCATGGTTTATTCCTGTTTGGAATCCAAGAATTGACTAGCCCACTTGTATATGGCTTGTGGTAAAGGCATTGACATACCATATTTGGTCATCGGTCACCAATTTTTAAGAATTGACTAGTCCCGAGCAAACGCTGGTGTAAAGACATTTCAAATCCGTTCATGGTTGCTGATTTGCTAATAAATCGATGGTTATCGCTGTACCATGGTTTTCGAACTTAAACATTTGACTACTCAAGTAGTGATGGCTATTGGTAAAGAGACATCAAATCCATTATTTTCAATGATTCACCTCTCACATGAGTTAACACCTGATGTGATGAGAATAGTATGAAACTAATATGTTTTGATGTACATGTTGTCATTTGTTGCTGCCAAGATATGGAGTTTCATAGTTTCTTCATCAAAGAGATGTTTTTGTTTTGATTCTTTGCTGATGATGTTTGACTACAATCCTCTAGTGCTGCAAGGTTAAAGATCTATCAAGAAACTGGAACTTAACCAAGTCAAATTCCAGTTTAGGGGAGGATTGTTGGGAATTATGTGAAGTATGAATTATGCTGAATGGATTCTACTGAAGTTTATGGATTCTGCTGAAAACATAGTTCTCAGCGGAAGTTATATATTTATTAGTTTGTTTCTGCGAATATAGTTATTCCGTATTTTCTATAGTTAGTTAGGATATGCATGAGCTTTATTAGAAAGTGATTGTGTATATCTTATTTAGTTTTACGTTTCTTAGAGAAGAAGTTAGGGTTCCTTGTCTATAAAAGGAACACAATAGAATGAATTATGTATTAGGCGTTTACAAATTATTAATATAACGATCCATAGAGGATCAAAGAGTTCTTAGTTATCTGTGTTTTATATTTGTGTTTATATTCCGCTAAAGAATACAAGTTGTAGAGATTTTCTTTTAGTTTGTTTGTGATTACACAAGCAATACTAACGATCTACGAAGTTCAAGATCTATCAAGGTCTTATAGTTTTTAACACATAAGCGTACGAAATCAAAAACTAAAACATGATTCGAGCATTAAAATTGCTTTGTAATTGTTAATGAGTTCTTGTTTCTTAGCAATGCTTATCAACACTTCGTCTCTAGCTGCCCTCAAGTTGTTTGCGACACCCATATCTGCTTCAATGGTCATTAGCCAAGTATGTAACCTTTAGTCTCTCACCCTTGGGCTTGACGGCGTGAAAGAAACATGCTCCCAGCCATGTTGCCGGCTAACTTGCTTCCTTGCCGCCCATTCCCAAGCTCTATTGGGAGCAGTATTACAACCTAACAAAAAGTTACGATTGATGACTACATATATGTATTGTAAACTTAGAGCAACTTTAGTGCATGGTATGATACATAGTTTTAAAAAGCGCGCCTAAGGCGCGCCTCGGCTCAAGGCTCAAGCTTTAGGGATTTTTTTGGATCGAGACTCACGACATGCATGAATCCCATAAAAGCGAGCCTTGGGGCTTTTCTACTTTGCCTTGGGGCTTTTTGCGATTCGAGATGTAAAGGTGCTTTCGGCTTTTTTCTAAATATTAAAATAAGATACATGGGCCTTATAAGTTATATGCATGAGCCTTTTAAGTTATATCTAATAACCCTAAGTTGAAAAAGAACTAAAACACACAATCAAGTGGGTAACGATAGATTCTGATCATTTTACAAATATGTAATCTCTCTCACGTCATAAGTTTATATCTTGAACTGATTTTTATTGATTGTTTATCTTATTAATTTATAAATAACATCATAAGTTTATTTTATCTTCAAACATCACATCATAGGGTGAGTATTTGTATGATTTGTAATATTGAACTGATTTTATGTTTATTTTATTGATTGTTATTTTTTTGAGTAAAGTCCAAAATACATCCATGTGGTTTGCCCTTTATCTCGCTTTACATCCCTAAACTTTTTTTTGGCACAAAACCATCCCTACATTAGTAAAGTTGGCACAAATACATCACCCCGTTAGAAAATTCAGTAAATAAGGACTAACGGTGCAAATATTTCTCCGTTATCTCCTAATGGAAGAGAAAATATTTGCACCGTTAGTCCTTAGGGCTAACGATGCAATAAAATAAATTGCATCGTTAGTCCTAAGGACTAACGCTGCACTCCACCGCCACCTATCACCCAACGCCACCACCAACCGCCACCAACCACCCAACGCCACCACCCCCACTTCCACCGCCGCCACCCACCGCCACCACTGCCACCACTACCTCCACCCACCACAACCCAACGCCGCCTCCACCGACCACCACCCAACGCCACCACCCCCACCTCACGGCCGCCACCCACCACTACACCACCACATACACCCACCACCACCCAACCACCACCTCCACCATCGCCATCTACACACACTAACCACACCACGCCACCCACACATTCAACACCGCCATTCACCGCCACTCATGCCATTACCGTTCCCACCTTCACCAACGCCACCACCACCATCATTCGCCACTCCACCGCCACCACCACCATAACTGCCACCCACCACCACCATCACCAAAAATAGGTGGTGGTTGGTGGTGGTGTAGTGGTGGCAGTGGTGGTGGGTGGAGGTGGTGGTAGTGGTGGTGGTGGGTGGAGGTGGTGGTGTAGTGGTGGCGGTGGGTGGCGGCGGTGGAGGTGGGGGTGGTGGCGTTGGGTGGTGGTGGGTGGAGGTGGCGGTGGAGGTGGTAGGTGGCGTGGGTGGTGGCGGGTGGTTGGTATGGAGAGTGCACGTTAGTCTTAGGACTAACGATGCAATTTATTTTATTGCATTGTTAGTCCTAAGGATTAATGGTGCAAATATTTTCTCTTCTGTTAGGATATAACTGAGAAATATTTGCACCGTTAGTCCTTATTAACTGAATTTGCTAACAGAGGGATGTATTTGTGCCAACTTTACTAACGGAGGGATGGTTTTGTGCCAAAAAAAAGTTTAGGGATTTAAAGCGAGACAAATGGCAAACCACAAGGATGTATTTTGGACTTTACTCTATTTTTTAACAAGTTACTTTGTTTTATTAAGTATTTTCTTTATGACATATTATCATGAAAATGTGGCATTATGCCTTGAATATTAACATGTTGCTTGCTTGATTTTTTGGGTTAAATTATGAGCTTTGTTAGATGTAAGTCTTCAAGTGTAGGACACAAGCATATTTAGTCTGATATGGATTTTAATCTATATGTAGTTCATCGAGCAAAAGAGTTGATCCGTTTGAGAAGTGACAAACGATCCATTTTAATCATTATAATGGCTATATGTGTCATGTATTAAGTATTTAATGTTATTTTGTGTTATTTGCTACATAAATGGTCACATATATTATAAAAACTTAATGTATTTAGTGCGTCTCGATTTGAATCCCGGCCATGTATACCGCCGAGGCTCTTGTTCTCTTCTTCGCGCCTTATTGCGCCTTGAGCCTTTCAAAACATTGGTATCATTCAAAGTTCAATACATTGTCACATCATTACCACATCACCGTATCATTATTTTATACAAAACTTTTAAAGTACAATGAACTATACACAATTTAATACATCTCTACATCACCATATTAATTTAATTGTTTTATAAGCATTATAGTATAGCAGCTCAAATAAATTGTGAACAAAACAAGCCATGCACTGAGGCTGGATGGCAAGGAGGGTGACTCGGTCACCACTCCCTCCACCTCACTTGTGACTCCCATGTCCAAGCTTCACACTTACGTGCAAGTCTCGCAACTCAAGAGAAGTTAAGGTGAACATATCACCTTAAAGTTTTATAATTATTTATTTGGTTTGTAAGTGTATGTGAGGTATTTAGCGTGATATATTTTTATATAGTGTGTATTTTAATGAAATGTGATAGTAAGGTGACCTTGTCCACAAAAAGGTGAGTGAAAGTGAGAGAAATAAAGGATAAAGAAAGCTGACGTGACGCTGAGGTGTAAGATGAATGATGCATCACCTTGCCATCTACCCTAAAATGAAACACCAAACTATTAAATTATTCTATTCAGGTCGGTTTATGGGTTTGTTGAAGCGAACACCCACAATGCATTTGAACATTTAATAACCTGGCAACTTTTTCCTCTATACGATGCCACCTAAGGGAGGGAGGAGTGGTTGCCTAATAACCTAATACCCTGGAGGTGTCACATCATCTCTATCCAATAAAAATCTTCCAACTTAAAACTACCCCAATACTACCCTAACACTACCCTAACTAGTGGGAGTGGTACCCTAGTACCCGAATTCATTTTTTTTAAATACATAAAATCACATACAATATTTAAAATAAAAACATACATTTTCATTAAAAATAAAAAAACATTACATAATACTTAAAAAAACTACAACTTAAAAATTGAAACTACAACTTAAAAAAAAACATTACATAAGTTGAAATTAAAATAACTTGAAACTACAATTTAAAATTGCAAGCCCATCCTGTTTGGCCGCAGTTCACGCGTTTTTGTAAGAACTAATTCCAACATAGCGGGATCGCGAATGTGATCATGCGGCTCCAAAAAAAAACTTCATCTCCCGTTGTGTATTCTTGAACTTCGCCCCCTCGAGTTGTGTAGCCAACAATTGTTTCACATCTCCGTTTCTTCCAAATATTGTGTTTTCTTTTGTGTGTAGGCGTTGATTTCATCCGCAACGCTTGAGATCGACGAGGAAGATGCAACTTGCTTCTTTTTCATTTTTCTTGATTCAATTGGAGGGGTGGGGTCTTCATTCATGTCGGAATGGTGTTGCTTGCCGAGTCATACTCCCCACCTCCTTTTTGAAGAATTGCTTGCAAAGACCGCAATATCTTGAAAACATTCTTGCTCCAACCATTTCTCATGACCTCTGACAATCTCCCACGCCTCGGTATGAGTAAATTGTCTTTTCTTGCTGTATAGAAATCCATTTCAGCTTGCCTCACCACGCCCAAGTCAGTAACCCACTAGCCTTAGCACGTGTCTACATTATATACAAAATAATGTAATTGTAAATAAAAAGTACAGATTATGTAAAATAAAAAGTATAGCTAAAACAAAATAATGTAATTGTAAATAATAAAGTATAGATTATGTAATTGTACCGCTTGAAGGTAGTAGCCGTTGAAAATACCCATGCCCGTGTTCATTGCTCTCCACTTGGTATTCAACGCATGAAATGTTCGTGAACTCGAACCCAAAGTTGCCTAGTAATGCTCGAGAATCCGTTCCAAAACCGCCGGACTTTTGTTCATTACCGACAACACCACATTCAGAGATTTGAACCCATGCTTTCGCCAAAGCCTCCTCTTGTGCCGGCGCCCAAACTTCACGGGCCTCCTCCCGCGAAAGCTTTTTCTTCCCTCTCGGATCGACTTCTTGAACTTCCTCATCTTCGTCTTCTTCGTTTGGTAGTGGTTGTGTTTCGGGTACGTACTCTACGCCTGACTAAGGTTTTCGAACAGGGAAAACTCGCTTGTAGCAGTGATGTTGTAGTGTTGTGGATTCAATTGAGGAGGACCCATATTATATTGGAAAAATTGTGGAGATTGGGGTTGTGGAACATAAAATTGATTCGGGGATGGTTGAGAATAAAATTGGCTAAATCCTAACGGAGTTTGTTTTGGTTGATTCGGGGATGGTTGAGACCGACCTTGACGCGAGGTGAAAGTTTTTTTACCTCTCCTTGGATCCATAGTTTGGTGTCTTTGAAAGATTAGTGTGTGTTGTTATTTGTGTTGTGTGTTTTTATTTTGAAAAATGAGGTGCAAGTTTAGGTGTTAAATAGGATTTTTTTTTATTTGGGCTAAATGTAGCCGTTTATACCCGTTACTCACAAACCCAACGTACACTTTTCCAACGTCTTCACGCGGGTTCCCAGCTCGAATCCAATACCCGACCGCCCTACCCGAAGTACACGGGGATGGTGTACCCGAGCGGGTTCTTGAGCTCGATGGTGAACCCGAGCTCCACTCCGTCCTACCTAAACTGGTTGTTGATGCCAGTTACTTGTAATTAAAATCCAGTGTGTCTAGTCGCAAACTGAAAACTAAGTTGTTCTGTCACGAGTCAACAACTATTTACGACAATGTATTAAAAGTTAAAACAACCTGTTTCTTTTCCTAATTAAAAAATATGGGAACTTGGGTTGTTCTTGCCAAGAAACAATACGACTCGTAGTGAAATGTATCTCGAACGACTTAGAAGTTCCTCTATGACGCTAAGTAGACTTCTTGGTAACTTGGACTCAGTCCGATTCGATCCCAGTAGGTAAACAGCATAACACAGACACATAATTACATGTAGTGACATCCCCTTCAATATTCCCCCCACAATTGCTTGCGTGCTAAGTGCCATTGATGTAACGAGTGTTCACTTACTCCATTTAAAATACTATTTTCTGTCATTATAGTACATGGTCAATCTTCGGTTTTTAAATTTGGCTAGTTCTGCTCACGGGTCAGTTTAGCTCCGTTTGGTCACCAGCCTTCCACAAAGTCGCTTATGTTAATTTGTTAGCAAGATACAATACAACCAGATAATTACCATACTGTATAACTACTCAACCTATCTTATCCATATTCTAGTCAGGTATATTATTTCTCAAACCCATATTTAAACAACATTTTTTTTTACTACATACGACAACTAATGATCTTCAATATGACTCTAATGACAACCAACAAGTATACACAACATCCCTCAGGTTATCATCATTAGACTTCCATTTAGACCACACTCAGAGTTTCAGTTACTATACATATTGATGATGATTATATTTTGTAATTCATTCGACAGAGAAAAACTATATCGGTTACATGACACAACTACAAAGATGAAAGCATGTGATTGATAAACATTTGTATATAGAATTCAAAAAATTCAATAACATCTTTATCTCAGAGTCTTCTAAATCTAACAGCTGTTTAAGATCTTATGCCAATCATATGGAATTCAACTCACGTGCAAGACGTACACCATAAAGAATAAATTAATAATAATGCGACATAACCACAATGGTATGAGAAGCATATAACAATAATGTAATTCAATACTCTTTCAGGTTTGTAGCTCATAATCTATTAGTTCATGCACATACCCAAAAGCTTTCGACAGTTTTATCAAGCTTCTCAATGCAGAATATATATCTTCTGTCTTGGAATGCCTCTCGTCAAAGGCATAGAACTCAACCACACCATCATCAACCTCAATTAAGCTGCAGCCCGGTAACTTTTTTGCCCCGGTGTTCCTCATTGCAACTTTTGACCGAGCCAAATCATTCCATCTTTTAGCATCCCCATATATATTTGACAACATCACATAGTTAGACGGGTTCTCGGGTTCAAGTTCAATAAGACGTTGAAGGCACAATTCAGCTACATTGACGTTTTTGTAGATTCTTGATGCCCCTAATAAGTTGGTCCAAATGACGTTATCGGGTTTTACGGGCATTTTCTTAACAAATTCAACAGCTTCTTCAATTAAACCAGCTCGAGATAATAAATCAACCATACAACCATAATGCTCAATTTGAGGTACAATCGAGTATTCATCCAACATGGAGTTAAAATATTTAAATCCATCTTTAACCAGCCCCATATGAGAACAAGCACAAATAACACCAATAAACGTGATACCGTCTGGTTTTTGTTTGGCACTTTTCATCTCATGGAAAATCCTTAAGGCGTCTGATCCATGACCATGCATAGCTAATCCGTTAAGTATTGTGTTCCATGAAATCAAGTCATTTTTATTCATTTCCTTGAACACCTCAATGGCACTTGTTATCACACCACATTTTGCATACATATCAATCAAACTATTTCCAACATAAGCATTTTGTTTATACCCGTTGTTTGCAGCATAAACATGAACCCATTTCCCCAATTCTAAAGCTCCTAACTTTGAGCAAGCAGACAACACACTTACAAATGTTGCATCGTTAGGCTTCACATCAGACTCATTTAGCATCATTTTAAAAGCGTCAAGGACTTCCATAAACCGCCCGTTATGAGCATAGCCATTAATCAATCCATTCCACGAAAAGAAATTTCTCTCTGGCATTTCATCAAACAATTTCTTACATCCTTCCATATCCTTATCATTCGCGTATCCAATCAATAAAGTATTCCACGACATCAAGTCCCGATTAGGCATCACATTAAACAACTTCCTAGCTCCACCCATATCACCACAATCTATATACCCCGAAACCATAGTATTCCACATAACAACATCACGCTCCGGCGCCAAATCAAACAATTTCCTTGCAAATCCAACATCCCTACTCAAAACATACCCACGTATCATCGACGTCCACGTAACCACATTCCTAAACTCAATCTCCCCAAAAACTTTATACCCACACCCAACCTTACCCCCACTACAATACATATCAATTAACGTTGTCCCAACAAACGAATTCGCCAGAAACCCATCTTTCACCACAACACAATGCACCTTCCCCCCATCTCGTAAACCCGACACCTTAGCGCAAGCTTTCAAAACCATAGGCATAGTAAAATAATCACTTCTCACATTACTATTCACCATATGCCCAAACAACAGCATCACATCAATATACATCTCATTTGCAATAAATCCTTTGAAAATGGAGTTATATAATGCAGTATTTGGGTCAGGCATTTGGTCGAACAGGTGGCGTGCATAAGAAAGGTGGGTGAGTTTGGAACATGATGTGATGAGTTGTTTTGTGATGAAGTGATTGTGTTGGAACCCATTTGTGATTATTTGAGATTGGACTTGTTGGATGTGTTTTAATGAGTTACTACATGATTGTAATAGAGTGATTAATTTTTGTTCGAGTGTGTGTTTTGGCGGGAAATTTTGGAAAATTTTCGCAATTTTGAAGAGTTTGGAAATGAAAATTAATTGCGTTTTGTGTTGCGGCAGCTCTATTGCTAAGAAAAAGAGAAATTTGGGGCAGCTTTAGTTCTCTATTTTTCTATCTTTAGTCCTCAAACTTACTATACAACAAATGATGGTATTGGTAAGCAATAAATCTTTCTAATTTCACACGATTCGTCACTACACTTTAGATGAGGTTTTCTCATATCAATTATCCGGGAAAGATGAGTGTTTGATTAAAATGAACGGGGACTGTTTTTGACTTTTTCTCTGATCAATTTTAAATGTATACTTAGTGAGTTGTGACATTAACCTTTTTAGGATGTGAAGGTTCTTAACAATATAGTCCACTTTAATGGTGATTAGGAATGACAAAAAGATTCGAACTCGACGGAGAAACTTGAAACTAGAATAATTAGGACGGGGGCATAGCATACTTATCGGGTTACGAGACGGGTTTAGACTTAAACAAAGATATTAATCGTGTTCGGGGCGGGAAGCGAGGCATAACCCCCACCCGAAAATATACATACATACATATTTATCTATAATCATATACTCCTTTCGTCTCAAATTAATAGTCCACGTTTCATTTTCAGGATGTCCCATTTTAGTTATTTTTTTTACTAAATATGAATAGAGAAGTTTGATTGAGTTTACCATATTACCCTTACTTGAAGTTATTATTACAGACTTTAAAAAAGTCATTAATTAATTAGTTAGTGGTAAACTATCATTTTGTAATAAGTTTGAGAGAGAAATAAGTAATGATTATGTTCTTCTTAAACGGTATGTTTTTTTTTTTTTTTTTTTTTTTTTTTTTTTATCGGATGACAATTATTTTGGACGGGTGAGTAGTATTATGTTAGTATTTACGTTACAAGAGTATGTTTCAATAATTTTATTTATTTATATATTTATTATAATAATAATTATTATTATTATTGTTTTTAAGATTGAAAATTGTGATTTTAGAAGTTTTTTTAATGTCACATTTTTTTTAAAAGTTGTAGTCTGTGACAGTGTAAGTTATTATTATTTATGTTTAATACTATCTTTCGAGATTTAATATTTTTTGGTTATTGATACTTTAGACTATAACTTCTTTATATTATTGCAAATTGTGTTAAAACAAAAATTTTAACTCGCGTTGTGGCAAAGCGTTTATATACGATAGTTTTATATGTGTTTGAAGATTATTAACTTTTTAAATTAAGACGATCTTCGTTGTGGCTCAAGCCACGGCTTGTCACTGATACCATTTTTCTTTAATTATTTTCTCATCAAAAGCCACTTCAATTTAGCCGGCGGCTTAGGAACACTGACGACTCAACTCAATTTGAATAATTTAATCATAATATGTAAAATGATACTAAGGCTATTTGCTACATCTTGGACACTTTAAAGAATATAAACATAAAATATAAGCAATCATGGATCGTAGTTCTCAAAACCTTTAAAGACAATTGAAAAGTTACATCGAAGAGAGTTATTAGCTACATCTTGAACAATATGAGAATTCGCAAGCGCAAGCTAACTACAAAATATAAGCAATCACGGACCATATATCTATAAGTACAATGCCCCACATATATTGCCAAAATTAAAAAATGCCTCATTCCATGAGGCTCAAATTTTCTAAAAAAGCGGTTGAATCCGTTGTACTCGCAAACATAATAAGTTGCTCTGCCAAAATAGTTCCCCATTAATTTTACGAATTCTTATATGTGACAGAATGCAACATACCTCCTAAGAACCCAAGGTTCAAGAGATCATTGGGATAAATGATGATGATGATGATGATGGCGACAATGTGCACAGTGATTGTGATCCAATGAAAATATCTTGCTAAAAAAGAAAACGTGTTTCAGATCAAATTAAAATAGCTGAAGTGATGATGGTACTTGTAAATGTATTTCAGTTTTGAAAACAAAAGGAGCTAGTTCATTTTTTTAGAGCAATTCAGATGTTGATTATGTAAAAGGCAATATTGGTGATAAAATGAACGAAAGAGAATGTGCTGGAAGAACTTACATCAAATTATTTCACCATATCCTCTTATATTACCCGTCTTTGTTTAGGTGATGTGTTTCGTTGTGTATAGGTTGTTAATACAAATAAACCATAAAAACGTTTATTCATATTTAGCGATCATAAGTAAAATTATAAAAATACATGTTATTTTTGTAAAGTATATACATTTGGTAATTCGCATAAAATGTTGTAATAATTCATTAGTTGTTATAGTTTATGTAATAGGATGGGTAATATCCAAGACCCATGACCCATACCCATGGAGCTAATCCATAACCCATGACCCATTGCATGACATCATGCATGAAATCATGTTGGGTATTATCCATGACCCATGACCCAATGTCCATAACCCATGACCCAAGACCCATGACCCATTATCTAGATACATTGTATCTTGTTGGGTACCAATGGCTCATACCCATAACTCATAACCCGGTTTGCAACCTGTTAGGTTCAGTAAATACCCAAACCCCTTGATCTAGGATTTGAATAGAAAATAGCCCAAGTGTTTAGTCCGTTAAACACTAACAGGTCACTGAGTGCATAGTCTCTCAGTGAGTCATCTTCAGGATACTCAGTATGAGGCGAAGAAGAAGTCTCTCCACTCAGTAAGGCGGAACTTAAAGGGTGAAGACTGAGTCAAGAAGAAGATGATGGATTCAGTGAGTGATGACAATAACTCACTGAATCCCTAAGACTCCTCTCCAACTACTTACACTGAAGACAAACTGAAGTAGAAGACTGAAGAATGTAAAGACTGAAGAATGAGCGGGACAAGGCGGGATAAGTTTGAATCAGATAAGACGAAGTCCTTATCAACCAAAGTCAACTTTCCCTGAATGGCAAAAGATCAGGCTTAGTGTCATCACTGAACTTAGGAAAGTAGTCTTATCTCTCACCTAGAATAGTATTTGTAAACAGAGACAAAATACATTAGTATTTTGTCTTCTGTATGATGTCAGTTTGTCACTTAGGAAAGAGTAAAAAATCATACATGTATAAATAGCATAAGAGATGGAGTGAAAAGGTTAAGCTTGTGAATTGTAAAAACACACATACACGCAAGCCATCTTTTCAATCCTCCAAATACAACTTAATCCCTGAGATAGCTCAGTGGGTTCTAAGAGTTGTGCTCAAACTTAGCCTGAGCTTAGAGAGGAGTCACTAAACTTTGTCATTTCAATCCCAAGTACTGTTCCGCAAGTACTTGGGTAATGTATTCTTTTTGATTGATTTCTAATAAAGAATATGATGTTGAAAATTACTTTGTGTGTTTTACTTATGTTAATTTCAGTCATTGTTCACTATTAACTTATTTTATAGTCTTAAACTGTTTTAAACGATAGTGAACGGGGAACAACAAGTGGTATCAGAGCAAGGCTAATTATAAAACATTTTTTTTAGGCCGCTCTAAAAGTTTTTAAATTAGGATCCTAAATGGCTGAAATTGATGTACCCCAACTAGTCGATAAAAAGGGTGGAGCTTATTCAGCTGTTGCCCCTAGACTTGAAGTTGGCAAATTTAACAAATGGAAAAAGAGAATGCTTTGCTATTTGATTGGGATGGAACCTTATTATATCAAGTGTATAAATGAAGGTCCATTTGTCCCAAAGACTGCTGAAGGTTTGCCTAAACCTGAATCTCAGTGGACCTAGGATGAAAGGAGAGTGGTCAACCAGGACCAAAGACTCAAAAGTATCATAATATCTTGTCTTCCTGACGATATTATGGAGTCAGTCATAAGCTGTAGTACAGCTAAACAAACCTGGGATGACCTAGTTCATAGTCATGAAGGCCCATCTGATACCAAGGAAAACAAGATAATGGACCTGAAACTTGAGTATAACACCTTCAGGGCTAAGGACTCAGAAACTCTCTCAAACTTACACCCGGTACAAAACTCTTTTAAATGAACTATCAAATGATGGTGTTAAGTTGTCCAAACATGAAATCAATGTTGGTTTTGTCAACAGTCTCCCTGAGAAGTGGTTGAATTTCTCTCAGGGACTTAGGAATGCTAATCATATCCAGAATCTTGAGCTTCCTAAAATTTATGGGAAATTTGTCTATATGGAAAACCTTATCAACAGACGATACCCTTACTTAAAGAAGTCTCAGGAAGTCAAGAAGTCCCTGACCACCACCTCATCACCAATATCAACTGCTTTTTATTCTAACAATGTTGTTCAAGATTTTCAGGAAAATTCTGATGATGAGCCTGATGAGAGATCAAGTGAGGAGTACCTAAATGACATGAACACTGAATTTCAGGAAAGGGCACTCCTTGCTAACTCTCGAAGGTTTATAAAAGAAACAAAGGTTTTTCAAATGCCAAAGCAAATGAGGACACTGAATGCTTTAAGTGTCACAAAAGAGGTAATTTTGCAAAAGACTGTTTTTCAAAACAATTTCGAACCCTCTTATAAACCATCATGGTCAAATCAGTCCTCAGGCTTTAGCAAATTTCAACCAAAAATCTATCAGTCTCATCAAAACTTTCAAAACAAATCTGATCAAACCAAAACTGTTGATTTTGAAGCTAAGTATAAGAAAGTCAAAGCTAAGCTTGCATTGCTCGAAGCCAGTCCCTCAAAAACAACAAAAAGTGTTCAATCTGTGCAAGGTAAAAACAAAGGCCTTGTTGCTGAGACCTTAGACTGGGATGAAGAGCCAGTGTCATCAAATGATGAAATGGTGCATGTCAGTGCACTGATGGCCCTCTCAGAAGAAGACAAGCTAGTTGTTGGAAAGAATCATGCCAGGAATGGAGAATGGGTCAATATCACAATGAAGAAGGTAAATATCTTACTTTCTATGGATGATGACTCTGATTGGCAGTCCTATATGAATTATCTTAATGTTGACCTTAAGTTCGTAGAAGAGCAAAGACTGAATCTTTTTTCAAAATACAACAAGCTAAGTTTTGAACTGAACAAGTGTAGGGATGAACTACTTCTTTTAAAACAAAATAAGCTTGAGGCTATCACTTTGCAAATTCAAAACACCGAATTAGTTAAAAGAAATCAAGCTCTTCAAGATGAACTTAAGAAAGAAAAAGATATCATTGCTAGTTGGACTGCTAAGAATCCAAGAGTCTTTGATGCTGTGGGAGCCCCTAGCAGCAAAAAGAGAGTCATAGGTGAAAATCATCTCCCTGAATCTCATAACAAAGACCAGTCTCCCAAATCATTTGTATCTGGTGGCATGATTACCAATGTGTTGACTACTTCCAAGCACAGTAATTGGATTGAACGGGTTAATCCTGATAGTAAGCTTCCTAATTTCGATTCTGGAAGGATTCTAGAGCCTGAGAGTCAAGCTCTTAAGAGCATGCTTGGACTCCCTGATGTGCCCAGTAATACTGAACACATTGAGTCTGAAGCAGAGTCTAATGCAAAGCTTCCACCCCTGAAACCTCTTCAGGGTGCTGCACCAAGCTCCGAGCTTACTCCAATGCAAATCAATCCTCATTCACCAAAAGAAAGGTCTGGACTTGGTAGAACCATCCTCAAAAGACCATCAAAACCAGCTCAACAAGAGTCTACTCCCACTGAGACTTCCACATCTTCAGCTCCCACTGAAGCAGACCAAATTCAGCAACTGACTGAACTTGTGAGGAAGCTAACTGAAAAGATGGAATCCATTGAAAAGGTCCCTGAATCAATCAAGGAGACAAAGTCAGCTTCCACTAGTTACTCAAAGTCTAAGTCAAACCCCAAATCCAAGCAGAAGTGTGATCTATGCCACTATACAGTCATACCACTGACAACTGCTATAGAATCCTTTTTTGTATGATTTGCAAAAAGGATGATCACAGAATTTCTGATCACTTACAATATGTAAGTTCACTCAGTGAAGCAAACTATACCAAAGTTGGTCATCAGTATGCTTCATCCTCCAAGTAAGCTCACAAACATAGAGCTAAACCCTTTCCTCTTTGCCCACACTGTGGCTTCAATGATCATCATCAGGATGATTGTCTCATGAACAAATGCTGTGATATATGCGGTAATCCAGCTCATGAGACATCCCAACATGACAGTATCATTCATGCAAGGAGAGGTACAAAACAACCCAGAGTTACTAAGTCATGAGTCAAATGCAAAACCTGTGGTAGCACAATGCACTCAACCACTGACCATGAGTCAATTGCCAAATTCAAACAGACCTTGAGACCCAAGCCCACTGGAGTGTGGGTCACTAAGAGAAACTAATTCAGTTTACTACTTGTGCATCTAGACAGTGGATGCTCAAGAAGCATGACTGGTGTGAAGGAGTATCTGCACAAGTATGTAAAGGAACCAGGACCCAAGGTAGTATTTGGTGATAACTCATCATGTCCCACTGAAGGTTATGGTTCAGTAAACTGCAATGGAATAGTTTTCTCTAGAATAACTTATGTCAATGGTCTAAAATACAATGTTAGGTTCCCATATTAGTAACACAAGCATCAATAGAAGAAATAGATGAAGGAGAGATCGGTTGAACACTAAACCAAACACACGAATATAAATGAAGAAAGGTTTATGCTTAGGTGAAATAGAAAAGTGAACAACCAACCCTCAAGTGAGGGTTATTACATAGTATTTATAGGAGAGGGAGCTAGGGCAACACTCCTAGTCCCTTCCTTTCCTTATTGGACTTGGGCCTAGGCTTATGGGCCTTCTACATAAGCCTAAGGCTAATTACTAACATAAAGGCCATATTAAGCTAACTATTACATATGAATCACTAACACTTGAATTAAGGTTTAGGAGTGATTCCAACAATCTCCCCCTAAGTGTTAGTGATGAATGATTGCAGGCGGTGAAGGTGCTGATGTAATAGTAGCTTTGACGTCTTCTGACATTCTTCTTTCTTGTGAGAAGAATTTCCTTGATTTGAACAATCTCCCCAGTGTAGAGAAATTGTTTTCTTTAAACAGTTCTGCTTTGACGTCTTTTGATTTCTTTGTTCTTTAGTTCTTTGTTCTTTGTGGTTAAAATGATAGTATGGTGTGGTAGTCTGCATCAAGTCAGCTTCGTTGCTCCAGTGTCTCCACGTCTTTCTTCAACATGCTCACACACTCTTTGACGTTGGATTTCAGTACTGATGAAGTTCTCTTAGTCTTTAAACTTTGTAGATTCTTTGACTTTGACGAGGAATCATTCTGACTTTGTGTTGCCTTTTGAGTGAACTTCCATTAGTGATGTTGTTGGTATGAGCATGTGAAGAATCTGCATGATCAGTCCGCTCCAGAGCTTCCATAAGAAGTAAACATAAGAAAGGTTAGTAATAAGCGGATTCCGGCACTTACAAGTTTGAACTTCGAGAGTGTTAACAGCATAGTGTGAAAACACAAATCTAATTCTCACAAAGGCCGTTCCTGAACCAGAGTCCCACAAGTGAGATATCGCGATGTACCGAAGTACATCTACGGTTCAGATGAGTCGCTGAGGTACACCGAAGCATCACCCCACGACTGTAGACCTTTTGAGACACACTAAGCGTAATCCACGGGGAGTTACCGAAGTGACCTGCTGTCAGGGCTGTTTGATGTTGACCCTGGCAGGAGTTTCCATTCAATCACTGAGGATCACAAAAGTGAACCTCTCATAAATGTTCTTGACAGATAGCTAGGATCTGTGTAGGACTCGATAACATACCACTTTTGTTCTTATTGTTGAACAACAAGTGGTGAAATGTCAAGTGTACCTAAGAGATCTTTTGATGAATCTCGTGGCTCTAGACTCAATAGTGCGTTTTGGTTTTCCTGAGCGGAGACTAGGGAGAGGGTCTCCTTCTTCAATACCAGGAATCTCTAAGAGAAAGCCGATAGTTTACGTAGGGTTCCCTGTGAGAATGAAACAAGCTTCTTTTGGGAGAAACTTGAGTGGCTAAGAAGGTTTAGTGCATGCGTCACTGGGTCCATGACGACTTTTAATCTTCAATACCGGCGTCATCAAGTGAAAACCAGTAGCATATGAATTGAACCCGGTGTCTGCCCTAAGTTGAATAATCTGGAGGGCTATTTCTTTTCACCCTTTTCTTTACATTTCTTTTTAATTCTTCAACTCCTTCTTTCTCCTATTCTCATTTTCTCCTTTTTATAATCATACCTAAGGACTTCTAATTCTAACTATTGGTAGTGTCCTTAGGTAGATCCCTCTGGCTCTGGCGGATCATAGGACGGTTATTCCTAACCTTAATCACCTTATAACTCCATTGCCATAAAACCATTTTTCATGAAAAATCTCTCGAAGTGTTTGTGAATGAAAAAAAAACATGTTTGAATACTTCAAGAGTTTTAGATTTTTAGAAATACTCCCCCTCAACATGTGCTTAAGAGTTTTGACAGAAATCTGCACAGTGAGGAAAGAGCGCGCACTTTTTGAATTGATCGACTCAAGATAGACAATCCCTTGCGAGACACGATTACGTTGCATAGTTAAAGAGATACATTGTCAGCTTTTAGGTGACAACTGGCTCTAATAACTACCTTGAAGATGTGGACAACCCAGAAAGGTTGTCAAACCCGTTAAAGTTCATGTCTATCAGGAGCTTCTCAAATGGGTACAATTTACTTAGATGAGTCTTGGAAGACAAATCTTTTCAATGTATGACTGTTCAGATCCCGTCAATTCATGGGTTGAAGTCTTTTCACATGAGGATTCAATAGCAAAACATAACATATTTCTTATCACATAATTTTCTCCCCCTTAAAAATGGCATATAAATGTTATTTTTGAAGAAATGTTGAGAATAAATATGACCATTTTGAGTTTTGTGGGAAGATTACACAAAGAACAATTTGTGAACAAAATTATATAAGTCAAGTACTCCCCCTCAACAAGTGATATAAACGGTTGAGGTTTTGAAAATTATAAGGGGAAGTACTTGTTCTTTTGAGCAAAACCTTTTAAAATTGAAAGGTTTGATAGGTTTTACTCAAAAGTAAGAAGCTTTCGCTCCTTTCCTAAGGATTGTGGCACTGAAGCGTACCACAGGGTCCTTTATTTACAAGTGCGGGTTGTACACTGTTATATGTGCACAAGCCATTATGAATATAAACAGAGATTGACGAATTTTCTGAATCAGTTTCCCCCCAAACTGACAACTATCTTTAACATATTTGAAACTTTGATGTAGTAGACATTTCTTCTAACTTTTGAAGTTTTCAGTATGCAGCGGAATTTGTAGAAGAGTAAAAAACCACACAAGGTAAATTTGACTAATTGCGAAAAATCCGTTCGAGGGTAACATGCCAGAATTCAACAAGATTTTCTCTCGTATGTAGACGCATCACACCAAACAAACCACGAAAAATGAAATGACTTTCCCCTGAATGTTGTGGTCTTTCGGAATACTAATCACTGTGAATATGCAATAACTCGATACCAAGACCGTGTGTGAGGCATCATAACATCATATTTGGGTGACTTCACACAAGATCACCCATGAAATTGAGACGATAACACCTAAGTGAGACGTTTGAGCCATAGATCGTCTTATTTCTTCCCCTAATTGAAGAAATTCAAGAAGGCATTGGGTTTTCGCAAAGAAGCTTATGGAAAAACAAGGAAGCAATAACCACCTACGCACTCTCTCCCCCTCGATGTTTTCAATGATTCAGAATCATACACCACGTATGTTGATGATGAATTGAAGACAGCGAAACCATGTATAAGGAGATAGCGAGACCATGTATGTTCAATTAATCGAACAAGTGTGAAGTGTGGAAAACTAGAAGGGGGGGTTGAATAGTTTTAGCAATTTAAAACTTCCTTTTAAATATTTAGATCGACTTATGTCAATCTATTTGATTGTTTATGTTGGACGTTGATAGATAGATATATAAACGTATAAAGAAATATAAAGAGTAAGAAGCACATCACCACGACACAAGGTATTTATAGTGGTTCGGCTACAAGGACACCTTCCTTGCCCTACTCCACTCCCCAAGTCACCTACTCGAGAGTTCGTAAGCACTACACCAACTCCTTGTGGCGGAGAAGCCTTCACAACGTCGCTTAACCTTTTTCCGGTACAAAGCTAAATACCGAGTTCTTTCACACCAAGGCGAACCACACCTAACACAACGTCGCCTAGCTTTATACGGTGCTAGGCTAACCACCGAGTTCTTTCACACCTTAGGAGAACTAATCCTATCACAACGTCGCCTACCCTTTATTAGGTACTAGGCTAAGCACCTAGTTCCATTATGGAGGAACTACTACCCTTCACGACACAACACCTAATCTCAAGGAGATCTACTCCTTGTTACAACACCATCAAGGATATCACCATCCTTGTAAATAAACAAATACTTATATGTATAACGATGCACCTCATCGATTATACGACCTAGGCATTCTTCCCAAATGCGACTTGATTTGATTCTTCGGCATCCTTCACTAATGCCTTTGACACAACGCTTGGCACCCTTCACTAATGCCTTCGTCTTGACACCTTTAGCATTCTTCACTAATGCTTTGACACGGATGATGAACATCTTTCACTAATGCTTTCATCTTGACACTTTCGGCATTCTTCACTAATGCCTTCAACCCAACATCTATGGAGAAAGGAAGAACTATCAACAAGAGAACCTTAGTAGTCTTGATGATGACGAAGAATGACAACTCATGGACTTGAGCTTGCACGTCTTCAAGAAGTGGTGTTCTCTCCTTTAAGAGGAACCTAGTAGATCACACAAAAACAAAAGACAAACAACATAGATCACTTAGATCTGAGGTTAGAGGGTTAGAATACTTTGGGGAAGTATGTGTGTAAAGTGATACATAGAGAGGAAGAAATGGCTCTCTATTTATAGAGAAAATTCTCTACTGTTCCCCGGATCCCACGGATCCCTTCCACTTGGGATCCGGCTAGCACATAGCCAGGGATCCGTGGAACGCTCCTCTTTGCCCATGGGTATTTTTGGTTATGGGTCATGGGTCATGGGTTATGGGTTGATCCATGGTTTTCTTTCTAGATTCAATGAACTTGGTTAAGTGGTATATATAAAACCATGGATCATGGGTCAATACCATTTGCTAGTTTTTACCCATTTTAGTATTTACATGTTTTTACCCATTTTAGTATTTACATGTTTTTACCCATTTTAGTATCCTTAGTTTAAGTATATGTTAACCCAATATGTAAACACTAGTTGTTGTACATATGTATCTAAATCATAAAAACACTTAGGCTTGTTTTAGTGTTTTATGTGAAAACGTAAGTGTGTTAGAAAACTATTAACTCAAACTATTTACGTACTCTATTTGTTTCGTTAAAATGATTTTATGTTTGTTATCGGCAAAACATTAGAAGATCGTAAAATATAAATAAACGTTTTTACGGCTTATTTGTATTAACAATCTCCCCCTTTTTGTTGATGACAAAACATAAAATTATTTTAAGGAAAAATCTAAAATTCGTAAAAGTTTGAATTTGTAGTTTTTACTTTCTTCTCCCCCTTTTTGTTGAAACAAAAAGTGTTAAAAGAAACTAACACAATTTAAAAAAAAAATGTAAAAATGTAAAGAGAGCAAGTGACGGAAATGGTACTCGTCTTAACTCCCCCTTGACGAGTCCATCCTTTTGAAAAAGGCGTCAAGGACATAACGTAAAATAAACTAATTGTGTTTGCAATTAAGTTTGCAAATGGTTCGTCCAAGTGACGAAAGCGTGCTCCCCCTTGAATATTGCAATGTTGCAATGGGGTGTCATGAAGTGTAATCCAAAATTGGATTAAGTTGCAAATGATTTTGCAATGTTGTTTGACACAAAGCTCCCCCTAGCTTTATGGTGTCAATATCTTCATGTGTATTTTGAATAACTACAAAACAAAGGTTAGAAAAACAAGAGTATAGTGCATAATTTCCTGCAAATGAGACTCAAGTTAGTAGAAATTTGTGCTCCTGTACCACAGATCCCACGGTTCCCTTCAAGGAGGGATCCATCTAGTTATTTGGGAGGGATCCGGCTATCTGTTGACAGTATCTTCAGCAGTGAAGAAATGTCAAGCAATGCTATTTGAGAAAATGAGATATATGTATAATATATCAAGCACAACACAAAATAATCATAGCATATAAGTATTCATTCAATAAAACAAGAGATACACGACCAAATCTCTAAAACTAAGAGAATGAACTAGCCAAACAAGTGTTACTAATGCCAAATGAGTTACCCCAATTCAAGGTTCAACTAAAACTAAATGATGATCAAGGATGAGAAAGGTTTCCTAAGCGTTCTAAGTTTGAGCTTTTGAATGTGATGCTCATTGTAGTTTAGGCTTATTAACCTCTTCGAAACGTTCGAGGAGGTGATAAAACATGAAACGTTGCTCTTCACGTAGTTCATGTATCAACCTTTCAACATGTTTACAATGATAGCAATCCTTGTCATGGTTTTGAGTTTCTTGAAGTGAAAGTTCAAGTGAAGTGGGTTGAGGATCTTCAAATGAAGGAGGATTTGGTGGAGGCTCATTAAGTGGTGGTTCTACAATGTTTGAGGGTAGAGGTAAAGAAGCATCAACTTCCATTTGGTCGGGTGGTTGCCTTTGATGTCTTCTCATAATCCAAAATGGACTATTGGGAGGAATGATAGAGTTTGCTTTTGGAGCAAGTGTTGATTCAACACTTTGATTTTGTTGCTCAATCTTTTCAAGTGAATTAGTTGGTAATGGTGAAAGATGAGATGGCCAAGAGGGTAAATCTTCTACATTGTGAGAGTGTGGAGATGATTATGAGGTGGCTCTAGGCACTAATGATGTTGGTTGAGTTGTGGAGGGTATGTTTGGTATAGTAGAATTTGGTGATGAAATCTTAGTGGGAACACTCTTCTTGGGAATTAGTTTGATTGGTTTCCTTGGTGTAGGGGAAATCCTAGCATTGGTGGACTTAAGCGGAGATGATTCGGTTGAGGAAACTTCGTGTATGATTCTAGCAAGTTTCTTTGGTGGTTCTTGAGTGGATGAGTAAGCACTAGGAGTTTTTCTCATGATGAGATGACTAAGAAGGATGGTTCCAATTGCTGATAATTATGTTTGTGTTTGATGACTAAAGTGTTTTTGGCAATATGGGTTATAAAGGGAAGAACTTTGCAATTGCATTTAAGACTTAATCCACTAATGTTCTTGGAAATGTGATGATTAACATGCACAAGGTTGAGATTCAGAGTTTCACTGATCTAGGAACTCATTTAAGATGAGATGGAGTGTTTGAGTTAGGAAGATGAGTTGAAATGATTGTTTTAGCTATGTTTGACATAAACTGTCACCCGGATCCCACGGTTCCTTCCTTGAAGGGATCCGGCTCTCAGCAGTTGTGACAGGTTTGAAATGAGGTTTCTAGGAGCTAAAGCCTATCTTATTTTGAATGTTTCAGTTCTCCTAAGTGTTTAAGATGAAAGGGTACTTGAATGATTAAAGGTAATAAGTGTTATAGCAAATGATTGCTTTTTATGGAAGAGGGATGGGACAAGATGACTACCAATGGATGTCCAAGGATAACACTAAGAGTTATGAAGGTGTCAAGTCATAATAAATGATCCTAGTGATCAGATTTAAGCTTGAGGTGATATTAAGAAAAATTCTTAAAAATCACAAGAATTGAAAAACTAATCTTTGAGATAGAAATGACTAGAAGCAATTTCCTAAAACTGTTTAAATTGTCCTCTTTAAGTGTTTTGAGAGATGAGAAATAGTTTGTGAGTAGTTGAATCGGAAATATGGTGAGTTTAGATGTGTTGATAAAATTAGGGTAAGATCTTAAGTAAGCTTTTAGTGAGTCTAAGCCTTTCTCATCCTTGAAGTGGACTTAGTTGGGTTCTAAAATCATATGCTAAGCTAATGTGATGTTATCTAGAAAGCAATTTTGATGTCCTGAATGCTGTATTGCTGATCTGATGTCACGGATCCCACGGTTCCCTCAAGGGAGGGATCCGGCTAGGCTAATCCTAGGGATCCGGCATCTGCAGATCAGAACCAACACAGAAATGATGCGCAGTTTATGCACACTAGTAAATCCAAAGATAAAAAATAGAAACAAGCATGTTTATCACAAAACACTATTTAAAGAACCATGATGAACAGATAATATCCAAGTTACCATAAACCGAAAGTGCTAAAATGTAATCATCCAAACATAAGACAAAGAAAACAAGCACAATCCTATTGTCTCTTTCGTCAATCCTTTCTTTTCCTTTTTGACGGCCTAGTGAGGTTGTATGCGAGGTTTTGAATCATGCCCCTCAATTGCTTAAATTCCGCGGTCTCGTTTGGAATGGTTGGAAGTTGTTTGTGGTATTCAAGGATTTCCAATTTGATGTTGGCTACGGGGTCAACATCTTCTTCATCTTCTTCTTCTTCACCGGCCGAGGAGTCCGAGAGAGCTTCCGGTTGCTCTCCATTGACCATGAACCGTTTAGAGGGTCGTTTGGTAAGAGGTACCATGACGTGATCGGAAAGATAATGATCATCGTTGATAGGAGATGGTTGCAATGTACCAACATACTTACAAAGTCGTGTTAGAAGCATACCATACAGAAGTACCATGTTGGAAGCTTTGAATACCCCAGCCATTCTCCTTACCATGTAATAGGCAAGATTAAATGGCCTTTGGTGGATAAGACAATAGATCATTTGCACAAGGCATGCGTTTGGATGATCTTTGTTTCCAACTAGGCTAATGACATTTTCTCTAAGGATTTCTTCCCATTTTCTAAACATGGGATGCATTTCGAAAAGTTCCATTTGAAAGGGATTACGGTGAATGAGCTTCTTGTTTCGGTCGAAGCGGGATTGGTCGGCTCTTATTTTGAAGATAGTGTCTCGGATGGTTTCGGGTTCATCAATAGGAGTGTTATAGAGAGGCTTATGATCAAGTGCAAGGTTTTGAGCGTTAATTGCCCAATCTTGAGAGTACATACAAATTCCTTCACAAGGAATGCGAAGAATTTGAGCATAGGTGTTGAGAGGAAGAGTGAAGTTTTGTTTATTGATGATGAAAGCAATTGAAATGCTATCATCGACGTTTCGAATGATCCTAAAGCTTTTGTAAAATTCAAAAATGAAAACCGAACAAATTTGTTCATCTATGTCAAGGAGACAATCAAAGTTGATTGTCGAGAAAACTTGACGAATGTCGGTATCTTCAAGGAAACATTCCTTGACTACACGACCTTCGTGGATAAGTCATTTTACAAGGCTTTTGAAAAATTTACGATCGGTTTTGGTCAATCCCTTTTTACGATAGTAATGAGTAAGGTAGTGAACGGTGTCATGATGATCTTGTTGAGTAGCTTTGGGCATGGTTGGTCCTAAAAATACAAATTTTCCAATTAGGTAAAATTAGTTGGGATGGGTTTATGGTTTTGATTTGTATTAACAATGTTGTAAACACAATGTGATTTTGTTAAAATCCCCTTTTCATGATTAATTTAAAAAGCCCTAATTAAATTAATTGATTAAAAATTAAGAAACCATAAACCCTAGGATGAGGATGATGAAAATTAGAACAAGTTATTGTAATTACTTACAATGGTGTTCTAGGAAGAAATACTTGAGAGTATGGAAGTCAATGAGGATGGATTCAGTAGCTTAGTCGTTTTTGTGTTATGTGAATAGAGGGAAAAAGATCAGTGGTGAATTTTTTGAAATCGTATAGCTGAGTTCTGTTCCACGGTTCCCCCGGATCCTTTGTATTTGGGATCCGGCTAGTACAACTAGAGGGATCCGGCTACTGTGGACAGAAAAGGAGTTGTTTGGTATTATTTTTGTAGTAGGCTTATAAATTAGCTTGCCAAAGACTAGTTTGGAGGTATTAGATGAAGATTATTTTTGAATGACGGCTTTAGATGAATCACATATCGAGGGTTCATATGTGATGACGGTGTTAGTTTGACGAATCAAAAAGAATATCATTCCCGATGTAGAAAAAGACGGAAAGGTGATGAAAGAGACTTCTAATGATGTTAGTGATTAATAAACAAAGAGAACTTATGAAAATAAATGGAACTCATGTAACCTATCTAATGAAAAGTAAGACATACCTCTATGCTTCTTGATTCGGTATAATACCAAAAATACTTCATGAGCTTTTAAAGTAATCCTTTTTACTTGGTGTACGTAAGTTGTGATTACCTTTTAGATCCTTCCTTGAATGTTGACTTTATTATTCTTTGATTGAAGATTTTGGAGAGATTCTAGCATGAAGATTTCTTAAAAGCAAAAATGGTTAGAATCATCTATCAATGTCCAACAAAATAATTTAATGGAAAATATGACCAACGAAAAAATCATTCTTTGTAGTTTTCAAACATACACGGATCGTATCAAGTCTTTAAAGTACAACATACTTTAAGAAACTTGGTAACGAAGCTCTGATGCCAATTATGGAAAACTAGAAGGGGGGGGGGGTTGAATAGTTTTACCAATTTAAAACTTCCTTTTAAATATTTAGATTGACTTATGTCAATCTATTTGATTGTTTATGTTGGACGTTGATAGATAGATATATAAGCGTATAAAGAAATATAAAGAGTAAGAAGCACATCACCACGACACAAGTTATTTATAGTGGTTCGGCTACAAGGACACCTTCCTTGCCCTACTCCACTCCCCGAGTCACCTACTCGAGAGTTCGTAAGCACTACACCAACTCCTTGTGGCGGAGAAGCCTTCACAACGTCGCTTAACCTTTTTTTGGTACAAAGCTAAATACCGAGTTCTTTCACACCAAGGCGAACCACACCTAACACAACGTCGCCTACCCTTTATACGGTGCTAGGCTAACCACCAAGTTCTTTCACACCTTAGGAGAACTAATCCTATCACAATGTCGCCTACCCTTTATTAGGTACTAGGCTAAGCACCTAGTTCCATTATGGAGGAACTACTACCCTTCACGACACAACACCTAATCTCAAGGAGATATACTCCTTGTTACAACACCATCAAGGATATCACCATACATGTAAATAAACAAATACTTATATGTATAACGATGCACCTCATCGATTATACGATCTAGGCATTCTTCCCAAATGCGACTTGATTTGATTCTTTGGCATCCTTTACTAATGCCTTTGACACAACGCTTGGCACCCTTCACTAATGCCTTCGTCTTGACACTTTTAGCATTCTTCACTAATGCTTTGACACGGATGATGAACATCTTTCATTAATGCTTTCATCTTGACACTTTCGGCATTCTTCACTAATGCCTTCAACCCAACATCTATGGAGAAAGGAATAACTATCAACAAGAGAACCTTAGTAGTCTTGATGATGACGAAGCATGGCAACTCATGGACTTGAGCTTGCATGTCTTCAAGAAGTGGTGATCTCTCCTTTAAGAGGAACCTAGTAGATCACACAAAAACAAAAGACAAACTACATAGATCACTTAGATATGAGGTTAGAGGGTTAGAATACTTTGGGGAAGTATGTGTGTAAAGTGATACATAGAGAGGAAGAAATGGCTCTCTATTTATAGAGAAAATTCTCTACTGTTCCCCGGATCCCACGGATCCCTTCCACTTGGGATCCGGCTAGCACAAAGCCAGGGATCCGTGGAACGCTCCTCTTTGCCCATGGGTATTTTTGGTTATGGGTCATGGGTTGTGGGTTGATCCATGGTTTTCTTTCTAGATTCAATGAACTTGGTTAAGTGGTATATATAAAACCATGGATCATGGGTCAATACCATTTGCTAGTTTTTACCCATTTTAGTATTTACATATTTTTACCCATTTTAGTATTTACATGTTTTTACCCATTTTAGTATCCTTAGTTTAAGTATATGTTAACCCAATATGTAAACACTAGTTGTTGTACATATGTATCTAAATCATAAAAACACTTAGGCTTGTTTTAGTGTTTTATGTGAAAACGTAAGTGTGTTAGAAAACTATTAACTCAAACTATTTACGTACTCTATTTGTTTCGTTAAAATGATTTTACGTTTGTTATCGACAAAACATTAGAAGATCGTAAAATATAAATAAACGTTTTTACGGCTTATTTGTATTAACATGAAGTACCATAAATATCTCGTGAGAATCAACTGCTGATAAAACTGCTTTGTTTAATCATTTTGTTGATCATCAGCTGTTTCAATTAATTTTACTCAAATTTTCCCGCCAAAAAACCTTTTTTTTTAATAAATTGTGTTGATGGATCTTTGTAGTCGAGTGAAACTTGTTGTTTTTTGAAGAAGTGTTTAGGCGTAGAAAACCAGCTTATGCGTAGAGGAAACCTTACTCGTAAAACCTGCTTATGTGTAGAAAGTGCCTTACCCGTAGAAAGAAGCTTACGCGTAAAAACACCACCTTACGCGTAACAATGAGACTTACGCGTAAGAATAGCTTACGCGTAGACTTGGTGAAACCTTAGCTTATGCGTAAACCAAAGACTTAATAGTAAGAACCTTATGCGTAATATTTTCTTAGGCGTAAGATGTTTACTCGTAAGCTTTTATGCTTATGCGTAAAACTAGGGTTTTAACCCCAAAAATCCTTTACACTATCACAGTGTAAAAGATATCCAAAGTTGAAGTGTTTTCAGGCTTATCCAAGCAAGAAAAACACTGAGTAAGCCAAGAAACTGAAGATCAAGCCAAGGAAATCTTATGCGTAAGTTTAGGGTTTCCTTACGAGTAGAAAATACCAAAAACTGATTTTATGCCCAAAAGTGTTTAGAAACTTGATTTTTGTGATGAAATAGCTTCAATATCACCAAAATAACAAGAAAGTTTAAAACTTGATGATCCAAAACTCTTTGTCACCTTACGAGTTGAAAGAAGTACACGAATGAAATCAAGCTAAAAAACACTCCTACACACGTAAAGTTTGAAACTTTTTGCCAAAAACTTAAACTTTATCACCAAATAACCTTTAAAGTACAAGAATCTTGAATTTTAAAGTGAAAAAATTGAAGCTTTTATGCGTATGAAAAGTTGAGTACGAGCCTTACGCGTATAAACAAAAAGACTTCCAAAACTAAAATCGTTTCACCCAACTATTTGGCTCTGATACCACTGTTAGGTTCCCATATTAGTAACACAAGCATCAATAGAAGAAATAGATGAAGGAGAGATCGGTTGAACACTAAACCAAACACACGAATATAAATGAAGAAAGGTTTATGCTTAGGTGAAATAGAAAAGTGAACAACCAACCCTCAAGTGAGGGTTATTACATAGTATTTATAGGAGAGGGAGCTAGGGCAACACTCTTAGTCCCTTCCTTTCCTTATTGGACTTGGGCCTAGGCTTATGGGCCTTCTACATAAGCCTAAGGCTAATTACTAACATAAAGGCCATATTAAGCTAACTATTACATATGAATCACTAACACTTGAATTAAGGTTTAGGAGTGATTCCAACATACAATCTCATCAGTGTCAGTCAACTATGTGATGCTAAGTACATTGTGCAATTCAATGACAAACAAGGTACCATCTTCAATGCCAACAAGGAAGTTGTGTTGATAGCTCCTAGGAGAGATGATGTTTACGTGTTAGACATGTCAACACTCTCCCAAGATGGAACTTGTCTCTTTGCTAAAGCCACTGAAACTATCAATTGGTTGTGGCATAAGAGACTCTCACACTTAAACTTCAAAAACCTCAACAACTTGGCAAAACAAAACAAGGTCCTTGGCTTACCATCACTGGTTTTTGCAAAAGACAAACCATGCTCTGCCTGTGAAAAAGGTAAACACCACAGAGCATCATTCAAAACCAAACAAAATTTCTCCATCAAAAGCTGCCTTCACCTCCTGCACATGGATCTCTTTGGACCTGTCAGTCCCAGATCTATCCAGCATGAGAAGTATACACTTGTCATTGTTGATGAATTCTCAAGATACACTTGGGTATACTTTCTTTCCAAAAAAGTCAGGCAGCTGATACAATAATGTCATTTATCAGGAAGATTGAAAACCGTAATGACATTATCGTTAAACAAATCGAACTGACAATGGTACTGAGTTCAGAAATCAAGAGCTTGAGAGTTTCTGTGATGAAAAAGGAATTTCTCAAAATTTCTCATCTCCTTATACCCCTAAACAAAATGGGGTCGCTGAAAGGAAAAACAGAACTCTCATTGTGGCTGCTAGAACCATGCTAAATGGCTCAGCCCTCTCAAAGCATTTCTGGACTGAAGCAGTCAAAACTACCTGTTACACTCAAAACAGGTCAATCATTGTCAAAAGACATAATAAAACCCCATATGAGATCTTCAAAGGTAGACTTCCTGACATCAGCTATTTTCATGTGTTTGGATGTCCTGTGTTCATTCATAACCACAAGGATCATCTAAGCAAGTTTGATGCAAAAGATGATGATGGATATTTCTTAGGCTACTCACTAATCTCCAAATGTCACACCCCGCCGAAGGCGGAAACACGAGGTGCAACATAATCAATATACATCGCAAAAGAGATATAGTACAGTACCATATTTAAATTTAAGGAAGTAATAAAATGTTACAATATTGTTCAAGCCGACTTTGACAATAAAATCTTATAACTTGGTTTCCAAAAGACATCTTCTTATACTTAATGACCAAAGACGACACGTGAAGACTCCTTTATGCAAAAGACTTCATAAATCATGCTTATTGACGATCACCTGAAATGCATGAGAAAAAGGGTCAACTATGAAAATAGTTGGTGAGTACACATGTTTTATGTATTACAAAGAGCCGTTTTTATAAAAGTCCTTTTATATATTATAATATTCAATTTTAAGAAAGTTTCTAAATAGTACAAAAATAATTTTTGAGTATGTCTGCCTTGCAAATGTCCTGTCAACTCACCATGTTACAAGTCCCGCCCATACAAGACTTGTAACATATAGGTTGACATACATTTCCATATTTCAAGTCAAGTAAACAATGCACATATGGTCACAATAACGCCTCGTATATAATAAAGTATGCGGCAAAGCCCCTAAAATAAATAATATGCGTTCCGTAGACAGGGGAACGAGAGGTTGGCCGACCTCTAATAGCGCTATCCATACTACCTACTGCTCCGCACAAGGGAGCCGTACGAACGGTACGTATAATTGGAGTGCGAACGGCAAACCAATCGGGGACTAACAATGCAAATGTACTGTTTGTACGAACAATCCATCATAACAACTATTATATACTATCAAATCATGACTGCTCCGAACATGGGAGACTCGGCACTGCTCCGAACAAGGGAGACTTTGCATTGCTCCGAACAGGGGAGACTTTAGGTCAAGGACGTACGGTCCATTAGGTTCAAACAGGTCATAAGCTCTTAGTTAAGTCCAAGAGTCTAAGGGTTCAAAAATATATTACATAGTCTAAATCAAGTCAAAATATAATTCAATATAAGTCAAAGGTTTCAAATATATTAAAGGGTTCAAAATATATTAAATAGTTCAAGGAAAACAATTTAAGTTTATAATCATGCATTTCACCCCAAATAAGTAAAACAGTAAAAAGGGGATGTGAATACTCACATTGGCAAAAAACAGTCTAAAGCAGTAGTCAAAATAGAATTATTGGATGGCACCGACACGCGACCTAGATTAGCATGTCAAGTCTCAGTTTTTGACCCCAAGTAAAGTTTATCTAACTTTATTTATCTTCACAGCATTGTTGTTGTTGTTGTTGTTGTTGTTGTTGTGTCGACGTTAGGTTTTAAAATTGTCATTTTCAAAATAATGTGAATATTTTGGCTAATAGAACTTGTTTTGAAAACTATGTTGGAAAGTATATATTTCGGCTAGAAATAAGTTACATATAGTGTTTTAACGAAAGCTTTATAGAAAATATGGCGTTTGACTGGTAAAGGAAGTTTGGCTTAAATAATGTTATGAGTAAATTGGAATATTATTTATGAAATTATATGTATATGTTTTATCGATATGAGTAAAGTGTATGTATATTTATATATCTATAACATTTTTATTGTCGCATTTGATATGTTTATAAAATATTTGAACCGAGGTTTATAGATTATCTCAAGATGAGTCCGTTCGGGAAAAATAGTTTTATACGCATAGTTTGACTTGATTTATGTAAATAAAGGTGTCGGGTCTAAAAGAAAATGAAATATTAGTTTTTTTTTGAAGAATCTTTATATAAACATTTCTGTTATTTTAGTCATATTTGGTTTAATTGTTTTACAAGATTACAAATTTTGCTCATAAAATTCATTACTCAGTTTAAGTAGTTACAATGACAACGTAAGTAAAAATATTAATCGACGAGAAATTTTGAAAAGGCGAGCGAGTGGTTCGTCGTGCTCGGTCTGTGGCCCAAACCAACAGTAAACGGGTTGTTCAAAATTGAGGTACGAGTTGGGCTATGGCCCAGCAGTCAAGTCGATCAACAACCAACACCCGCTTTGGGCCTGTTGGGCTTCGACCCAGCAAAGAACTATTAGACTCTTGATTGGGCCTTGTGGCTTTAGCTCAGCTCTTACAAGCAAAGGCCTAACTCTAAGGTTTTATTGGAATTTAGATTTGTATATATTTGATAGAAAAATAAACATTTTGACCAAAAATGAGTTATACCCAATCCTTATGTCGAGCGTGAGTGATCAATTCATAAGGGTTTGACCTCGACACAACTCAACAATGCGATCTCGTTTGACTCGCGACATGGCTGTTGGTTAAGCTTGACACCGACACCTACGAGTACTAGTCCTTGTAACAAATGAATCTACACAATGTGACCTAGTGTTTTTGACAAGATTAAGAGATACATTTAAAATTATGCTAAACAAGCATTAAAGTACGTTAAATTGAGTTTTAAAAATTATATGTTAGAGGTTATTACAATAAGTTATTTTAGTTACTTTGAATATTTTAATAAGATGATTAGGATCTATCAATTTTTAATGCATAACCAGTACTCCGTATTAGCTATTATTTTTTATTTTTTTATTTGATCGGATTATTTTTGTGGCTCTCAAGTGACGAAGGTTTTCCCCATACTTGTAAAGTTGTTTTGACGCAGGGACTCAAAAACGCACCCAAGATCGCGGCATGACTTAAACTAACCTCCTACAACCGGTGTTTCAAGACTCCATTACTCCCCACTTTGACATAAAAATTAAGCCCGCAAAAGTAAGAAATCAATAAAATAAGCACATCCATTACCCATACCATACTCAGATTCTTGGTTTGTCATTTTATTATTAGCCATGTAAAACAACAACAACAACATTATTTCGTACTAAGAATCTTACACGATCGATATATATATATATAAATATATATATATATATATATATATATATATATATATATATATATAAATATAGGGATAATAATGATAACTATTTTAAGTGAAACAAGAAACTCAACAAGAATAATTGTTCTTACATTATTCAAAGTAGTTCGAACACAAAAACTCTAATTGGAGGTGACCCGGTTCAAATTAGATAAATTAACTTCTGAAATAGCTTCCTCTATCTCCCAAGAACAAAACCCCTTTGGTAATTTCAAAAAGCCCCTTGATTGACCAAACCCTAATTTTTGTGATATTGTGGATGTCCATTAAACCTGAGATTGTGTGACTATAAAAGAAAATAAAAGGAAAGCTTGACCATCTCCTTTGTCTAATTGATCGTTGTGCCGTCTTCTTTGAGGTAAGTAGCCACTGCCTTCAACATAACTCGTGACCTAGCCTAGGACGCATAGGCTGAAATTGACAAGACATGTCATGGCTGAAGTTTGAAGAGGATGGGGGACAGATTACTTTTGTTCCTGAATTTTGGAGAGAATCATAGGAAGGGAAAGAGGAGAGGCGTGGAAGCAGAAAAAGAGAAAAGAAAGATGAGGCGTGGGATAACATTTTAGGGTAGGATATTAGGTGTATTATTATTATAATTATTATTATTAAATGTATATTGTGTACCCCGTACTGTATAATTTGTTCTGTACAGGATAACGTTTAATTATGTAGAATATTTATCGGGTATCCGTATTTTAAAAATTTTATATTTCCGGAGACGTTTTGACGAGTGGATTAATATGGTATTATTATTACTTTGAAATTAGAAAGTAAATTTCGTGCCAATTTTACTATGGTGTCGGTACGCGTGTTGTGCCGGGACTTTGGAAAACACGAGATAACTTCTCGTTTTTGAGTTACAATGATCAGAAAATAAATAATTCGCATATTCTGATATAAATATTAGCCGGGAAATTGACGGATTGTCTCAGTCTGCCAACCTTAAAAAGAATCTCGTCCTCGAGATTTAGTCCGTCTATACTACATGCGTACATTCTCATGGTTCAAATTTTCTCATTCTCGAACTTTGCCCTCAAAAGACTCTTAGTTGGTGAATTTTCACAACTTGTCGACCTGACCAGTCATATGTTTAAGTTGTGTAGGTTGGGTAACAACTTGATTCCAACTTGATTTTTGCAACTCATCAAACAAGAACTGTCACTAGATCAAGCTAGGAAACAAGTTGTCAGAAAGAGATAGCTTCTTATCTATGTAAGAGACCTTTTGAAAGTTTGGCTCGAGTTTGAAATTATTTAAACCAATCAATTCATCTAATAGTGGGGTGCTCAGATTAGTGAGAAGGCTAAAGGTCTAACTAAGGCTCATGACGTTGAGATCGTCACATGACAAAAACGAAGGCATGCTTAATGCTAAAGGTACATGTCTGACTACAGGGTTCAATGCACATCATGCCAAGTCAATTCAAAGTACTTAAGTTCAGCTCATATATTGTCCTAAAGGCAAAAGTCTTAGCACACGGAATGCCTAGCAGCATAGTCATAAATGCAGAAAACACATAAGACCGATGTACACACATAGACCAATGCATTTTCAGGTGACCTAGACTGTGACTCCTACCAAACATGATCTAAGGTAACTACCCCAACCATCCCATGATTCCTCCCGAATTATGCATAGTTGATCAGGCTATGCATAATTTAGGAACAATGATGGAATGCTCGGGCTAATCGACTTGTACCATGTTTGGGGTTTTATGAAAACTTTAGTCTGGTTATAGTTGAGGTTTTTATTTTAGAAAACCCGGCATTCTCTATAACCTTTGGCTCTGATACCAATCTGTCACACCCCGCCGGAGGCGGAAACGCGAGGTGCAACATAATCAATATACATCGCAAAAGAGATATAGTACAATACCATATTTAAATTTAAGGAAATAATAAAATGTTACAATATTGTTCAAGCCGACTTTGACAATAAAATCTTATAACTTGGTTTCCAAAAGACATCTTCTTATACTTAATGACCAAAGACGACACGTGAAGATTCCTTTATGCAAAAGACTTCATAAATCATGCTTATTGACGATCACCTGAAATGCATGAGAAAAAGGGTCAACTATGAAAATAGTTGGTGAGTACACAGGTTTTATGTATTACAAAGAGGCGTTTTTATAAAAGTCCTTTTATATATTATAATATTCAATTTTAAGAAAGTTTCTAAATAGTACAAAAATAATTTTGAGTATGTCTGCCTTGCAAATGTCCTGTCAACTCACCATGTTACAAGTCCCGCCCATACAAGACTTGTAACATATAGGTTGACATACATTTCCATATTTCAAGTCAAGTAAACAATGCACATATGGTCACAATAACGCCAGATATAATAAAGTATGCGGCAAAGCCCCTAAAATAAATAATATGCGTTCAGTAGACAGGGGAACGAGAGGTTGGCCGACCTCTAATAGCGCTATCCATACTACCTACTGCTCCGCACAAGGGAGCCGTACGAACGGTACGTATAATTGGAGTGCGAACGGCAAACCAATCGGGGACTAACAATGCGAATGTACTGTTTGTACGAACAATCCATCATAACAACTATTATATACTATCAAATCATGACTGCTCCGAACATGGGAGACTCGGCACTGCACCGAACAAGGGAGACTTTGCATTGCTCCGAACAGGGGAGACTTTAGGTCAAGGACGTATGGTCCATTAGGTTCAAACAGGTCATAAGCTCTTAGTTAAGTCCAAGAGTCTAAGGGTTCAAAAATATATTACATAGTCTAAATCAAGTCAAAATATAATTCAATATAAGTCAAAGGTTTCAAATATATTAAAGGGTTCAAAATATATTAAATAGTTCAAGGAAAACAATTTAAGTTTATAATCATGCATTTCACCCCAAATAAGTAAAACAGTAAAAAGGGGATGTGAATACTCACATTGGCAAAAAACAGTCTAAAGCAGCAGTCATTATAGAATTATTGGATGGCACCGACACGCGACCTAGATTAGTATGTCAAGTCTCAGTTTTTGACCCCAAGTAAAGTTTATCTAACTTTATTTATCTTCACTGCATTGTTGTTGTTGTTGTTGTTGTTGTTGTGTCGACGTTAGGTTTTAAAATTGTCATTTTCAAAATAATGTGTATATTTTGGCTAATAGAACTTGTTTTGAAAACTATGTTGGAAAGTATATATTTCGGCTAGAAATAAGTTACATATAGTGTTTTAACTAAAGCTTTATAGAAAATATGGCGTTTGACCGGTAAAGGAAGTTTGGCTTAAATAATGTTATGAGTAAATTGGAATATTATTTATGAAATTATATGTATATGTTTTAGCGATATGAGTAAAGTGTATGTATATTTATATATCTATAACATTTTTATTGTCGCCTTTGATATGTTTATAAAATATTTGAACCGAGGTTTATAGATTATCTCAAGATGAGTCCGTTCGGGAAAAATAGTTTTATACGCATAGTTTGACTTGATTTATGTAAATAAAGGTGTCGGGTCTAAAAGAAAATGAAATATTAGTTTTTTTTGAAGAATCTTTATATAAACATTTCTGTTATTTTAGTCATATTTGGTTTAATTGTTTTACAAGATTACAAATTTTGCTCATAAAATTCATTACTCAGTTTAAGTAGTTACAATGACAACGTAAGTAAAAATATTAATCGACGAGAAATTTTGAAAAGGCGAGCGAGTGGTTCGTCGTGCTCGGGCTGTGGCCCAAACCAACAGTCAACGGGTTGTTCGAAATTGAGGTACGAGTTGGGCTATGGCCCAGTAGTCAAGTCGATCAACAACCAACACCCGCTTTGGGCATGTTGGGCTTCGACCCAGCAAAGAACTATTAGACTCTTGATTGGGCCTTGTGGCTTTAGCTCAACTCTTACAAGCAAAGGCCTAACTCTAAGGTTTTACTGGAATTTAGATTTGTATATATTTGATAGAAAAATAAACATTTTGACCCAAAATGAGTTATACCAAATCCTTATGTCGAGCGTGAGTGATCAATTCATAAGGTTTTGACCTCGACACAACTCAACAATGTGATCTCGTTTGACTCGCGACATGGCTGTTGGTTAAGCTTGACACCGACACCTACGAGTACTAGTCCTTGTAACAAATGAATCTACACAATGTGACTTAGTGTTTTTGACAAGATTAAGAAATACATTTAAAATTATGCTAAACAAGCATTAAAGTACGTTAAATTGAGTTTTAAAAATTATATATTAGAGGCTATTACAATAAGTTATTTTAGTTACTTTGAATATTTTAATAAGATGATTAGGATCTATCAATTTTTAATGCATAACCAGTACTCCGTATTAGCTATTATTTTTTATTTTTTTATTTGATCGGATTATTTTTGTGGCTCTCAAGTGACAAAGGTTTTCCCCATACTTGTAAAGTTGTTTTGACGCAGGGACTCAAAAACGCACCCAAGATCGCGGCATGACTTAAACTAACCTCCTACAACCGGTGTTTCAAGACTCCATTACTCCCCACTTTGACATAAAAATTAAGCCCGCAAAAGTAAGAAATCAATAAAATAAGCACATCCATTACCCATACCATACTCAGATTCTTGGTTTGTCATTTTATTATTAGCCATGTAAAACAACAACAACAACATTATTTCGTACTAAGAATCTTACACGATCGATATATATATATATATATATATATATATATATATATATATATATATATATATAGGGATAATAATGATAACTATTTTAAGTGAAACAAGAAACTCAACAAGAATAATTGTTCTTACATTATTCAAAGTAGTTCGAACACAAAAACTCTAATTGGAGGTGACCCGGTTCGAATTAGACCAATTAACTTCTGAAATAGCTTCCTAGATCTCCCAAGAACAAAACCCCTTTGGTAATTTCAAAAAGCCCCTTGATTGACCAAACCCTAATTTTTGTGATATTGTGGATGTCCATTAAACCTGAGATTGTGTGACTATAAAAGAAAATAAAAGGAAATCTTGACCATCTCCTTTGTCTAATTGATCGTTGTGCCGTCTTCTTTGAGGTAAGTAGCCACTGCCTTCAACATAACTCGTGACCTAGCCTAGGACGCATAGGCTGAAATTGACAAGACATGTCATGGCTGAAGTTTGAAGAGGATGGGGGACATATTACTTTTGTTCCTGAATTTTGGAGAGAATCATAGGAAGGGAAAGAGGAGAGGCGTGGAAGCAGAAAAAGAGAAAAGAAAGATGAGGCGTGGGATAACATTTTAGGGTAGGATATTAGGTTTATTATTATTATTATTAAATGTATATTGTGTACCCCGTACTGTATAATTTGTTCTGTACAGGATAACGTTTAATTATGTAGAATATTTATCGGGTATCCGTATTTTAAAAATTTTATATTTCCGGAGACGTTTTGACGAGTGGATTAATATGGTATTATTATTACTTTGAAATTAGAAAGTAATTTTCATGCCAATTTTAGTATGGTGTCGGTACGCGTGTTGTGCCGGGACTTTGGAAAACACGAGATAACTTCTCGTTTTTGAGTTACAATGATCAGAAAATAAATAATTCGCATATTCTGATATAAATATTAGCCAGGAAATTGACGGATTGTCACACCAAAGCCTTCAGGGTTTTTAACACAAGGAGACAACAAGTTGAGGAAACCTTTCATGTCACCTTTGATGAAAGTGCTGAAAGCATCAGGTTCACCAACACCTCAGTGGAGGAAATAGGAATTGATGACTCATCAAGATATCCTCCTGATGAGTACAACACTGAATTCAATTCCTCATATCAAGCTGATGCTGACATCTCATTTTATGTCTTACCTCACAACCTTCCCCAACCAACTATCAGTGAATTCATTGATAATCAATCAGTCCCTACTGGGATAGGTAATACTGAACCAAATGTTCAGGAACCTGTGAATCAAGAACCCCAACCTGAACAAGACATCTCAACAGATGTTCTTAATGAACCTGTGGCTCAAGAACCAGAACTCACTTCTGAGTCCCTAGTGACCTCTTCAAGCTCAGATCCTAGACCACAAAGTAAGTGGACAAAATCTCAGGACATTGAGCTTGTAAACATTATTGGCGAACCCACTGAGGGCATGCTTACTAGAAGCATGGCTGCTAAGTTAACTGCAGCTTCAGCCAATGAATGTCCATATGCTGATTATCTATCAGAAATAGAACCCAAAAGTGTCACTGAGGCTCTAAAGCACCCAAGCTGGGTTCAGGCTATGCAAGAAGAACTGCAACAGTTTGATAAAAACAAGGTCATGACCTTGATCAAATGTCCTCAGGATGTTGTAGTCATAGGAATGAAGTGGGTTTTCAGAAACAAAACTGATGAAAACGGAACTGTCATTAAAAACAAAGCCAGACTTGTAGCCAAAGGTTACAGTCAACAAGAAGGCATTGACTATGATGAGACATTTGCTCCTGTTGCAAGAATGGAAGCCATCAGGATCTTACTTGCATATGCAACATACATGAACTTCAGGGTATACCAAATGGATGTCAAAATTGCATTCTTAAATGGTGATCTCAAGGAAGATGTGTATGTCCAGCAACCTCCTGGCTTTGAGAGTAGTGAATTCCCTGACTATGTCTGCAAGCTTAACAAAGCCCTTTATGGACTTAAACAAGCTCCCAGGGCATGGTATGAAACTCTCTCAGCCTTCCTGATACAAAACAAGTTTGTCAGAGGAAAGATAGACAACACCCTGTTTATCTATAGGACCAAACAAGATGTGATACTGGTTCAAGTGTATGTTGATGACATCATCTTTGGCTCAACAAACTACAAACTTTGCAAACAGTTTGAAAAACTGATGACAAAGAAGTTTGAAATGAGCATGATGGGTGAACTCACATACTTCCTTGGACTACAAATCAGGCAAACTAATAAAGGAATCTCCATCATTCAAGAGAAGTACACCAGAAATCTCTTGAAGAAATATGAGATATCTGACTGTGCCTCAGTAAAGACACCAATGGTCCCTCCTAACAACCTTGGACCTGATCTCACTGGCAAATCAGTCAATCAAACCCATTTCAGAGGGATTGTTGGCTCACTGATGTATCTAACTGCTACTAGACCAGACATACAATTCTCAGTCTATCTAATAGCAAGATATCAGTCCAATCCCAAAGAATCCCACCTCACTGCAGCCAAAAGAATACTCAGGTACCTAAAGGGAACCCCAAACTTTGGACTCTATTATCCAAAGTGCTCAGGGTTTGATCTCAAGGGTTACTCTGATTCTGATTATGCTGGATGCAACATGGACAGAAAAAGTACCTCAGGGTCTTGTCAATTTCTTGGAGGAAAACTGGTTTGTTGGAGTGCTAAAAAGCAACAATCAGTGGCTATGTCTTCAGCTGAAGCTGAGTATGTGGCTGCCGCAGGATGTTGTGCCAATGTTTTATGGATGAAAAGTCAACTCAGTGACTATGACATCCATTACAAAATGGTACCCATCTTCTGTGACAACACCAGTGCAATTGCAATCTCCAACAACCCCGTCCTTCATCAAAGAACCAAACACATTGATATTAGATATCACTTCATCAGGGACCACATAATGAAAGGAGACATAGAACTCCATTTCATCCCCACTGAATATCAACTGGCTGATATCTTCACCAAACCTTTGGATGAACCTACCTTCAGGAGACTGAAAGCTGAATTGGGAATGCTTGACATTGAAAGTCAGGCATCTGAAAACCAATCTCAGTAAGTTATCTGAAATGGTTCCTCCTCCCTGAACAAAACCCACAATACAACCTCTCACTGAATGAGTAAGACTCATTCAGGGACCCTGACAGCTAAAATTGAGCATTGAATGAGTAACTAAATGATCCAAGTATCAGTTACTTAAATGTCCTAGGTTGGGAACTATGCCAATTTAATATAGGAATATATGTCTCTCTGTCTTACTGTCAACCATATCAAGGGTCATTCACAAACTTACCTAATCCCCACTTGGCATTAAATGCCTCCTCACATGAAATATCCTATTTATATTTTATTACTGCAAATATGCATTTTTACTGTGCACTGCAACTGTTCCCTTGAAAACCGGGATTTTACTGCGGGTGGAGTGGTGGCATTAAATGTGGAGATTCAAAACGTTTTCATAAACTGACTTTACAAATTCCCATTTATGCACTTTCCACCCCTCTCACCACTCTATAAATACCCTCCTCAAATCCTCATAAACACTTACACAAGATTTCTGCTAACAAAACTCTGTCAAAATCTCTTTTAAAACCCATAAATCTGTGTGTTCTTCAAATCCTTTCTGAAAAATCTTCTTTGTAATCTTTTACAAAAGTTTTTTCATCACAACTTAAGAGATACAAAAACTTTTGATTGTTCTTGTCAACTTATTTTCAAAACCCTAAAACCCTTTTTCATGGAAATGGCAAGAACACAATCTCTTCAGTTTGCTTCACAGTGGGTAGGCGATCTTAGCAACGTTGAATTTAAAACAAATAATGTCATAGGCAATTTTGAATATCCTCCAACTGTCCCAGCCTATAAAGACATTATGAAATTTTTGTATAACTGCCCACTGAAAACGGCCTTTATTCAGTGTCCCCCTGTACTATACCAAAACCTCCTCAGGGAGTTTTGGGCAACAGCTAAGGCCTTTGACCCGACACCCTCTACTGATGAGAACAACCTTAGACCTCTCAGGGAATATCTCATCAGGTTCAGTCTTAACGGGGGGCAACAATTCACCCTGGATTATAAAACATTTTGCACCTCAACAGGGTTAGATTACAACAAAGGTGTTTATGTCGCCCATCCTGAACCCTCCACAGTGAAGGATGGGTTAAAACAAATTGTTTTAGATCCAACATTTTTGGACAAGACCCCAGTCACCAAGAGTTCATTTCCCGTGGCTTGGAGGATCCTATTCACATTTGTGATTCAGGTCCTCGGCGGGAACCACTCATCCACTAAACAAGTTAACTCTATTCAGTTGATGATGGCATACTGCTTGATGAATGGGGTCACTTTCGACATAGGGGAGATCATTTACAGTGATCTCGTAACCAAGCTACAGAGCAAAACTAGGACGAAATATGTTTCGTATCCTAGGTTTGTCTCTTGTGCTTTGCAAGTGTTACTGGGTACAAATTAACCTCAGGAAGAAAAATTTGGTGCTTTACCTGGCATCCTGAGCCAATCAAATTTTCAAAAGGACCCATCCCTTATCACAAACATTGAATTGACGGCCCATATGGTTGCTGTAAACAACCAGAGGGAATCAGTGTCTCCTAACCCTGCTCCTTTAAAGAAAAGGGGGAAGTCTCAGACTGGGACTAAGACCAAACCCAAGTATCAGGGCCCTGAGGCTTCTGGAGCATTGGCCAAAAGGCAAAGAAGGCCTAAGACTGATTTGACACCCGCTGGAGGCCAATCATCATCTACCCCGGTGACAACGAAGGACACTGATAAATCACAGTCAGTGCCCTTGGTCCCAACCACTACTCCCCAAGATCCAGAAGGAAACAAACAACCCGCTGGTAGGGGAGCGCCTTACACAACGCCCTATGATGACATTAGAAAATCAAAGCCTTTGTCTGAGGGCACACTGAATGATCCCAAAGACTCAGAGGGAACAAAACAACCCGCTGATAGGGATACCACCTTCACTGACTCTGCTAAAGGCACTGGGAAAAACCCATCAGTGTCTCAGGGGTCTCAGGGGACAAAGACTCGGAGGGACAGGAACAACCTGCCGATATGGAACCCAAAACCAATCTTGACTCCAGAGAAGACACTGGGAAACGCCCACCAGTGTCTGAGGGGTCAATGGGGGACAAAGACTCAAAGGGAAATATACCACCCGCTGATATGGAACCCATCACCAACCCCTTGTTAACCGTTGCTGATGTTACTGGGATACTATTTTCTGAAGATGAACTTGCTGACAGTGATGATGAAATTTTATCAGCAGGGGAAGAAGTGGACGCTGAGGTTCAATCTGAACAAGAACCTCATCCTGATCCAAAGGAGCATACTGAATCCCCATCTCCACCTGAAGACAATGCTTCTGCCTCCTCATTCAGCTCTGATGAATTCAAGCAGTTTGACAATGTTCTTCCACTAACTGAAAGACAACTAGTTCAGTGGATCACCAAAGCTTCAAGGAAATTATACTCTGGGGTCACTGAAACATTGTGGGAACAACATACTGAGGCTGGTGCAAGTTATGCAGATCTGAAGGCTGAGGTCCAAGCCTTTGATGAAAACGTTCATGAGCACAGGGACTTGATGTATTACACCATTCACAGACTGGATGAAAATTTGGCTAAATTCTTCAGATATATTCAGGGTGTTGCCACAACGGTAGATGAAATCAAGGAATCTGTCAAAGAAGACCCAACGCTCAACTCTAAAGTGCTGGAGGCTACTGAGGCATACTTGAAACAATCATCCAGCCTCACTGAACTGATCGAAACCATAAAATCTGCAAATGTTCAGGGTATTCAATCTTCAGTCCAGTCTCTTCACGCTACATTGGGCTCTTTGACTACTCAGATGGCTACTTTGACTCAAGCCTCGTCTTCTATGGCCTGGAATCTTCGACCCAGAATGAATGCTTTAGAGGAATCTCATGCTAACTTGGAAGCCAAAGTCACTGGTATTCGAGCAAATACTTCAGACATCAAGGCCATGATTACTGAAATTTATCAGGCCTTCAAAGGTCAAGCAGCTTCGTCCCCCTCAGCACCAACACCAACTCTTGCCCTCACTGACGCTCCGGCAACAGTTGAGGGGGAGAATACTGCTGAAGAAACTCCTCTTCACACTGAGGGGGAGCCAACACCACCAGTCTCAGCAATACCCATCTCATCACTTCCACCACAAACATCAACAACAACAACAACAACACTGACAGTCACAACACCTATCATGACAACAACACCACCCTTGGTTGCATCATCTTCCTCAGGCCAGGACAAAGGAAAAGGCATAATGACAACTACTGAGCCTGAGAAGATTCCCTACAAAATCGGTGACACTGAATACCTTCTCACACCTCAACAGCTAAGTAAATATCTTGCTAAAGAAGAAAGGAGATTGAAACAAGCTGAGGAAGATAAGAAGAGTAAGGAAGCACTGGTTAAAGTGATTGCCGAAGAAGCTGAGAATGTGGGAATTGATCCAAAGAAGCTTGAAAAGGGTCAGGCAGGACAGAGGTTCAAGGATGCTCAGGCAGCAAAAATGGCTGAAATGAAAAAGCAGTTGGAAGAAAAGAACAAAAGAACTGCAGCCATCAGGAAAGTAAGAATTAACCATTATAATTGGACAATGTCAAGCAGAAGACTGCCTGAGAAGATCACTGATGTCAAAATCATCCCCAGATCCAAACCACTGGCAATGAACGTCTACAGGGGGGATGATAAGAGACATTTCGAGGTTCATGATCCCCTAAAATTCACTGACTTTGGGATCACTGAACTCGATGAACTCGGTCCAATAATAGAAAAGAAACAAAATGCGGTGGTTAAGGAGCTGATGAAGATGCTCAGTAAGAGGTATGAAAGACTGAGAGATACACCAGCACAACTGGGAATTCAGCCTGCCCTAACTGCACCACAAGGATCTCAACCACAATCATCACAAGGTAAAAGAAAGAGGGTTGAGTTCCAGCCTGAGATAAAAGTGCCTGGACTAGAATGCAACAGGGAGCTGCCTGAAGGTGTTAAGTTCGTGAACTGTCTAGTGATTGAAAAGCCTGAAAGAGGGCTATTCCACATTGATGTCTATGGAAACCCTGCATTTCAAAGATGGAGTGACATTGATCAGGCAGGTGTGGCTGCAATGCTAAGCTACATACCAGTGGCCTCTCAAATTCAGACTCCTGCAAATGTCAGGTTCTGTGCTGACTTAAATGCCAAGATAAGAGACCATCCTGACAGGGAAACACTCATCACCAAGAAAGTCAAGCTTGAAGCACTGGGAATCCATCTGGACTGACATCATTTTGAATTATCTTTTGTACTAGTGATAGGAACCTTGTAATTTGATCAATAAACGATGTATGTTTTGTTAAAATATTCAGTGTTCCTTATTGTATTCATTAGTACATTCAGTGTAAGAAGAAGCCATTTGCTCACTTACACTGATCAAACACTTAGGCTATTTGTATATCCAAATAGGGGGAGACTGTTGGGTTCAGTAAATACCCAAACCCCTTGATCTAGGATTTGAATAGAAAATAGCCCAAGTGTTTAGTCCGTTAAACGTCACTGAGTGCATAGTATCTCAGTGAGTCATCTTCAGGATACTCAGTATGAGGCGAAGAAGAAGTCTCTCCACTCAGTAAGGCGGAACTTAAAGGGTGAAGACTGAGTCAAGAAGAAGATGATGGAGTCAGTGAGTGATGACAATAACTTACTGAATCCCTAAGACTCCTCTCCAACTACTTACACTGAAGACAAACTGAAGTAGAAGACTGAAGAATGTAAAGACTGAAGAGTGAGCGGGACAAGGCGGGATAAGTTTGAATCAGATAAAACGAAGTCCTTATCAACCAAAGTCAACTTTCCCTGAATGGCAAAAGATTAGGCTCAGTGTCATCACTGAACTTAGGAAAGTAGTCTTATCTCTTACCTGGAATAGTCTTTGTAAACAGAGATAAAATACATAAGTATTTTGTCTTCTGTATGATGTCAGTTTGTCACTTAGGAAAGAGTCAAAAATCATACATGTATAAATAGCATAAGAGATGGAGTGAAAAGGTTAAGCATGTGAATTGTAAAAACACACATACACGCAAGCCATCTTTTCACTCCTCCAAATACAACTTAATTCCTGAGATAGCTCAGTGGGTTCTAAGAGTTGTGCTCAGACTTAGCCTGAGCTTAGAGAGGAGTCACCAAACTTTGTCATTTCAATCCCAAGTACTGTTCTGCAAGTACTTGGGTAACGTATTCTTTTTGATTGATTTCTAATAAAGAATATGATGTTGAAAATTACTTTGTGTGTTTTACTTATGTTAATTTCAGTCATTGTTCACTATTAACTTGTTTTATAGTCTTAAACTGTTTTAAACGATAGTGAACGGGGAACAACACAACCCAAAATCCGGACTGGTACAACCCAGTTTGCCGGATCCCTAGGATTGCACTGGACGGATCCTCTAAGTGAGGGATCCGGCGGAACCGGGCTACAGTAAGCTTTTGTGCCTATAAATAGTGAGCCATTTCTTCTTTGTTACTCACCCTTTCTTCTCACAACTCTCTCATATATTATCTCACTCTTCTAACCTCTGATCACTTGATCAATCTATTAATTCTTCTTTCTTTTATGTGATTCTTATATAGGTCCTTCTCAAAGGCGAGATCACGATACACTACAAGTCATCCAAGCAAAGGTTCCTTGATTGATTTGTTCATCCACAAGATTTTCTTTAGCAAGATCTTGTATTTCATATTTCACGTAGTTGTTGTATAATAGTTGTGTTGGTTTGGTCCGCCGTGTTAAGGACTCAGTATTTAGCTTTGTACCAATAAAAGTGTAAGCGACGTTGTGAGGCTTCTCCGCCATGTTAAAGGAGCTTGTTGACATAGTTCTTGAACTCTCGAGTGGGGAACTCGGGGAGTGGAGTAGGGTAAGGAAGGTGTCCTTGTAGCCGAACCACTATAAATCACTTGTGTCACTACTCTCTATCCTTTACTTTACTTGCTTTCATTATTTACTTTACTTATTGCTTTATACTTTCTATCCATCCATACAAAATCACATAAGATCGAATCTAAAGTTTTGAAACTTAAATTAAAATCGACAAAACTATTCAACTCCCCCTTCTAGTTTTCCACAATTGGCATCAAGAGCTAGGTTTACAAAAGTTTTAAAGTAAATTGTATTTTAAAAACTTTTCAATCACAATGAGTTTTGAAAATTATAGAGAAGGGCAATCTATGCAACGACCTCCACTACTTGAAAAAAATGGTTTTATTTATTGGAAAAATAGATTTGAAACTTATGTGAAATCAAAAGATATTGATCTTTGGTACATCATTGTTGAAGGTGATTTTCAAGCCACTACAAAAGATGATAAAACCGGCAACGAAACAAACATTCCTCATGATCGCCTCTCCGACGATCAAAAGAAAAAGCTTTCCAAATATAGTGAGCCAAAAACGGTTTTATATAATGCCTTACCCAAAAAGGAATCTGAAAGAATTTCTATGCTTAAAACCTCTAAAGAAATTTGGAACTCTTTAGTTGTAACGCACCAAGGAAATCAACAAGTTAAAAATAGCAAAATAGATTTATTTGTTCAACCGTATGAAAAATTTTCAATATCGGATGAGGATAGTATAGATAATTCTTTTGCTAACTTTAATACTATTATTACTTCATTACAAGCACTTGATGAGTCTTTTTCTAGTCGTTATCATGTCAGGAGATTTCTAATTGCGCTTCCATCAAAGTGGAGACCAAAGGTGACGGCCATCGAAGAAACCAAAGACTTGTCAATCCTCACTCTCGATGAACTCATAGGCAACCTAAAGGTCTATGAGCTCGTCCTTACTAAAGACTCCGAAACCTCAAAAGAAAAGAAAGAGAAGCACAAATCTCTTGCCTTAAAAGCCAAGAAGTTCTCAAGCGATGAAGAAACCTCATCTTCGGAAAGTGATGACGAAGAGTATGCAATGGCGGTACGAGATTTCAAGAAGTTCTTTCAGAGAAAAGGAAGATATGTCAAGTAATCATATGATGACAAGAAGGGGTTCCAGAAAGGTAAAGGCGACAAGAAAGTAAAGGACGAACGCACTTGTTTGTGGGATCCTAATCACGTCATTAGTGAGTGTCCCAAACGTGACGAACAAAAGGCGTTTGTAAGTGGTTCGTGGGGAATGAGTGAGGAGGAGAACGAAGAAATTTTTCTCATGTCAAAAGACTCAAATGAGGTATGTCCCGAATCTCTTTATTATAGTAGCTCATCATTAGATGATGAATCCTTACATTGTGAATATGATAAACTTTGCAAAATTAGCCTAAAAGTAATTAACAAAATAAGATTTTGAAAAACAAAAATGAACGTTTAGAAAAGGAAGTTCTTGAGCTAAAAGATAAATTAAAACATTTAGATAAGGGAAAGGAAGTAGATAGTGAATGTGAGCATTGTGTTCAACTTCAAAAGTTAGTTGATCATCTTGATTCCAAGATTGCTAGAATAAGTACTAATACTCTTGATAAAATACTTGATAGTGTTAAAATGGGAAATAATCAAAAGGGTTTAGGTGTTCAGGAACACATTGCATCAACTAGCGAGATTAAAGAAACACAATTCCTTAAAGCAATTGAAAAACAGGCTACTGTAGTCATGGATCCCACGGATCCCTAGAAAAAGGAACCGTCTAGTGTAAATCCAGGGATCCGTGGGTTTATACCAACAAACAGTAGAAATAATGGAACTACATCTTCTAGAACCGACTTTGTAATTGTTAACAAAAAAAAAACCAACCCATGTCACTGTTAGAAATGTCAAACAACCACCTCCACTAAAACAAAATCAAAGTTTTATGAAAAACAAATGTCCATAGTTTTCTACACCAAACACAATTATAAGAAGACCAAATAATGTTTATCCAAGAAGTAACCACCATCAAATGGGATGGAATCCAAATGCACAAAACGGTTTTCCATTTCAAAACTTTACACCTTGGAATGCTTTCTCACCTTTTTCATATATGCCTCACATGAATGAAATGTATAACACCAATGGACTTATGAACAAATGGGGACCAAAATTTTGAGTTAATTGTTTTCTTAGGTGTGCCTAAAGGTTGACTTAGATCCGGATGAATGGATCAAGGATAGCGGGTGCACGAGGCATATGACCAGTAACAAAGATTTGTTTTTCACGTACAAATACTTCAATGAAGGAAATGTGGTGTTTGAAAATAGCAAGAGCAAAATCATCGGTAAAGGTACAATCTCTCACAAATCCTTAACCATTAACGATGTATGTCACGTAGAAAACCTAAACTTCAATCTACTAAGTATAGGACAAATATGTGATAAAAAGTGCAACGTACTTTTTAGTGAAACCGGTAGTAAAGTATTGAAAAATGGTATTACTATAGGAAGAGGCACTAGAAAACATGGAGTCTATGTCATTAAAATCGGTAATAAACCAAAAGACAAACTTTGTCTTACCTCTATGGATGATACTTCGACATTATGGCATCAAAGATTGGGTCACGCCAATATGCGATTTCTTCAATCGCTATCAGCTAAAGAACTAGTAAGAAATCTACCCAAACTAAAGTACGAACATCATTTTTGTGATGCTTGTAACATAGAAAAACAAGTCCATGCTAGTCATAAAGCTAAACATATGGTTTCAACAACTAAGTGTCTAGAATTACTACATATGGATTTATTTGGTCCATCCGCTATTCAAAGTTACGAATGTAACTTATATACTTTGGTTATAGTGGATGATTACTCTAGGTACACATGGACTAAATTTCTAAAGAATAAAACTGAAACGTTCGATCACTTTGAAATATTAAGTAAGAAAATCAAAAGACAACTAGGAAGTCCTATTGTGTCAATTAGAACGGATCATGGTAGGGAATTTGATAATGAAGTGCAATTTGAAGCTTTTTGTGATGCTAATGGTATTACTCACAATTTCTAGGCTCCTTGCACTCCACAATCAAATGGGGTAGTTGAAAGGAAAAATAGAACCCTACAAGAAATGAGTCGCACCATGATTAATGAGCAATCTATTCCTCAAAAATTTTGGTGCAATGCCGTCGACACATCAACCTATATACTAAACCGAGTCCCAAGTAGATCGTTCTTAGGAAAAACTCCACACGAGTTACTACGAGGCAAAAAGCCTACGTTAGAACACTTTCGAGTCTTTGGTAGTAAATGTTTCTTACTTAGTACTAAAGATTACTTAACAAAATTTGATCCTAAATCAACTGAAGGTGTCTTCTTAGGATATTCTCCTAATAGTAAAGCATATGTAATACTAAATAAAGAAACCATGAAAGTTGAAGAATCTTTAAACATAAAATTTGATGAGAGTCCACCTAAAACTACCCTACCTGTTAGGAATTAGAAATTCCATAGTGAAGTGTCGGTCACCCCATATATAATCTAGCATAAGTTAGCTCGTAGACATATCGTTATTTACGTTATTTAGTAGTTATTTAGTTAGTTATTTAGTTTAGAGCAACACCGTGGAGGAAGGACGGGTCTTTACCCACTGTATGCCTGATCCACAGCCCGACAGGAGGGCGTATTGTCTGTAACTATAAATACTAGGGGTGGCAATTCTTGACACGACACGATAAACGACACAAACCTGATACGAAGTTAAACAGGTTTGGGTTGAGGATAAATAGGTTTGGGTCAAAAACGGGTCAACCCGTTTAACTCGTTTAATAAACGAGTCGTGTTTGGGTTGAGTAAGTATTAAATAGGTTAACCTGTGAACCCGTTTAAGTATATAAGATCTTAAAAATAAAATATATAACCTAGTTTTTATGTTGGATGTGGATTAAATGTATTTTGTTATTTACTTAGTATAAGTGAATTATAATTTTATACCTTAGATATCATGAAATTTGACGCTTGTAATTCAGAAAATTTTCGCATAGTTATTTGTATGTTATTCTTGTCATACTTTAGATCCTTATACCATTTTTTGCATTTAAACTAGTTAAATCGACAAACCACCAACTTTATTCACTGCTTGACCTATTTACTTAAATAGGTTAAACGGGTCACAAATGGGTTACACGTGTTATGTAGGTCTGGGTTAGGGTTGAGTTTCTTGACACAATAATAAATGGGTCGTGTTTGGGTAAAGGCATACTAACCCGCCAACACGCGAACCCGAATAGGTTAACACGGACACGACTAGATTGCCACCCCTAATAAATACCCCTTCCATCCTTGGAAGGGGTGGTGCTTCTCATTAATCTAACCTTTCTCTTTTTGTTTATCTCTCTAGAATCACTCTCTCTACTCTCTTCATCTCTCTAAAATGGCTCTCTTGTTTAGTCATAATCCTAGACCACCCGAATCATCTAAACAACATAAAATATACGATCCTACAAATGGTACCAGAGCCTAGGTTATGCTGTTTGGGTAGATTCGAATGGTTCTTTGAGCAATCTTGTATGCGGTTTATGTGACTCTTGTATGCGGTTTAATGTGTCTTTGATGTGGTGTTGATGCTCTTGGTTGATTTTGTTGATAAGTTGTTAATCATTTTGATTATGCTTACTGGTTTTTAATATTGATGTGGTCAAATTGCTTTTAACTTGTTTTATAACCAACTTTATTTCATCAGTTGGTCAGGTCAGTTTTTATGTTGGTATCAAGTTTGTGTTGTTTAAAGTTCATGTTCATCAAAGAGGTTTGTATATTTCTAAAGTACTATGCGATTTGTCACTACAAACTGTCTATATTCGATGTACCAGATGAGGTTTCTCTAGTATGCAGTTTGAATTTTGAGTCAACTGCGTTTTGTTGACCTTTTATGGTATGCGGTTTGTCTGTTTTGAAATTAGATGCGTTTTACGCAAATCAATGTGCGGTTTGTCATTTCAAAACTGGATGCGGTTTGTCGATACGAGGTCAATAAGTCAAAAGCGATTTGTGTACTTAAAGAATGATGCGATTTGAGGTAAACTCTTATGCGTTTTGACTAAGATGTAAAAGCTACTATGTGATTTGTTAACTTGTATGCAACTCGAAGAAAGACAGAAACCTTACTGCGTTTTGACCATATTAACCTAAGCCAAATACAATAAAAACAGATCCAATTAATCATAAACAAATCCAATTTTTCACATTCATAATACAACTTCAACTTCCAACATAAAAACAATACAATATCATTCCCATTATCTCATCACTTATTCAACTACATCTACTCTAAATTAACATCTTTTCAATCACCATCTCAGAATCGAAATAAATGAAAATTAAATGGGATCTCAGTTTTTTTTTTCTTTTCGTTGTTTATAGACTTCTAATTGATTCTTTCGAATTCAAACAACCACAAACGGTTATTCATCATAGATCATATGTCTTTGATAATATTCGAAAGCCTATGAAGTGAACTTAACAGTTATGTTAGTTCAAATCATTGTTTTGACTCTTGTTTTAGAACTAAGTAAGCATCGAAATGAATAAAAGGGTCAAACAATTCATGTTTTCACAAAATCATTTCTATGACTGTCGATGCCCTTAGGTCTATTAATATCCGAATCTTTAACAAATAACAAGAATGGTATATGTTGTTATCTTGATTCATTCAAATCTCTATAAACAAAAACGAATCGAAATACCTACCACGATGCTGTTTGTTAATCTCGTTACCATCTCTACACGGAAACCATCTCTGTGGCGTTAATGAAGGACTCATAACCATCCCTGTGGCTAAGTCGAACCTCGTCCCTATACCATCCCTGTGGCAACAAAGGTGAAATGATTAGTAACAAGAAAAGATGTGATTTTAAGTTTACTAATTGAAAGAATCAGTTTGAGAGAAGGAGGCGTACAGACTTGAGAGGGAGGCGGATTTTTTTTGTGAGGAGATTAGGTTTTCATTGTGAGTAATATCAGGGTAGTGAGAATTATTAGTGGTGTTATATACCCGTGAATATTAGGGTTAAATGATGTGAGCCTTTTATGTATACCGAATATTTCTATGGGCCTAATAATGGGTAAAGAGTGGACCTCGTGATATTGTCTCAATGGATGTGGGCCGAGCAAGTGCTTAATATGTTCTAACATGGGCTTTGAGTTGGATCAGGACATGGGTCGAGATCCTGTAGGCTCCACCGTATATTTGGATTTTGTGTTGCACAAATTTGAATGGTTCTCACTTAATTCGTCCAACACAAATTGGCATTATCACTTATTTGTTGTTATCTGAATTGCAATATCACCAATTTGAATTGCAAGTTCTTTCAAATTTGAATGAGTTATCATTTCCTTTGGACTAAAACGGAAAAGATGGTGCTACTAAAAGTATTTGATGTTATTCGAGTACAAAGTTTTGATAATATTTGGTACAATGTGATAGTGTTGTATGAGTTGAGTCGTTCTTATTTGGAGTGGGTTGCAGAGCACTGCTGCTAAAGTGATTTGGATTTGGATGGCTGTAATATGGGCTTCTCTAAATTGGATTGTTCCTATGAGACTTGATGATGAGACCTGTTGTGATGAAGAATGGTACTTTGGTTTATACATTTTCACGGAGGATATGATGTCACGGCTTGAAACGAAAGTTGATTACGGTTGACTACGGGATTGTTTGGACGGTATTTCTTATTTGGATTTGAAGTGAGATTTTTCTAAGGCGTTTACTTATTTCGTCTTCTTTCTTTCTACCCTTCCGCGAAGATGACTTGTTTGGGCATTTATTGAGTATGATAAAGACTTGGCTATTTAGTTACAGTTGTGATTCTTTCTCGCTTAACCCACAACGTAGCTATCACTTCGGTGTCTCATGCAGTTAAGGATATGTCGAGAGGTTTTGTACATTGGGTGCACCGCTTCTTTTTCACAAGGATTAGTACAAGTTTAAGTAACAAATCTGGGGAATTCTACTTCATGATCAAGTTTGATATATCAGGTTTACTTCACCAAGTGGTCACAGCAATAGCCGACAGAATATGTGGATGATGTGTTTACCAAAGGGCTGAATGGTTGAGATGTGATCAACAATTCCCATGAGATATTCAGAATGTTTAAGATACCTCACAGTCTAAGCAAATTTTCTCAAGAATCCTTTGTGTCTTTCATGACTTCTCAAGATGCTTGCTTATGACAAGAACTTTTCGTGCAAATGGTTGTGCACGTTATGATGCTTCCGAAAGTTCGAAACCATCATGGGGGAGAAACGTGTACTTTGGTTTACGGACAACCTCCAGGGGGAAGTAGATTATACTAATTGTCTTAGTCTGGTTTGTGAAGTTGTCTACATATGGGTAAAGAATTATTGATGATGGAGAAGAATCGTTGAAGAACCGCTGCATGTTCCTCTAAAACAGATATTCACCGAAACCAAAGTTGTCATAATTCAAGCTGATATTGTTTACGGTTTTGTCTTGATTTTGTAAAATCCCGGGAAAGAATCTATTTCTCGGTTTGAATCATAGACTTGTAAACTCCCGTGACAATGGAAACATCCTGGTAATAGTAAAGTGCATTTCCGGATCTATCTTACGGTTTATTATTGGTCTTGTAAAATCCCGCGAAAGAAACTATTTCTCGGTTTAAACCATAGAATTGTAGAATCCGTGATGATGGAACCATCCTAGAGAAAGGAAAGTGTATTTCGAGGTCTTATCTGATGCTGGTGCTACAGTTTCTACTTTGAAGAAGGGATAAAATGTACTTTATGAATTAGATGTGTGTTTGGATATTCGTCATGGCAGTTTGGTTATTACATGGTTTTACGAGGTTATGTGCTTCTAACCATGGTCGGGATGAAAACCATTATCATAGTTCACTTAAAACGTCAAAGGAGGCTAGATTTGAGCTTCTAACCAGAAGATGTGACAACGGGGTTAATTCACTATTATTTATTTGAGGTTGAAGTGAAATATCACGGGCGAGTGTACTTAGTATCTGAAGGTATCGGGGATGGTTGGATGAAGATTCTTCAAGATCCTTGTTCGAGCTTATTATCAAAAACGAAGACTTGGAAATCTAGTTATTGTTGGGTGACTTTTCCTTTTCTTTTACCACTTGGGGGAATTGGGCTCCTACCACCACAAAATAACTATCATTTTAAGGAGTTACGTTGTAGTGCTCAGTGTCACATTGAATTATGGATTTTCAAGAGGTGATGTACGTCTTATACTTGATGGTTGGTTGGTTGAAGAGTATAGAGTACATAGAGATTCAAAAGGGCATGAATTCTCAGAACCGCTCTTTGTTACATATGTGCAAGTTTAAGTCATGAGTTCGGGTTAGTTTACTTCAAGGTCAAATTCATCATATTGGGTTTTTCTCCATCAGTTTTCACAACAAAGAGCCTACAGAATGATAATGGGGTTGATTATAAGTGATGCAGGTTTTACTGACCAGGTCTTAATATTTATAGTGTCTCGCTATACCTATGGTCTACCCTAGTGCACTAACAGGCAGTGTACCCGGTCGTGTGTAGTGTAGTAAACGGTAAAGCCGAGGTCGTCCCAAGAGCTATGTGTGTTGGATTATTACTAAGTCTAATTGTTACAGAATAATAGTTTCAATAGGGATTTAATTAATTAAACTACTAATGCAGAATAAAGTAAATAAAAGCAGATAAAAGGTAAAGGGAAATCAATAGAGAGAAGTGGTGCCAACCTAGTTAATCCTCCTAGCTAGTCATGTCTACGTCTGCCTACTTCCAATTACTTCAGGTGGGGTCAAAGTCGAGAGGACATCATTTAGTCAATTCGCCCTAACCTATCAGCAAAGATGCCACCACAGGAGAAATCCGGCGCACCGTCATAAGTCATGTTGTTCCTGGTCCCCTAAGCCAAGTCATTAAGTACCGCTACATGCTAGATTCATAATAGTGAGTGCCCGGCCGTTAGGAACTGATGAGTGCTTATTCACTCATCATTTTTACCCGCCTAAGACCACAAAAATGACCAAAAACACCAAAATATGCTCAAAATATGTTAAAAATATCTTCGGAGTGTGTTTTATGTCTTTCAGGTACAGAAGGATTGAAAACATAGCGAAAACGGGATAAATCGAGCTGAAACTGGAAAAAGTGCTTTGTGGACAGAGCCGAGAGTGGATTTTCTACATTTTCAGAGCTCGGGACATGTTTTTAGAGTCAGCAGGGGGAAACAAACCTTAAAACCTAAACCAAAACCAAAATTTCCAAATTATCCTTTCCCGACACCCAAATACCCATTTTTCCCGTCAAAACCAAGAATCCAAAAATAAATCCCAATTCACCTCAAAACCAATTTTGTAAAATTCATTTTCCTATATAGTTTTTATGTAAAAAAAAAAAACTTTTAAAAACCAAAATACTTTTAATAAAACACTTTTTCTTATTTTACAAAATCCTTTTAAACCAGATTATCCAACCCAGCAAAAACAACCCGACCCATAATTCTTTGTTTTTTTCCCCATCCCTTTTTTCTCCTTTATCTAAGCTCCATAAACCGCCAGCAAGCTTTTACCCAACATCACCCAACCCCAAAACACTCAACCTGAATCACAACTCTTTACCCAGTTATACCCATTTCCCAAACCCACTATCTTACTTTTCCCCCTTTCCATGGATGCCAAGCTGGAAATCCTTGTCAAAATCACCCATCCGAAGGCTCAGATTTCTCCAATTGTGTACCTAATTGTTGGATGGCTAGGATCAGTCTAAAGGAAGCACAAGTTGAGTATTTTGCTGTTTTGTCTCACACAAGAAACACACAAGAGAGAGGAAGACCCGGAGTATAAATAGTTTGTAGCCATTGTATGAAAGGAGTTAGTCAGTTTTAGTTAGTAGTCGTGTCTAGTGTTTAGTTTTAATTTTAGTTTTCTAGTTTTAAACTCCTTAGCTCTAGCTCCATTTGAATTTTCATTGTAATCTTTAATTTGGAACGCAAGATTATTTTCAGTTGTTAATTCTATTTTAGCAAGTTTATTCAGCTTTTATTGTCTTATGTTCTTAAAATCACCCCACTTAAAGTCTTATTGGAAAAGTTATTTCAAGCTTGTAAAAGCTAACTTGGTTACTGTGTTTTAAGTTAAAATGCTTTTTTAACTTACGTTTATTTGATTGAAGTCATAAATCTGCCTTGAAAGGGTGTTTGGTTTATATTAAACCGTCAAAACCCGTTTTTGACCCACTTTAGAAGTAAAAATGGTTAGATGCATGTGCTTATAAACAAGCTCTAAGTAAATCCTCAAGTTATTTTTAAGCTTCTTCAGTCGACTGTGGGCAAAAGTGAGAGGGTTGGAGGATTCGTGAGCTCATAAGTTCAGAGGCTGTAGCATCATTTAGCTCATCCAAAAGAAGCTCAAAAGCTCACCCATTCCTCAGCTTATTCAAATTAAGCCCCAAGTAGGTACCTTGTGACTGTTCTGCTGCTAACGCACCAGGTACCCCACATGTGCTTATAAATTGCTTTTCATAGATTGGCTTAGGAACTTCAGTACCTATTAGTGTATTATGTTAGATTAGTTTTGAACTTGGCAATTAGTACTTATTTTAGTTAAGTGGACTCGCTTGTTTTCCCGTAGTCATAGCTTAGAACTCCCCTAGTTAGTACATTTGCCAACTGCTTCTTTCACTTAGATTAGTTAAGATTGTTTAAAGATGAGTATTAGACTTGGTCTTAGCTTATTTATTCTCTCTAGGTGTTAATCATTTAATATACGTTAGATTAGTTCAAGAATTGCTGTCCTAGTGCTATTTGCTTTACAAATCACCCATTTTTGTCCACTTTAGCCACTGGCTAGTCTATTTTGATGAACTCTTTTATGTTAGAGATTAAGTTTCATAGGATTTAGCTTGTACAAGTTTCTTTGTTAGCTTCTTATCCCTTTGTTATTCGCTGTCCCAAACGGCCCTTAAACAGCCCCTTAGAAGCCTATAACCAAACAGCCCCCTTAGCGCAGCAACCAAACAGCCCCTATGTGTAATCTATGGTGAAATAATCTGTGTTACAGCTCATTCTAGCATTCCATCAGTTTAGTCTTCAAAAAAAAAAAAAAAATTGCATCGTTGTCTAAAGGCAATTCGTGCCGTCTAAGTTCGGTTCTAGTTGTAAATGTTTAAAATCCCAACCCAAACCTGACCCATTTAAATCATCTCATGACTATGTCAACCCTAACATGTTTAGACATAACCCGAACCTAACCCATTTAACCCGTATATATACTTGGGTTGGCGGGTTAAATAGGTTACAAATAATATGTTAAACGGGTGAATCGGTTCAAAGTTTCGTTGACAATTTAACCCTTTTATACACAAAAGTTGGCACATTACACGAAGTTAAACAAGTTGTTGGGTTGAATTGTTTAACACATTTAAACCGCATAATAAAAATAAATTTGAGTTTGCGAAAAACTTAAACGGGTTGCGGTTGACCCGCTTATTTTTATTCCGAACCCGAACCTGACCTCGCTTTAATAAACGGGTTAGATAAGTCGACCCAAACCTGACCCAAATCTATTTAGCACAACCCAACTGCTAATTTTTCGTGTCGGTTTCGTGTCGGATTGCCTGGCCTAAATTGCCACCCCTACCGTTGTCCTTATTTCATGTAAAAAAAAGAAGAGAAAAAAACTGTTCTGCACAGTTTCTGAATTCAGACGGTGCATACCGCACACGAGCACACAAAATTCTCCAACCATCTGCCTTAGGGACTTTTTGATGTTTTATCTTACTCACCCAATCTTTAAGCACATTTCTTTACATTTAAAAGAAATAATAAGTGGAAAAAAGGTTGAGTGGGATCAAACCCATCACCCCTAACATCTTCACACTCACACAACACATCATAACCATCTGAGCTACTTGTCTTCCTGCGTTATATTTGTCACAAACAAGTCATTTAACCAAGTTTTCCTCTCTTAACAATAATAAGTTGTTAAGCTTAAAATGTTTTATCTCAAGTTGATTTTTTTAGACTTAGTATTTTTCTTAGATTAGTTTTCGTAAAGTTTTTCCAAGCAAAATATCATAGTTTTCCAAAATGTTTTAGTATTTTTAATAATTAATTTTTTTTTACTTGTTAGTTTTTTTAATTCGTTGAAAATAATTTAAAAGTCAAAAAAATATTCCCGGTCTTTTTCTAAAATTATTTTTAGTCATTTAGAATGTAGGGAAATTAGTTTTGCACTCGTAGGACTTAAATTTCATATTTTTCGCTTTCGGGGCTCGGTGTGTTCCCAGTTTTTCGCGTTTTGGCATTTTAGCACCCTAGGATGTAGTTTAGCATCGTTTTATTGTTTCTTAGGGTTAGTTATAGTTTAGTTAGATTTTAAATTGTTTTACTTGCTTTATTTTCATTCCCGTTTTTTTAATTTGTCGAATAGCGTAATTCAAATCCCAAATTCGTTTAACCAATTCAAGTCCTAATCACGAAACTCAACGACACCGTCAATTTCACACCTCGTTGGGACACGACCCGGGGAAACCACTTCCCGGTATCACTTTTATCACACCCGTGATTCGCACGTTAACCCTTTTCCTAAAAGGTTAATTTGTTGAATTTCACGATTAATTTGATAAATTGATATTTGTGTTTATTTTAAACGAATAAAATTTTGGCGCCGCTGCCGGGGAGGTGTGTTGCGACAATATCGTGAAGTTTTTGCGATTAGTGACTTGAAGATCCTTCCTCGTGAAGTTACCGTTTTTCATAAAATACCCAAAACCCCAAAAATATTCTTCTCATTCCTCTTATTCGTTGATTCTATTTCTCTTACCCTCTTTCACCGTTTGATTCTATTCTTCGTATCCTCTCGACCATTTGATTCTATTTCTTTAACCCTCTACATGTTTAATTCTCATGGCGACGATCGATTATCGTCGTTGTTTTCATTGCAAAGGACGTATGGAAGAGGATCAAGTTTATTGTCTCAATCATGAATGTGTATGTAAGCGATGTGGTAGGGCCGTAAGCAAATATTGCTATTGGTGCGAATTATCCGATAAAAACTATCTCGATGATTCGCAAGTTTTTCGACCACCCACCACAACCCGAGATTTGTTCTATTGTTTCTGAGCCCAAACCGTCTAGAATTGATCAAAATCTTTCGCAATTTACGGTTAAGGTTAAGAGAAAAGAGCAAGAACCGAGACCAAACGGAAGTGGTGGAAATTGCTAGCTCTAAGAGCACACCACTTGTCCCACCGAATCTTCAAAACCTTTTTCGACGATATCATGAACATGCTTCAAAATTGCTTAAATGAACTTCAAATATCAACTTTCGGAAATACCGTTTTACCTACCGTTTGTGATGTTGTTGAACCTCGATTCCTACTCCCGTACCTAGATATTCTTCTTCGATCAAGAGTATTGCTACGGTTGTGGAGACGTGTTACCGAACGGTTTCCGTTGTTACAAATGTATGTGCGAGTGGTGTGGAACCTATCTCATTGATGGATGTTGTTCGATGTGCGAGAATTCATTCGCTGTATGATTCTAATCCAAATTCTTTCGATTATCCTCAAAACAATTTCAACTACCCTCCACAAAATTCATTCGAGCCACAACCGTACTATCAAGATTTCAATGATTCATCATTTCAAAGCTTTCCCAATACCCTCATTGTGATAAGTGTGTAGGTCCTCATGATGATTATCAATGTCAATCATGGAATCAAAACTATAGGCCTGACCCTTGTTATAACACTCCTTGTTTTGACAATTTCCAACCCCACAACCTCCTCCATTGATCCATTTCCTCATGTGATTCTTGAGGAACTTCCGAGGAACAAGCTGTCGCAACGAAGATTTCCGCCGCTGGAGTTGAGCAGCTCAAAATCTTTCCTATTGAACGGTCCCCAACCCCCAACCAGAAGAGATAAAGGACAAGGTGCATACTCTGCCCATTGCAAAGTACCACACATGTCCACTCTCCACCCTCATATTGCCTATCTACCATAGAACCTTCGACAACCTTTAATGGGATGAGCATCTACATTATTCGAAATCGGAATTGTCTTGTGTTGAGAGCCTTGTCCCAACCCCAAGTGAGTCCGAGGTTCTCGTGATATGTGATGACCCTCTCGATGATGATTCTCTCCAACCCAAGTGAGTCCGAGGTTATTTCTGGTGATATGTGTGATAACCCTCTCGATGATGATTCTTCTCCAACCGAAAGAACTCGTTGAGGTGATCTCCGAAGTCAAAATGACTATACGCCATTTGACGATTCGTTATCGCGGTGGAGACATCGAGTATGTGGAGGAAATACCTTCCGAGCTCTGTCAGCTCGAAGAAGAGAGATGTTGATCCCGATGATCTTGATATGGACACTGATTTTGAGATCGATGATGAAGATATTCTTGTTGTGTCCGAAGCTCTTGCTATGGCATTCACTAATCCTCTGTTGATTTTGATTCATTACCCGCCGGATAATCCCATTTGACATTCGAATGAGGATAGTGACTTGTACCTGTTTCATCTCCTTTCTTACCCAAGAAAAGAATAGTGGCAATCCCACTTCGACGTTTGACCTTCTCGAGAGTTCTCCCATGAACTCGCTCTTATTGATCATTCTCCACCGGGAGATGATGATGCTCACTTCGACTTTGAAGCCACCTTACCAATTGGAAAATCTTATTTACAATGGTCTTCGATAATTCGCCAAGTGACACTCTATAGTAGAGGTCGAATTTTCTTTCTCCTGGATGACTATACCTTCGGTTTTCGTGAGTGACGATTATGGTTTAGGTCCATCATCCACTCGTTCACTGCTAAACCTCTGATGATGGAACCTCTTCTAAGCCCGATAACGATTTTTCATTACATCAGGTGGATAAGATTTATGAACATTCCTTAATGTTCCTCAATCCATCTTTTGCCCACCCATCCCAACCCGTCATGAGATTGACACTTTCCTTCTCCTCCCATTTCTTTTCTCCATGTCTTAACTCACGGAGTGAAGATACCATTTTGACTCGCATTTCTCATTCTTTGGAATGCTATATCTCATCGGAGTGGAACTTTCACACATTCAACGCTTATCTCACACCATTTGAATGAAAGTTCGATGGCAATTTTCTATTCCACTTGCTCCCCCATGGACCAATGATTGGTGGGTCGAGTCAGCTGAAGCACTCGTTAACAAAAACAGTATAATAATTATATCAAGTTTTTCTGACTTCTTTCTACTTTCTACCACCCTAGTGTGGGGAATTGTTGTAATGTTGTATATAAAGTTTTAAAAAAAAAAAAAAAAATTCAAATAATGGCCGTAGTATTTCCTTTACTTTCTATGTTTCTCGCATAACAGTAGGTACTTTGAATATTGAGGGCAATATTCATTTCTAGTGTGGGGGATTCTCACCTAATTTTATCATGTAATTATACCACCTAATTCCATTTTGGCCCAAAATTTTTGGAGTAAGTGTTTTCAGACTTACTCAGCCTTACGGTTATCAATCCGGGTCTAATAAACAAAAGGATGGCTAATCCGTGAGCAAACGGCTCTTGGTAAAGATATCTCAAATCGTTGACGGCCACAATTTGCCCAAAATTCTATGGTGTCGGCCACCATATCTTTAATTAGTGAAGAGTTGGCTAGCCCAAGAAGTTTATGGCTGTGGTAAAGCGCAATTGAAAACCATAATTGGTAATCAACTCACCAAAGATATTTTATCTAAGAGTTACTAGTCCGTATAAACTAGCTCGGTAAAGACAAATCAAAACCGTTGAAAGTCGGTGGTTTGCTCAAAATCATTTGGTTATCATTGTACCAAGGTTCTTACTTGAATCGAAACAATTATTACTCCGAAGTAATGGCTTTTAGTAAAGAGATTCAAATCCATTAAGTTTTCTCAAAAGATTGCTAGGGACTAGCAATTGCTTAGTGTAGGGATTTTGATGATGCTTATTCACTCATCATTTTTACCCTAAGACCACAAAATGACCAAAAACCAAAATATGCTCAAAATATGTTAAAATATCTTCGAGTGTGTTTTATGTCTTTCGTACAGAATGATTGAAAACAGAGCGAAAACGGGATAAATCGAGCTGAAACTGGAAAAAGTGCTTTGTGGACAGAGCCGAGAGTGGATTTTCTACATTTTCAGAGCTCGGGACATGTTTTTAGAGTCAGCAGGGGGAAACAAACCTTAAAACCTAAACCAAAACCAAAATTTCCAAATTATCCTTTCCCGACACCCAAATACCCATTTTTCCCGTCAAAACCAAGAATCCAAAAATAAATCCCAATTCACCTCAAAAACCAATTTTTGTAAAAATTCATTTTCCTAAATAGTTTTTTATGTGTTAAAAAAAAAAAAAAAAAAAAAAATACAAAACTTTTAAAAACCAAAATACTTTTAATAAAACACTTTTTCTTATTTTACAAAATCCTTTTAAACCAAATTATCCAACCCAGCAAAAACAAACCCGACCCATACCCTTTTGTTTTCCCCCCATCCCTTTTCTCCTTTATCTGCTTCCCAGAAACCAGTTACAAGCTTTTACCCAACATCACCCAACCCCAAAACACTCAACCTGAATCACAACTCTTTACCCAGTTATACCCATTTCCCAAACCCACTATCTTACTTTTCCCCCTTTCCATGGATGCCAAGCTGGAAATCCTTGTCAAAATCACCCATCCGAAGGCTCAGATTTCTCCAATTGTGTACCTAATTGTTGGATGGCTAGGATCAGTCTAAAGGAAGCACAAGTTGAGTATTTTGCTGTTTTGTCTCACACAAGAAACACACAAGAGAGAGGAAGACCCGGAGTATAAATAGTTTGTAGCCATTGTATGAAAGGGGAGAGTCAGTTTTAGTTAGTAGTCAGTTCTTAGTTAGTGTTTAGTTTTAATTTTAGTTTTCTAGTTTTAAACTCCTTAGCTCTAGCTCCATTTGAATTTTCATTGTAATCTTTAATTTGGAACGCAAGATTATTTTCAGTTGTTAATTCTATTTTAGCAAGTTTATTCAGTTTTTTTTATTGTCTTATGTTCTTAAAATCTGTCCCACTTGAAGTCTTATTGGAAAAGTTATTTCAAGCTTGTAAAAGCTAACTTGGTTACTGTGTTTTAAGTTGCAAAAAGCTTTTTTAACTTACAGGTTTATTTGATTTGAAGTCATAACCGCTTCTTGAAAGGGTGTTTGGTTTACATGGTTAAACCGTCAAAACCCGTTTGACCCACTTTAGAAGTAAAATGGTTAGATGCATGTGCTTATAAACAAGCTCTAAACGTAAATCCTCAAGTTATTTTTAAGCTTCTTCGTGTCGACTTTGGGGCAAAAGTGAGAGGGTTGAGGATTCCGTGAGCTCATAAGTTCCAGGGCTGTAGCATCATTTAGCTCATCCAAAAGAAGCTCAAAAGCTCACCCATTCCTCAGCTTATTCAAATTAAGCCCCAAGTAGGTACCTTGTGACTGTTCTGCTGCTAACGCACCAGGTACCCCACATGTGCTTATAAATTGCTTTTCATAGATTGGCTTAGGAACTTCAGTACCTATTAGTGTATTATGTTAGATTAGTTTTGAACTTGGCAATTAGTACTTATTTTAGTTAAGTGGACTCGCTTGTTTTCCCGTAGTCATAGCTTAGAACTCCCCTAGTTAGTACATTTGCCAACTGCTTCTTTCACTTAGATTAGTTAAGATTGTTTAAAGATGAGTATTAGACTTGGTCTTAGCTTATTTATTCTCTCTAGGTGTTAATCATTTAATATACGTTAGATTAGTTCAAGAATTGCTGTCCTAGTGCTATTTGCTTTACAAATCACCCATTTTTGTCCACTTTAGCCACTGTTGCAGCAGCTTGTTTCCAATTTTTTTGCTTTTCAATGTTCCAACTGTGTCTATTAAGTTCCCTTAGTTGATCCTTTTATGTTAGAGATTAAGTTTCATAGGATTTAGCTTGTACAAGTTTCTTTGTTAGCTTCTTATCCCTTTGTTATTCGCTTTCTTGCCCCAACGCCCTTAAACACCTTAAGCCTATATATAACCAAACAAACCCCCTAGCAAAGAACCAAAATGCCCTATGTGTAATCTATGGTGAAATAATCTGTGTTACAGCTCATTCTAGCATTCCATCAGTTTAGTCTTCAAAAAAAAAAAAAAAAAAAAAATTGCTTACTGTTGTCCTTATTTCAGTTTGTAAAAAAAAAAAAAAAAAAAAAGAAGAGAAAAAAAAACGGGTCTGCACAGTTTCGAACTCAGGACCTGGTGCATACCTGCACGCACAGAGCACACAGCCTCCAACCATCTGCCCTAGGGACTTTTTGATGTTTTATCTTACTCAGCCCAATCTTTAAGCACATTTCTGTTTCACATTTAAAAGAAATAATAAGTGGAAAAAAAGGTTGAGGTGGGATTCGAACCCATCACCCCTAACATCTTTCACATGCCCACACACAACACATCATAACCATCTGAGCTACTTGTCTTCCTGCGTTATATTTGTCACAAACAAGTCATTTAACCAAGTTTTCCTCTCTTAACAATAATAAGTTGTTAAGCTTAAAACAGCTTATCTCAAGTTTATTTTTTTTAGACTTAGTATTTTTCTTAGATTAGTTTTCTCATAAAGTATTTTCCTGCAAAATATCATAGTTTTCCAAAATGTTTTAGTATTTTTAATAATTAATTTTTTTTTACTTGTTAGTTTCTTTAATTCGTAGAAAATAATTTAAAAGTCAAAAAAATATTCCCGGTCTTTTTCTAAAATTATTTTTAGTCATTTAGAATGTAGGGAAATTAGTTTTGCACTCGTAGGACTTAAATTTCATATTTTTTCGCCGGTTCCTGCGGTTCCTTCCAAGGCTTTTGGCATTTTAGAGACCCTAGGATGTAGTTTAGCATCGTTTATGTTTTAGGTTAGTTATAGTTTAGTTAGATTTTAAATTGTTTTACTTGCTTTATTTTCATTCCCGTTTTTTTAATTTGTCGAATAGCGTAATTCAAATCCCAAATTCGTTTAACCAATTCAAGTCCTAATCACGAAACTCAACGACACCGTCAATTTCACACCTCGTTGGGACACGACCCGGGGAAACCACTTCCCGGTATCACTTTTATCACACCCGTGAGATTTGGCACGTTAACCCTTTTCCTAAAAGGTTAATTTGTTGAATTTCACGATTAATTTGATAAATTGATATTTGTGTTTATTTTAAACGAATCAGGAACTTAGACACTACACCCCCAATTCTTAAGTTCATCCAAACGATAGGTGATCAGTTGGTCAAATCAAACAAGTAGAAAGGGTCGTCAGTTGGTCATATCTTACCCTTCCCGTCTCAAATCCGCTCACCTAGGGTCAATTGGTCATATCTCCTAGGAAATTGGCCTCTACCGTCATTCAAAACTACCGAACCAAGGGTGGCTACCAATGAACTATTCATGCATACACTTAGAAATAATTGTACGGAAGTAAAGTAAACGCAAACAAAACAATTAAGGAATCATAACTAGGCTAGCACCAAAAGGTACTTAGCCGCTCATATCAATCATGCAAATCAATTAAATATTCAAAGGTACGAAATACATGAATTGAAAGTAAAAGAAATATAAAATGCATGCATCGTAATGGAGTGACTTCTCCTTGGAAATGTCCGTATGCTCTCTAGACATGCCTTGAGCTTTTTCCCACGTTCTCTGAGTGTGGAATGGGATGATTAGAAATGCTGGAATTCATGGGGTATTTATAGGCCGATCTAGAGGAGTTTCACGCAACCTTCTATTTCTTCTCAAAAATGCACTAGATCAGCTGGTTACGGCAGAACCTTATTAGTGGTTACACCAGTCTCAATAAACCGTTACGTAGTAAGTGATGAAGGTAGTTACGACGTAGTATCATGGGCGTAACCTCTTGACTAATGTAGTTACGTCGTAACCTTTGGGAGGAGTTACGCCGTAACCTTCTGATAAGTTGGCATACCGAGTCACGCAATAGTTACTGCGTAATGGAGATGAGTTACGCTGAATCTCTTTTCAAAATAGCATACTGTGATAAATCTTAGATATGTTTCCACCCGCGCCTCTTTAGCTCCAACGCTCGTAATTTACTTGAAAGTGGAAAACAATGGAAAACAAGCGTAAATCCATATAAATGATATAAATAACGAGCATTAATGGGGGAAATTGACACTTAATATTCAGGACTATTTGATGTTATCAAATATCCTCCCACTTGAACTCTACTTGCCCTCAAGTAGACCTTATTAGATAGATTCCTAAAAAGATATCTCCATAACCTAGAAAATATGAGTTTACAAATCCCTTATGCTAGAATAAAACAAAGTTGAACACCTCAGGAAAGGAGAACAAACACTCAAATCTCTCAACTATTCTAAGTGTCAATTTTGGGGTGATCACTCAATCGCACAGTCATAGCATGTATTCTATAATAAGCTTGGCGGTTACACAAATATCCACAATAGAGTTAAGGGCTAAACAATTCTCGAAGGTAATATGGGTAGACACGACAAAGGTTAAGGGTGACTCGTCATTACTAACATGTCACACGCTAAAGGACAAAATCAATGATACATGACCAAATCCATGGCCAAGACACCAAAGATTGCTCACGATCACCTAGACACGCTTATGACTAAAAGGGTAGGATAAGACATGGATATAATTGGTGTAAAATAAAAAAATAAGGTGTAGTCAAATCTATAACCAAGTCATCACCACTTACCGTCCACTCAAAGTTCAAGCTTTGAAGTCAAGAAACCGGATCATGAAATGCAAGGTAGATGTGTCATTAGAGGACGCCGTGATGGGCACACTACCTTTTCTCCAACCGTTGGCATAACTACCAACTCTAATCTTCAAATGTGACCAAGGTGGCCTCCTCGATACTAAATCAATAAAGCTTTACACGCTACATAATAACATCAAGACTTTACAATAATCATAATCATAAATTTTTTTTTTTTTTTTTTGCAACATAACAATCAATACTAACATAATATCCCCCCACTTGAGATGAACAATGGGAATTTGCAGGTCTTCAATGATCTTCGAAATGTTGTCGATGAAAGCGTGATTTCCTAACCTTTCCACTTGAACCTTGAACTTAGGCAAATGATGACTTCCCAATCACAAATAAAGACTACAGTGTAGGCTAAGGTGTATAGGTGTATCGAAACAATATATTGGGTTAACAAAATGAAAGGAATGGCTCGGATGGGTGTATCTAGGGTATCTTGCACTAAAGATGGAGTGCAACAAACTTTTCACATGGGGGTCAAAAAGTCGAGGTGACTAATCGATAGACTCACAATGGTAAGCTGTTTGGGTGATAATCCTATAATATTGCCTTCTAAAACTGAAAAGTCCAAATACATCGAGCTAACTCAACATACCTCGTCTAGGGTCTTGAAATGATGCAAAGGCCAAGTTCTAAAGTTTACAAGCTACCGGCACACTCATAATTTGGTGGATTGGGGGTAAAAATTTGGAAACGGATAAGGCTAATCTCACCATATAATATCAAGGGTTGTATGTGCTCGGCTAAGGTCTAATCTAGTTAGGTTAAGAAAAACATGTCAAAATTTTAAAAATGGCATAATTTTTCAAAATAAACTAGAAAATGAGGACGAAATAAAGTTCAAGAGATAATTCTACTCCCGTCCCCCCACTTGAATTGTACAAAGTCCCTTTGTACTAGGCATTAAATAAAGGTGAAGAGAAAGGTAGAATTAGAGCGAGAACTTCCTGAAATTTGCTCCATAAAGAAGGAAGGCCCACGAACAAGGGACGTGCCTTCGTATAAGCATCATGAACAAACTTCAATCCTGAAATCACACATATGACAAGCATAATTAAAAAAGAAAAAAAATGAAAATGAAAACAAACCTAACTCACTTTCGAGGAATCACGGTTGCATTTAGCTAATGCAACAAGTTTTTTAAACCACTTGGTGTCCCAAGTGGACGAGTGAAGTCTCGTGAGGGTTTACAGGAACACACCCACAAAGTTCATTTAAAAACTAATACAAGGTTATTGTGTTTTAAAATGAAAGAATTACAAAAGGAGTTACGCCGAATCCTTTTGAGGGAGTTACGCCGAAAATGGCAAAACCTAGAAAGAGCAGCAGTTAGCGAGTAGTTACGGCGAACCACTGAGAGGGTATTACGCCATAATTGTAACGCCAAGAATTCTGCTGCTAAAATGTTGGTTACGGCGCATCACCAAGATGAGTTACTAACTTCGCAGACAAAGAACTGCAGCAACAATTACTTCCTCTCGCTTCAAAAATAGTTAGAAAACACAAAACCCAACAGAAAAGGAAATAATATAAAAGAAAGGGATAATTCGGGTTGTCTCCCGAAAGAACACTTTTCTTTATTTAAGAGTATTTAAGTTAGACTCAGAGCCGCATGGCTTCTATGGGGGCCTTAGGATCTGCCCCACTTCTTTGATATATTTCATTGAGTTACGCCTAACCTTCCTGACATTTGTGGCAGTGCGGAGATATTCTTTGGTTTTAGTTTTCCGGATCTTGCAAAATTTTTATTCAGGCCCCAAATGGTATCGCGTAAACTCAAAATTTGCGGCTATAATTGGTGGTGGCCTCTTAAATGGGATGCCAAGAAGCTTGCATCTTTTTTTCTCGTGCGCTTCATCATCTGGGTCAATGAAACCATCTTCGCCTTGTAACTCGAGATAATCGAAATCATCGTCGTCAAATCAGATCTTCAAGTTGGTTGAGTATTTGCTTCTTCTTCATTTTCTACCTTAGACGAGCCCTTGGTGTCATATTCGATTTTTCACTAGGAACTTCTTTGTTAGGTTGATCTTTACTCATACACCCATTCTAGATTTTCTTTAGTTAACGCGCCAATTTTTCCATATTTGATTCTCAACCCAATCGTTGAATTCAGATCATCCGCCGGCAATTCCGTCCCTTCGTAATCATTAGTTGAAGTCCATAGGAATTGTCTTCCCCAGCCTCTCTCAATGCCGCTCCCCACTATTCATACCAAAAAGGGTTGCGTGAAGCCCAAATGTTTCCGGCCGGTTTTAATTTGTTCACACCAATGATTTTGAACTCCTTAGTTATTATAATCTTCCAAAGGAATATCATCAAGGGGCTTAATGGTTTTTCCTAAGAATATGTTCTCATATTTGAGTTCCGTTTCAACAAAGTGAATTAATTATCGTCCCCAAATCTTATCGAATACCAATCTCTCAATGATAGATTTCAAAGTCAACGTCCGCCTCCCAGATTCATGTGGGCATATCCAAACTTCGCTTTCACATTACCTCCTCCGCTGCAATATTCACTAAAAGATTGCACGTAGGCCAAGCTGAGTTATCTCATCTTCCACGATGAGTAATGGTTTTGATTACTGCTGATAGGTGGTCCTTTTCTTAATCGAGAACTTGGCTAACCTTTCTTTGTCGTTAAGTGTAGTCCACTTGTATCTGTCATCTTTTATCCTTTCTTTATCAACACCACCATCGCAGGTTTTCCGAGGTCACACGAGCCCACAACTGGACATTCCCCATCATCAATTTCACTAGCCTTACACCAATGACTTCTCCTTTTAGGGTTGCTGTCCTTAGCCTGTCTTTGCTTGAATTCGGGTTACACCGTAACTCTGAGGTGCGATTACGGCGTAACTCACTTTCGCCATCAGTATCAGATTTATCAGAGTATTTTGTTATCGAAGAATACAACTGCGTATAGTAGATTTGCTCTTTTGTTCCTCGTTTCTTCTTTGCACCTCGTCGCCAGCTTTCCAATTAAGTTTCCAAGCTTTTAGTGATGCGTCATGGGAAGAGAGGCTCTGTTTCTTGATCTTGGAATCTTGGAAAAAGCCATTCCTCTTGCTCCTTTTGCCTTTTGGTAATGTCCACAAGGTATTTGTTAATAATATCCTCAAGTTAGCTCTTCCACATTACGCTCATAAATAGCTGGGGGGTCCTCCACGAAACCCATTATGATTATCCCAGTAAAAGGCTTATTCTCTCCATATTTGCTTCCTCCTCGATCGATCTTCCTTGTCAATTTTAGGGCAGTTTTTAGTCAAATGTCCCCACGCCCACAGTTCGAGCCCGACTTTGATGGCATGAACAGTTTCTTTGATTTTCAGCATATCTCTACCGAGATTTTCAAGCTTGTTGGTTATTGCTGCAATTCCATCAAGACTTCCGCCTTGACTTCTTTTACTTCCTCCGTCGTGCCATTTTTGAGAGTGATCCGCCATTTTTGAATGGCTTCAATTACATGGTAGGAGTCATGTTCGGATGGCCTTAATAGTCCAGCATCCCGCCTTGTAGTTATTTAATTCCTTTGTAGAAAATGTTGACCTTTTGCTGGTTGTTCGGATCATTAGTAGGACACTTAAAGGAGATCGTTGTATCTAGCCCAGTCTTGAGTACATCGTTAATAATCGACTTCTTGTTTGAAATTATGGATCTCCAAAAAACTGTTAGAAATCTTTGACGCGGCATATCTTTGAATAAAGTGTTTCTTTAGTACCGCCCAAGTATTATTGCCGGCGGGTAATCTTTCGATCCATCTTAGCGGCTCCATAAGAGTCATTAGGTAACCCTTAGCATAACAGCATCATGAGACATGCTCGGAATGTTGAAAAGGCTTGCAATGTATAGGACATTTTCAACGTGCTCATATGCATCTTCGTCCTGTTTCTGAAAAAGGGTTAGCGCGAGCTCCCTCATAAATGGTCTTTGATTTTGAAATGGACATCGCTCCAATTGCTGGTCTCCGAGAGACCCCCCTTGTTCCTCTTGTCAGCGCCAAATATTCCTCAAGAGTGAGGTCATCGATGTTAACAACTTCCATAGTACCTGAAAACTTGAAATATGATCGTGAAAAGTTTAAACGAAATTAAAGACTTAATATAAATCCTAATATAACTCTCCGCAGCTCGCCAAAAACTTGATGCAGGTTTTCTTGACCAGTCTTAATATTTATAGTGTCTCTCTGTACTTTATGGTCTACCCTAGTGCACTAGCAGGCGTGTACCCCTCGTGTGTAGTGTAGTAATGCTGTAAAGCCAAGGTCGTCCCAAGAGCTATGTGTGTTGGATTATTACTAAGTCTAATTGTCACAGTAATAATAGTTTCGAAAGGGATTTAATTAATTAAACTACTAATGCAGAATAAAGTAAATAAAAGCAGATAAAAGGTAAAGGGAAATCAATAGAGAGAAGTTTTGCCAACCTAGTTAATCCTCCTAGCTAGTCATGTCTACGTCTACCTACTTCCAATTACTTCAGGTGGGGTCAAAGTCGAGAGGACAACATTTGGCCAATTCTCCCTAACCTATCAGCAAAGATGCCACCATAGGAGAAATCAGGCGCACCGTCATAAGTCCTGTTGTTGCTGGTCCCCTAAGCCAAGTCATTAAGTACCACTACATGCTAGATTCATAATAGTGAGTGCCCGGCCGTTAGGAACTTAGACACTTCACCCCCCAATTCTTAAGTTCATCCAAACGATATGTGATCAGTTGGTCAAATCGCACAAGTAGAAAGGGTCGTCAGTTGGTCATATCTTACCCTTCCCGTCTCAGTCCACTCACCTAGGGTCAGTTGGTCATATCTCCTAGGCAATTGGCCTCTACCGCCATTCAAAACTACCGAACCAAGGGTGGCTACCAATGAACTATGCATGCATACACTTAGAAATAATTGTACGGAAGCAAAGTAAACGCAAACAAAACAATTAAGGAATCATAACTAGGCTAGCACCAAAAGGTGCTTAGCCGCTCATATTAATCATGCAAATCAATTGAATATTCAAAGGTACAAAATACATGAATTGAAAGTAAAAGAAATATAAAACGCTAATGTTTATCGTAATGGAGTGACTTCTCCCTTGGAAACAGCTCCGTCTGCTCCTCTAGAACTGCCTTGAGCTTTTTCCCACGTTCTCAGAGTGTTGTGTGTGGAATGGGATGATTAGAAATGCTGGAATTCGTGGGGTATTTATAGGCCAGATCTGGGTTACGGCGTAACCAATATAGAAGTTACGCCGTAACCTTCTATTTCTTCGTAAAATGCACTAGATCTGCTGGTTACGGCGTAACGATATGTAGTGGTTAACCGTAGTATTCAATAAACCTGGTTACGTCGTAAGTGATGCAGTAGTTACGGCGTAAGTATCAGCGGCGTGGAACCTCTTTTGACCTAATGTAGTTACGTTGTAACCTTTGGGAGGAGTTACGCCGTAACAACCTTGATAAGTTGGCATACTGAGTCATGCAATAGTTACAGCGTAATGTGAGAGATGAGTTACCCCATAACTTCTTCAAAATAGCATACTGTGATAAATCTTTAGATATGTTTCTAGTTTCGCGTCTCTTTAGCTCCAATGCTCGTAATTTACCTAAAAGTGGAAAACAATGGAAAACAAGCGTAAATCCATATAAATGATATAAATAACAAGCATTAATGTGGGAAATTGACACTTAATATTCAGGACTATTTGATGTTATCCACAAGTTTGCCAAGAGTAGATGAAAAGAGAGAGATAATGACGTTTGAACACAACAGTTCAAGCCTCGTACTCTAAAGAAAAGAAAAGTGTACGCTTTATCTTCGGAAGAAGAGAAATCTTCTCATTAATGACCATTCTCATCAACATGCTTCATACTTTTTCCATGCGCTTTTAGTTATCAAGTGAACCGGACTATTGTTACTAGTTCTCCTATTCCACTTGCTCAATTAATATGGTGATGGTGACACATTTGCAGCCTTTGAGGGGAGAAGTGTGAAGAGACTACATCTTAAAGATATTCACTTGTTTAATCAAGAATGGCATCTCCGTATGTAATTCTTGAAGGGGAGAAGAAGTATGATAACTTCTGCATGCTGAGTTACATATGAGAATATATGGTCATACGGCTCCAAACTCATGTAAGAACCGAGCTTCTTCTTATTGGGTCATCTTCACATGGAGTTTCTTCTAAGAGCCGTTGGTTGACATCTTCTCACGGACTGATGAGTTTATCGACAAAGTGCTTTCGGTTAATGCTTCACGTACACATCAACATGATGATTCCGAACAATCTCTCTGTTCTTGTTTGATATGATTGGTAGTTTGGTTTTACCATTTCATGTGTTCGTTGTGGGCTGATTGTTGATTTCCTTAATGAACATCTTTCTGTTCTTGTTTGATTGGGAGAGATTTTAGTTAAGGGGACTTGCAAGATGTAAGTTAATTGACATGCTTTTTGGTGAGATGAATATGTTAACTTTCTATTCCCCAAATGGACAATCTAGAAGAAGGTCGAGTCTACAGTCTGTTCTACATTTTCTGCTGCGTGTTAGAAGACTAAAAGACGAATTGCATTTAACGATCTAAATACTTCTTCTTATTTCGGGCATTTATTTGAAAGATTGTCGGATTTGGGGAGAGTACTAATTGGGGGAGAATGAAATGTAAGATTTAATCCCCAATTAGACTTGCTCATATTCTACTTCAGGAAGTTGATTCTCACAAGACTTCAAATGGTCTTCTCAAAAGATTTCGAGTACATGGACTTAGAATGTGTTGCTGATTCTGAAGTACCAAAACCAGCAAGGGGGAAGGAGACACACATCTAAACGCGAGTAAACTTGATGAGCTTAATACTTCTTAGTGATTGAAGATATCCCGAGAAGACAAATGTCATTACCGCAGAGAAACTCAAGGTTTGACTCATGGCGTTTAGTGTTATTATTCCAACTACGAGGGGGAAGTGATGTAAGAGAAAGTTTCTGAAGATAAAAGAGGTACACAAATGTGTGATGATTTCGATGTTATCGCAATCATCAAGGGAGAGAGAATTGTGTACATTGGGGGCGCTCAGCTATTTCACTTGAGTGCTTAATCAGTGATTCAGAGATATAATCACTTATTCCGGAGTTGACATCCGCAGAGATAGTCATCCGCAGAGATAATCAGTGATTTGGCCTGCTTCTTTAATGTTATCTGTTATTCTTTCTTTGGGCATTTGGGTACTTCGGGTTCTTGAGCTTCATACACTTTCTTTAGGGGAGAGAAAAGTATTCATCGGGGTTATTCTTTGACTATCGGACTTAATCTGCTACTTCGATGGTATAAGTTTCTCTATCTTCGGGTATATGTGTATTCGGGTTCGTGAGCTCTAGTCTAAGAGACTGACTGCATCAATTCATCTACTTGGGGGAAGTGGTCTCTTGACAACTTTTTGGTATGGATCGCTTCAGACTTCAAGTGGAATGAAATTGAGAAGAGTTATTTATGTGGGGATGATACGTTGCTGTCGTTGTTTTGGATGATATAACCTCGAACGAAGAATCACAAAAATTATTCTTAAAAGGAGCAGCAAGATCGATGATAATGGTATGCTTCTTTGTGCACCTGGCTAAGGGAAGCTTGAAAGAAAGCTTTGAATCTACTCAGCTAAAGGATTTTCGGTTTGGGGGGAAGCTGCCAAAGTCTCGGATTCTTAAAGGCTCAATTCCTTCTTTTCAAGAGCCTCGGAAGCTTTGTTGGTGGATGTTTAAGAGATGACGATTTCTATCTTCTTCAACGAGGCTGTTTGATATCCTTATCTCGGTACTCAAATCATCATCTTCTTAAACCATATCATCTACTCTATCTTTGTAAATATTTATCAAAAACCAAATAGAAAATTATAAAACCAACAAAAACCCATAAAAATCAGAAAATTTGAAAAAATACCAAAAATATGTTTTCTCAAGACATGTCTTCTGATATCGATAACATATACGGTCTTAGAAATGTCATTCAACAATGGCACGGGACCATAGATGAAGTTCGAGCAGAAGGTGTAAATATTTTTTTCCAAAACATGTCTCAAATCTATTGCTCGCAGTTACTTTAGACTGTAACCCGTGCTTAAACTATGGTTTGCTATTATTTCCGATAGCAACCCGATCTTGAAGGAAGGAAAGTGCTGCGCTAAACCAATTTTCAAAAATTTTCAAAACCCAATCAATGACTTCAGCATGGTTAAAACTTTTATAGAATGAGTCATTGATTGAGGGGGAGAATATTTTTAAATTTATATCATCTAACGGGCTTATCTAACTATCCTATATACTTAAATGTAAAACATGTTAACCTACGTTGAAGGACTAGGTGCCTAGGATATGATTATTATGATTAGATGATTAGAGTTTGATAAACACATTATTCCCATGCTTTACATGATCTGATTGATATGTTGAATTGACTTTTATTAGTCGATTGTTGTGTGGGTGATGTCGACCACCATATATCTGTTTGTGTGTCCACTAACGTATGTAGATATCATGGTTCATAAGAATGTTCCCGATCCGGATCCCACTAATGAAGAAGATTGGATGCCGAAAGGAAAGGGTAACTATTTCTTGGGTCGACAAATGAAGAAACGGAGCTTAATTGGATCTCTCCATGGATAGTTGGCACGTTAGATGCAACTTCAGAGGTCTCACTGCATCTGCAGATGGTTTTCTTCCAACCTTCAGCAACAACAACAAAAGCAGCTCAACCACCTAACGTATCTTTGTGCAGGACAAGTAGTGAATAATACCATTTTTAAACAATTTTTGAAAAATATTGTCTTGAAAATGGAAAAATATTGTTTTGAAAATAAACTGAACTCAAAAATTTGGAAATCAACCGGACTTCATTTTAAACATAAGTCACTCAATCAACGACTACGGTAATTGATTGAGGGGGAGAGTGATTTCAATATAAATATTTTCAAACAATATTTCATCTATCAAGTCCGCTTGTACGAATTAAAGTGGTGATCTAAAGATTTAATGTTATGTCATGGTATGATTTTCTTTAAAACTCAAAGATCTTTCAAAATGAAATTTTTTCTGTTCTTGTTTGATTGTGAAATTGTTTTATTTTACTTAAAGATCTCTTAAAACTATCATACCTGACACTAACAATCTTTAATGTCGAAAAACTGTTACTTATCTATCATTTTTCAAAATTAAATTAGGCCACGTCTTTCCCCAAAATTTTCTAAATGATTTAAATCAATTGGGATCACAAATCTCAAATGGTTTGAAATTTTTGATCGGGGGAGAGATCGTGATTTAAATCTCAAATCTGTTTAAAGGGTAATTGTTTCAAAAGCACTCCTTCCTTCATGAGCCAAACGATTTCAACAGATGATGCACAAGATCGAGGTGGAGCATTTAACCAAAAACCTGAAGAGAATTTAAACAAGGCCACATATTCTCCCATCCTTATTAAATCACTTGGGATCCAAAATCTCAAAGGGTTTGATATTTTTGATCGGGGGAGAATTTGTGATTTAATATGAAATTTGATAAAAGATGATCGTTTTGATTCAAAGTGCAAGTTCTCTCTAATATGTACTAAACTCTTTCTTATATCGATGCACATATTGAGGGGGAGCGAATGGTTTCTATTGGCAATCGTGAAAAGTACTTAAAAAACCTCTGGCCTCTATGTGCAAAATGATTTTCAAATATCCAACGCACATATTGAGAGGGAGAATTTACCAAGAAAATCAAATGGCTTTTTCTATGGAAATTGTGATCAAGAAATTATTTCAAAGAACTCTTGCCTCCATGTGCTAAACAATTTCAAAATCATATGCACATGTTGAGGGGGAGCATTTCTAAAAGATCAAAAATAATTAAGGTACAAAATGCTTTGATATTATATGACAAGTACCTTGATTGATTTTCCAAATGATTTTTCAATTGGTTTCAAGAAGGAAAGAACAATACCAAAAGACCGACCAATTTACTTTATGCATGGTATTATAAGGATGGTTAGGTTAGGTATTCGTTCCCACGATCCCGCCAGAGCCGGAGGGATCTACCCAGGGACAATCCACTAGATAGTGTAGAAGTCCTTAGGTGTGATGAAAAAAGGAGAAAAGTGAGAAATGGGAAGAGTGCGGACTGAGATAGAGTTAGAACTGGAGTAAAACCAACAAGGTTCTAGTAATGAAGTCTCGGTAAGCTCTGAAGGGGTTGAAGAATGTTGGAATCACTCCTAAACTATATTTCAAGTGTTAGTGATTCATATGTATTAGTTAGCTTAATATGGCCTTTATGTTTGTTATTAAGCTAAGGCTTATGTAGAAGGCCCATAAGCCTTGGCCCAAGCCCATAAGAAGGGAAGGAGTCTAGAAGTGTTGCCTTAGCTCCTTGCCCTATAAATACTCTTGTATAACCCTCACTTGAGGGTTGGTTGTTCAATTCACTCATTTACACTTTACGCATAACCTTTCTTAAGTATCATACGTGTGTGTGTGTTATTTTTCATCCAATCACTTCTCCTCTATTTCTTATATTGATGCTTGTGTTACAATATGGGAACCTAACAGTGGTATCATTCACCAAATAGTTGGGTGAAACGATATTGTTTTGAAGGTTGTTTTCGTACGCGTAAGGTTTCACGTTTTCAATATTTCAAACGCAAAAAGCTTTCATTTTTACACTTTAAAATTCAAGATTCTTGTCCTTTAAAGGTTATTTGGTGTTAAAGTTTAAGTTTTTGGCAAAAAGTTTGAAACTTTACGTGTGTAGAATCGTTTTTTAGCTTGATTTCATTCGTGTACCTCTTTCTACTCGTAAGGTGAAAAAGAATTTTGGATCATCAAGTTTTAAACTTTCTTGTTATTTTGGTGATATTGAAGCTATTTCATCATAAAAATCAAGTTTCTAAACACTTTTGGGCATAAAATCAGTTTTTGGTACTTTCTACTCGTAAGCAAACCCTAATCCTACGCATAAGGAATTCTTCATTTGATCTTCAGTGCTATTGGTTTACTCAGTGTTTTCTTGCTTGGATAAGCCTGAAAACACTTCGACTTTGGATATCGTTTACACTGTGATAGTGTAAAGGATTTTTGGGTTAAAACCTTAATTTTACGCATAAGCTCAAACTTATGCGTAGAACTCTTTACGCCTAAGATTTTTCTTATGCCTAGGCCTTGTCTTATGCATAAGCTAATCCTACGCATAAGTTTTCTACGCCTAACTTTCAGTTTACGCCTAATCTTAGTGTTTCTCAATTCTTACGCGTAAGCTTCTTTCTACGCGTAAGGCACTTTCTACGCATAAGCAGGTTCTACGCGTAAGGTTTCCTCTACGCATAAGTTGGTTTTCTACGCCTAAGCACCTCTTCAATAAACAAAAAGTTTCATTCGACTACAAAGATCCATCATCTAACACTAGTTTCAAAAAAAAAAAAAAAAAAAAAAAATCAAAATTCTACGGGAAAATTTGAGTAAAATTTAATTTCTACAGGAGACTAAACGTTCAATTTTTACGCGAGATTCAAATTTTGGTTTAACTGTGAAAATTTTGGTCAAAAATTCAAAATTTTGGGCCCAAATTCGAATTTTTCGGGTCAAATTTAGCGTCAAAATTGTCATAACTCAAATTTTTCTTACAACCTAAGAATTGAATTTTATAGTGAATTTCAAATTTTGAGAGTCAAAATTTTTCAAAATTATTTTTGGAGGGAAATTGAAATTCACTATATCGGCCTTTTGTGTGCTATATAAACTTCGCACCGTTTCTCTTTGATTCTTTTGCAGGGGAGAGAAAGTGTTTAAATCAATGGATTCTGATGCTGAAAAGGCATATGTGGAATTGTACGTAAGATGGAAACCATTCAAATTCCCAATGATTAACAATTCCAAGCGTCAAACATCATCAAATTCCCGATATCCCGCAGTCGTGCAAGGTGAAAGAGTTGATGTACATGAAAGGAATGCTCAAATGGACGTTGAGAATGTTGTGATTACTGCAACCGCTCGGTAATGCGGACAATGAGGTTGTAGCATTGGAAGCAGGGGATGACAGCACAGTCTGGAGAAGATATCATACTTAACTACGACACCGAGCCCAACTTTAACGATGAACAAATGGTTGAGGAAGATATCTTACCCACCTATGACACTGACACGAATGATGGTCGAGGTACAATCTACTTTGATCATATTCGACGCAAATGCGACACAACATACTGAGCAACCTAAATTTAGTAATGAAGGAGAGGTTGACCAGTGTGTTGCATAATGTCCAGACGGCTATCTCATGTCTGAGCCCTTACTTGTTAAGAATTCAACTGAAACGTCAAATCAAACTCTTGAATCTGAAAACATTCTTCTCAAAAAGACCATTGCTCAGTTTCAGAAAGATTTTTCAAAACTAGAGGCACATTGCATCTCTCTTGAACTTAAATTACAAAACAAATCTTTTTCTTCAGAACACAATGGCCAGTATTCAAATGAACAAAGTAATCGTGTGGATACATTAGTAAAAGAAAATGAGCATTTAAAGGCTCAAATTCAAGCAAAGGGGCTTGCACATGTTGCTTTACAAAACAAACGAGAAGATTAAGGCAAGAGTGTGGATATTAAGTTTACAAAACCAACAATCTTGGGGAAATCGTCTCTACAACCTTTCAGAAAACAATGAGTAGTTAGACAACCAACGCATTTAAATCGAACGTTCAAAATCTTTAAAACCACGGTTTCCCTCCCAAGTTGTTGAGAATAATCATTTGTCAAAACCAGTCACTCCACATTCGGGCCTAAGAATAATGCTTCTTTTCTATTAAACATGTTTCATAAACCTGTTTTACTATTATACTGCAAGTGGATGCTCCTGGCCAATCTAGGATTAGTTCGAACACTGTGTCTAAACCGAGCATTAAACTTAAAAATTCATATGATTCAAATGACACATACAAGAACTATGATCTAGAAAAGGCTAGGAAACGGACACTACTCCAAAAGGATGGAATCTTAGGTTCACGACCTAGTGTGATGCCTTCTAGTGTGTTGCGTAACACAGCTTGTAGTAGCAAACCAAAACCTAAGTTTAATCAACACACAGTTAGAAATAAACCCGTTGATCTAAACGTAAACTTTCAAAAAACTAATAGGTGGATCAATATAGGACGCAGACTCTTCCCAAAAGAAGTTTCAACATCCCCTAGATCTGTCACAATTCTCAATTTCCGGTCATTTCTCAAACTCAATATTCATCATATTAGTTCATGCATGGTTTTGCATTTCACATTAAACGCATAATTTCTTATTAAATAAACGCTATCGCGTAATTAATTATTTTGAACATTTGATCCGACACTTCCAAAAATTATCCCGATATATTTTTATACTCATATTAAGATTATAAAAATAAGATTATGCGTTTACCCGGTGTTTTAAATTTATTTTGTATATAAATTGTTATATTTATATATTTACGACGGTTTTCGTAAATTCAACTCGATAAATATTTATTCACTCAATGCTTGTGAGAAATGTATTTCTATAATTTTTATGACATCGTTATATTTTATTTTGTCCCGTTAAAATCGATTTCTAGCTAACGCTACATTTAATACTTAATTATATATACAATATATATATTATACTTGACATATAAAACATTGAATCAAAAAAAAAAAAAAAAAAAAATGTAACATGTCCCTTTCCATTCAACCTTGTCGACACAAATAGGATGACACTACACAAATATCTTCAAGATACACTAAGACTTACATATGTTTAATATATTCTAGTTGATAACACATACCAACATAATATCAAGGTGAAGATCAAAACATACACTCTCTTTTTCTCTCATACAAATCGTCCAAGGCAAGAAACACAAGAGAAACCAAAAATTTTCTAGCTCAAGTGTTCATCATGTTCTAGTAGTGATCTATGTCAAGGTTTTGAAATAATACACTTATAGATTAATAAGGTTTTCATCATTTTCTTTCACATAATCATTCAAGTAAGCATTCCATGATCTTTATAACTCTTTCATATTCATATTTATGTTATTTCATCATTCTTGCAAGAAAACATGCATGTTGCATATGAATCTATACCACTTTTAATATTTTTATTACTTATAATTAGTATATATCCTCCTATAATTATCCCTTGAAACTTATCATTTTTGATGTTGTCTAGGAACCCATGACACCCTAAGAAGGTGTATGGTAGGTTTAGAATAGCTTTGGCGTTGATTTGAATTGGTTAGAATAGGTTTTGCGCGAGAAAAACTCATTTCGACAACTTTATTTAGAGGTCTGATCTTATTTTCGAATTCTGGAATTCTCGACAGTAGGTAAAAATTTTTGGGCTAGATATTTGGAAAATATACTTTAAAACGAAAACGTGGCGGCTGAACGGGTTAAAACGAGCTATAACGAAAAAGTTATGCTATTTTCAAGTTTGACGACGAAAATATTAATTTCAGAATTTCAGCATGTTACTATCACTTTTTACGAGTCAAAAATGAGGCTTAAGCGTTATTAAATGTGTCGACTTATCAAAAATATATTAGTATACCTTAATACGAATCTAAGGATGTAGAAAACGTAGAAAACGGACTTGTAATGATTAAATTACACGCGTTAAACAAAGTTGCCGTAACTTTATTATATAAGCAAAATTAATATATTTCTATTAGACACATACTACGGCAACGAAGGACCATGTTGAGGGTCGTTTTTAACATGGATGTAGTACTGATGAGTGTGTAAATACTCATCATTTTTGGGTCAATCTGAACTGCAAAACGTCTAAAAATGCTCAGAAATGCATCAAAATACTGAAAATATCATTTTATATGTTTCAGATGCAAAATGTTCAAAATCAGATGAAAAATGAGCAAAGTTTGCATAATTAGCGTTTCAGTTCCCAAGTTTCTAAAATTGTCAAAAATAGTCCATGAGTCCTAATTTCAAAAGAAAAATCACCAAAGGTCCTTTTAAAATCATAACTTGTCAAAATTAGTCCTTTGGTGAAAATATAAAAAGTTTTGAGAAATTACAAGTTCAGTCCCCCAAGTTTCAGAATTGTCAGAAAATACCCTTAAAGTTTCAAAATTTGGCAATTGTGATCCTTGGATTATTTGAGATGGCAAGATAGGCCCTGGATCATAAATGAAAGTACATGTTTAGTCCCTGGAATTTCAGAGTTTACTCTTTTGGTCCCTAAACTATACCTTGGATCCATATCTTATCCTAAGTCCAAATCCAAAAGCCCAATACCAAATCCAACCCGGTCCAATAAACCAACCCAATACCCACGTTTAAATAAAACAACCCACCCCCCTTTTTCCCTGTCTTCCCCGACACCATGTCTGCAACCGACCACCTCCACCTTGTCCCCCCTACTCCTTTTCTTGTTCCCCCTCCTCACCTACCTGCCAATAGCATTTAATGCCTCTTCTACCCAAGCACTCAATCCCACTGTCAAAATACCCATTTCCCGCCAAAACTGACCAATGGCCAAGATGATCCTAAAGTCATCCAATGGCCTCAAAACCAAGTGGGATTTGCAGAGAGAGAGAGAAGAAGACATGTGGGCATATAAAAGAGGAAGAAAGAAGCAAGTTTGAGAGAGTAGTTAGCTTTTTATTTTTTTTTCTAATGTCGTTTTTCAACTTAATGTTTTAGTTTTAGATAAAATGTTGTAATTTTAGTTTCCAGGTATCATATGTAAGTGAAAACATCTTTGTATGTGCTTTTGAGTTTAAATTCAAGTCTTTTATATAAATTCCAAGTTTATTGTTAACTGTGGAAGTTTTCAGTTTCAAAGTTTATGTCCAAGCCTCTAGTAAGCTCATTTTAAAATCAAATAAGCTCATTTAAGCTTATCATAGCCTTTGGTATGCATGTTAACCAGTTTTAAGCAATCTTGTTCCATGGTCAACAAAAGTCAACTGTGAGTTCATTGGGTCTTGAAAATGAAAAAGGGTGATGCAGAGCTTGAATTTGGATTGAGATTGGGTTATTTCATGGATTAGATTAGGATAGTGGTACTTTTGTTTCTTGGCAATCCACTGTGGATAGGACCTTTTGTAAGTGCATTTTCATAATTAATGCATAATCTGAATCTGTGTTTAAATATAGTTCTTACTTGTTTATTTAGTTCTAATTAAGGTATTTAGACTTAGTGTGATCAATAAATCATGTTGGTTTAGCAAGTTGTTCAGTTTTTAGTTCATAGCAGTAGTATAAGGTGTGTTTGGTTTTGTAGCTCTATCTGTCTTTTAGGTGTATGCAGTGGATAACTCTGTTGGTTCATGCTTGTTGAATCCATTTGAACTTATAACTGTCATAGTTTTGTGCTTGTACACTCTCAAAAGTCAAAATCATCTAATCTGTCCTTAATTCTTTAACTGTTAAGGTTTTATAAAAGCTAAAAGCTTGTTTTGTGTTCACAAATCATAAACATAGCTTTCAGTGACTTCATTTCATCATAATACATCATAATCAATCCAAAAATTAGCTTCAAATTTCATTTTGGTCAAATAATCTCAACTGCTCAAAAAGTCAAAATATTGAAAACCCGTTTGGGTCCAAATGCAAAGATTTTTCTTGGATTCATTTCTAAGCCAATTTCAGTAAAACTTGTTGCTTTAAAAAGTTCAACTGGTCTCTTTTCTTGTTAGCATTTTTGTAGAATTTTACAATTTTTATAAAAGCTTCAAACAAGCTGGTCTTTAGGGTCTTAATTGCCCTGTGCCAAAACTCAGCTTAAGCTGAGTTTTCTCAATCCTTTGCAGATCTTGCACAGAGATCAAATCAGCTCATCATGGTCTGATATTTGGTTTATAGTTAGCCACCCTGTTGTAGTGTAGGTCTCCACATTTGGATTTTGGTTTCTAGCTTATTTGTGTGCTTAATTTTCTGCTTAAACCTAGTACCCTCTCACTGTTTTTGTGCAAATAATCTCAAATAAGCAAATCTGTGCATCTTGCAATTCAGAGGTTATGGCTTATTGTTTTTAGTTGCATTTTGGTTATATTAGCATAGTAGAACTTCTGTTCCAGTGTGGTGCTTGTTTGTGTTCTTTTGGCTTATCCAAGTGCTTATTTATAAGCACTTGGCACATCAGTTCCTTATTTCTCCACACAAGCACCTGTTTTTCCAATTTTCCTAGCTTCCTAATATTATTTTAGAGTTTTCCTGAAATTTTCATATTTTTCTAAGCTTGTTTGCTATTTTTCTTAATTTAAATTAGTTTTTAAGCATTTTTAAATAGCATTTAATACAAAAAATTAAGAAAAGCTTCCAAAAAATAATTTTTCATTTTTATTAAGTTAAGATAAATATAAAAAGACAAAAAAATATTTTTCTAGATTTTTCTTAGTTAAATTTGTATTTTTAAATAATTTAAATAGTTTTAAATAGTATTTAATTCCTAGAAAATAGAAAAATATTCAGAAAAATACAAAAATAGTTTTGAAAATTCTTTTTTGTCATTTTAGACTTTTCCAAGTCATAATTTTATTTTTCTAGCTCTATTTCCTATTTTCTTGTATTTTAGGTAATTATTAAATAGTTAAAAATAGTTTTTAATTTATAATAATTAGGTAACTAGTTATAAAAATAATTTTCCTTTTCTATAAATTTTCTTTTATCATTAGGTTTGTAAAAATGTATTTTTCATATTTTTAGGACTTTTATTTCTTAGATTTCACTTTTTATTTTGTTTACGTAATTTTATTTTAAACGTAAGTTTTAAGTTTTAAACGTTCATCATATTAAAAATAGTGATAGCGTTTATTTAATAGATTTTATCTTTTTAAATTTCTTTAATTTACATTTTAGCCCTTGTAGTTTATGTCCTTTTTCCTTAGTTATAATAAATCACAAATCTCCCTTTTCCGTTCAAATCTCCCGATCACTATACGTTTGATAATCCATTGCATAGCTCGCTGGGACATAACGACCCGGGGAAACACTATAATCCTCAGATCTTCATTGCATTCGTGCTTAGGCAGTTTTAAGCTTATTACGGTCTGCCATTCACAAGTGGCCGGCTTGAGTGATTTAGCTTGACTGTTCTGGTGCGCAATCAAATTTTTGGCGCCGCTGCCGGGGAGCTGTGTGTGCTGATTATCTTCCGTCTAGCAGATTAGTGATTTGGATATTCACTCCTTGTTTATACCATCTGTATGTGTTTATATTTTCTTTTAAAAAAATCAAAAACCCAAAAAGATTTTCATTCTTTGTTTTTGCAAAATGTTTTTCAAAAATACCAAAAATATTCCTCTTTACCCTCTTACCCTTTTGATTCTTCATTTCTTACCCTCTGAAAACCTTTGATTCTTTCTATGTCTCATCCTCACCCTCTTGGTTGTCAATGGTGTGGTGGTCCTTATAATGGTGGCAATTGCCCCAGTTGTGGCATGGTGGAGTCAGGAAACGGGTCTGTCTATAACCAAGATCCCTATTCTTACCATAACACAACTGATTTATTCCATCAGCTACCACACTGTGAGACTCGCAGTTTACTGTTGTGAGTACTGTGGTGGTTCACACTACAGTTTTGATTGTCAATCGGGAAACACGCTTGTCTATGAGCAGGTTCCTGATAACAATTATGACTACAGCACATATGACTCACAGCCACATCAGTTTAACTGTTGTGAGTATTGTGGAGGTCCTCACTTTAGCTCTGATTGTCAAACAAGGAATCCATTTCCTTGTAACAATTACGACTCTTCGTATCATGACCAACCTCTACAGTACCAAATGAATCGTGCACCACCTCACCTGATCCACTTCCTCAGAATCTTCTCCTTGATCTTTTAGATTTAGTGAAAGATTTGAAGGAATGTAAACATTCCCAAGATAATCCAAAATCCATGGAAGAATTGTTAGCGAAGAGCAGTGCTAAATTAAATTCCAAAATTGCGTTTGAAAAATCTATTAGGGAATCAATCGCAAAAGAAAAAGCAGCCAGATCTAGCTCTCAGTTTCGTTTTATTCCTGATGACAGTGATGATGAGGATACACTTGATATCCTTCAATTCTATAAAAATTCATCAAGTTCATCAAATGATATCCCAGCAGTTGAGATTTCATCTCAAACAACTGCTATCACACCCGCAGCTCCCACTCACTCTCTAAACATGGGGGACGAGCATCTTGACACTGTTCCTGAAAAGGAATCGGACGAATTCATAAAGTCTAGTGTTGAGAACCTTGTCCCAATCCCGAGAGAGTCACAGGGAACTTCTGATCATGTGTGTGATTCTCTTTCCCCTCTTGAGTGTTCAAATGATCATTTGGAAACTTTCTCCGATTTTAGCGACGATTGTGCTTCCTATGGAAACATCGAGTATGTTGAGGCATCACTCCCACAGTCTGATCCCCTTCTTGAGGAGTTCTCCGGTGAACTCACTCACATCAATCCACTCTTTGATTTCGAAGCCGATCTGGGAGAGACTGAAAGTCTCGTTGACAATGATCGATCACTCACTTCTTACCCTAACAGTCCAATAGAGAATGTTGATCACTTTGTTCCCGAAACATTCAAAGCTACTTTCACCAATCCTCTATTTGAATTCAACTCTGAATTCACTTCAATTTCTGAGAATCCACTCTTTGATACTCAGATTGAGGATAGTGATGAGCCCACAATGGAAAAAGAGTTCACAATTTCACCTCATGTGAATGATTCTCTTCATAAAGAGTTCTCCGGTGAACTCTCTCATGATATATCTCCTCCGGAACATGATCATTTCTATTTTGATCTTGAGGATGATATTAGCTCGGAGGAAGGTGTACTCTATCATATGAGTATGCTTATTAATGATACTACCTTCACCCTTCCTCCCGATATGTCTACATTTGAGGATGAGGAATGGATCTTGATTGTTATCAAAATCTTTCTTCCTTTCCTCAAATATCTTGTGATTTCTCTTCATCTTCACTCCTTCGGGAATGAAGACACTATCTTTGACCCCGGCATTTTCATTTATCATTTTTGAGCCGGTTCTATGTATATCTCATCGGTGTGGAACTTTCACGTACTTCAATGTTTATCCAAACATCTTGAATGAAAGTCCGATGGAGATTGTTTCTTCCACTTTGCTTCCCCATGAACCAATTAATTCGGGGTCGAGTCAAGCTAGCGACTCGGGAATCAAAAACAGTAGCACACACAATATGGGTTTTCACCCATATTTCTGTCTTCTTTCTCTGTTCTACCACCCTAGTGTGGGGGGGTTGCCCCACATGTTTTCAAAAAAAAAAAAAAACAAAAAAATGGCCGTAGTATTTCCCTTTTACGTTCTTTGTTTCGGCATAACCGCCGGTACTTTGAATATTGAGGGCAATATTCATTTCTAGTGTGGGGGGGAATTTTCACGAATTTTATCATGTAATTATACCGCCTAATTCCCCCGTCTTTGGCCAATTTTTTTTTTTGGAGTAAGTGTTCTACACTTACTCAATTGGTTATCAGTCCACCTTGTCTAATAAACAGAAGGATTGGCTAATCCAGGAGCAAACGGCTCTTGGTAAAGATATCTCAAATCCGTTGACGGCTTGCAATTTGCCCAAAATTGTATGGTATTCAGCTCACCATATCCTAAAAAGTGAAGAGTTGGCTAGCCCGCAAGTTTATGGCTTGTGGTAAAGGCAGTGGAAAACCATAATTGGTAATCAGCTCACCAAAGATAATATTGATAATTTATCTAAGAGTTGGCTAGTCCAGAAGGGTACGGCTTCTGGTAAAGACAAATCAAATCTGTTGAAAGCTGGTGGTTTGCTCAAAATCACATGGTTATCGGTGTACCATGGTTCTTACTTGAACTGAAACATTTGGCTACTCCAGAAGTAATGGCTTTTGGTAAAGAGTTTCAAATCCATTAAGTTTTTCTCAAAAGATTGCTAGGGACTAGCAATAGTTTAGTGTGGGGGATTGATGAGTGTGTAAATACTCATCATTTTTGGGTCAATCTGAACTGCAAAACGTTTAAAAATGCTCAGAAATACATCAAAACACTGAAAATATTCCAAAATTGCATTTTATACGTTTCAGATGCAAAATGTTTAAAAACAGATGAAAAATGAGCAAAGTTTGCATAATTAGCAGTTTCAGTTCCCCAAGTTTCTAAAATTGTCAAAAATAGTCACTGAGTCCTAATTTCAAAAGAAAAATCACCAAAGGTCCTTTTAAAATCATAACTTGTCAAAATTAGTCCTTTGGTGAAAAATATAAAAAGTTTGAGAAATTACAAGTTCAGTCCCCCAAGTTTCAGAATTGTCAGAAAATACCCTTAAAGTTTCAAAATTTGGCAATTGTGATCCTTGGATTATTTGAGATGGCAAGATAGGCCCTTGGATCATAAATACAGAAAGTACATGTTTAGTCCCTGGAATTTCAGAGTTTACTCTTTTGGTCCCTAAACTATACCTTGGATCCATATCTTATCCTAAGTCCAAATCCAAAAGCCCAATACCAAATCCAACCCGGTCCAATAAACCAACCCAATACCCACGTTTAAATAAAACAACCCGCCCCCCTTTTTCCCTGTCTTCCCCGACACCATGTCTGCAACCAGCCACCTCCACCTTGTCCCCCCTACTCCTTTTCTTGTTCCCCCCTCCTCACCTACCTGCCAATAGCATTTAATGCCTCTTCTACCCAAGCACTCAATCCCACTGTCAAAATACCCATTTCCCGCCAAAACTGACCAATGGCCAAGATGATCCTAAAGTCATCCAATGGCCTCAAAACCAAGTGGGATTTGCAGAGAGAGAGAGAAGAAGACATGTGGGCATATAAAAGAGGAAGAAAGAAGCAAGTTTGAGGTAGTAGTTAGTTTTTTATTTTTTTTTCTAATGTCGTTTTTCAACTTAATGTTTTAGTTTTAGATAAAATGTTGTAATTTTAGTTTCCAGGTATCATATGTAAGTGAAAACATCTTTGTATGTGCTTTTGAGTTTAAATTCAAGTCTTTTATATAAATTCCAAGTTTATTGTTAACTGTGGAAGTTTTCAGTTTCAAAGTTTATGTCCAAGCCTCTAGTAAGCTCATTTTAAAATCAAATAAGCTCATTTAAGCTTATCATAGCCTTTGGTATGCATGTTAACCAGTTTTAAGCAATCTTGTTCCATGGTCAACAAAAGTCAACTGTGAGTTCATTGGGTCTTGAAAATGAAAAAGGGTGATGCAGAGCTTGAATTTGGATTGAGATTGGGTTATTTCATGGATTAGATTAGGATAGTGGTACTTTTGTTTCTTGGCAATCCACTGTGGATAGGACCTTTTGTAAGTGCATTTTCATAATTAATGCATAATCTGAATCTGTGTTTAAATATAGTTCTTACTTGTTTATTTAGTTCTAATTAAGGTATTTAGACTTAGTGTGATCAATAAATCATGTTGGTTTAGCAAGTTGTTCAGTTTTTAGTTCATAGCAGTAGTATAAGGTGTGTTTGGTTTTGTAGCTCTATCTGTCTTTTAGGTGTATGCAGTGGATAACTCTGTTGGTTCATGCTTGTTGAATCCATTTGAACTTATAACTGTCATAGTTTTGTGCTTGTACACTCTCAAAAGTCAAAATCATCTAATCTGTCCTTAATTCTTTAACTGTTAAGGTTTTATAAAAGCTAAAAGCTTGTTTTGTGTTCACAAATCATAAACATAGCTTTCAGTGACTTCATTTCATCATAATACATCATAATCAATCCAAAAATTAGCTTCAAATTTCATTTTGGTCAAATAATCTCAACTGCTCAAAAAGTCAAAATATTGAAAAACCCGTTTTGGGTCCAAATGCAAAGATTTTTCTTGGATTCATTTCTAAGCCAATTTCAGTAAAACTTGTTGCTTTAAAAAGTTCAACTGGTCTCTTTTCTTGTTAGCATTTTTGTAGAATTTTACAAATTTTTTAAAAGCTTCAAACAAGCTTGTCTTTAGGGTCTTAGTTGCCCTGTACCAAAACTCAGTTTATGCTGAGTTTTCTCAGTCATTTGCATATCTTGCACAGAGATCAAATCAGCTCATCATGGTCTGATATTTGGTTTATAGTTAGCCACCCTGTTGTAGTGTAGGTCTCCACATTTGGATTTTGGTTTCTAGCTTATTTGTGTGCTTAATTTTCTGCTTAAACCTAGTACCCTCTCACTGTTTTTGTGCAAATAATCTCAAATAAGCAAATCTGTGCATCTTGCAATTCAGAGGTTATGGCTTATTGTTTTTAGTTGCATTTTGGTTATATTAGCATAGTAGAACTTCTGTTCCAGTGTGGTGCTTGTTTGTGTTCTTTTGGCTTATCCAAGTGCTTATTTATAAGCACTTGGCACATCAGTTCCTTATTTCTCCACACAAGCACCTGTTTTTCCAATTTTCCTAGCTTCCTAATATTATTTTAGAGTTTTCCTGAAATTTTCATATTTTTCTAAGCTTGTTTGCTATTTTTCTTAATTTAAATTAGTTTTTAAGCATTTTTAAATAGCATTTAATACAAAAAATTAAGAAAAGCTTCCAAAAAATAATTTTTCATTTTTATTAAGTTAAGATAAATATAAAAAGACAAAAAATATTTTTCTAGATTTTTCTTAGTTAAATTTGTATTTTTAAATAATTTAAATAGTTTTAAATAGTATTTAATTCCTAGAAAATAGAAAAATATTCAGAAAAATACAAAAATAGTTTTGAAAATTCTTTTTTGTCATTTTAGACTTTTCCAAGTCATAATTTTATTTTTCTAGCTCTATTTCCTATTTTCTTGTATTTTAGGTTATTATTAAATAGTTAAAAATAGTTTTTAATTAATAATAATTAGGTAAATAGTTATAAAAATAATTTTCTTTTTCTAAATATTTTCTTTTATCATTAGGTTTGTAAAATGTATTTTTCATATTTTTAGGACTTTTATTTCTTAGATTTCACTTTTTATTTTGTTTACGTAATTTTATTTTAAACGTAAGTTTTAAGTTTTAAACGTTCATCATATTAAAAATAGTGATAGCGTTTATTTAATATTTTTTATCTTTTTAACTTTCTTTAATTTACATTTTAGCCCTTGTAGTTTATGTCCTTTTTCCTTAGTTATAATAAATCACAAATCTCCTTTTTCCGTTCAAATCTCCCGATCACTATTCGTTTGATAATCCATTGCATAGCTCGCTGGGACATAACGACCCGGGAAACACTATAATCCTCAGATCTTCATTGCATTCGTGCTTAGGCAGTTTTAAGCTTATTACGGTCTGCCATTCACAAGTGGCCGGCTTGAGTGATTTAGCTTGACTGTTCTGGTGCGCAATCAAATTTTGGCGCCGCTGCCGGGGAGCTGTGTGTGCTGATTATCTTCCGTCTAGCAGATTAGTGATTTGGATATTCACTCCTTGTTTATACCATCTGTATGTGTTTATATTTTCTTTTAAAAAAATCAAAAACCCAAAAAGATTTTCATTCTTTGTTTTTGCAAAATGTTTTTCAAAAATACCAAAAATATTCCTCTTTACCCTCTTACCCTTTTGATTCTTCATTTCTTACCCTCTGAAAACCTTTGATTCTTTCTATGTCTCATCCTCACCCTCTTGGTTGTCAATGGTGTGGTGGTCCTTATAATGGTGGCAATTGCCCCAGTTGTGGCATGGTGGAGTCAGGAAACGGGTCTGTCTATAACCAAGATCCCTATTCTTACCATAACACAACTGATTTATTCCATCAGCTACCACACTGTGAGACTCAGCAGTTTTACTGTTGTGAGTACTGTGGTGGTTCACACTCCAGTTTTGATTGTCAATCGGGAAACACGCTTGTCTATGAGCAGGTTCCTGATAACAATTATGACTACAACACATATGACTCACAGCCACATCAGTTTTACTGTTGTGAGTATTGTGGAGGTCCTCACTTTAGCTCTGATTGTAAAACAAGGAATCCATTTCCTTGTAACAATTACGACTCTTCGTATCATGACCAACCTCTACAGTACCAAATGAATCAGGCACCACCTCAGCCTGATCCACTTCCTCAAAATCTTCTCCTTGATCTTTTAGATTTAGTGAAAGATTTGAAGGAATGTAAACATTCCCAAGATAATCCAAAATCCATGGAAGAATTGTTAGCTGAAGAGCAGGCTGCTAAATTAAATTCCAAAATTGCGTTTGAAAAATCTATTAGGGAATCAATCGCAAAAGAAAAAGCAGCCAGATCTAGCTCTCAGTTTCGTTTTATTCCTGATGACAGTGATGATGAGGATACACTTGATATCCTTCAATTCTATAAAAATTCATCAAGTTCATCAAATGATATCCCAGCAGTTGAGATTTCATCTCAAACAACTGCTATCACACCCGCAGCTCCCACTCACTCTCTAAACATGGGGGACGAGCATCTTGACACTGTTCCTGAAAAGGAATCGGACGAATTCATAAAGTCTAGTGTTGAGAACCTTGTCCCAATCCCGAGAGAGTCACAGGGAACTTCTGATCATGTGTGTGATTCTCTTTCCCCTCTTGAGTGTTCAAATGATCATTTGGAAACTTTCTCCGATTTTAGCGACGATTGTGCTTCCTATGAAAACATCGAGTATGTTGAGGCATCACTCCACAGTCGATCCCCTTCTTGAGGAGTTCTCCGGTGAACTCACTCACATCAATCCACTCTTTGATTTTGAAGCCGATCTGGGAGAGACTGAAAGTCTCGTTGACAATGATCGATCACTCACTTCTTACCCTAACAGTCCAATAGAGAATGTTGATCACTTTGTTCCCGAAACATTCAAAGCTACTTTCACCAATCCTCTATTTGAATTCAACTCTGAATTCACTTCAATTTCTGAGAATCCACTCTTTGATACTCAGATTGAGGATAGTGATGAGCCCACAATGGAACAAGAGTTCACAATTTCACCTCATGTGAATGATTCTCTTCATAAAGAGTTCTCCGGTGAACTCTCTCATGATATATCTCCTCCGGAACATGATCATTTCTATTTTGATCTTGAGGATGATATTAGCTCGGAGGAAGGTGTACTCTATCATATGAGTATGCTTATTAATGATACTACCTTCACCCTTCCTCCCGATATGTCTACATTTGAGGATGAGGAATGGATCTTGATTGTTATCAAAATCTTTCTTCCTTTCCTCAAATATCTTGTGATTTCTCTTCATCTTCACTCCTTCGGGAATGAAGACACTATCTTTGACCCCGGCATTTTCATTTATCATTTTTGAGCCGGTTCTATGTATATCTCATCGGTGTGGAACTTTCACGTACTTCAATGTTTATCCAAACATCTTGAATGAAAGTCCGATGGAGATTGTTTTTTCCACTTTGCTTCCCCATGAACCAATTAATTCGGGGTCGAGTCAAGCTAGCGACTCGGGAATCAAAAATAGTAGCACACACAATATGGGTTTTCACCCATATTTCTGTCTTCTTTCTCTGTTCTACCACCTAGTGTGGGGGGTTGCCCACATGTTTTCAAAAAAAAAAAAAAAAAAATCCTTTCAAATAATGGCCGTAGTATTTCCCTTTTACGTTCTTTGTTTCGGCATAACAGCCGGTACTTTGAATATTGAGGGCAATATTCATTTCTAGTGTGGGGGGGAATTCTCACGAATTTTATCATGTAATTATACCGCCTAATTCCCCCGTCTTTGGCCATTTTTTTTTTTTTTTTGGAGTAAGTGTTCTACACTTACTCAATTGGTTATCAGTCCACCTTGTCTAATAAACAGAAGGATTGGCTAATCCAGGAGCAAACGGCTCTTGGTAAAGATATCTCAAATCCGTTGACGGCTTGCAATTTGCCCAAAATTGTATGGTATTCAGCTCACCATATCCTAAAAAGTGAAGAGTTGGCTAGCCCGCAAGTTTATGGCTTGTGGTAAAGGCAGTGGAAAACCATAATTGGTAATCAGCTCACCAAAGATAATATTGATAATTTATCTAAGAGTTGGCTAGTCCAGAAGGGTACGCCTTCTGGTAAAGACAAAATCAAATCTGTTGAAAGCTGGTGGTTTGCTCAAAATCACATGGTTATCGGTGTACCATGGTTCTTACTTGAACTGAAACATTTGGCTACTCCAGAAGTAATGGCTTTTGGTAAAGAGTTTCAAATCCATTAAGTTTTTCTCAAAAGATTGCTAGGGACTAGCAATAGTTTAGTGTGGGGGATTGATGAGTGTGTAAATACTCATCATTTTTGGGTCAATCTGAACTGCAAAACGTTTAAAAATGCTCAGAAATACATCAAAACACTGAAAATATTCCAAAATTGCATTTTATACGTTTCAGATGCAAAATGTTTAAAAACAGATGAAAAATGAGCAAAGTTTGCATAATTAGCAGTTTCAGTCCCCCAAGTTTCTAAAATTGTCAAAAATAGTCCCTGAGTCCTAATTTCAAAAGAAAAATCACCAAAGGTCCTTTTAAAATCATAACTTGTCAAAATTAGTCCTTTGGTGAAAAATATAAAAAGTTTGAGAAATTACAAGTTCAGTCCCCCAAGTTTCAGAATTGTCAGAAAATACCCTTAAAGTTTCAAAATTTGGCAATTGTGATCCTTGGATTATTTGAGATGGCAAGATAGGCCCTTGGATCATAAATACAGAAAGTACATGTTTAGTCCCTGGAATTTCAGAGTTTACTCTTTTGGTCCCTAAACTATACCTTGGATCCATATCTTATCCTAAGTCCAAATCCAAAAGCCCAATACCAAATCCAACCCGGTCCAATAAACCAACCCAATACCCACGTTTAAATAAAACAACCCGCCCCCCTTTTCCCTGTCTTCCCGACACCATGTCTGCAACCAGCCACCTCCACCTTGTCCCCCCTACTCCTTTTCTTGTTCCCCCTCCTCACCTACCTGCCAATAGCATTTAATGCCTCTTCTACCCAAGCACTCAATCCCACTGTCAAAATACCCATTTCCCGCCAAAACTGACCAATGGCCAAGATGATCCTAAAGTCATCCAATGGCCTCAAAACCAAGTGGGATTTGCAGAGAGAGAGAGAGAAGAAGACATGTGGGCATATAAAAGAGGAAGAAAGAAGCAAGTTTGAGGTAGTAGTTAGTTTTTTATTTTTTTTTCTAATGTCGTTTTTCAACTTAATGTTTTAGTTTTAGATAAAATGTTGTAATTTTAGTTTCCAGGTATCATATGTAAGTGAAAACATCTTTGTATGTGCTTTTGAGTTTAAATTCAAGTCTTTTATATAAATTCCAAGTTTATTGTTAACTGTGGAAGTTTTCAGTTTCAAAGTTTATGTCCAAGCCTCTAGTAAGCTCATTTTAAAATCAAATAAGCTCATTTAAGCTTATCATAGCCTTTGGTATGCATGTTAACCAGTTTTAAGCAATCTTGTTCCATGGTCAACAAAAGTCAACTGTGAGTTCATTGGGTCTTGAAAATGAAAAAGGGTGATGCAGAGCTTGAATTTGGATTGAGATTGGGTTATTTCATGGATTAGATTAGGATAGTGGTACTTTTGTTTCTTGGCAATCCACTGTGGATAGGACCTTTTGTAAGTGCATTTTCATAATTAATGCATAATCTGAATCTGTGTTTAAATATAGTTCTTACTTGTTTATTTAGTTCTAATTAAGGTATTTAGACTTAGTGTGATCAATAAATCATGTTGGTTTAGCAAGTTGTTCAGTTTTTAGTTCATAGCAGTAGTATAAGGTGTGTTTGGTTTTGTAGCTCTATCTGTCTTTTAGGTGTATGCAGTGGATAACTCTGTTGGTTCATGCTTGTTGAATCCATTTGAACTTATAACTGTCATAGTTTTGTGCTTGTACACTCTCAAAAGTCAAAATCATCTAATCTGTCCTTAATTCTTTAACTGTTAAGGTTTTATAAAAGCTAAAAGCTTGTTTTGTGTTCACAAATCATAAACATAGCTTTCAGTGACTTCATTTCATCATAATACATCATAATCAATCCAAAAATTAGCTTCAAATTTCATTTTGGTCAAATAATCTCAACTGCTCAAAAAGTCAAAATATTGAAAAACCCGTTTTGGGTCCAAATGCAAAGATTTTTCTTGGATTCATTTCTAAGCCAATTTCAGTAAAACTTGTTGCTTTAAAAAGTTCAACTGGTCTCTTTTCTTGTTAGCATTTTTGTAGAATTTTACAATTTTTATAAAAGCTTCAAACAAGCTGGTCTTTAGGGTCTTAATTGCCCTGTGCCAAAACTCAGCTTAAGCTGAGTTTTCTCAATCCTTTGCAGATCTTGCACAGAGATCAAATCAGCTCATCATGGTCTGATATTTGGTTTATAGTTAGCCACCCTGTTGTAGTGTAGGTCTCCACATTTGGATTTTGGTTTCTAGCTTATTTGTGTGCTTAATTTTCTGCTTAAACCTAGTACCCTCTCACTGTTTTTGTGCAAATAATCTCAAATAAGCAAATCTGTGCATCTTGCAATTCAGAGGTTATGGCTTATTGTTTTTAGTTGCATTTTGGTTATATTAGCATAGTAGAACTTCTGTTCCAGTGTGGTGCTTGTTTGTGTTCTTTTGGCTTATCCAAGTGCTTATTTATAAGCACTTGGCACATCAGTTCCTTATTTCTCCACACAAGCACCTGTTTTTCCAATTTTCCTAGCTTCCTAATATTATTTTAGAGTTTTCCTGAAATTTTCATATTTTTCTAAGCTTGTTTGCTATTTTTCTTAATTTAAATTAGTTTTTAAGCACTTTTAAATAGCATTTAATACAAAAAATTAAGAAAAGCTTCCAAAAAATAATTTTTCATTTTTATTAAGTTAAGATAAATATAAAAAGACAAAAAAATATTTTTCTAGATTTTTCTTAGTTAAATTTGTATTTTTAAATAATTTAAATAGTTTTAAATAGTATTTAATTCCTAGAAAATAGAAAAATATTCAGAAAAATACAAAAATAGTTTTGAAAATTCTTTTTTGTCATTTTAGACTTTTCCAAGTCATAATTTTATTTTTCTAGCTCTATTTCCTATTTTCTTGTATTTTAGGTAATTATTAAATAGTTAAAAGTAGTTTTTAATTTATAATAATTAGGTAACTAGTTATAAAAATAATTTTCCTTTTCTATAAATTTTCTTTTATCATTAGGTTTGTAAAAATGTATTTTTCATATTTTTAGGACTTTTATTTCTTAGATTTCACTTTTTATTTTGTTTACGTAATTTTATTTTAAACGTAAGTTTTAAGTTTTAAACGTTCATCATATTAAAAATAGTGATAGCGTTTATTTAATAGATTTTATCTTTTTAAATTTCTTTAATTTACATTTTAGCCCTTGTAGTTTATGTCCTTTTTCCTTAGTTATAATAAATCACAAATCTCCCTTTTCCGTTCAAATCTCCCGATCACTATACGTTTGATAATCCATTGCATAGCTCGCTGGGACATAACGACCCGGGGAAACACTATACTCCTCAGATCTTCATTGCATTCGTGCTTAGGCAGTTTTAAGCTTATTACGGTCTGCCATTCACAAGTGGCCGGCTTGAGTGATTTAGCTTGACTGTTCTGGTGCGCAATCAAATTTTTGATTTATAAAATGATGTCTACTAGTAAAAGTAAGTTCGCCTAGCCTATTTTCCAAAATGTCCAACCGTTCGTCAAGCGGAGTTGTAATAAATAAAATATAGTCACTCAAACTTCGCCGAAAACCACCCTTAAACCATATTTTGGGCACAAGTACCATACTTTACCTATATTTTTCTCCATGATCGAGACCTCTAGGATGAAAACTTAAATGCTAAAACTTTGAGATAATGATATAAGTTTCCCAAAACCGTTGAGTTTGTTTCCTAACACTCGATGTGCACCATTTTACGACTAGCTTTTCGAGGCTATTTAGTCACTTTCATGAAAATTCCAACGACATTATTTTACGACGAAAGGTTATAATTTCATAATAAATCACTAAATGATTATCGTAGGATATCGTTTCAACGTAAATACTTGTAAAGTAATTTATAAGTTGTCAAGACTTTATAAGATTATTTTTTTTGACGATAAACTTTATTTTCAAAAGTGTACAAGTGGTATGGATATCGTATGAGTTTGCATGCACGACATTGTTTCATGACTTATATTAGAGCATATTATTCATAATAGGTCGCGGTTAGAGTGTTGCGTCTCATTTCTGTGCATCCACTCTGTCATAATAACTATTGCCACAGGTGAGTAATCACATCCCCCTTTTTACCGTTTTTACTATATTTTGGGGCGAAATGCATGAACCATTCTTGAGCTAAATTGATTACTACTTTTATTAACTTGTTTGACTTAATATTGAATCTTTTGACTATTTTGAACTTGTTTGACTTAATATTGTACCTTTGACTATTTTGAACTTTTGAACTCGACTTAAACGCTTGAACTTAAATACGGACTTATGACTTGTTTGAACTTATTAAACCGTACGTGCGATGACCTCGACCTAAAGTCTCCCATGATCGGAGCATCACTATAAAGTCTCCCATGTTCGGAGCATCACTATAAAGTCTCGCCTTATTGGTGGAGCGTACAAAGTCTCCCTTGTTCGGAGCAATCTTAAGCCTCCCCGGTCCGGAGCAGAATGTCTCCCTATGGGAACGGAGCATTTTCAATCTAAGTCTCCCTTGTTCGAGCAAAGGCAAATTCTCCCATGTTCGAGTGTTCTTAATTGTATATAATAGTTGTATGATGTACTAGTCGTACATTCGCATTGTTAGTCTCCTATTAGTAGGTAGTATGGATAGCGCTATTAGAGGTCGGCCAACCTCTCGTCCACTATGTTACGGGACGCATATTATTTATTCTAGGGGCTTTTCCTGGCATACATTATTATATACGTGGTACTATATTGTGAACTATTATGACCATTTATACTTGACTACTTGACACGCTATATTTTGTGCAATGGGTTGTGAACACACAGGTTGCAAGTTTTGTATGGGCGGAACTTGGAACTGAGTGGATTTACCATGCCATTGCTTTGTGGACCATTTCTGATGACCGAACCTTTGAATCTCTCTTACGAGTTTCTTATTTTACGAAACGTGTATACTCACCAACTATTTTCATAGTTGACCCGTTTTTCTCTCATGCATTTCAGGTGATCGTTAGTAAGCTTTTCTACCAGGTGTTGCATAATGAAGTTTTCACTTGTCACTACAAATCGTTATGTAATAAAACGCAATATTTTGGGATCTAAACTTTGTAATATATTTACCGATGTCGGCTAAACTGGTTTTGTAATGGTGTACTCTTTCTTTTGAATCTTAACGTTGGTATGTTCTATTATCTTGTGCTTATGTTGTTTTCCGTTACACCTCGTGTTTCCGCCTTCGGCGAGGGTGTGACACATTGGCATCAGAGCCAAAGGTTATAGAGAATGCCGATTTTTCAAAAATAAAAATCACAGCTATAACCGGAATAAAGTTTTATTAAACATCGAACATCATCCGAGTCAACTAGTCCTATCGTTGCATCGTTACTCATAAATTATACATAGCCTGGTCAACTATGTCTAATTTATGAAGAACCATGCAATGATAAGAGTGGTAGTTTTAAATCATGTTTAGTCGAGTCTTAAGAGTCTGGTCACCTGAAACTGCATTGGTCGGGTGGGTATGCATAACATGGTTTTATATTCACGTTTACGTTACTGTACCTGGTTTATACCTTCTCTTTTCCATCTTTCGACTTGTTAGACATAGCATGTCTCTGTTCCTGTCATATTTCGATCACTATAACACACATTACCACCGTTCTAAACATCATCTGCCTTCGTTCGCATGTCGTTTACTCAACCCGATGTTTTGGTCCACTGCAGGATCATGGCTGCAAGAAACACACGCTCAGGAGTCAACAACAACGCCAATTCAAATAGCAATGTCAACCTAAACAACAATGACAATCCAAACAACAACGCGACTGGAATAGCGGATCTACTCACCCAAATTATAACGCACCTTGATGCTAGACGAACCAACGTCGGAGAAGGTACTTCAAACACTGGTCATGGATGCAGCTACAAGACTTTCATGACATGCAAGCCGATGGAATTTCATGGTACCGAGGGTGCCATTGGATTGCTAACATGGTTCGACAATGTTGAGTCGAAACTTAGTATCACGAAATGTGCTGAAGGAAACAAGGTTGAGTTCTCTGCTGGTCTACTACAGGGTCGAGCATTGACCTGGTGGAACAACCAACTGCAGACTAGAGGAAGAGGGGCTGCAAATGCGTTATCTTGGGAGGCATTTAAGAAACTACTAACTGATGAGTACTGCAGAAAAGATGAAGTGCAGAAGCTGGAAGCGGAATTTTGGAATCATTTGATGGTTGGAGTAGAAGTCGACAAGTACACGATCCGTTTCCACGAGTTAACTAGGATGGTTCCTCACATGGTTTCCACTGTGGAGAAGTTGATCGACCGATATATATGGGGATTGATACCGGAAATTAGGAGGTACGTCACCTCGTCGAACCCAACCACTCTACAAGCCGCTGTGGGCATGGCGTATCGCTTAACAAATGATGTGATCAGGTCTGGAGAACTAACAAAAGCAAACGACAATGGACGAAAGTGACAAGATGATCATCAGGGAAGTCGAGACCAGGACCAGCAAAACAAGAGGCAGCGAATAACCAGAAACTACAGAGCAATAACTCAAGGGACCAAAAGATATGCAGGTCCACATCCTATGTACACTCGATGTAACTATCACCACTCAGGAGACTGCCCAAGGTGCGAAAAATGTGGACAGACACGCCACTTCGCGCAAAATTGCTCAAACAGGACTGGCAATCAAGGAAAAAGGTCAGCATGTTATGAGTGTGGAAGTCTGGATCACCTTCGGAATACCTGTCCAAAGTTGAAAAGAACTCCCAACCAAGGAGGTAATCGTCCAAACCTGGCGTTGGCAATTGAAGGCCCACAAGATCAGAACATTGAAGTCCCCCCCGCACGTGGTCGAGCATTCTATCTGGGTACCGAGGAAGCCCGCAACGCGTAACGGGTACATTCTTTCGAACAACTACCTTATTTCTGTACGACATGATTTTGAGTGCATAACTTCCTTCCAATTTTTACCACGTTCACGACATTGATTAATTTGAGACCTATCGATATTGACTTTAGTTGTAAATTATGTTGTTAATTTGATTTGTGTAAGAAAATCCAAGAACGAACGGATCTTTCAAAAGACTTCATTCAAGGATGTTGAATCCAATCATACTAACAACTTGTTTCCTAGCTTGACCTAGTGACAGTTCTTGTTTGATGAGTTGCGAAAATCAAGCTAAGAGTCAAGTTTTTACTCAAAAGGTCTTTTGAGGGATACGTTCGGTGTTGGGTAAGTTTACCCTATCAAATCTAATCACGGGCATGTATTTAGTTGGATGAGGAACCCATATGCATGAACATTGACGTGATCATTTAGACTATTTGTACGAGCATGAACTTTTAGAACCTTTGTCGCGGTTCGGACTATAGTTATCATTAATTGAATCACGAGGACGTGATTCCACTGACATGGGAAGAATGTCACAATTCTCAATTTCCGGTCATTTCTCAAACTCAATATTCATCATATTAGTTCATGCATGGTTTTGCATTTCACATTAAACGCATAATTTCTTATTAAATAAACGCTATCGCGTAATTAATTATTTTGAACATTTGATCCGACACTTCCAAAAATTATCCCGATATATTTTTATACTTATATTAAGATTATAAAAATAAGATTATGAGTTTACCCGGTGTTTTAAATTTATTTTGTATATAAATTGTTATATTTATATATTTACGACGGTTTTCGTAAATTCAACTCGATAAATATTTATTCACTCAATGCTTGTGAGAAATGTATTTCTATAATTTTTATGACATCGTTATATTTTATTTTGTCCCGTTAAAATCGATTTCTAGCTAACGCTACATTTAATACTTAATTATATATACAATATATATATATTATACTTGACATATAAAACATTGAATCAAAAAAAAAAAAAAAAAAAAAATGTAACATGTCCCTTTCCATTCAACCTTGTCGACACAAATAGGATGACACACACAATTTGTGTACCAAATATCTTCAAGATACACTAAGACTTACATATGTTTAATATATTCTAGTTGATAACACATACCAACATAATATCAAGGTGAAGATCAAAACATACTCTCTCTTTTTCTCTCATACAAATCGTCCAAGGCAAGAAACACAAGAGAAACCAAAAATTTTCTAGCTCAAGTGTTCATCATGTTCTAGTAGTGATCTATGTCAAGGTTTTGAAATAATACACTTATAGATTAATAAGGTTTTCATCATTTTCTTTCACATAATCATTCAAGTAAGCATTCCATGATCTTTATAACTCTTTCATATTCATATTTATGTTATTTCATCATTCTTGCAAGAAAACATGCATGTTGCATATGAATCTATACCACTTTTAATGTTTTTATTACTTATAATTAGTATATATCCTCCTATAATTATCCCTTGAAACTTATCATTTTTGATTTTGTCTAGGAACCCATGACACCCTAAGAAGGTGTATGGTAGGTTTAGAATAGCTTTGGCGTTGATTTGAATTAGTTAGAATAGGTTTTGCGCGAGAAAAACTCATTTCGACAAATTTATTTAGAGGTCTGATCTTATTTTCGAATTCTGGAATTCTCGACAGTAGGTAAAAATTTTTGGGCTAGATATTTGGAAAATATACTTTAAAACTAAAACGTGGCCGCTTGAACGGGTTAAAACGGAGCTATAACGAAAAAGTTATGCTATTTTCAAGTTTGACGACGAAAACTATTAATTTCAGAAATTTCAGCATGTTACTATCACTTTTTACGAGTCAAAAATGAGGCTTAAGCGTTATTAAATGTGTCGACTTATCAAAAATATATTAGTATACCTTAATACGAATCTAAGGATGTAGAAAACGTAGAAAACGGACTTGTAATGATTAAATTACACGCGTTAAACAAAGTTGCCGTAACTTTATTATATAAGCAAAATTAATATATTTCTATTAGACACATACTACGGCAACGAAGGACCATGTTGAGGGTCGTTTTTAACATGGATGTAGTACATTTTATAAAATGATGTCTACTAGTGAAAGTAAGTTCGCCTAGCCTATTTTCCAAAATGTCCAACCGTTCGTCAAGCGGAGTTGTAATAAATAAAATATAGTCACTCAAACTTCGCCGAAAACCACCCTTAAACCATATTTTGGGCACAAGTACCATACTTTACCTATATTTTTCTCCATGATCGAGACCTCTAGGATGAAAACTTAAATGCTAAAACTTTGAGATAATGATATAAGTTTCCCAAAACCGTTGAGTTTGTTTCCTAACACTCGATGTGCACCATTTTACGACTAGCTTTTCGAGGCTATTTAGTCACTTTCATGAAAATTTCAACGACATTATTTTACGACGAAAGGTTATAATTTCATAATAAATCACTAAATGATTATCGTAGGATATCGTTTCAACGTAAATACTTGTAATGTAATTTATAAGTTGTCAAGACTTTATAAGATTATTTTTTTTGACGATAAGCTTTATTTTCAAAAGTGTACAAGTGGTATAGATATCGTATGAGTTTGCATGCACGACATTGTTTCATGACTTATATTAGAGCATATTATTCATAATAGGTCGCGGTTAGAGTGTTGCGTCTCATTTCTGTGCATCCACTCTGTCATAATAACTATTGCCACAGGTGAGTAATCACATCCCCCTTTTTACCGTTTTTACTATATTTTGGGGCGAAATGCATGACCCATTCTTGAGCTAAATTGATTACTACTTTTATTAACTTGTTTGATTTAATATTGAATCTTTTGACTATTTTGAACTTGTTTGACTTAATATTGTACCTTTGACTATTTTGAACTTTTGAACTCGACTTAAACGCTTGAACTTAAATACGGACTTATGACTTGTTTGAACTTATTAAACCGTACGTGCGATGACCTCGACCTAAAGTCTCCCATGATCGGAGCATCACTATAAAGTCTCCCCTGTTCGGAGCATCACTATAAAGTCTCGCCTTATTGGTGGAGCGTACAAAGTCTCCCTTGTTCGGAGCAATCTTAAGCCTCCCCGGTCCGGAGTAGAATGTCTCCCTATGGGAACGGAGCATTTTCAATCTAAGTCTCCCTTGTTCGGAGCAGTGCAAATTCTCCCATGTTCGGAGTGTTCTTAATTGTATATTAATAGTTGTATGATGTACTGTTCAGTACATTCGTATTGTTAGTCTCCTATTAGTAGGTAGTATGGATAGCGATATTAGAGGTCGGCCAACCTCTCGTCCACTATGTTACGGGACGCATATTATTTATTCTAGGGGCTTTTCCTGGCATACATTATTATATACGTGGTACTATATTGTGAACTATTATGACCATTTATACTTGACTACTTGACACGCTATATTTTGTGCAATGGGTTGTGAACACAGGTTGCAAGTTTTGTATGGGCGGAACTTGGAACTGAGTGGATTTACCATGCCATTGCTTTGTGGACCATTTCTGATGACCGAACCTTTGAATCTCTCTTACGAGTTTCTTATTTTACGAAACGTGTATACTCACCAACTATTTTCATAGTTGACCCGTTTTTCTCTCATGCATTTCAGGTGATCGTTAGTAAGCTTTTCTACCGGTGTTGCATAATGAAGTTTTCACTTGTCACTACAAATCGTTATGTAATAAAACGCAATATTTTGGGATCTAAACTTTGTAATATATTTACCGATGTCGGCTAAACTGGTTTTGTAATGGTGTACTCTTTCTTTTGAATCTTAACGTTGGTATGTTCTATTATCTTGTGCTTATGTTCTTTTCCGTTACACCTCGTGTTTCCGCCTCCGGCGAGGGTGTGACACATTGGCATCAGAGCCAAAGGTTATAGAGAATGCCGATTTTTCAAAAATAAAAATCACGCTATAACCGGAATAAAGTTTTATTAAACATCGAACATCATCCGAGTCAACTAGTCCTATCGTTGCATCGTTACTCATAAATTATACATAGCTCGGTCAACTATGTCTAATTCATGAAGAACCATGCAATGATAAGAGTGGTAGTTTTAAATCATGTTTAGTCGAGTCTTTAAGAGTCCGGTCACCAAACGCATTGGTCGGGTGGGTATGCATAGCATGGTTTTATATTCACGTTTACGTCTTGTACCTGGTTTATACCTTCTCTTTTCCATCTTTCGACTTGTTAGACATAGCATGTCTCTGTTCCTGTCATATTTCGATCACTATAACACACATTACCACCGTTCTAAACATCATCTGCCTTCGTTCGCATGTCGTTTACTCAACCCGATGTTTTGGTCCATTGCAGGATCATGGCTGCAAGAAACACACGCTCAGGAGTCAACAACAACGCCAATTCAAATAGCAATGTCAACCTAAACAACAATGACAATCCAAACAACAACGCGATCGGAATAGCGGATCTACTCACCCAAATTATAACGCACCTTGATGCTAGACGAACCAACGTCGGAGAAGGTACTTCAAACACTGGTCATGGATGCAGCTACAAGACTTTCATGACATGCAAGCCGATGGAATTTCATGGTACCGAGGGTGCCATTGGATTGCTAACATGGTTCGACAATGTTGAGTCGAAACTTAGTATCACGAAATGTGCTGAAGGAAACAAGGTTGAGTTCTCTGGGTCTACTACTGGGTCGAGCATTGACTTGGTGGAACAACCAACTGCAGACTAGAGGAAGAGGGGCTGCAAATGCGTTATCTTGGGAGGCATTTAAGAAACTACTAACTGATGAGTACTGCAGAAAAGATGAAGTGCGTAAGCTGGAAGCGAATTTTGGAATCATTTGATGGTTGAGTAGAAGTCGAAAAGTACACGATCCGTTTCCACGAGTTAACTAGGATGGTTCCTCACATGGTTTCCACTGTGGAGAAGTTGATCGACCGATATATATGGGGATTGATACCGAAATTAGGAGGTACGTCACCTCGTCGAACCCAACCACTCTACAAGCCGCTGTGGGCATGGCGTATCGCTTAACAAATGATGTGATCAGGTCTGGAGAACTAACAAAAGCAAACGACAATGGACGAAAGCGACAGGATGATCATCGGGGAAGTCGAGACCGGGACCAAGAAAACAAGAGGCAAATAATAACCGAAACTACAGAGCAATAACTCAAGGGACCAAAGATATGCAGTCCACATCCTATGTGTACTCGATGTAACTATCACCACTCAGGAGACTGCCCAAGGTGCGACAAATGTGGACAGATAGGCCACTTCGCGCAAAATTGCTCAAACAGGACTGGCAACCAAGGAAAAAGGTCAGCATGTTACGAGTGTGGAAGTCTGGATCACCTTCGGAATACCTGTCCAAAGTTGAAAAGAACTCCAAACCATGGAGGTAATCATCCAAACCTGGCGTTGGCAATAGAAGGCCCACAAGATCAGAACATTGAAGTCCCCCCCGCACGTGGTCGAGCATTCTATCTGGGTACCGAGGAAGCCCGCAACGCGTAACGGGTACATTCTTTCGAACAACTACCTTATTTCTGTACGACATGATTTTGAGTGCATAACTTCCTTCCAATTTTTACCACGTTCACGACATTGATTAATTTGAGACCTATCGATATTGACTTTAGTTGTAAATTATGTTGTTAATTTGATTTGTGTAAGAAAATCCAAGAACGAACGGATCTTTCAAAAGACTTCATTCAAGGATGTTGAATCCAATCATACTAACAACTTGTTTCCTAGCTTGACCTAGTGACAGTTCTTGTTTGATGAGTTGCGAAAATCAATCTAAGAGTCAAGTTTTTACTCAAAAGGTCTTTTGAGGGATACGTTCGGTGTTGGGTAAGTTTACCCTATCAAATCTAATCACGGGCATGTATTTAGTTGGATGAGGAACCCATATGCATGAACATTGACGTGATCATTTAGACTATTTGTACGAGCATGAACTTTTAGAACCTTTGTCGCGGTTCGGACTATAGTTATCATTAATTGAATCACGAGGACGTGATTCCGCTGACATGGGAAGAATGTCACAATTCTCAATTTCCGTTCATTTCTCAAACTCAATATTCATCATATTAGTTCATGCATTGTTTTGCATTTCACATTAAACGCATAATTTCTTATTAAATAAACGCTATCGCGTAATTAATTATTTTGAACATTTGATCCGACACTTCCAAAAATTATCCCAATATATTTTTATACTCATATTAAGATTATAAAAATAATATTATGAGTTTACCGGTGTTTTAAATTTATTTTGTATATAAATTGTTATATTTATATATTTACGACGGTTTTCGTAAATTCAACTCGATAAATATTTATTCACTCAATGCTTGTGAGAAATGTATTTCTATAATTTTTATGACATCGTTATATTTTATTTTGTCCCGTTAAAATCGATTTCTAGCTAACGCTACATTTAATACTTAATTATATATACAATATATATATTATACTTGACATATAAAACATTGAATCAAAAAAAAAAAAAAAAAAAAAAAATGTAACATTTCCCTTTCTATTCAACCTTGTCGACACAAATAGGATGACACACACAATTTGTGTACCAAATATCTTCAAGATACACTAAGACTTACATATGTTTAATATATTCTAGTTGATAACACATACCAACATAATATCAAGGTGAAGATCAAAACATACTCTCTTTTTCTCTCATACAAATCGTCCAAGGCAAGAAACACAAGAGAAACCAAAAATTTTCTAGCTCAAGTGTTCATCATGTTCTAGTAGTGATCTATGTCAAGGTTTTGAAATAATACACTTATAGATTAATAAGGTTTTCATCATTTTCTTTCACATAATCATTCAAGTAAGCATTCCATGATCTTTATAACTCTTTCATATTCATATTTATGTTATTTCATCATTCTTGCAAGAAAACATGCATGTTGCATATGAATCTATACCACTTTTAATGTTTTTATTACTTATAATTAGTATATATCCTCCTATAATTATCCCTTGAAACTTATCATTTTTGATGTTGTCTAGGAACCCATGACACCCTAAGAAGGTGTATGGTAGGTTTAGAATAGCTTTGGCGTTGATTTGAATTGGTTAGAATATGTTTTGCGCGAGAAAAACTCATTTCGACAAATTTATTTAGAGGTCTGATCTTATTTTCGAATTCTGGAATTCTCGACAGTAGGTAAAAATTTTTGGGCTAGATATTTGGAAAATATACTTTAAAACGAAAACGTGGCCGCTTGAACGGGTTAAAACGGAGCTATAACGAAAAAGTTATGCTATTTTCAAGTTTGACGACGAAAACTATTAATTTCAGAAATTTCAGCATGTTAATATCACTTTTTACGAGTCAAAAATGAGGCTTAGCGTTATGAAATGTGTCGACTTATCAAAAATATATTAGTATACCTTAATGCGAATCTAAGGATGTAGAAAACGTAGAAAACGGACTTGGAATGATTAAATTACACGCGTTAAACAAAGTTGCCGTAACTTTATTATATAAGCAAAATTAATATATTTCTATTAGACACATACTACGGCAACGAAGGACCATGTTGAGGGTTGTTTTTAACATGGATGTAGTACATTTTATAAAATGATGTCTACTAGTAAAAGTAAGTTCGCCTAGCCTATTTTCCAAAATGTCCAACCGTTCGTCAAGCGGAGTTGTAATAAATAAAATATAGTCACTCAAACTTCGTCGAAAACCACCCTTAAACCATATTTTGGGCACAAGTACCATACTTTACCTATATTTTTCTCCATGATCGAGACCTCTAGGATGAAAACTTAAATGCTAAAACTTTGAGATAATGATATAAGTTTCCCAAAACCGTTGAGTTTGTTTCCTAACACTCGATGTGCACCATTTTACGACTAGCTTTTCGAGGCTATTTAGTCACTTTCATGAAAATTTCAACGACATTATTTTACGACGAAAGGTTATAATTTCATAATAAATCACTAAATGATTATCGTAGGATATCGTTTCAAAGTAAATACTTGTAAATTAATTTATAAGTTGTCAAGACTTTATAAGATTATTTTTCGACGATAAACTTTATTTTCAAAAGTGTACAAGTGGTATGGATATCGTATGAGTTTGCATGCACGACATTGTTTCATGACTTATATTAGAGCATATTATTCATAATAGGTCGCGGTTAGAGTGTTGCGTCTCATTTCTGTGCATCCACTCTGTCATAATAACTATTGCCACAGGTGAGTAATCACATCCCCCTTTTTACCGTTTTACTATATTTTGGGGCGAAATGCATGAACCATTCTTGAGCTAAATTGATTACTACTTTTATTAACTTGTTTGACTTAATATTGAATCTTTTGACTATTTTGAACTTGTTTGACTTAATATTGTACCTTTGACTATTTTAAACTTTTGAACTCGACTTAAACGCTTGAACTTAAATACGGACTTATGACTTGTTTGAACTTATTAAACCGTACGTGCGATGACCTCGACCTAAAGTCTCCCATGATCGGAGCATCACTATAAAGTCTCCCCTGTTCGGAGCATCACTATAAAGTCTCGCCTTATTGGTGGAGCGTACAAAGTCTCCCTTGTTCGGAGCAATCTTAAGCCTCCCCGGTCCGGAGTAGAATGTCTCCCTATGGGAACGGAGCATTTTCAATCTAAGTCTCCCTTGTTCGGAGCAGTGCAAATTCTCCCATGTTCGGAGTGTTCTTAATTGTATATTAATAGTTGTATGATGTACTGTTCGTACATTCGCATTGTTAGTCTCCTATTAGTAGGTAGTATGGATAGCGATATTAGAGGTCGGCCAACCTCTCGTCCACTATGTTACGGGACGCATATTATTTATTCTAGGGGCTTTTCCTGGCATACATTATTATATACGTGGTACTATATTGTGAACTATTATGACCATTTATACTTGACTACTTGACACGCTATATTTTGTGCAATGGGTTGTGAACACACAGGTTGCAAGTTTTGTATGGGCGGAACTTGGAACTGAGTGGATTTACCATGCCATTGCTTTGTGGACCATTTCTGATGACCGAACCTTTGAATCTCTCTTACGAGTTTCTTATTTTACGAAACGTGTATACTCACCAACTATTTTCATAGTTGACCCGTTTTTCTCTCATGCATTTCAGGTGATCGTTAGTAAGCTTTTCTACCAGGTGTTGCATAATGAAGTTTTCACTTGTCACTACAAATCGTTATGTAATAAAACGCAATATTTTGGGATCTAAACTTTGTAATATATTTACCGATGTCGGCTAAACTGGTTTTGTAATGGTGTACTCTTTCTTTTGAATCTTAACGTTGGTATGTTCTATTATCTTGTGCTTATGTTCTTTTCCGTTACACCTCGTGTTTCCGCCTCCGGCGAGGGTGTGACACATTGGCATCAGAGCCAAAGGTTATAGAGAATGCCGATTTTTCAAAAATAAAAATCACAGCTATAACCGGAATAAAGTTTTATTAAACATCGAACATCATCCGAGTCAACTAGTCCTATCGTTGCATCGTTACTCATAAATTATACATAGCCTGGTCAACTATGTCTAATTTATGAAGAACCATGCAATGATAAGAGTGGTAGTTTTAAATCATGTTTAGTCGAGTCTTTAAGAGTCTGGTCACCTGAAACTGCATTGGTCGGGTGGGTATGCATAGCATGGTTTTATATTCACGTTTACGTTACTGTACCTGGTTTATACCTTCTCTTTTCCATCTTTCGACTTGTTAGACATAGCATGTCTCTGTTCCTGTCATATTTCGATCACTATAACACACATTACCACCGTTCTAAACATCATCTGCCTTCGTTCGCATGTCGTTTACTCAACCCGATGTTGGTCCACTGCAGGATCATGGCTGCAAGAAACACACGCCAGAGTCAACAACAACGCCAATTCAAATAGCAATGTCAACCTAAACAACAATGACAATCCAAACAACAACGCGACTGGAATAGCGGATCTACTCACCCAAATTATAACGCACCTTGATGCTAGACGAACCAACGTCGGAGAAGGTACTTCAAACACTGGTCATGGATGCAGCTACAAGACTTTCATGACATGCAAGCCGATGGAATTTCATGGTACCGAGGGTGCCATTGGATTGCTAACATGGTTCGACAATGTTGAGTCGAAACTTAGTATCACGAAATGTGCTGAAGGAAACAAGGTTGAGTTCTCTGCTGGTCTACTACAGGGTCGAGCATTGACCGGGTGGAACAACCAACTGCAGACTAGAGGAAGAGGGGCTGCAAATGCGTTATCTTGGGAGGCATTTAAGAAACTACTAACTGATGAGTACCGAGAAAAGATGAAGTGCAGAAGCTGGAAGCGGAATTTTGGAATCATTTGATGGTTGGAGTAGAAGTCGACAAGTACACGATCCGTTTCCACGAGTTAACTAGGATGGTTCCTCACATGGTTTCCATGTGAGAAGTTGATCGACCATATATATGGGGATTGATACGGAAATTAGGAGGTACGCCACCTCGTCGAACCCAACCACTCTACAAGCCGCTGTGGGTATGGCGATCGCTTAACAAATGATGTAATCAGGTCTGGAGAACTAACAAAAGCAAACGACAATGGACGAAAGCGACAGGATGATCATCAGTGGAAGTCGAGACCAGACCAGCAAAACAAGAGGCGCGAATAACCGAAACTACAGAGCAATAACTCAAGGGACCAAAAGATATGCAGGTCCACATCCTATGTGCACTCGATGTAACTATCACCACTCAGGCGACTGCCCAAGGTGCGACAAATGTGGACAGACAGGCCACTTCGCGCGAAATTGCTCAAACAGGACTGGCAATCAAGGAAGAAGGTCAGCATGTTATGAGTGTGGAAGTCCGGATCACCTTCGAATACTGGCCCAAAGTTGAAAAGAACTCCAAACCATGGAGGTAATCATCCAAACCTGGCGTTGGCAATAGAAGGCCCACAAGATCAGAACATTGAAGTCCCCCCCCGCACGTGGTCGAGCATTCTATCTGGGTACTGAGGAAGCCCGCAACGCGTAATGGGTACATTCTTTCGAACAACTACCTTATTTCTGTACGACATGATTTTGAGTGCATAACTTCCTTCCAATTTTTACCACGTTCACGACATTGATTAATTTGAGACCTATCGATATTGACTTTAGTTGTAAATTATGTTGTTAATTTGATTTGTGTAAGAAAATCCAAGAACGAACGGATCTTTCAAAAGACTTCATTCAAGGATGTTGAATCCAATCATACTAACAACTTGTTTCCTAGCTTGACCTAGTGACAGTTCTTGTTTGATGAGTTGCGAAAATCAATCTAAGAGTCAAGTTTTTACTCAAAAGGTCTTTTGAGGGATACGTTCGGTGTTGGGTAAGTTTACCCTATCAAATCTAATCACGGGCATGTATTTAGTTGGATGAGGAACCCATATGCATGAACATTGACGTGATCATTTAGACTATTTGTACGAGCATGAACTTTTAGAACCTTTGTCGCGGTTCGGACTATAGTTATCATTAATTGAATCACGAGGACGTGATTCCACTGACATGGGAAGAATGTCACAATTCTCAATTTCTGGTCATTTCTCAAACTCAATATTCATCATATTAGTTCATGCATTGTTTTGCATTTCACATTAAACGCATAATTTCTTATTAAATAAACGCTATCGCGTAATTAATTATTTTGAACATTTGATCCGACACTTCCAAAAATTATCCCGATATATTTTTATACTTATATTAAGATTATAAAAATAAGATTATGAGTTTACCCGGTGTTTTAAATTTATTTTGTATATAAATTGTTATATTTATATATTTACGACGGTTTTCGTAAATTCAACTCGATAAATATTTATTCACTCAATGCTTGTGAGAAATGTATTTCTATAATTTTTATGACATCGTTATATTTTATTTTGTCCCGTTAAAATCGATTTCTAGCTAACGCTACATTTAATACTTAATTATATATACAATATATATATTATACTTGACATATAAAACATTGAATCAAAAAAAAAAAAAAAAATGTAATATGTCCCTTTCCATTCAACCTTGTCGACACAAATAGGATGACACACACAATTTGTGTACCAAATATCTTCAAGATACACTAAGACTTACATATGTTTAATATATTCTAGTTGATAACACATACCAACATAATATCAAGGTGAAGATCAAAACATACTCTCTCTTTTTCTCTCATACAAATCGTCCAAGGCAAGAAACACAAGAGAAACCAAAAATTTTCTAGCTCAAGTGTTCATCATGTTCTAGTAGTGATCTATGTCAAGGTTTTGAAATAATACACTTATAGATTAATAAGGTTTTCATCATTTTCTTTCACATAATCATTCAAGTAAGCATTCCATGATCTTTATAACTCTTTCATATTCATATTTATGTTATTTCATCATTCTTGCAAGAAAACATGCATGTTGCATATGAATCTATACCACTTTTAATGTTTTTATTACTTATAATTAGTATATATCCTCCTATAATTATCCCTTGAAACTTATCATTTTTGATGTTGTCTAGGAACCCATGACACCCTAATAAGGTGTATGGTAGGTTTAGAATAGCTTTGGCGTTGATTTGAATTGGTTAGAATAGGTTTTGCGCGAGAAAAACTCATTTCGACAAATTTATTTAGAGGTCTGATCTTATTTTCGAATTCTGGAATTCTCGACAGTAGGTAAAAATTTTTGGGCTAGATATTTGGAAAATATACTTTAAAACGAAAACGTGGCCGCTTGAACGGGTTAAAACGGAGCTATAACGAAAAAGTTATGCTATTTTCAAGTTTGACGACGAAAACTATTAATTTCAGAAATTTCAGCATGTTACTATCACTTTTTACGAGTCAAAAATGAGGCTTAAGCGTTATTAAATGTGTCGACTTATCAAAAATATATTAGTATACCTTAATGCGAATCTAAGGATGTAGAAAACGTAGAAAACGGACTTGGAATGATTAAATTACACGCGTTAAACAAAGTTGCCGTAACTTTATTATATAAGCAAAATTAATATATTTCTATTAGACACATACTACGGCAACGAAGGACCATGTTGAGGGTTGTTTTTAACATGGATGTAGTACATTTTATAAAATGATGTCTACTAGTAAAAGTAAGTTCGCCTAGCCTATTTTCCAAAATGTCCAACCGTTCGTCAAGCGGAGTTGTAATAAATAAAATATAGTCACTCAAACTTCGTCGAAAACCACCCTTAAACCATATTTTGGGCACAAGTACCATACTTTACCTATATTTTTCTCCATGATCGAGACCTCTAGGATGAAAACTTAAATGCTAAAACTTTGAGATAATGATATAAGTTTCCCAAAACCGTTGAGTTTGTTTCCTAACACTCGATGTGCACCATTTTACGACTAGCTTTTCGAGGCTATTTAGTCACTTTCATGAAAATTCCAACGACATTATTTTACGACGAAAGGTTATAATTTCATAATAAATCACTAAATGATTATCGTAGGATATCGTTTCAAAGTAAATACTTGTAAATTAATTTATAAGTTGTCAAGACTTTATAAGATTATTTTTCGACGATAAACTTTATTTTCAAAAGTGTACAAGTGGTATGGATATCGTATGAGTTTGCATGCACGACATTGTTTCATGACTTATATTAGAGCATATTATTCATAATAGGTCGCGTTAGAGTGTTAAGTCTCATTTCTGTGCATCCACTCTGTCATAATAACTATTGCCACATGTGAGTAATCACATCCCCTTTTTACCGTTTTACTATATTTTGGGGCGAAATGCATGAACCATTCTTGAGCTAAATTGATTACTACTTTTATTAACTTGTTTGACTTAATATTGAATCTTTTGACTATTTTGAACTTGTTTGACTTAATATTGTACCTTTGACTATTTTGAACTTTTGAACTCGACTTAAACGCTTGAACTTAAATACGGACTTATGACTTGTTTGAACTTATTAAACCGTACGTGCGATGACCTCGACCTAAAGTCTCCCATGATCGGAGCATCACTATAAAGTCTCCCATGTTCGGAGCATCACTATAAAGTCTCGCCTTATTGGTGGAGCGTACAAAGTCTCCCTTGTTCGGAGCAATCTTAAGCCTCCCCGGTCCAGAGCAGAATGTCTCCCTATGGGAACGGAGCATTTTCAATCTAAGTCTCCCTTGTTCGGAGCAGTGCAAATTCTCCCATGTTCGGAGTGTTCTTAATTGTATATTAATAGTTGTATGATGTACTGTTCGTACATTCACATTGTTAGTCTCCTATTAGTAGGTAGTATGGATAGCTCTATTAGAGGTCGGCCAACCTCTCGTCCACTATGTTACGGGACGCATATTATTTATTCTAGGGCTTTGCCTGGCATACATTATTAAATACGTGGTACTATATTGTGAACTATTATGACCATTTATACTTGACTACTTGACACGCTATATTTTGTGCAATGGGTTGTGAACACACAGGTTGCAAGTTTTGTATGGGCGGAACTTGAAACTGAGTGGATTTACCATGCCATTGCTTTGTGGACCATTTCTGATGACCGAACCTTTGAATCTCTCTTACGAGTTTCTTATTTTAGAAACGTATACTCACCAACTATATTCATAGTTGACCCGTTTTCTCTCATGCATTTCAGGTGATCGTTAGTAAGCTTTTCTACCAGGTCTTGCATAATGAAGTTTTCACTTGTCACTACAAATCGTTATGTAATAAAACGCAATATTTTGGGATCTAAACTTTGTAATATATTTACCGATGTCGGCTAAACTGGTTTTGTAATGGTGTACTCTTTCTTTTGAATCTTAACGTTGGTATGTTCTATTATCTTGTGCTTATGTTCCTTTCCGTTACACCTCGTGTTTCCGCCTCCGGCGAGGGTGTGACGAGATCTAACCTTATATGAATACCAACGGGTAGAGTTTTCAAAACTGTTGGTCTTAGGTGGATTCCTACAGGCAAGATACTAAGTAGTTGCACTAAAACAATTGTGATCCCCACAACAACCATCCCTGGGGCAGGAAAGGAAATCATCAAAATAGCATGTTCAGGTGTCAAGAATATAATTGACACTACATCTTTATGCTTCTAACATCTGGAACCCAGTTACACTTGGGGATCCATGCTTTCTCTTTCTTGCCCCCTTTTTTCTTTCTATGCAGGTACAACAGCTGTTTCTCACCGTCAAAAATATCATGATCCATCAGCTGCACCACCATTGTACTTAATCGTCATGAATTGGAAACTTTGTTTGCTCCACTGGTTAAAGAGTCTTTCAAAAGTTGTGCTTCAGATGTATCGAATGTTTCCGCTGCAAAAACTGATCATATTCTAATTTCGGATACACTCTGAAGCTACAACTATTGCTGTAGATGCACCTCCTATCGAATCTTTGATGACAGACGATCAAACTGTTTCCAACAACAATGACACAGCTGATGATCAACATTATGAACAGAGAATTTTTATCAGCAGTTGACTCACTCAAAATATTTTTGGTACTTCACACTTGTTCGATCAATTGGACATACATGGTTTCGCTGTGTCCTCATACATGGTTTCGCTGTCTCCTTATACATGGTTTCGCTGTCTTCAATTCATCATCATCATACGTGGTGTATGATTCTAATTCATTGAAAATATAGAGGGGGAGAGAGTGTAGGTGGTCCTTGCTTCCTTGTTCTTCCTTGCAAAAACCCAATGCCTTCTTGAATTTCTTCAATTAGGCCGAAGAAATAAGACGATCTGTGGCTCAATCGTCTCACTTTGGTGTTATTGTCTCGATTTCACGGGTGATCTTGTGTGAAGTTACCCAAATATGATGTTATGATGCCTCACACACGGTCTTAGTATCGAGTTATTGCATATTCACAGGTGATTAGTATTCCGAAAGACCACAACATTCAGGGGAAAGTCGTTTCATTTCGTCTTTCGTGGTTTGTTTGGTGTGATGCGTCTACATACGTGAGAAGATCTTCTTGATTTCTGGCATGTTACCCTCGAACGGATTTTCCGCAATTAGTCAGATTTACCTTGTGTGGTTTTCTACTTTTCTACAAATTCCGCTACATACTGAAAACTTCAAAAGTTAGAAGAAATGTCTACTACATCAAAGTTTCAAATCTGCTAAAGACAGTTGTCAGTTTGGGGGGAAGCTGATTCAGAAACTTCGTCAATCTCTGTTTATATTCACAATGGCTTCTGAGCATAACAGCTTGGAACCCGATAACAACCATTTAAACTTCCCTCAAACCCCATCATCAGCTGAACCAAGCCCCTAGCTTACTCGTCAACAAATGGAAAAGCTATTTGCTCCATTTTTAGTGATGACATTGATGAAAGTGCTCCAGGTGTTTCCGATGTTTCCGCTGCTCAACCTGATCTTATTTCGATACCTGATACACCTGCTACAACAACTACGGTTGAAGAAGCACCACCAGTTGACTCTACAACAACAGTTGAAAAAACTGCATCTAAAGACGCTGAACCAGCTGATGATGTTCTAAACAATGAAGTACCCCCACCTGCAGACTTTGATCCAAATGCGTTCTTTAACCCGTTTGCTAATGAAACTGCTGCACCTGATGTTGCGGAATCATCTACAAGCCATTTGAATTCTCAAAATCTGCACAATGTATACCAACATCAACCCTCGACACATCGTTGGACAAAAGACCATCATCTAGAGAATAATATTGGTAACCCGAATCAACCAGTCGTAACGCGACAACGTCTTCACACAAATGGTGAACATTGCATTTATGCACTCACTGTCTGCCAATCTGAACCTAAAAACATTAAAGATGCAATGACCAAAGACAACTGGATTGAATCCATGCAAGAAGAACTCAATCAGTTTAAACGTCTTGAAGTATGGGAATTGGTTGAAAGACCAACAGAGGTCTTCGTCATTGGTCTCAAATGGATTTGGAAAAACAAATTGGATGCTAAAGGAAATGTAATCGAAATAAGTCACGCTCGGTGGCTAAGGGTTATAGACAGGAAGAGGGTATTGACTTTGAAGAATCATTCGCTCGGTTGCTCGTCTTGAGGCTGTTCGGATCTTTCTCGCGTTCGCAGCTTATATGAATATAACGGTCTTTCATATGGACGTCCAAAATGCTTTTCAATGGTCAATGAAAGAAACGGTTTATGTTAGCCACCGAAGGATTCGTTGATCCCGCGTTCCCGAACCATGTATACAAACTGAACAAAGCTATGTATGGACTCAAACAAGCTCCTCGGGCGTGGTACGATAAGTTATCATCTTTCCTCATTGCCAATAATTTCACCAAAGGTTCGGTCGACCCAACTCTTTTCATAAAATATCACGGGGCACATATCTTAATTGTTCAAATTTACGTGGATGACATCATTTTTAGGTCAACACATAAAAAGTAGTCATCGCTTTTGCAAAACTAATGAAGAAACATTTTGAAATGTCAATGATGGGTGAACTTACGTTCTTTCTAGGACTGCAAGTTCATCAATCACCCCGTGGTATTTTCTTGAGTCAGTCCAAATATGCCCTTGAACTGTTAAACAAATTTGGAATACAAAACTGGGACACCTATGCCACACCAATGGCTCATACAAAGAAACTAGACGCTGATTTACATGGGAAATTGGTGGACCCTACCAAATACCGTAGTATTATTGTTCTCTCATGTATCTAACAGCTAGCAGGCCTGATATTGTTTTTGCCATATATCTTTGCTCCCGTTATCAGTCGAGATCAACTAAAACCCACCTCTCCGAGGCTAAAAGAATCCTCCGATATATCAAGGGAACCATTAACTTGGGGTTCTGGTATCCGAAGGATTCTGGTTTTGAACTAATAGCTTTTTCAGTAGCTGATCACGCAGGATGCTTAGATTCACGGAAAAGTACTTCAGGAGCATTACAATTTCTTGGTGATAACCTGGTGTCATGGCAATCGAAGAAGCGAGATTGCACGCGTGTTTGTCCTCAACAGGCGTATATGTAGCCATGTCGTCATGTTGTGCTCAAGTCATTTGGATGAGAACACAACTCAAAGACTATGGTTACATATTTGACAAAATCCCGATGTATCGCGACAATCAAGTGCTATTGCGATCTCGCGGTAACTCCGTCAACACTCAAAATCAAAGACATCGATCTTCGATATCATTTCATCAAGGAGCACGTGGAAAAGGGTACTGTTGAATTATACTTTGTAGGTATGAATACCAAGCAGATCTTCTCACCCAAGCCTTAGCTCCTGCTAGTTTTAATGAGTTGGTCCACCGGATTGGTATGCGGTGTTTGACTCCAGATGAATTGGATGAACTGTTAAAATATTCTTAAAACCAGTCAAACACCAAAACCTCTTTTGTAAATATTTTTCAAAAACAAAATACAAAATTATAAAATCTGATAAAATCAACAAAAATATTCTTCTATCTATATTTCTTTTAACATGGCAAGTACAAATCTTCCGTCAACACCTTGCTCTATCAAAACTTTCATTATTTTCCCAAACAAGTGTTGAGGGGGAGAAAGTAAGTATTTTTCTGTTTCATAAAATCTTGTACTTGCATGTTACCTAAAATATGTTGTTTCTTTTAAAATGGTGGATACGTTTCTTGTCTAATACTCTCCTCGGACTCAAATGTTTTTCAAAATTCATTATTTCAAAAGTCGAGGGGGAGTATCGTTAAGTTTCTTGCCTTACAAGTGTTTTGTCTAACCTAAACGGAAGTTAAAGGATCTTGGTTGGAACCTCTTTAAGGTTGAGGGACTGAATGTGTCTACTTGGCAAATTAATTTTAACAAAATCATTCACCTAACACATTCAATGCACCACTTGATGTGCATTTACTCCTAAACCACCAAGATCAAACGGCCCAAATCAAATATTCAAAATCCGTTCAAGCTGTTCATAATCTGTAAGTTCTAAATTGTTTTGATCAAGATTCTAAACAAGGATTTCAAAAATATTTCAAATCCAACGGTTAAAACTCTTTAAACTAATTTTGGAAAATTGTTCACTCGAACGAATTGGGTGTTTTTGCATTAAAGTGTTTGGATTGAAATGAGTTATGTTAAAACCTTTATTAGTGTCTATTAAACTTGTTTCAATCGTCCAAAACCATCCAGAATCTTAAATTTCATTAATTTGAATTCTAGGGTTCTTGTGGTCATTTAGGGTTTTTCTATTCTGGGATATGTTATTAGGTGGTCAAGAAAGTGATAGAATAAGTATATATGCATGATTTGAACCTTTAAATTAGCCCAGAAACATCTAAACTGTAAGAATTTAGGTTTTAGGTTTTTAGGGTTCATCTCCCATGAATATTTTGATTCTGTGGTGGAAATGTGTTAAATCTTGTTCCATTGCACTCACATGACATCTAGGACACTCCAGAAACATTCTTGTTTGATTTATGTGGCTATATCTCTTACGCATAGATTAAGGGTTTAGGGTTTAAGAAATTTTACGCCTAAGTCTTTGTGTGTATATCTGATATGTTCTTGTGCTTGTTTTGTGATCTATAAGATGTTTGGAATAAACTATAATCATGTTTTCATGTTTATGTTTAACATGTTACGCATAAGAGGTCTACATTGGATTTTGCAAAGATTGGAAAGATATTCGTAAACAAGGCTTGTTACGCATAAGCTTTACTCTTACGAGTAAACTTTTCGCATAACATCTAGCTTATTCCTACGCATAAGCCTAAAGCCTTTGAACTCGCCTTACATCGTAAGAAACTCTTATGCATAAGCTTGGTCTTACGCTTTAGCTTACTCTTACGCATAAGCTCCTTTCTTACGAATAAGGATCCTTGTTACACATAAATCACTGTTCACTACATTTTGGCCTATTACGCATATGTTACTTGTTAAATGTTGCTCATAAGTCACTAATGTCTAATGTTACGCTTATGCTTACAATAGTTAACATGTTGTGTGTAAAGTGAAGATTTGGACTTTGAAATTTCAAAATTAACACGCTCACGTAACTTATCACATCAACTTCAAACAATTAGACAAATGTGACTTAGGACTTGTAACTAACTGAAACATGTTACCATAAAACAAGGAATTAGATAATAAATCAGACTAAAACAAACACATTGTGTTTCCATATGTTTGCCTTTTGTCTAATGTCTTCGTGATCACAAAATGGCTGCAAAACAAGCAAACATCAATGCCCCAGCTGAGCTCTCGATGGCAAACACATTCCTAGTTGGATACGACAAAACAATTGGCAAGAACAATATCTGGGTCATCTTCAACAACTTCATATGCTCTGAATCATCTTGCAGAATTGTTGTGGACATCCTTCTGCAACATCCATTCAAATTCATGCTCACAAAGTCATCTTGATGATGAGCATGATTCAATGGATGAGGAAATACAATTTCGTAAGACATTAAAGCAGAAAAGGATGGAATACCATGCTTCAACCTTCTGGTTAATCAACCCGGCAAGTGTGAGGGTTAGATGAGTCTTCCAATTATGGAAGATGCATTGCAAACAACTCTTACCCCATCCGACCCGGTTAATCAACCCGGTAAGGATCAGGGTGTCACTGTCTCTACAATTGTTGAAATGAACCAACCACAACAACAACTAAAACAACCGCAAAAAGAAAAGCATGGTGATGATGTGGAAATATCGAACGCAAGGAGATTACGATAATGATAAGGATAAAAGAGTCACGATGATGATAATTTGGTGGTGAAGTGGAAATGATGGAAAAGAGGGTCAAGAAGCCGCTAGAGTCAAGAGGAAAAGTTACAGAAGGAATCAGACAACTACATAGTTGACAATAAAACACACATACCTCAACAGTCTTCTGAACCACCATTTGACACTTCCACCACACCCAAATCATCATCTCAATCATCACCTCCATAAACAAAAGAAATAACTAAGTCAACAAAAAAATATGTTATGAAGGTAACTCTATCCAATGATTTGACAAATGGTTAAGCAGGTTTTCACCACTACACAACAAGCTACACAGCCACCACCATCTGATCAACCAAGGGTTTCAAAAACCACACCACCAATGGAGAAAACCGGTAATCACTTTACATACACTGGTGGTGAGGATTATGACATAACTGAGCCCCAACCTGAATCTCAACCGTAATTCAAATCAAGTATATTACTGCACTCCTTGTTTTTATACGCTTCAAATCAAAGAACGTGTTGAAGATCTCCACCTCGGGTCAATATTACCAAAAACAACTCAATATAACCGCACCACTTCTACATTTCAACGGAATCAATCAAGAACCTCAAGATACAAAAAATCGCTCATAAACAAAATTTTGGGTTTGTCTACCGAAGTGAAAATCATCATACTTGCTTCATGGTTTTTGATGAAATTCACAAGTTCTCAAGGACCCCCTGAAGATGGTTCGAGTTTAATTGGCATATCGATTGAAGGTCATTGAGTTGGGTATTATTCAGACGAAGAGATGGAATTCAATGGATTGCGAGGATGTTCGTTGATCACTAGTTTTTGATGAAAGGTTGATTCATAGGGATCAGATGCGATGGTTGGAAGAGCTATGTGGGAGGATGACCAAACTTTCGATTCGACTTACCAACGTCCCTCGAAAGTAGCCGATGTCTCAATCATTGGGTACTCTCTTAACATTCTTGATTGTGATTTTGTCTGTTTGACTTATTCATAATGGTTTGTGCACACATAACAGTGTACAACCCGTACTTGTAATGAAAGGACCCTGTGGTACGCTTCAGTGCCACAATCCTTATAAAAGGAGCGAAAGCTTCTTATTCTTGAGTAAAACTTATCAAACCTTTCAATCTTAAAAGGTTTTGCTCAAAAGCACTAGTACTTCCCCTTATGTTTCTTTCAAAACCTCAAACGTTAATATCACTTGTTGAGGGGGAGTATTTGATCAAAAACTTTGTTCACAAATTGTTCTTCATGTAATCTTCCCACAAAACTCAAAATGGTCATATTTATTCTCAACATTTCTTCAAAAATAACATATTTATATGCCATTTTTGAGGGGGAGAAAAATTATGTGATAAGAAATATGTTGTGTTTTGCTATTGAATCCTCGTGTGAAAAGACTTCAACCCATGAATTGACGAGATCTCAACAGTATACATTGAAAAGATTTGTCTTCCAAGACTTATCCAAGTAAATTGTACCCATTCAGGAAGCTCTTGATAGACATGAACTTTGACGGGTTTGACAACCTTTCGGGGTTGTCCATATCTTCAAGGTAGCTATTAGAGCTAGTTGTCACCTAAAAGATGACAATGTATCTCTTTAACTATGCAACGTAATCGTGTCTCGCAAGGAAATTGTCTATCTTGAGTTGATCAATTCAAAAAGTGCGCGCTCTTTCCTAACTATGCAGATTTCTGTCAAAATTCTTAAGCACATGTGGAGGGGGAGTATTTCTGAAAATCCAAAACTCTTGAAGTGTTCAAACATGGTTTTCATTTACAAACACTTCTAGAGATTTTTCATGAAAATGGTTTCATGGCAATGGAGTTATAAGGTGATTTAGGTTAGGAATAACCATCCTATGATCCGCCAGAGCCAGAGGGATCTACCCAAGGACACTACCAATAGTTAGAATTAGAAGTCCTTAGGTATGATTATAAAAAGGAGAAAATGAGAATCGGAGAAAGAAGGAGTTGAAGAATTAGAAAGAAAAGCAAAGAAAAGGGTGAAAAGAAATAGCCCTCCAGATTATTCAACTTAGGGCGCATAATCGGTTTAATTCATATGCTACCGTAGTCACGAGATGACACTGGTATTGAAGATCAAAGTCGTCATGGACCCAGTGACGCATGCACTAAACCTTATTAGCCACTCAAGTTTCTCCCAAAAGAAGCTTGTTTCATTCTCACAGGGAACCCTACGTAAACTATCGGCTTTCTCTTAGAGATAGCTGGTATTGAAGAAGGAGACCCTCTCCCTAGTCTCCGCTCAGGAAAAACCAAAGCGCACTATTGGGTCTAGAGCCACGAGATTCATTAAAAGTTCTCTTAGGTACACTTAACATTTCATCACTTGTTGTTCAACAATAAGAACGCAAGTGATACGTTATCGAGTCCTTCACAGATCTTAGCAATCTGTCGAGAACATTTATGAGAGGTTCACATCTGATCCTCGTGATTGAATGGAAACTCTGCCGTGGTCAACATCAAATACTCGATAGCAGTGTCGCTTCGGTAACTCCCCGTTGATTACGCTTAGTGGTCTCAAACGGTCTACAGTCGTGAGATGATGCTTCGGTGTACCCCAGCGACTCATCTGAACTCTAGATGTACTTCGGTACATCGTGTTATCTCACTTATGGGACTCTAGTTTAGGAAAGGCCTTTGTGAGAATTAGAGTTGTGTTTTCACACTATGTTGTTAACACTCTCGAAGTTCAAACTTGTAAGTGCTGGAATCCGCTTATCACTAACCTTTCTTATGTTTTCTTCTTATGGAAGCTCTGGAGCAGATTGATCGTGCAGATTCTTCACATGCTCATACCAACAACATCACTAATGGAAGTTCTCTCAAAAGGCAACACAAAGTCAGAATGATTCTTCGTCAAGTCAAAGAATCTACAAAGTTTAAAGACTAAGAGAACTTCATCAGTACTGAAATCCAACGTTAAAGAGCGTGTGAGCATGTTCAAGAAAGACGTGGAGACACTGGAGCATCAAAGCAGACCTGATACAGACCACAACAACATACTATCACTACCATCACAAAGAACAAAGATCAAAGAACAAAGAAATCAAAAGACGTCAAAGCAGAATTCTTCAAAGGAAACAATTTCTCTACACTGGGGAGATTGTTCGAATCAAGACACTTCTTCTCACAAGAAAGAAGAATGTCAGAAGACGTCAAAGCTACTATTACATCAGCACCTACATCGTTTATCACTCTTTCATTCATCACCAACACTTAGGGGGAGATTGTTGGAATCACTCCTAAACTATATTTCAAGTGTTAGTGATTCATATGTAATAGTTAGCTTAATATGGCCTTTATGTTTGTTATTAAGCTAAGGCTTATGTAGAAGGCCCATAAGCCTTTGCCCAAGCCCATAATAAGGGAAGGAGTCTAGAAGTGTTGCCCTAGCTCCTTGCCCTATAAATACTATTGTATAACCCTCACTTGAGGGTTGGTTGTTCAATTCACTCATTTACACTTTACGCATAACCTTTCTTAAGTATCATACGTGTGTGTGTGTTATTGTTCATCCGATCACTTCTCCTCTATTTCTTATATTGATGCTTGTGTTACAATATGGGAACCTAACAAAGAATAAAAATGAATTGAATGTGAAAAGGGTGAAAAGAAATAGCCCTCCATTAATTCAACCTTAGGGCAGAAACCGGGTTCAATACATATGCTACTGGTGTCTACTAAGGTAACACTGGTATTGAAGACAAGACGTCATGGACCCAGTGACGCACTGCACCTAACTTCCCAAACTACTCAAGTTCCTCTTAAAAGGACTTGTTTCATTCTAACGGGGAACCTACATAATCTATCGACTTTCTCTTAAAGATTGTTGATATTGAAGAAGGAGACCCTCTCCCTAGTCTCCGGCATAGGAAACCAAAGTGTACAATTGAGTCTAGAGCCAAGAGATCATCCACAAAATCTCATTAGGACACAAAATTAATGAAGACTTGCTGTTTCACACAATGTGGAAAGCAAGAATATATTAAGAGTCCTACGCATTATCCTTGTGATATTTGCCAGAACATCTGAGTGATATGTCAAATATTCACAATGAAGATGGAAATCCTTCTAGAGCCAACATCAAACAAGCTCTTGGTAGGTGACATGTGAGATCTTTTCTAAA